>JALPQD010000401.1:0-1200000 GCA_023101885.1 Typhlomys cinereus
AGTTACTATCCAATGAGAATGAAGAGTGACAAGTTTTTAAAATATTCATATATTCATTTAGTCAACAGCTGTTTTTCATGTGCCATGCACCTGAGAATTTGACACCTCAGAAACAGCTCTTGGACATGTGTCACTCTGAAGACAGACCCAACTTTCTCTCCTCGTGTATTTGACATGTCAAAACCCAGTAGGATTTGAAGTTTATGCTCAGTGTTTGGAAAAATGCATCAGAATTTCTTGATGCTCTGCATTGAGAAGTAAGTGTGGGTGAAGCCAAGAGAGCCTGTAGATCTCTAAGAAGGGATGAAAGAGTAAAGACTTAAAGAACAAAAGGTTGAGTAAAGCTTTCAGTTGGAAAGCAGAGAACAGTCTAAGCAGGAGAAGCCAAGGCTGGGCTGGGAGCCACGTTTGTAGAGCCTGGATGAAAAGCCAAAGTCAGGCGCACAGGCATTCCTGGGAGACTTCAGCGTGGGTAACTACCATCAGGTATGGAAAGGGTCTGATGAACTGCACTGTGTAGCTTTGTATCTGATTGGGGGGAGATGGGTGTTAACCCCAGGACACAATGTGTAAAATTAAGTGTGTGGAGACATAAGGCATGTCATCTGGCTCCTACAGCATGAGGAAGACGACAATCCACGGAATGTTGACAGACACTGCAGAACAGTGAAGAGATGTTTAGCAACGCCTCCGGTCCATGAAGATTTCCATAACTCTGCTGGCTTCTAATGAGGATTTTTTTATGATGCATCCTAATGACTGCTGATTTTAGGTTTTTTTTTTTTGCAAGTACCAGCTAGAAAAAAAACATTACTTTTTAAATGAGTGCTATAGTCACTTTTTTGTAAATCACAAAGCATCATCCAATAAAGCAGAAGAAGCTGGGGAGAAAGCTCCAAAGTTAGGAGCTTGCTGCGAAAACAAAAGAACTTAATTAGGACCAGAACCTTACCATGAAGGTTGGGCCCAGAAGAGGAAGGCTGTAAATTCCTAGCGAGAGCTGGCTCCTCAGATTAGCCAGATCAGCAAGCTCGGGGTTTGATTAGAGACCCTATCTCAAAAAGGAGATTGAAGAGCTGTGGAGAATCATTTCCAATACTGAATTTACATCCCCCATGCACACACACATACACACATGCACACACATATGTGCCTACACACATGCAAACATGCATATATACACACATGAATCCCCACACAGACACATGAAAGTGAAAAAAGAAAAAAGTACAATTTACATAAATGGACAACGAAAGTATCTATTTCCAAAATTAGAGTTCATTTACTTAAGCACTGTGATTTATTTCCCTTGATGGTAAAATTTTGTCATCTCAGGAATTTTTGTTTATCTACCATAATTTTTGGAAAAATTATTTACTAAATGAATAGATTCATAGAAATAAAAGTAAACATACATCCCTTTAGACATTAATAATCTTAATACATAATAAATTTTATATTTAATATCATTTATATTATAAATATTATAATTTAGTTTATTAAAAATATGAATACATAATAGAACATAGTGAGAAAAATGTATATAGTATTGACTGGGAACTTACTCTTGATTTTCCATTTTTATTTTGGGGGATTTTTGAAACACAAATTAAAGTGTGTGTGTATATACATATATATATGTATAAAACTTCTGAACATCAGCTATAGAGACCTATTTATTCCCAATTCAAATCTGGCCCCCTTTCTGTGACTATCTTCCCCGTGGTTCCCGTGGTTTCATCTAAGGAAGGCCTCTTGAGTTGATAAGTCTTGTCACACACACACACACACACACACACACACACACACACACACACTTTAACATGAAGCTGGTAACTATCAAGTTCATTTTTACCACGGGGCCCTCAACATCAGAAACAAACTGTTATGTATTTGGAGAAAGACTGAGTCTTTCTCAGTCTCTACCAGGTAGAGGAAGGTAGCAGATTTGATATAAGGAAACCGAAAAAATAATTTACACTGCAGATTTCTAATCCATTAATCCCGAGGTTCTTTGCGTAGCGGATGAGCTTTGATAACCACATTAATGAAAGATGCCTAGTTCACTTTCCTGAGCAGAAAAATTAATTGGTATCTATAATTTAAGTATGGTCTCTTTCAAATTGAAAGAATGTCTAAAGGGAGGTGAAAATATTTTCATCAAACTCATTTTCTTTTTTAATTGTTTTTTTTTTAGTTTTATTGCAAGGGTTGACATTTTCGTTATTTCAGTTGGAATATTTAATGGACGTTAGTGTGTGTGTGGAGGGGAACCTTTAGAGCAGCACACAGTTACATGAACTCGCCATCTATCGTGCAAGCCCACAGGTGTGAACTTGTGATCTACTGTGCAGGCTGCAGGTGTGTCCTTGCCAGGTCTGCAGGGGTAAACTTCCCATCTTTCAGGCCTGGCAAAAGTATGAGGATTCGATTCATCCTGAAAAAACTGGCATGTGACAGCATTTCAGAAAATTCAATTTAGGGCAGATACAATGATTGCCATATTTTGCATTTTCTCCTATGAGTTAACTTTTTAATGACACTTCAAAATCTACTGTACATCTCTTTTTCCAAAGAATTTTATTGTCATGTGGCCCTATTATTTTATTGGGTGACTGATGTTTATACTTGAGGCAAGCCTAAATTTTACCTTTGTTACCTCAGCGCTCAGCTCAGACTTATTAAAAAAACACACATCATACATATGCATGTATAAGCCAAAATAGCCTGTATGTTAGTGACACAGTTATTTTCAGGGTTTTAAATGATATTTTGTTTTCATTATTCCACTACATAAGTCTACAATAAAATCCCACAAAGTACTCTTGCAGAAAGGCCACCAGAGGAAAGAGGAAGGTCATGTGACTGCGACGGGCTTAAGACTTCTGAAAACGACTTGCAAGAAGACCCTTCTGTCTCTGCCGAGACATTGACAACCCAAGGGAGAATTCAGCTATTGTGCTGAGTCTCCCTTGTGATACATGAATGGATGATGTGGAAGGCTATTTCCATTCCTTCTATGGTTTGCCTTCATGTAAGAAGAGTCAGTGTAGTTCTGCTTTACTAAGACCTGAAATTGGAAGAGACAGTTAATCATCTCTACTTTTTGTGTCTCTTTCGTCTGGTTCTTTCTACTCTCCCCTCTTTCAGCTTGCCCTCTGCCTCTCGCTCGTCGCCGCTCTACGTCGCTCGCGTCTCCATCTCTGCCCCTCTCTTTCGTCTCCCGTGCCCTCCCGCCTTCCCTTCCCCTCTTCCCTCCTCCCCCCCTTCCCTCCACCTCCCTCCCTCACCCTCCTCTTCCTTCCTTCTTCCTTCCTTCCTTCCTCCCTCCTCTTCCGTTTCTTCCTAACTTATTCCTTCCTTCCTTCTTCCTTCCTTCCTTCCTTCCTTCCTTCCTTCCTTCCTCTTCCTTCCTTCTGCCTTCCTTTCCTTTCTTCTTTCTTTTTTTTCTTTTCTTTCTTTCTTTCTTTCTTTCTTTCTCTTCCTTCCTTCTCTCTTCTCTCTCTCCTTCCTCTTCTTCTCTCTCTCTCTCTCTCTCTTCCTTCTTTCTTCAGGTTCTCAAACTTACAATTTATGGAGAATGCCTTTGAACTCTTACTCTTCCTGTCTCTACATTGTGATTGCTAAGATTACAGGCATGAAATACCAAGATGGCTATTTCACTACTGGGGATTAAGCTCAGATTTTATCATTAAAAAGCACTCTACTCACTGAGCTACATTCCAGCTGTAAATCATCTTCCAAAGAAAAGCAGCATTCTCCTGCACATGGTTATGTATGTGGCAACACTGAGTGTCTTGATAGCACTGAGAGAAGAGTCTTTTCTATACAAGTGAAACAGCCCTCTGACATACAAACCGTAAATTGGTAAGATAGATTCAACCACTTTTTCTTGCAAGGAAGATGACTCATTTGATTTAAATTAATCATGGAACCAAAGAGATAGCTCAGTGGTTAAAAATGCTTGCCCCTCAAGCAAAAGGATTCTAGTTCAAATCTTCAGGTCCCATGTAAAATTTCTGGCAGGCCTGCAGCCCATTCGTCCTGGAAAGTGGAGTCTGGGACTTCCCAGAGCAAGTTAACTAGCCAGATTAGCCCTATAAGCAAGCTCGTGACTCAGCTTCAAAGCAATAAGATAGAAAAGTGATCAAGGATGATTCCTGAAACTTGTCAGACATGCTTAAGAGGTACTGTTCCTACAGCACACATGCAAACATATGAACTCATCTCACAAACAATGCACGTGAAATGGAAAAAAAAATCAAACAAAATTCTGCCTTAAATGTTTTAGTTAGCTTATATTTAGTTATAATTAATAAATAATGTTTTATTTAGTGAATTACATTTTTGCATGTGCATGCCCGTGTGTGTGTGTGTGTGTGTGTGTGTGTGTGTGTGCACGTGCAGGTGTGTATTAGAGCATACTATGTTCCTGTAGAGGACCTAGGGTGACTTCAGGAATCATCCTGACTTGCTTTTACCTCCTTTTTGCTTTGTTCTGGGATTTCCCAGGCTCTGCCCACCAGGGCTGGAATTAAAGGCCGCTGTCTTTATTCCTAGTGTTTTTAAGTGGGACCCTGGATCCGAATTCAGGTCTTTCTGTTCACCAGGCAGAATCTTAAACCCTGAGCCATCTCTCCAGCCCTTATTTAATGAATTACATCGTAATAAAAATAATAATAATAATAATGTATTATATATAAAAAATAAAGATACAGAGTAAATATCATTTTCTAAGCTCATATTCTATCAGATTATCTCCATATCCAAAAGACATGTTTAGGAGAAAACCCAAGGTAAGTTTGGTGCATAAATAATGATATTAAGAAAATTAATGAATGAATCTATGCATGGCATATTTGAGAAACAGCATAGTACAGTGGTTAAAAGTGTGGTCTTCGAATTAAGCATCTGCTCTTTGAAAATTTTCATTCAGATCATGGCCCTGTCATCTATTGAGACAATATGATATGGCGCAAATATTCTTTCTGTGGCTCAAGATCATTGCTTTCAAAAGGGAGATCACGGAACTGACCTTATAGGTTTGTGACGAGTCTTAGAGAAGAGAGTTCTACAAAGCACAGAGTCTAACTCAGTTAGCAGAGTGCTTTTCTGTCAGAATGAAACCCTTGGTTAGATCATCAGCATTTCACACGGCTGGGTGTAGCGGGAGCACACTTGTAATTCTACACTCAGAAAAAAATTCCAGGGCATCCTTGGCTACATAGCAGGTACAGAGCCAGCCTGGAATATATGAGACACAGTCTTCAGAAGTCAAGAGATGAGAGTCAAACAGAGACAGATATAGCATGCTCTTAAAGGTGTTGATATATTAATGTTATAACTGGTACATAAGTTATTCCGTAAGTTTTAATCACTATAACATAAAGGATACATGAATATTATTTGGCTTAAAAAGGAATACACTGATTGAAGAAAGGATGGGAAAGGGTATGGATTGGAGAGAGGATGGAGGGAAGCGGGAATGAGTACTCCATATGCTTGTAAAACTAGGAATATCTTCTGAGAACCGTAAGTCCTCCACTGTTGTAATTATTAGCTAAAATAACTGATGTCTTCAAAATGTTTCACCATTAGCACAACCCTTAAATTTCTCATATTTGATATACTATTTTATTTGAAGCTTATGGAATAAACGGGCAAGGCATTGGGATTTTAGAGGTGATTAAAGTTAAAGTTGGACTGGAGAGATGGCTAGGGGTTAAACTTCTGTTGCACAGGCAGAACCTCAGGTAGGATCCCAAATCTCTCCCCACCTAAAAATGGGCAGAAATGGCAGCACTTCCAGTCCTGGAAGGGGAAGAGCAAAGCAAAAAGGAGGAAGAATTCAGGATGGTTCCCCAAGTCATTCTTGGGCCTCCACACCAGATGCACACACACACAGGCACACACACAGGCACACACACAGGCACACACACACACACACACAAGAAATATATAAATAAAATTTAAAAAGAGGTGATTAAAATTATTTTCCCAGAGAACATGTGAGTGGGAGGCCTGGGCCTGGAGCCCACTCTGCCAGCACTACATAATGGTCACGTGGTGCCTAATAACCTTCTACCCTGTTGTCATGTTAAGTCACCAAGTCCCAGGAGAATCGTTTCGAATGTTTGTGTGATGCAAAACTGAGCCATATGAAGTTGCCCATAGCGTTTTCATCATCTCGACTTGAAAAGCTTCTTATAAACTCTGGTGCCCTGGCAGTTTGGACAACTCTGCAGGTGGGAGGACGCAGCCACGCCCCCTCCTGCAGGTGTGAGGACGCAGCCACGCCCCCTCCGTGCCCTGCCTCCATTCCAGATCTCTGCTTCTACCAAACCATGTCTCATTTGCTGCACTTGAGGGGCGGTTCTGAACATTCTCAGACCGGGGAACTACAAAGAAATCTTCAAACTACAACTGAAAAGAACCAGGAATTTCATTTAAAACGATGAAACTTAACCTACCTTTTTTTTTTTTTTTTTGACTCTTCTCTCAGAAGCACTTAAATTGACGTCGCTATTTGGAAAGTATTTGAGAATTAACCATTGAACTACACAAAGAATTCCAGAGAAGCTTAAGGATTTTCTTTCCTTTTTGCTCTTTATAAAACACTCTGAAGTTTTGAATGTCGAGTGCATGTAGCTTCCTAATAGATTCTAAGCACCCCACGGGCAGGAGCAGTATTTTGTAACTGTTTGATGCTACCAGACAGAGCATAGTTTTAATACATAATACATATCAACTATTAAACAAATACAAGGTTGAATTGCACAGCCATAACTCAAAGTTCTGTACCTTTAATAATCCCACATGTCTCTAAGATTTGTGGCAACTGAGAACATTCTGATAACTAAATCACCTACTTTTATTCTTTTGGATAGATAGCATCAATTTCTACTGCCTCACCAAAAAATTATGTAGGCCGGGGATAGAACCTTTCTTATAAATTTTATAACCGGCTCCTGAGAGGCCAGTGAAAGATCATTACCTTCGCAACATTGTTGGGTCTTCTCTGTAGCTTCTGTAGTGATTCAAAGAGTGTGACAGTAGCCATTCCCCACAGACAGAGTTAATAGAATGAAAGAAATATGAACCTACAAACACATGAACTAATACTGCATAAAGTCCATGTCCTGTATGTTCAGGAATCTTCTTGTTTTAGGTCTTTTAATTTCTTATAATACATGTGTGTTTCCTTCCTAAATTTAATAGCAGTTTTGCTATCTGTGGAATATTTTAGTTACGTATTTTAAAAAGGTGAAACTTCCTACCTCATTTCTTCAAAAACAAAAATAAAATGTCTTTGTAATCATTTTCTAATGGTGTCTTTGAGACTTCCAAATCCCCCACCCCCCACATTCATGATTGAGCATTTTATGCTCAGGAAAATTAAACCAATTTATTCCTAGTTATTTTTTATCAATTTCTTAAACTCGTTGACATGAAAAATGCTTCATTTTTCACAGGTCCACTAATTTCCAACACTGACTATTTATAAACCAAAAGTCAGTGTTGGTATGAAGGAAATGTAATATGAAAGTGCTCATTGAAACAAACTATTTTCAGCAAGTTCTTTATATGATTTTAAATTTTAAGTTTGTGCTGGCTGAAGAGCACTGTAGTGTCTTCAAGGTGAGAATTTCGGTATTAAGTCACTAGAATAAACTTTAAAAACTTTTCTGAGCAAAACACACCTAAACTAAATCATGTATTTGAGTTAGATTTAATTTCCAAATGCTTTCAAGAATCCCTTCTGCTTATTCCCTTGGTGGTCTTTCAAAAGCCAGGTGTCTGGGATTGTCTCCAGCCTGGTCTAAAAGCACCCCAGGCCCTGGATTATACAGGAGAGCTGCCTTTTATTTTTGCAATGCCTATTTACATAATGCCCCTTCATTTAGACTCACTTGGAATGTATGGCCAAGATGAACTCACAGTCTGCAGCTCATGGTCTTGTGTTTGCATTGAATTATCCTTTGGATGAAATTTTTAAAAGAGGCATTCTTATCCAACTGCTACATGTTTTAAGGCACTTTAGAATAACTACTGTATTAATTTATAACAATATGCAGTAGAATAAAAATTTTTAAAAGTCTATGTAACTATTATTAATCATTTCAATACTATAAAATATACTACGATAAGGTGTATAATGTGCCAACAAATGGCTTGAGAACCTCAGTAGATTCTTTCATCTGAAACTGTCATTTCCTTCCTTCAGAATATTTTTACTTAACTCACTGATTGAAATTGCACATTTAGAAAACCTCTCTCTCTTCTCTCGCTCTGTCTGTATGTTTGCATGCACTTTTGTTTATAGAGTTATGAAGTTTTTAGTGTGCCCTTTGTTTTCCAAGTGCTTGTTTTTAGTGTAGTAATTCACAGTTGATATTATGACTAAGATGTCACCTTAATTTTAGACTTCAGTATGAATTTTTCATATATTTCAGACTTAATAGGGTAAACCTAATCTTCATCATTTTTTCCATTCTCCACGTTGTAATCTATTTCTGTGTTCTTTCCCAGGAAGGTTAGATAGCATTGGTTTTGTGCTATGCGCAGGAATCCACTTTGCTAAATTACTGCCTGCTTTAAGCTTTTATTTAAGTGCTTAGGGGTCTGAAGTCCTTCATTGTTGCAGTTGCACACGTGGTAAAAATTTGAAGAAAGCCTGCTTCTGTGCAAGAATGAGTCGTTCGAGTATTTTCTTCTTAAAAGACATGAGCTTTGAATGGGAAAACGCAGCTTTGAGAGGTTTGTTTTCATTTATAACATCTTAATGCTTGCTCCTCCGTGAAGTCTAGCAAATGACTAGAACTGAAAATGTTGCTATTTGGTTACGTATCAGTGGAGGATGATAATCTTACCCATGTGTCTGTATTACCCGCCTCTGTATTCCCCCCTCCACCTCAGTGAAGCTAATGTGATGTTTGTTTGCTGTCACACTTTACATATCTTTTTGAAATCCTGCTCAGACATCTTATTTAAATTTGTGCAGTGATCCAATCTTTCCATCTTCTTCAGCCTCTCCTGCTGCTACACAGTAAACAGAGCTTGTTTTCTATTTCATCATAAAACTCATCTACCTGGATAAATGACCAAGCCTTTCTCATTTTAATCTTGTTTAAAACACAATTAAAATATAAATTATTTTTATCATCTTGATAATAGGCTTTGTTCTAGAAGTATATCTAGTAAGGACTGTATATGTGAAATGATGTTTAATTTTGCTTTATTTTCCTCTAGCAACATCTCTTTGTTCTTCCCCTGAACAAATCATATCAGGTCAACCAACTTTCCTCCCTTCCTCTTGTCCTTTCTTTTCTTCCTTTCTCTCCTTCCTCTCACCTCCCTGTCCCTACTCTTCCCTCCATCATCTAACTGGAAAAGATTTCTTGATGAATTTTCTTTAAAAACTATCAGTACAAATATTCTAGCTTTTATCCATGAGACATACAAGCCTGTCTGAATGTTAGAACTCAAAACCTAACCACTAAACAGACCAGCAAAACACTAAAAATTTCTGATCAATGAAACAACTTTCTTAAGAAGTGCAGCCCATTGTTCTCTGTGCATAAAGTGATTAGGACTGTTTCATTTCTTTCTTTCCTCTTCCCCTTAAACCTTAAGCCTAACAATAAGAAATAATAAGAAACTGAAATCCTGCTATGACTTCTAAACTAACACTCTTAAGAGGCATTTGACTGTGGCTGCATATGAAAGAGAATGTTCTCCAAATCTTCTGCTGAAAGATGAGGCCCTCCTCTGGGATCTTTATTGTCTTCCTCTTTTCTCTCTGTGGGACTCACCAGGCTCAGCTTCTTCACAAAACCAGCATTAGCGAGGCGGTCAAAACCAAGCCTCTCATACGCTCAGAAATTCACTATCCTTTCATAAAGCTAGGCAGACCTAGTAAGAAATATGTGGAATAGCAGAAGGTAATATTCTTGAAGAAAAGTCTATAATACAATCTAAGTTCTAACAATTTGACCTTATGGAAGGTTTTACTGAATAATAATAAAAAAGGTTATCTGATTTGTCAATAGGATCAATTAGTCTGTTTAAGAAGACTTGCTTCTTACCCGTATAAAGATAAGACTGTTTTCTGCATGTGAATCATGTTGTGTGGTGTAAGTTTCATATCACATTTGGCCCAGTGTACATATAAAATGTTAGTAATTATAGTCCATGGAAAAATAAATTAAGCTATGAATGCTACACTATATTTCTTTGAATGTTGTTACACTATGAATGCTACACTATATTTCTTTGAATGTTGTTGTGCACAGGTGTTTATATTTGAGAGAATTTAAGACTTAGTATATTCTCAAACTACAAAACTACCTTGTAGCACATGTTATATGCTCAGAGTATAAATGTCTGTACAACTGATATAAAGAAAACCTAAGACCCATTTATAAAATTCACCATCTTCTTCTGGGGAAAAATTGTTCATGGGAAATATTGCACTGTTCAATTGGTGGTAAAAAGCTTTCAGACTGGGGTCTGACAAGGGCAGGATTTGGGGGCATGGTGTACCAAGTGGTAGGAAACCCCACCATTCAAGAATCTCTTCTGCTATTTATTATGTGATGTCTAAAATATATTAGCTGAATTTTAGTCAGTTTGGTGATAAATTGGCAATTTCCTATTAGAATGTTTGGTTCCTTATTTCTAAGGCTGAACTTTTAAATAACAAATTTTGGCCTATGTGAAGAGAAGAATTAAGTTCAAGGTGAAAACCTTTAGAAAGTAAGAAAGCATGGATTTCTTGGCATAAGTGGACGGTTCAGAGAGTAGAAGGGGATGCAATGGAACAAGTGATGTTTACTACACACAGGAGGAGCCCATCGGAGGCCTCGAAGTGCTTCTAGTACAAGTACAGTGAGTTTCCATTATTTAGAGATCTGTTCTCCTCCAAATTACAGACAGTGTGAATTGGCCAACTACAGCAGGAATTTTGAAGACCAAATTTATTAATTTGTTTATATCCTTCTTTTTTGCAACAATGTCTTGCTTTGTAATCCAGGATGGCCTTGAATTCTGTGTGTGTGCTTTTTGTGTGTGTGCTCATACATGCACATACCCATGGACACGGACATGTGTGGAAGTCAGAGGAAAGCATCAATGTTCGTTCCTCAGGGCATCCACCTTTCTTTTTGAGTCAGGGTCTCTCATTGGTCTGGACCTCACCAAGTAGGCAGGCTGAATAGCTAGCAAATCCCAGGGATTCTCTCTGTCTCTGCAGCATTGGCATGAACTTTTGATCCAACGGGCAAGAACATAGATTTGATTGGAGGCCCTCTTGGTTCTTGGCTCTGCAATGAACATGTGTGTCCTGATGTGATCTTCCTAGGTTCCCCTTCTGCCGAATGTCTGCCTCCTGGGTGGTCCAGGGTACAAAGAAACTGTAAGACACAATGTTAGCCTCTTCCATCACTGATCTGTATCATCATCAAAATGATGCAAGCAGACCCACGAGACACGAAGCTCCAGAAATCTGTTATGAGAAGCTAAGGAGAACTCAAGACAACCCTTTTCCAGCCTTGCATGCTGATTCCTTTATTAACTAAATTATTCTAATTAGAAGAAATGATTGAGCTCGAAAGGTAATCAAATAAATGTGACCCAGAATGGAATAACTTAAAGCTGCATATATCATGATTCATTGTGCGAAACTATTAGATTTCATATTCTTAATGGACAGAGAGCTTTTCAGTTTCTGCCATGTAAGGTTTCTTACTAGATGGTAATGTATTTAGTTAACTGTGTTCCTTTTTGTATCAGTTCTCTTTTCCCATATAAGCCAGAGTCAATGTAAAGAAACCCTTCTATATTCTGCAGACTTACTGATCACAACTCATCAAGAAACTCTTTCCACGTTTATGTACTTCATCGTCCATATTAATGACTTACTGGGGCTGCAAGGTCAGACTTATAGGTATGACTTGCTTAACTTAAATCCAACCAGAAACGATTTTCTTTCTGACATGTGATTTGTTTGCTCCAGAATATTTTCACTTCAGGAGATTATTTTTTAAAAAAGCAAATCTCAGTTGCTGTTCTAGGAGATGGTGAAACATGTGGAATTTGAATGAAATATCTAGTTAGTTCATTTTCATCTAGTTATCTGTAAAAGCAAATGTAAAAAGAATGTTTATACAATTGAATCTTTAATCTGAGCAAGTGAAATGTCCATCAATTTGATGAGAATGTTAGTTGAACTGTTAAATTATATTAACAAGAAAAGTACAAATTTGCAGAAAAATTAAGGATGAAATTGGGCTTTTGATGATTAGCAGTATGTTTTAGGAGAAATTAGAATTCCATGGGAAATATTAAAGGCAATCGTAATCATCATGAAATGCACCTGGAAGACCTTGCTCTGTTGTCAACCAGTTATTCCAAGAATTTCATGCTTTCCTGCTCCAAAAAGATGGAGCTAGAGGTCCTTATACACATTTTTCCTTGAGGAAAATACCTCGGTTTGGTTGGTTAATATGCAATTGTGGAACCAAAGATCATTTTGGTGGAAATCATTTTCACTCCTGTGAACTAAAGGAAAGTTCCCAGGAAAGATAAGGGATGGATTGGAGAAGGATAATTTCCTTTCCTTCTTTTCCAGTTATTTCAGCTGAAGTTTAACATACTGAGAGACCAGATTACAGATGTCCATTTTTTTTTTATCAGCATTTTCTTTTCCCCTGGGTCCTGAACTGTGTGCATATTGACAGGACTGGCCCAAATAGTAACTCACAAGACCATGGAAAGTGTGTCAGAAAAAGCAGTGAATTTTCTCTAGGTCCTATTTATTATGTTCTTAGCACATACATTTTATTTTACATATGTGTTTGTGATTCCTTTATTTAATTGTTCTGCTTAACTTGATCTTTCATGTTTTTAGTGGGGAATAAATAGCAAGAGGTTAGTATCTTTTCCAATGCCCAAGTTCCGTGAAGTTAAAATAATGTTCTCTATTAAACCTGCAAATGTGATTGCTGTACTTACAAAAAAAATTCCAAGTTGTATGTTTTCATTTTGATACAGAAAGTGGTAGTTCGGTCAGCTTTATTATTCCAAAATAAATGTTTTCTACATCGTGTAAAATGCTGACCAGCAGTCTGATTCCAGAACTTCAAGTTCAATTATTATAAGAAGTGGTTTGAAATTACAGCAGGTGTGCTTTAGGTTAGACATGCAGAATATTTGTACAACCAAGTTTTTTTTTTAAGCAGGCTGCACTCAAAGGTTAGTGCAAGTTCATTTCCAGTAGATCTGAAGGTTTCTAAGACTGAAATTTCTGGGCTAGAAGTTAATCAAATCCTTTTATTGACTATGCAAATCATTTTACTGGGCCTCTGGAGAGTTCCATGGGATGATTCTCTCTTTTTAAAGAGTTTGCCATTTGATGTAGAAGCAAGATTTTAAAAAATTACAGGAGAACACCAAAAAACTCACTAAAAAATTGTCATTGCAGTTCGAATGCAAGCATTAATAAATTATACTTGAGAATGTGGGGAAATAAAAGCATAGAGGGTAAGTACTTTCAAGAAGTGAATTTCTTGGTGCTTTACTGCAAATACTTAATACTTAGAAAATTAAGTGAATTTTAAAATCTGGCTAGATGTTTTCTTTTCATAGGAAATTGGATAAACATAATCAGCTTATTTTATCAATATTTGTCATATACAACCAGGTTTGCTTTGTTTTTGTTTTTATTTTTGCCTTGTTTTAAAAGAGGTGTAGATTGAACCCACCAGCTAATCATAGAGAAAAGGTGATAGGGTTTCAAACAGAAAAGATGTGTCCCTCTTTCTTCTTGAATTGAAAGCATCATGGCGTAGACACGTGAGGAAATCCATTTTGTTTGAATTTTTGACAGAAGACAGAAGCTGTCCACAGAAGTACTTCAAATGTGGCTTGGGTATTTTCCCTTGGTCTCAGCCAAACTCCTTTTCTATCTTTTATCTGTCTAGTCATCCAAGCACTATTTTCCTGGGGCCGTTAACTTCAGTGCCATCTTTGACTTCTGGTCAGCAGTTGAACAAAATTTTAAGTTGGTGGCATCGTGGCATCAATGGGGCATTCTTTTCAAACACTCACTACTGTGTGGACAGCAATTGTTTTACATACCCTTTACAATGACCTGCCATTTAGACCGCCTTGGGAATGTGATCAAAGGTAGCGTGAGTCACCCCGAATCTGGGGCTTTTTCAGAATTTAAGGTCAGTATCTGAGTGAAGAACTGAAAAAGAAAAGAGTTAAATAATAACCTTCATTCTTTACTCATCCAACAAAGATCTTGTAGCCCTTACTATCTTTAGCCTTTTCTGAGTAGTGTCTCTAGATGGCAAGCATTCCATCATTACTCTTTCTCACAGCCCTTTAAGCCTGGTGATCCGCAAAGCTGGACCAAGCAGCCCAGAGTCCCACATGCGTTGGGTTTCAACACTCCGTGCGAGAGACTGAAACCAAATGATGCCAACTGACTTTAAGGCAATTTCCTTCCCTCTGTGGAAATTTCTGCTTCTCATATTGAATCGATTCACTGAGTGAAACTTGACCTCTTGTTAGAGTACATACACTCTGCAGTGTGCTCCAGTAACTCAAAATGAAATACCAGTTGTGTACAGAAAAATACAAAACCCTGACTATAGTGCGTATGGTATACTGTGGAAATGAAAATGTGGTTAAAATCTGATTTTCTATTAAGAGTGCTGAGTTTACCAATATATTACATTTCTTCTGCTCTTTGTAAGATAATTAAAGTAATGGATTCTTGCCTGAAGTATAATTGTAAGCTTATATATATGTGGAAAAATTATGCAATTAATTTAAAGAAAAACCCTCTTTATTAAATGTTGTTAAATGATGTTTTATCTCAAATATAAAAATGGTTGCATTATATCATTAATGTCCTATATGCTTATGTGTGTGTATGAGTGTTCATGCATGTGTGTGTGTGTGCGTGTGTGTGTGTGTGTGTGTGTGTGTGTGTGTGTGTGTATGCAGGTGGTCCACTGAGATGAAACATGCTCATATTTATTTTTTCACTATATTTTAGATTGTAGACAAAGTTCTCAGGTTAAGAGTTTAGGAGAATAGTTTTGGATGGGATAAATATGTAATCACTATGTATATATGGATACATATATACATCTATATATATAAACATATATTGCTTACATTATTCATTTAATGTTACTTGTCCATTTTTAACAGGAGCATCTAACAGGTTTGGATCAGTGCTACTGAATTCCTACTGAAGGAAAATGGGTTCAAGTTTTTGATGACAGAAGATTATTTGCTTGTTTTTCGTAACTAAGGATTGCTCACTGGAACTGTTTGTATTTATTATGTGACATACTGGGAAGCAATGCTCAAGCATGTAGATATGCACAGAATAAATAGATTTCAGCAATTTACTGAGTTCTTGACTAATACTAATCCCTGCATCTATCTTTTTTATATGTAATTCGGTTAATTTGAGCTTTGATACCCTTTGGGAAGCAATACAGTAGTGAATCTCCTAAATACATTTTTGGACAGAATTATATCTTGTTGAATAATTTGTGTTCGGCATCTAACTTCTTCAGCATTGTGGGATCAGGACACATGTGTGTGTTGGTGCACATGTACAAATGTGGAAGGCCAAAGCTTATGGTTGGGTGTTTCCTTCAATTGCACTCCACTTTTATTAACAAGGCAAGGTCTCTGGGCTGAACCCAAAGTTCACCAATCAGCTAGCTAACCAGCCTGACCTGGGCATTTGCTGCTTCTGCCTCCCACATACTAGGATTACAGGTGGCCTCTGTGTCTGCCTGGCTTTTACTTAAATTTCTGGGAATCTGAACTCTAGTCCTCAAGCTCGAGGGGCAGATGTATTTCTTATCTGCTTGACCATTTCGCCAAGCCTTCTCCAGATTTCAGTATGCAGGCAGTTGTTGTGGATATCGATGGGAGATGGGGACAGAGCTGAGTTGCTTCAGATCTTTAAGAAATACAGCTCATTGAGCTTGTGTCTTGCCAGTTTTTAATAGTGAAGCAATTGCCATGTAAGAAGAATAGTCATTTGACTATGTCATAGTTAAACAGACTTTCCTCTCCTTCTTTAAAAATAAAAATAGAATTCAAAACATAAAAATAAAAAAGGAGATTAAAAGTAATGATTTGTAAATGCTGCAAAGTATACAAAGAAACCTCATTAATTCTAGACCTCTACAGAATAAACAAAATCTTAAACAAACATGAGAGCATCCAAGAACAATCTTTTGAAGAAAATCCACATCTCCAGTTCACTCTAGTTCTTTGATTTCAACTCATTTAGCAAATCATTATAAGTAAAACCAAGACTAGTGTGAGAACTTGTGCAGCAAACTTATCAATGGCAGATGCTTCGAGTATGACTTCATTTGTGGAGCTATTAATAATCTTTTAAAGGTTATACTTTCCTACACACGAGTGCCACCCCTTTTCTGAGCATGAATAGACTTTTTATTTTTTTAATCATATCACATCAATTGAAGCAAAACAACACACGTTGCCACTTCACCCAAAAGTGGTTTTTTTGTTCTACCCTTCTTGACAGCTTAATAGATCACTAGCAAAAGACCCACCAAGTGCTTTTAAAAAGGGGAAGCATGAGAAGATTTTGATGTTGCAGGAGATAATAAATATTCACCAATTTTCCTCAAATGAAGAATTACACTTCAATGAAAGCAGACTCATTTAAAAATGGTTTTCCCTCTTTTTCCTACGTATTTATTTATTTATTTATTTATTTATTTATTTATTTATTTATTAAGAGTCAGGCTCGGAAATGGGCTGGCTCACTTTATGAATGCACTGTTCTGATTGCAGAAGCCATAAACAGAAAGAATTCTGTGGTGGAACAGAAATTAATTAGGAAAAAATGAGGAAAGGAAGAGATGCTCTAAAGTCCATGGCAAAAAAAAAAAAAAATTCCAACAGCTGCAATATGAGAGAACACACTAACACATTTTTTAATATAATTATGTGAAAAAGACATTTTTATATTTCCCTCTTCTAGCATAAAAAGAGGTTTTTGTCAAGCAGTAACAATTTATTCCTTATGGAAACTGCTGTATTATTGTCTGATGGCCATTTTAGATCCATAAAAGGAAATGGATTAAAGAAAATTAAACAGTATTTTTAAGTGTCTACGGCTGGTGGCGTGTTAACAGCGATGCATGTGAAATGGCACCAAAAATTAAGCGTAAGTTTCCAAGACGGTTTTTCGTGCTGTATTACCATACTTAAGTGTTTAGCTGTACGAGTTTGCTTTCACATATAGTTTGGAAAGTCTCAATAATTTGAGGGTGGTGAAATCAGATTCATCATAATGCACACCCATATCACATGTGATAAATTGCATAATGGCACTGTTACTCTTCTCGTTGCTGAATGAATGCAGGACCAAACAACTTGAGGGATCAAGGGGTTTGCTATTTTTCAAAATTCTCAGGGTCCAGTTCATCAACATGCCAGGAGAATTCAGGCCAATGTCAGATAATGAATGAACCCAGCATAGCATGTCCACACGAGAGCTGAAGAGGGGCATACTTTCTCACTTGCCAGTGTACTTGCATGCCACCAAAACAGCTTCCTCCATCTTATCCACCTGCCTAAGAAGTCGTCCCACCAACTATGGGCTGGCTCTTCTCACATCGACTAGATGATCTCCCACAATGCTTGCCCAGGCATTGTCTTAATATTGCTATTTCTTTACAGGTGTCTAAAAGCTCAGACTTCAGTTGAGAACTTGACATCTGTGTGTAACTAGAGCACATGGTTTCTATTTCTTAGCTTCACATTGACTTCCTGGTAAGATGGCGGCATCAGGAACAACCTCAATGTTGGGGTGACCATGATCATAGAGAATAAGAATCTTCTACCAAACTACCCATCTGCCTCTGTAGCCATCAGAACTCACTAGCAATCACAGTCACTGGTCAAGAAAATGAGATATTAGGAATTTTCTGTCAGTCTACCATCTACCTCTACAGCAACCAGAACTCACTAGGCGAGTAACCTCAGATTCTTCCTTTGTCTGTTTGATTGCTTTTTTGTTTTTGTTTTTTTAACCAATCATCCTGACTTATGGTATCTGAGGAGGAAAAATAAAAACAAAAACAAAACAAGCCAAATGTGTGTACGTGCATACACACACACGCACATAACACTGTAGCTGTGCAGACTCAGCAGTCACAGAGCACAGTTTGTTAAAATTATTTTAATGCTCTGAACAACAGAAAGAGTGCTTTGGAGAGTCAGTTGCATTTTAATTCAAAGCTCATCACTAACTACATGACCACAGGTAAGTAGGATCCCCTTTCTATAAGTAAGAGAGCTGGCTGCCTCTTCTGCCTCTAACAGTCAGGATTTCCCAGAACTTTTATGAGCACTGAGCATTTCTCTTCTGTGGTGTTAAATAGCCACATGTGGCCTGGTATCTCTCTCAAGACACTGAATTGCCTAATCCACTGTTATGCATCCCCATCAGAGGTGTCTAAGCTCTGGCAGGTGCGTCTCACCTACTCAGTTGCCAAGGGTGGCTGGAAGTAGTATTCTGAATGGAGTTGAATATAACTCTGGGAGCAACCCCATGCTTCGGCATTCCAGTCATAAAAGTAAGCGAGAAGTAAAGGACGATGCTTTGACTATGTCAAGTGGTGGGGTTGTTGCAGTTAACCTGTATTTTGCTGATGATATCATGACAAGACAATTGAAAGGAACAAGGGATTTACTCTCTTATGATCGTCCAGTTACAGTTCTTAGTCCAACTGGCAGGAAAGCACACACCATCACCCAAAGGTTCAAGGGAACGGGCCACACCATCTCTACATAATAGCTGAGAGAGAGGTGATTCTTACTTGCCAGACCAGTGTGTCTGGCCGTGTACAGACGGATGCCAACTTCCTCAACCAGTTCTATTCTCTTCTATTTTATTTGTTCTAGTCCAGGGCCTAGACCTGACCCTTCCCATCAACTAGACAATCTCCTTCAGGTTTGCTCTGGGCTTAACTCAACTACTAATTCTCTACAAATGTGCCCAGAGTTCAAACCCTCAACCATCAAGTTGACACCTGTACCCATCTATAACAGGGGTGTGGAAGCCAAGTCACCCTAAGCAGAAAGCCCCGTGTGGTGCAATAGGAGTCCTCGGATGCCCAAACTCTTCTCCAAGGCCTTGCTCTCTACTGAGAGCTGCAGACCTGCAGTGACTACGTTCTAGTCAACCTGCGCTCTCTCTGCTTGTCACTCAAATCTATGTGCCATGCTCACAATAATCATTCCTTTAAATGCTGGTCATGCAACGATTTTCAAAAAGCCTTTTATTATAATTAAGAGAGGGTTTTGTGCTAAATGCTTTAAGTGAAAGCTAGAACACTAAGTGGGTGACTATAAATAAGCAAATGGAAGATTCATATCAAAGTAGCACTTTCACTACAATTCCACCATGTAAATTTTATATATGCTAAACTTGTGAAATTCATTGCATTCCTTCCCTTGTTCTCTACTTGATAGAATGTGACAGGTGATTTCAATGTGTGATTCTTGGTGGTCTTCCTTTTCGTGTTAGGAAATTTGTAAATCGAGCTCCAGGGGTTTTCATGGATTAGTTTTGTGATTGCTTGTGTGCCAAAAGTTTATCAATCTTTTATACCTCTGCTTCTTACAAAAAGTATTCAGTATCCCACAGACTTCACGGTGAGTGGAAGAAACTCATCCTATGCATCCTAGGCAGATGTATCTCCCTAGGAATGTTAGAAGTTGAAGGAGAAGACTCGGTGGCAAGGCAGGGATGGGGATAGTGTAGCATGTGAGCTGGAAAGGCAAAGAACACTTTTGTGTGTGGCACGAAGGCCAAGGCTCATTTCTGAGGCATTTCCAGGCAGATGTCTGGGGAAAGCATGGTTTCAATTTGCCACCACACATCTCAAAAGTTGGTGGTCTGGAAGACTTCCAAAGGGGTGTAGACTGCTGTGTTTGAAGAAGCATGATTAGTCATGCCCAAAAATCAGAAAGTCTGTGTGTGCATGCGTGTGTGCGTGCGTGTGTGTGTGTGTGTGTGTGTGTGTGTGTGTGTGTGTGT
Source organism: Typhlomys cinereus (assembly GCA_023101885.1). Classification (NCBI taxonomy): domain Eukaryota; kingdom Metazoa; phylum Chordata; class Mammalia; order Rodentia; family Platacanthomyidae; genus Typhlomys; species Typhlomys cinereus. The sequence continues at coordinate 20,120 of JALPQD010000401.1, forward strand.
AGCCAGCCCTGGTGAGTATGGTCATGCAGGCTTTTCATGATGGGTCTGCAGCCAAGGCCTTGACTTATGTTAAAAAAAAAAAACTGAAATGACCAATAAGATGGGAAGATCAATAAATACCCATGTTTGAGTTTTGCCTTGTATTTTCTCGTGCATATGCATCTATTAATTCTGATTTTGATAAAGAAAAGTAAAAACTATTTCCTTGTTTCTTATTTTGCCCCTTAAGATTAAATTTTGGATATTAGAGGGACTCAATAAATGCTTGCAAAATTTGAATAATGTTGAGTTACAGAAGGATTTCAGGTATGGCTCTGACCATAGAAGACATTCGGCTAACTAGATAAAACAGTGGCAAAAAATGAGATAAGTATTTCAGCAAGTCCACGGCTTTGCTTCTGAAGCCTTGCTCTGGCACCTGTGTGAGAGGAAAATTCCCAGTTCCTCATTCCCAGGCATTATAATTGGATGTTCACGAAGCACTGCATACATTTCATGTGGGTCATAATAGCACAAGGCTCTCACCAAGTTTAAGAACAAATGAAGCCAGTTATCCATTTAGAATATACTTGGATGACAATTCTCAGACTGGTAGACATTTGAAAACTGAATGTACCTAAAGGAGTCAAGTTTAAGGTCAAGATTGTTTCCAACTGTTCACAAAAATTTTAAAAAAACACTTTTCTTTCATGTGCTATGTGTATCTTCTTATATTTTCATTGAAAAAAATTAAGGCGATTTAGTGTCAATGAAATAAGTCTGATATAAGTCACATATTTGCCCTTACAGAGAAATACACTGAAAAATCAGGCCATTTAAGGATCTCAGATTTTAATGTCATGTTGAAAAAAAGATGTTTTTATTTTTTCTTACATTTCAAAGTTATACTTTATTACATTTGCCTGATATTGGCATAAGTCCAAAGGGAATATAAAATTATGTAGCTGCTCCTGCTCACTGAATTCTTCCACTGTGCTGAACCCTAATCTAAAACCCGCTGATACCCAACATTTTGCTCCAACCGTTCAGCCCAGCTTTGCCTGAGTAAAGTTGATTTTTTTATTCAGAGCAGTGGCAGATGGATTTTTAGAAATTAGAGTGTGACTTTAAGTATTTTTATGAAAATTTTCATTTTGTGATTAGAGTCTTATTGAACTTAGATGATAAGGAATATTTCAGTTTCCTGACATTTCATTTGTATAACAAGTGCTTGAAATTTTGGGCCTTCATTTGCATAAAGATTGAATCCAAATTTTCTGAGGTAGCATTCAAAGCGTCCTTGGTTCTGAATTCATCTTTATTCCTCCCCTGCTACCAACTCATGCCTTGAACTGCTCCGGGGGTCTCCTTGACCCCTGGCATCTGTCATCCTCTGCCTTTGCTCAAGTGTTCCTCTCTATTTAGAATGTGAATGTGCCTTTGCTTTTTCCAGCCAAGTGCACACCCGTGATTACTAGACCACCTACAGATGTTGCTTCCCTTAAGATGTCATGACAGATCATCTATCCCAATGGAATTTGAAATTTTTCCTTTCATCTTATGAAGCACGTACTACATGTCAGAATCTAAAGATAATTTTGTCTGGGATGATGGCGGTCCTTCCTTTTAGGAGGATTAGACACTGGATTTCACAACCAGAGTCTACTAGTTTACCTTTATCATATTATTCAACAATTGTTTTATAGTTCTGTTGAAATCAACAATGACTCCCAGCCTTGCACACTGAATTTTATCCTGAATATGTTCACCATATGCCAGGATCTCCACTATAAACCAGAGATGCAAAGCCTTCTTTATATTGGGATTCTCTTTCAATGCTGCAGCTGGAATCATTGTGTGGTTGTCAACTAAATTCCAAGTGCATTTGGTATTAGAAACTATGTCTAATCTACTTTGTGCATCCCTGACTAGTCGCGGTTTTTAATTTTATAATTGTAGGCACCAATACATCATTCTGGTATTTATTACATAATCACTGCATTAGACCAAGAGTCTGCAAGGCAGGTCAAGTTCAGGCCCACCACCTGTTTCCATATGGCTCGCGTGCGAACGGACCATTTAGAGGTTTAAATAATTGGGAAGAAATGACAGGAATAGTCATATTGCATGGCAGAGTAAAGGAGTATGAAATTCAAGTTTGCATCTATAAATAGTTTTGTGGAGGTACTGCCATGCCCACTTGCTTACATTTTGTTTGTGACTGTCCTATGCCTACCTGTCAAAGTTGAATAGTTACTGGGCAGAGTTCTTGTGGCCCTAAAAGGCAGAATTGCTTTCTGCATCTTAAGAGTTGAAGGGTTGTCATTGTTTGTTTATGTTTCTTTTTAAACTTTATTTATTTAGTATATGTGGGTGTGTGTCCTAGAGGGCACTGTGTGTCCCTTGGAGAACCAAGGATTACTTCAAGAATCATCTTAAATCACTTCTAGCTGCTTTTTGCTTCCCTTTGGGATTACCCAAGCTCTACCCACCAGGTTCAGAAGTGCAGGCCACTGCCATTTGTGCCAGTGTTTTTATTTGGAATTTGGGATCTGAACTCAGAAACTTCTGCTTGCGAGACAAAGCCTTAATCCCAAAGCCATCTCTCTAGCCCCTGTTTGTATTTGCTTTTGGCTGTTTTAGAGTACCTGGAAAATATTGGCTTAGACTGTAAACTCTGTGAAGTCAGAGGCCTTTTTTTTTTTTAAATCTCCCATTCCCCTTTCAGTGGCTCTGGGACAATTGATTACTCAGTTGGGTTGGTTGACGGGTGTGGTAAAAATCAGGTTTCATCTTTGTGGAATTTCAGTCAGAGCTATTTGCATCTGTGAGACTCTTGCTCAGTACTAACTAGTACACAGCACAAGTCGGCAGGGAAACACACAGTTTGGACCCACAACATGTTCGTTACTATTGGGATACTTCCACTGGTTTTCTAGCATGTCATTCTTTCATGTTTTACAGAGAACGCTAATTTCTCACTTTGCAATGTGGTTTCTGCTTATTCCCAAGGTGTCTATGCATTAGTTTTTGATTAATGGAATGTTTTCTCCTCTCCCAAGATAAGTGCGGGTTGGGGGAGGTAGGGAGGAGATGCAGCCTATCTAAATTGCATCTGGTGTGCATGTAAGGGTTGAACAACTGCTGTGTGAGCTAAGCACAGTGAAGCCCTCGGATTTGGGTAAAAAAAGAAAAAGCAAGTAAATAAAAAGGCCCTGAATGTTTCTTTCTTCTGTGTGCCAGATACAAAGCTTTCCTAAACTTGTCTCTGGGGCTGGAAAATAAAGATGGCATGCGAATTCCTGTGGAATCTTGTTCTGTTTGGGCCTTTGCACTGAACTGGGAATTACTCACCTAATCCTCCTATCATTATCGCATTTCCTTTGCATTTCCAAACTTTAACAATAGAGTTTCCAAGCATTTCTTTCGTCTTGACATTAAGGTAAGCATCTTCTGTTCCCATGAGTGTATTATTGATGTTAAACATTCCATCATGGGTTTGGAATTTAAGGAACCCAGGAAGACACTGTTTTAGAAAAATGTGTTTCATTGATAAACAAGGTCCAGAAAAAAAATGAAAGGGAAGAATAGGTCAGGAGTATAAAAATGTGTGTAACGTTCATTAAAGTGTTTGTTAAACAGTCATTCAGTCTGTCTGTGTTTCCCAGCCTCTCCTTTGCCTGTTACATGTTCTAGTAAATTGAAGCTCGGAAACCTTTGTCAGAGTTATAATACTCAAACTGACATCTAATTCCCCCAGACAATAGGTACAAGTCTATGAGCCTCTCTAATTCTTTCCAGTCTTTACATTTATTGATTCTTTTGTAGACCTGTTTCATTCAATCTTTTACAAACAGCACTGGTTAAAAGTGTGAAGTTTACCACTTTTGACCGCAGGCACATTGAAAAACAATAGCGTACTTCCGCCAGCTCCATCCTTCTTGGGGGTTGTAGTTCTTCATTTGAACAGCATTTTTGTCTCTAATTGCAGCATGAGATTTGAAGTGCTAGCTTGATTGGAAAGACTATGTCTGCATGTATGTATTTTGGCTGACTTGTTTGGGTAGATGTGGATTTGATTCATCTGCTCAGCGACAGATATTTCATTAATAAAAGAGCAAAATTTTATCAGGGTCATCATTTTACTGGAGTCCCCCTCCCCTTTTTTATCATAGTTAAGGGGAAATTTGTGTGTGTGTGTATATATGTGTGTGATCTCACTTATATGATAAATAGATGCATATACTTCCAAGTGCCTTTTATAGTTGTGTATTGTTAAGACTGTTATTGAAACATTTATAACGACTACACCAAATGGCCTCTACAAGTTAAGCTCTCATGGAATTAACATAATATACTTTTTTATTGTACACCATTCCTCAAGATTATGCCTTTCCCACACATCTGATGTTGTAAAACATACTGTGTAAATAATTGATAATAAACAAACAAATTCTACTTTTGCCCTGGTGTACTTCACCAGTTTCAAGACTTTGAAGTTTCTTAAATAATTTATGGTGCTTATTAGTGCAGGCAAATCAAACGGTATCCTTGATCTGAGCTGCTTTTTGTCCTAGTTGTTTCTGAGCAGAATGGCTAAGTGGGCCTTCTGATTGGTAGGGGAACCAAACACTGCTGAAATCATACTGGTGGTGATGTATATTGACGCATGAGCCTGCGAAACCTTCAGTATTTATGCTAAAGGAATTTATGGAGTAATCAGAAAGTACTCTGAAAACTAAGACTTGCTACATCTTTTGAGAAAGAAGGAAAAAAAAAAAAGACTTCACCAGAACACTTTGAGTTTACCTGTAATTTCTGCCTTGATGTTTGACATGAGGATTTTGACTCAATATGTGTTCCTTGGCAAAATTACAAACATGCCAGACTACCAAAAAACACATTATATGACCCTTTCTTAGACTCACAAAAGCTCAGGCAGTCTGCCAGGCAGTCAGACTGAATACTCCAAATGGTATAGCAGTCCACTTGAATGCAGAAAGTATAGCTCTGCCATGGAGAAACTGGGGATTCCAAAAGTTATGAAAGATTTACGACAAACATTTCTTCTTCAAGCAGCCCACTGTTATTTATAATCATGTGAATCATAAGCAAAGGTTTCATTGATTTCATAATGAATTCAAATAAAGGTTTTACTTTCTGAGTGACCTTTAAAGGTTAGTCTGGTTATTTTTTTTTTCCAGAAGTTTTTGTTGTTGTTGTTGTGACGATTTTTTTAACAGTATTTGCTTTCAGAGGTAAGAGTTAGGGGCACTTCAGGTAGTAGGGATAACAACTACAATGCAGAGAAATAAAATCAGTGATCGACACTGTCTCACAAATACATACATCTTGTTTTGTTTATAGTGTTTTCAATCAAAGAAGCACAATAGGATACTTGAGTGTGTGTGTCTGTGGAGGCCCAAAGATGACATTGGAAATCATCCCGGATTGCTCTTCCATTTGATTGCTTTGCTCCGGGATTTCCCAGGCTCTGCCTTCCACGGGCTAAATTACAGGCCAAAGCCATTTCTGCCTAACGTTTTTCACATGGGCTCTGGATAGGGTATGTGAACTCTGGTCCTTTTGCGTGTGAGGCAAAGGCTTTAACTGCTGAGCCATTTCCCTAGCCCAAATTTTGATTCTGGGTTTTATTCAGGGGTAAGAATGAGATTTAACGCTCTATCATTTTATGATATTTGCCATCTCTTAGGAGTTAGGTTTGCAGATGCCTCTGGGGAGTTCTTCCCTTCCCCTCTCCATGTCTGTCTGAGGGCTGGCTGCCTTCTAAGTGATGGCACTTAGTTGATGCAAGAGCCCTTTGGTCACCCTGGTACTGGTGATGTAGCGCCACATTCTCCAGGATTGCAGGGAACCCTGGGTTAAACTCCAACATTGGGGGGAAAAATAGACTGAGCTGCTCAGCTTGGCCCTGTGAAAGGAACATAGGAGAATGTTTTAAAGTGTAATGCCACATTACGCATGGCTGAAGTTTTTTTTTTAACCAAAAAAATCTTACAATAGTAGTATAAATACAGCTTCACTATTCTCTGAATATTAATTACTAATCATAACCTTTAATTAATTTGTCAATATGCTCTGCACAGACATTTGAAGGCATATTCAAGTGCCAAAAGTACAAGATTTGCATTTGTTATCAACGTTAACTCACTTAACTTCAAACTCTAATTATTACTATTTATGAAGGAAATCATGGCCTGCCATTATATTCTCAGAAAGAAAAAAGAAATCTCTAACCTTGACAACCTACCCTGGGTGACTGGCTAGGCCTCAACTACTGCAAGCATCTTATAGCTTTGAAATCAATTACCCTTCTGGCAACTTTCTTTTCAGGGCCAAGATTAACTCCCTAGAAAGAGAAGTTATCTTGGACTACATTGCAGGGCTAATTCTCATCTCTGAGTTCTTTCCCTGATATCCCTCTGCTTGGAGACTCCTCAGAATGCTCTCCGAGAGATGCTGCTAGGAAAGATAGACAGGCACGTCTTTGTTCCCATGCCAGCCCTGCAAGAAAGGGGTTTCCTTGGGCTGTAGTAAACACTATCTCAGTTTCCCCAAATCTCTACCCTTGCGCATGGGAGCCAAAGTGACTTTTCACAGACAGTCGCCGAAGCTCTTCTGTTCACTGGCTCCAACATTCAGGTGCTGCAGGAAGAACTGGAAGCGTAACATCAGTCAGTGTGGGGTCAGTCATTCTCCGTGGCCAGAAGGAGGAGTCTCATCTCCAAGGTCTACGAAGTGGTAGCAGGTAAGACTGGTGGCAGGTGGTCACTGGCATCACACTATCTGGTTGGAAAGATCTGTTTGGAGTGGAGTCCTTGACTGTAGACATATAACTAGGGCTGACATGGAAAAGCCTAGAGCATCTGAGCCGAGTTCTGCTGAAGGCTTCTAGTCGTTGCTCTCAGCAGTACTGTTCCTTTAAAAAAAAATGTTGTGGTCCTTAAGAGACATTTTCTTTGTATTTCTTTCTCTTTTTGTGTCATTTCCCATACATTTGTGAGGAACAGACCATGGCATTTCTAAAAAGCTATAATTTTTTTAGTTTCACAACTCTGCACCAAACCCCAATCTATAAAACATCATTCGTTTCAAACTGGATACACTTGTCGCTGGCATCTCTATTTCTTCTTTCTAAAGGTGGCATGTCAGTTGTGGTCATCAGAAGTAAGAAGCTCCAGGTCTCTGTCCACCAAAAAACCTCTTTTTTTTTTTAACCACCTCCTAGCTTCTTCATCCTTAGGATGACTCTTGCATTTGGCATCCCATATTACAATTTAAACTCTCTCCAATTATTTTCTGGCTTTGCCTCCTATTACTTTATCTGAGAATCCACTTGCTGTCAGCTTTGATGATTTTATGTTTTCTGCAAGATTTTGTAAGAATTGCAGTGTTTTTAGCATCTGTTAGCTTGAGTTTGCTAAGTAAATTGTTCCCATCGGGGTTAATAGCAAGGATTAATATTCTTACTCTTGAGTACACAGACTCTAAGCAGTGGGTTGAAAACTGTACTCCCTCACTATAGAGCATTTTGGAATCCAGAATAGCCAGTTGTGTTCTGAGTACCATAGTTCCAACTTGACAAAAGCAGTTCTGCCTTATTTCCCTGCAAGAGTTCATTTACCACAGAGGGCATTATTCAGAAGCTAAAGAAAAGTTTCCAAACCACTGCTTTAATTACTTAATAAATACTCAATAAATAATTATCCCACCATGGTATTGCATGGGGAAATAATAAGTTGCAGCTCAATAATACAAAAAAGAACAAATGCATAAAGTGCGGTGAATGGGTGCTGTGGTGAATGCGAGTGAGTATCTTTTGCATACAAATGATCTAAATAGTGAAGATAATTTTAGTTTAATTATTTAATCTAACAGACTTAGAGCAGCTACCTAGTCATATGTAATCTGGAGTGCCCTTTCCACAGGGGTTCTCAGCTCTCAGAAATTCAGTGGTGGTATGTGAGCTCTGGTTTCCCATTCTACAGGAAGAGGAAAACTTGGTGGGATGGGTTGGAGCGGCCACAGACTTTCGCAATGCAGCCTGTCCATTGAATATTCAATTGCATTCACAATTCCATTCTTTGTAATGATGGTTTGGTTTTCAGCCTCCAACACCCCCAATGTACTCTCTTCTGGATTGAACAGAAAGGCTGGCAAGGTGTGAACTCAGGGCAGCAGGAGATAGGCAGGCACCTAGTGGCATCAGGGCAGCTGAAACCAGTTAGTTTTTGCAGGCATTAGCTTGAATTCTACAGGGTGGTTGCTAGTAAACCGTTGCTTTGGTAAGGAAAGGGCACCTGTCACAAAGTCAGTGATGGTGTTTGGTTGGGACAGATTAGAAGAAACTGACACGTCCAGTCAAAGCAGTGGGGATGGATGAGTAATGTAGGCAAGCTGTGGACCGCTATAGTCAGTAGCACAAGCTTAATGGAGGAATATCTTCAGGTGCTAGTCAGGCTTCACGGAGACTAGAAATTTAGTAAGGACAGACACAGAAGAGGGGGATGCAAAGGACTCCTGACAAAAATTTCACTTGAGAGGAAGTGTGAAACATTGTCTGACATGGGTCATGAAGGTACACTTGGAAAGGAGGAAGGAAGAAGGTGGAAGAGAGGACTGAGGTTGGCATCCACAGGAGAAACACAGAGTGCAGCCGTAAGAATTTCTCAATGCGTAAGTAAGATAATGGGCTGTGGCTGACGTTGCCTAATTCTGCAAGGCAAATGACAGCATGTGCTAGTGAGCTTTGAACTGGAGGCAGGGCAGAGAGTGTGGCAGCACCCTTGAGGAAGCTGGTGGAGACACAGGTGCGGGGGATGGAACTGCTAGACAGACAAGCGCAGCCATTCCATTTCTCAATATTAGAAAAAAAAAGCATTGGTGCTTAGTAAGCAAAATTGAATTTACCAAGACAACTGGCAAATGAGTTGAAATCAACACTGGAGAGTACAGTAGTATTTCTGTTTCGATGAAAAAAATAATGATATTGTATCCAAGTTTATTACCAAGGTAAAAATCCAGGGACAAGCCTAAAGTTACTGCATGTATATAGATTTTAAGTTTTATAAAATATATATTTCCATTAAAATATGTGCATATTTTATGAAGCGGACATATATACATTTGGTAAAAGATATTTTAAATCAAATATATATATAAAATGTAAACTGAAAGGGCTTTTCCAGGCTATCTTTTCCTTTTTTAAAACATATTCTTTGCTTCTGCTTTACTGAGATGTAATTGATCTTTTAATTTATTTTAAAATAATATGAAATAGTGACTTCAAGGAAGTAGCAGTTTTTTTTTAAAAAAGTCTAAGGTGATGTCTTCAGTAACAGCATATAGAAAAATGCCAATATTTCTTGCATAGTTGAAGAAAAAGGATCAGCCAAATGGGCTTTTTCTTTGCTAAAAATAACACTGAAATAGAAACTAAGTATTAGATGTAGCATTATTGAACCCAATTTGTCTTTAAAACTTACTCCACTAACTCAGAATCAAACACTGTGAATAAAGGGTTTAAAGTAAAAGAAAATATATCCAACTCACACTTCAGAATGATGAAAATACTACAGACCAAGAGCACATTCTTATTGAGCTATTTTTTCAGTGCTCTCAATTTAACCAGCTGGAATTATTTTTAAAGTACATCCAATTCAACCTTTTAAAATGACAGATTTGCCTTTTAATGGGAAATATGTATTTCATCATAAAGATGGAGCGGAGTGCCTTTGGCTAAGGTACTCTCTGCAGAAGGATGCTCTCTTTTTGCGTTGCATGCTCAGCCTATAAGAGAAAGGCAGATTATAGAAAATTTGCTCCTAGCATAAAAGATGAGACATATACAGGCAGAGGACCAATAGAGAACAATCAAGCATGCAAAGTATTCCTCCTTGTATCTCAGTGCTGTCATACAGTGCTATCAACGGATGGGTATCGAGCAGAGACGAGGGTTGACTCTAGAAACTACACTTCCTTTAAACAAGAAGAAACAAGCCACAGATTTAAATGACCAAGTAGTACAATAGAAAAGGTTAGTGCTCTTATTTGGAGATACTTTCCTGCCTTCTCTTAAATCTTTACTTGTATATTTCTTTCAACCTTCATTTTTCTTCTTTTTTTTTTTTGAAGGGAATGGTATCCCTAATTTAGAAGGAAAAAAACAGCTAACAATGGAGCTGAATGAAGCTACTTCTGTTCATGTTAGTAAAGCTGACACATTTTCGATTCAGATTGGCATTGCTGAGAGCAACTTTGATGGATGCTGTTTGACAGGATGGATCTAGGAAAGGAGGTTATACATCCCAGGACTGTGCAGAAGGGGTGTCCAGGTCAAACAGAGGTGGTTATTCAAAATAGAGTGTCGGGGGCATGGGTCACGAGCAAGTGCTTGCTCTATAGCTGAAGTGCTGCATAGAAGCTACACTAGCAGCAGGATAGAGGTCTAAAATCACTTCCAGGAGCCAAAGAGAACAAGAGAGTAGGTTGCTTTGGAAAGCACTCCTCCAGGTTAGAAACACGGGGACAGTTGTATCTTCAGAGGGGATCTTTCCTATTGCCTTTATTTCAGCACCCACTGGGACCATTGAGCAACACTACGAAATAGGTTTATCAATGTTGGGCATGCTGTTTTATTAATTTAAGCACTAATATGTTGTGAAAGTGCTCAAGGGCCTTTTAGGAAATAGCAAAGTAGCAATGTATTTGCAGACATTTTGGTGGAGATGCTTGCCTGGAAAATTCCAGAGCTCCCTTAGAATCAAAGACATTAGGGCCAATGAGATGGCGCAGTGAGTGAAGGGCTAATGGCCTGAATTCCCTCCTCACGACGCACGTAAAGGTGGGAGGAGAGAACCCACTCCACAAACGACGCACGTAAAGGTGGGAGGAGAGAACCCACTCCACAAGCTGTCCTCTGATCACGTGTGTGTCATGGCATATGTGCCCACCCTGCCCACAGTCACACAGTGTCACAGCTGCTCTTTCCTGTTGCTGTGAGGGAACACCCAAAGTCAAGCAACTTAAAGGAGAAAGGAAGATTTATTCAGCTTGAGGTTCCAAGGTGGAAATGGCATGCCTAGTGGTGAAAACTGGAGGTGTCCTAAGACCCGACCATCCAGGAGGCTGAGAGCTGCAAAACTGCCAACTGCAGGAGCAGACCTCTCCCAGGAGTAAGTTGAGACTAATCCACCCCAAGGTCCTTCCTCCAGCAAAGCTTTCACCTCTTAATGTGCCATGACCTTCCCAAACAACCAAAGATTCAGTCACATGAACCTGTGGGGCCCAAGTCACATTTCAAACCACGACAAGAGCCTTGGAGAGAAACGGCCTAAATCTGTATTGTGTCAACCTTCAGTAGACCCTCTCCACCTGTCCCCAAGGTAGCAGAAGGAAAATTTTCACAGACGACCAGAAGAGCTCCTGGTTTCTGAAGCCCTAAGCCTTGTGCTGTGGTCTTCAGCAGAGAAGGGCAGTTGGAGACCCTGCACCCTCATTCTTAGCCTGGCTTTTTGAACCAGCCCATCTGGCTGTGAAGGAGAGCTTTGGTGGGTACAGCAAAGGAAATCTTGCAACGTTCTTGCCAGTGTGAGCCTTCGGCTGGGGCCTCGTCATGGGCACAGCCTCCCAACCCTTCTGGAAGGACATCTGCTGCTGAACTCTACCATTTCTCAGGATGGGGGTGTCAGGCCTTTGCCTTCTGTGGCAGAAGCCCAGAGATCTCTTGACATCATTAAAATTTTTCAGCTCTGGAATAACACAAACACAAAACCAAAATCATTGTTTCAAGAAAATTAGTTTCACCCAAGGTATGAAATGGATTCTGGACAAAGGGTGGTTTTTAAAGGTGCTGATATCACAGATACACCTGCAAGGAGTGTTCTGGAGCAGATTCTGTTGGACAGAAGGAAAGATACTAAAGCCAAAGCTCCCAGGGGCCTGGGTAATTGATCTGCCAGGTGAACAATGGAAGAGGTCAAACAAAGGTTGTGGTCAGACAGGATACAGGATGTGATTTCAATTTTCCTGTATTTTGTCGGCTTGCTTTGTACGGAATGTGTGGTCTATTTCAGAGAAGGTTCTAGGGACTGCTGAGAAGAATGTGTTTTCTTTAGCATCTGTATGGAATCCTCTGTAGATGTCTGTCAGGTCATTTGATTTGTGGTTTCATTTAACTCCAGTGTATCTCTGTTCAGTTTTCAACCAGTTGACCTTCTATTGGTGAAAGTAGGGTGTGGAAATCTCCTACTACCTTCATAATTGGGTTGATTCATGGCTTTACATCTAGCGGTATTTGTTTAATGAATTTGGGCGAGCCTATGTTTGGTGCATGTAAGTTTAGAATTGCAAAGTCTTCCTGACGAACAGTCAAAGGCTCTGTCTGATAACACCTGATTCTTGTGGCCACAAAACACAAGGAATCCCAACACAGCAGGATGGAGAATGAAGTTGACAATGAATCCCAAAAGGATTTGAAGTGATGTTATTGGTCGCAGAACGAAAAGGGAGGCAGAATGACGTGTAAGGTCATTGTTTTAAATGCGTATGGCGCAATGAGCTGAAAATCTGTAAAAATATTTACTCCAAACTAATTCATAATAGGTCTTTCCCCCCTCAGGGAGGAATAATTAATTCCAAACAAGTCGATTTGGAAAATAGACTGGCAGTAAATCTGTGATCACATTGAGCTCTCTTGCGAGTTTTATTAAACACCACATGCACACCTTTGTATTTCAGTCATTCATCATGTCATAAGTTGTCATGTGCAATGATTTAGGGTAGTTAACTCTCAATGGTCTGTCCATTTGCACATAGGTTTTCTTAACTGTTGTATTGATAACAAAATATGATAGGCAATGCATATTCCTAAAAACCTCTTATGTTGCATATATAGAATCTAAGTATTATACATTCAATGTGAAAAAATGAGCCAGGTGTGGTGTCTCCTGCCTACAATTCAAGTACACTGGAGGCTGAGGCAGGAGGATCATGAGTTCGAAGACAGCCTAGTCTTTGTTGCAAATTCTGAACTGCCTAATAACACACTATTCCCTCCAAAAACTGAAAATAGAGCTAACAGCAAAAGTAACAACATCAATAATAAGTATAATTCAACTGAAAATGATTAAAAAGCCAAAAGATTAATACATCTTTATGTTCAACTCAAGTTTCAGCTTTAACCCACCATACACAAATGTGTTGATTGTCTATATGATACAGCTAGAGACTGCCTTAACATCATAAGATATTCATGAAAACTGAATCTGTATGGCTCTGCATTTCTTAGTAAGCATTGTGGCTTTCTGCTTCCGTCTCTGTAGATTAGATGGTTGATTCATAGTCTCAGAAGCTTTGTGTTCATGTTCATATTCCTTAGCTTTTCTGAATTTAAAATAAGCCTTCTAAGGTAAAATATAGTTCACAAATAATTCTCTGATGCTTATTGGATAATTTAACTAAGCCTCTAACTTTGAAACAACCCACTGGCCATGGTTTCAAACAAAAAAAAATAGGGATGGAGATGTAGTTCAGTTGGGAGAGAGCTTGCCTGGTGTGCGATAGACCTAGGCTGATCTCCAGCACCAGGAATAATCTCAGTGCTCAGAAGGTGAAGGCAGGAGGATTGTAAATTCCAGATCATTGGGGCTAGATAGGGAGCTTGCAGCCAGCCTGAGACCCTGTCACATAAAGCAATGAAGCAAATAAGAACTCTTCTGTGCCTGGGTGTAGATATTTCACAACTATTTCTCCCTTTCCTACATGGCTCCCATACCTGACATAGCCCATCCATATAAGTGAGACGCTTCTTTACTTTTACTTAAATAATCGCGCATTCGCACCCAGTTGTGTGTGTTACCTCTTACAGAAGAACCGGCCTTTTTGTGACTCCCATTATCCCTCCCTCCCAAGTGAGCCTATCTCAGGGGCTTCACAATCTCGACCCTCTCTTGGAAGGCTGATTGGTCCCAGGCCTGGGTCCTCGCCATTCACCAGGAAAGGTATTTCCTTGGGGTCTCTGTGTGCAGTGGAGAGTGTCTGTGACTGATTTACACCCAGTCATTCTCCTCATGGATTCTCCCCTGGGCTTTCCCAAATCACCATGCTACATCTGGCAACCAAAACTAGCCTGGAGATTTACTTTTGTTCATTGTGCCCTGGGCACATTGTTTGCCAATCAACAGCTCCACGAACAGTTTTATTTATTTGTCTATTTATTCATTTGCAAAGTCTGCTTCTCACATTTGATGTCGATCTTCCCCCTGTGTAATTTTTTTATCCTGGAAGCTTGGGGAACTCAGCAGAGTAGATGTGGATGCTCTCCACAGAAACCAGAGCAGGAAGCTTGCCTTTGTGCACTTGCATCCAGTTCAAGTGCATTAGCAGGGGACTGAAAAGTGAAGAGAACTGACGACAATAGTGAGAAGTCACGCCTCGCCTTTGAAAGATGAGCCACCATTGAGTGCTTCATTCTGTAATTCTGGCCAAAAGAACGGTTTAGACAAATTCCTGAAAGAAGGAATGCAAAATAATAATAAAAAAATGTTAAGCAAATGCAAGATCCAATTTAAAGAAAAATTGCTTATTTTTTAATGTCTGCAAAAAAAAAAAATGTATCGCCTTGGAATTCTAGAATGCAATCTCATTCCAAGGCAAAGTGATGGGATTCATTGCTCCCCCTCTTCAAAATTGTTTCCTAGACAATTGTAGAGACAACTGAGGGGGCCACACCTGCTCAGCTGTAAGTTTGGTTTTCCTATTTGGTGGTGATTGCTTGGCTCACAGACCCTCAGGCGGGCACAGACTCTTCCACTGGTAAGCACTGAGACCACCCCAACCGGTTCAGCCCCCCCTTTCAAAGTAGTGTAAAGAGTCTATTACTTCCCGGCCCGGTGAGAAAATAAGGCAGAAAAAAAAATGCCTCCTTCCATCCAAGCCTCAAAAGAGGCTGATTCCTTTATGAATGTCTTCTCCCACCGCTCACCCCTGGTATTTATTATGAAGATGTCTGTGCCATAGACGTGAACTCATTCATTCAACAAATATTTACCGAGAGCCTTTCATGTTCTACACTTGCCGAATGTCAGTGACTGCTTCTAGTGACTTCTGCTCTTTTCTTCCTTTCCTCGAAGTCAATTCCGGATTCCTTGCCCTTTCCCAATAAATCAACCCCACACGAGTGGCCTAAAGAGTTAAATTTTATTTTCAAGTAGTTGCTAAGTATTCATTTAAAGAATGTCTTCCTCAAAGGAGAACTTAGCATGTCTGCCCAAGATCTCTAGACTTTGAAATTCTCAATCTTTCCAGCTCTTTTTACAATTTGTAAAACTCCGCTCTGGCTATTATTATCTCGAAAGTCCCTGCCTGTTTTCTTATGTTATGCACTCGACGTAAGTGTGAGACTCTCGGAAATTTGTTTGCTAAATCATCTGGCAAATGGTCTTGTTGATGTCTGCTGAGCTGCTCAGAGCCTACAGTTGTTAAGTACTTATTACAGGAATCCAGCAGAGCGAATTAAGAAAGCTCTGCGCTCGCCTGTTATTTTAGGACTATTATGCCATGCTTCTGAGGGGGCTGCATATTGGACCTTCTGACCTGAATGGACTTGCTGTTCTTTAGTCAGAGGTTGCTGTGTGGAGTCGGAATCTTTGACCTGGCAAACAAAAAAAGCGATTATCTTCGAGGGGGAGAATATCCTCGTTGCTTTCCATAGCTCAGCCTGCTGGAAAATAAAAAAAACCTTAATTTAAGCCGTTCGAGGTTCACTTGGTATGTCATATTTTATAACTAAGCTGGGAGCTTTTTCTACTTACAAATTAAGTTATTGACTTCATTTAAAAAAATACCGAAACACTTTATAGCAAGGGCATTCGCACATTTGCGCCCGCGGCTCAGGGCAAGCATTCCTCCCAAGTAGTTAAAAAAGATCCTGTGAAAGTGGTCCAGCTGCTCTTGAATGATGGTTGATGGTCCTTTCTTTTCTTGGAAGCACAGATCACGAACTGAAGCTGCCTTGTAATCTAGCTTACACAGCACTTAAGATACATTAAAAATAACGGTGAAGACAAGGCTGGGAAGGTAGCTCTATGGTTAAATTGACTGCCACATGGGCATGAGGACCCGAGTTCAAATCCCCAAAATGCAGGTAGATGCCTGGTGCTTATGATAGTCTGCCTGTGATTACTGCCCCAGAAAACAGAGACAGAATCCCCAGCGCCAGCCAGCTAGCCAGACTAGTCCTGTTGGCAAGCTTTGGATTTGATTAGAGACCCTGTCTCAAAACAAACAGAGTTGAAGAGCAATCAAGGTTGATTCTAGGTATCAGCCTCAGGATTCTGCATATACACAGGTGCTCACATACATACAACTGCATCCACATATACACGTGTGCCCATACATATGAGCATGTGTATACAAATGCACTCTCCATCCATATACAACATGAAAAAGGCCCTTTGTTCTTTCTCATTGATGTTAATGCTAATGAAAAGATGATTTAAAAAGTATGTTTAATCTATTAACATTGAGGCTGCTGAATATGCTGGGCTTCTTTACAAAACCATCAGACAAACGACCTAGAGTCCATTATGGGCACCCTTGCACAATTTCCCCTTCTCTACTATGTTGTGCTCTGCTCAGCTTTGCCTGTGGCCCCTCCTCCAGGCATCATGGCTGTACTTACATATTCCCAGCAGGGTGAGTGTTGCTCTAAAGCTTTCTCAGATGTTCATGTGGTTACAAAGGCTGATGCTTCCGTGATCGGCGAGAGAATATCTTGAAGAAGAGGATCAGTGTGTCTCCAGAACTTTCCAGTCCGTTTGATAGGCTTTAGACATCTAAGTGTTACAAAAGCAGCTGGCTTTTCTCTCGGAAGTAGGGAGAAAAAGGGTGTGAAGGAGAAAGGGAGAGAGAAAGCTAACCTAGGGGCTCTGCATGCCCCGCAAACGCTCTTACTTCCTGAAGTGCCCTGTTTTTACTTTTCATTTTGAAGCAAGATCAGATCCTCAAATTGCCCTTCAATTCACTCTGTAGCCCCGACAGGCCTTGAACTTGCTATACCCTGGCTCAGCTCCCTGAGTAGCTGGAATTACAAGCTTCTGTCATTACATCTGGCCGTGTGGGTGTTTATGTAAAGGCACACGGTGTTTGCCCAGAGTGAGCATCCAATATGCCTTTGCCTAGCAACAGATTTTCTCTTTTTTTAAGTGCTTTACGATGGTTAATATGGGTGAGAGGTAAAAGGACTTGCTTCTTCAACATCATCCAAGTCACTGGATGATCTTGAAGCCACCGCACCCTTAGAAAGTCAGCATGTCCCTAGACATACTGCTTTTTAAGCCTGTTCTATACTTCTGCAGAAATCACTTCTCATCAAGGCCATGGGTCAAGAGCTGGTCAACTGTCTGTCAATAATTTAAGCTTCATAGGCCAACAGACTAAATGTAAGTACTCAAATAACACAAGAAAAAAGGCGTTTCTGCAGATATTTCATTTGAAAAACTTGGCATGCAGTAACAGCACTAATGCAGTGTGGGTCTATTTGCGCGAGAAATGCTTGTGGGAGGGAGTACAATTGGCATTGTTGCTCAACGTTAGGATTTCCATCATCAGAATTGTTGTGGCGTCAGGCAGCTAAAACCATGCTTTGTTCAAAGGCCAGGTAGAAGTGAGACTGACATGGGTTTGGCCCAAGTTAAAACATGTCCATCTCTTAAGTGACTCTTCTCATTGGTGGGCCTGGTAGCCCCTGAGTAACATCACCAGGGCACCTGTGTGGATACTGAAGCCACATCGTGTCTTTTTAAGTTCTTCTGATGGAACTGCTGTTTCTCCCACCCTTGGATTAGTGGTCAGAGTGTACACTTATCTGTAGGGAATTCAGTTCTTGCTTTCCATGGACTCCTGCTCCTCACGTCCCCTAAAAGCTCAGCTGATCCCCTTCGAAACACAGGTGTGATTTTTACCTCCCATACTCTAGGTCCCATCCATCCCCTCTTTCCAAGCTGGTCCTACTAGTCCTTGCTGTTGCCTCAGATTGCCCTTAGGGTCAGCAATGCGCCTCTTTTCCCATGCTGGTCTCCCCAAAGTTCTGCATGACTTTTGATGTTGCTTACACACCACATCCCGGATGTCTCCCCATCTCACAACATAGCTGCATAGTCCTTGAAAGGCACATAGCCCGGTTCCATGGCCAGCTTCTTCAGGCCTTCTAGTCTTGTGTGAAGTTGCATGATGGGTGTATGGACTGGCTTGAAAACAGGGGAGAAGTAGGACTTGATATTGGGCAACAGTTCCCGTGATCTGAATGGTCTGGAGGACCCAAAGGGACATGTGAACAACTGAGCTTCCCGGTAAAATGATGACCATTCAGGTCTCCAAAGGTCTCAACATTCAAGACCTGATCTCTCTCTGTCTGCTGATGAGATGTGGGTGAGTGTGTGGGTGGATTAGCTAATTCATGTCTCAGTCTACACTTCCCAACAAGCAGACGGCTCCAGAGACACGCCCACAGTGTGGGGTCCCCCTGCAGCTCTTGGCCCTGCAGAGTTCCACCTCCTACCTCCTTCTTTCCCACAGCTCCTTCATATATTTGTCCCTGAACAAATGAGTATCTCATCTGGCTGCTTGTAATTGCTCATCTGATTTACTCTAAGTGACCACAGCCCTGATATTCTCTGTTGGCCCTTGAGTCACCCCCATCCTCTGTAGGTGGCCTCCTGACTCGGAACAAACCACAGTCAACATGTTCCCTGTGATCATGACAGTCCCTCCTTATCTATCCTGAATTTTAGTCCCATCTCCTGAAGAGATGCCATGGAGCTGAGGAGGCCCAGAGCATTGTGACTTTTCAAATTTGCTTCAATCTCTGGCATCGAGGCAAGAACCAGCATTGTTTTGAAGAACAAGGACAATATTAATCAAACTCTTTAAACCCATAACATAAAAATGTGGCTCTTGTTAACAAGAAGAATAAATACATAAATACATGGACTATATCTTATGTTCTGTCTTTTTTTTCTGTTAGAAATCAAAGATGGTGTTTTTTTTGGGGGGGGGACAGATGACTGTATTAGATTCAGATAAACTACTATGATTAATTATTCTATAATTAAATATTAACCACTGCAGTATATTTTACATTTAAGCAGAGGATATTTCTTCCATTTGAAAATTGCTTAATTTTATAGAGGAAAATGTTTTTAAAAAGATTGTAGTCTGAGCCTGCATTTGAAAAGAAATTGAATGTATACATGAGAATAAGCTCAGATATTAACCACTTCAGACTTGATAGAATATTTAGAAATCAAATGTTTTACCCCCTATTAGAAAACTCCTGATCAAATAGCTGAGCTTATTATCTTTAAAAGACACAAATTTCTTGCATCAAATTGGTGCTTCTTGTATTTCTTCCTTTCTTCCTTCTTCCTTTCCTTTTTTAGTGCTGAAAACTGAATTTCATCATGATCCAGCAGAATCAGTATTTACTACAGAAAATTTCTTTCCTGTTAAATACATTATTTTGTTCTGTCTCTAAGTTTTGAAAATGGGTTCCTTTCTACCATTTTGGCACAAAAATTCCTTAATCCTTGCAGGGCCTTGATTCCTTCACCTGTAAGGAGAAAGCAGGACACTGACAAAACACTTTTGCTACTAGGGTAAGGATTATATTACAGCAGATAGCATAAAACCTAGTACACATGAAATAGAATAAATGGCCATTCAAATACATGCTTAGTCAATGGATTGAAATACAGTTATTCAAACCCCATCTACACTGCTTGACATTTATGAATAAAAACATTTATTATTTTATTATCATAACTAAGCTACTATAAGATATGGAAATGCAAAAGGAAATGCATAGAGATTCCCAGATCTCTTTCTTGTGATTCAGAAAGATACACGCATCTGTGAAGACACACTGGGCTGACCCTCCATGCATGCAGGGACTTGCTCCTTGGTGCTTAGTGTTAGACTTCATGTATATCTGCCATGCTGCTTGCAGAAACAGAAATCAGATACCCCTAGCCTCGCAGCGGAACAACTTGAAGAGGAGTGCAGCAGCTGCGAATACTGCGCCAGCCACTAGAAACCTCTCCTGGAGGCTCTGCAGTGCCCGTGGGCCACCGCTGCCCAAGTCTCTCTTGTTCTCAGGACTCTGGTTAATAATAAAAGGTCAGTGATGGCAGGCTCTCTTTATCTCGACTACTTAAAAAAAAACTTATGTCAAGTGAGCACTTTACATGTTGTTCACCCACTTAGCCAGTGCCTCCTTTGAAGCTGAAATAGATTGCTTACATAAAATGCTGCTGCTGGCTTCTCACGCTGCTCGTTCTCCTTAAAGCTGCAGTTGCCTAAATCCTTTCATCCAGATACCACTGGACTCTTTCGAGAGTGCCACCGAAAGGACAGAGTTGAGATTTCAGTGTGACTAGTGGAAGAAAATCAATTTTGACTTCCCAAAGATAGAACGAGTGGTGCAAAAGATCACCAGTCGCAAATAGATGTCCTTTGTCGTCGACTGGGGTAACGGAAAAAATGTGGAAAGAGGCACAATGCTATGTAGACCATGTGTGCATATATATTTTCTTTACTGAAAAAAAAGACACAATCCAATGTTGGAACCACATTGGGAGCATCTACAGGCCGTGTTTCTGTCCCTGGGTGCTTCAGCCTGAAGTTACAGATTTTAAGTGCTCCATAGCAATCCACCGAGGGTTTGCACATTGATTAGCAGTTAAAAGCATTTGTCTGCAGGTTTAGTTGGATGACGGTTTCTTCAGGAAAACCAGATCTCTGTAATTGGCAGTCCCTATTATAAGTGGATATTCTCCTAAGCTTCTAAGAACTTCTAAGAACTTATTAAGTAATTGAATAAAGCAGAGTGCATTTATTCTCCCAGCCACACCATTTTTCAGAATATCATATAACCTATGAGTCAGCTCAGACATTCTGTGAGATAAAACATAGGCTAGAAAGTCATGTGCAGAAGAAATCATGTGAATTGCCACATCACCATCAAATACATTGCAGTAAGAGATATGTGACATCCTTTCTTCCTAATATTACCTTTGAGATTGGGTGACAACTGTTTTTATCCTTGGCATAAAGCTATTATGGCCAAAAAGGTGGAAAAAAACTAAGAGAGCCTCTCCATAATTCATCACAAACATTGTTGTTTCAGAGATGGTTAATTATTATCTCTATTCGACCCAGTTCAATGGTGATCTATGGCTGTTTGGGAGCTGCTTGTGACCGTCTCATTAGGAAGAGGGACCAAAGGCTGCCGTCCCATGTCTTGGAAGGCTTATTTAATGTCTTCCAATAATGGAAATGCAGCTTCTTAAGCTCCATTTGTATTCTAAAAACTCCAAACAATGAACGAGCCCCACTACGATAATAGAATTTAGAAATTAGTCTATATTTTGTGGCTATGCTCCCAAGATAAGAAATGCAGCTTTTCTTAAGTGGGAGAGAAAAATGTGCACTGGTTAGGCAACCAGGGTGTAAACCTGCATGAAAATTTGGAAATTAAGGAAGTATTGTACATCACTGTTTTGCAGTAAGACATGATTCTAGTGCTCTCTACTTGCCATGCTTCTGAGATACGTTATTGCTTTGTGATGTGAATTCAACATAGTTACAATACAACCTAGGGATTCTGTGGCTTGACATCTCATGCATAGAGTTAAGCAATAGTCTTTGAGAATTTGAAAGATTCAATGGGCATGATACCCTCAGTATTTGCATTCCTGGTCAAAAGCACGTATTTTGTACTCTGTGGTTATCACTATTTAGCTTTCATTTCAGTTGTTTACATTCCACTTATCATATTTACTTTTAAGAGCACCTCCCATGAAATCTGGTTTATGCTCTATAAATTTCTTCTTGCCCAATAAATTCATAAAAGTTAGCAGAATAATGTAAGTAAAGCACTTTAATGTTGGCAGTGATTTCATTGTTAGTTTACTAATGTTTATGACTAAAGGTCATATATATATATGTATATGAGAAACAGTTTGATGAGATGAAAGCTAGAGATGTCAGGATATGAGTCTGCTTTGGGATTTCCTAATTTATTCACATCCTTGGAATAAAAAAATACACTTAAGGATCTGTTATAACACCCTTTAACTAAGTTTTGGTACACAAATGAAATTCCAGTTTGAGATAAGGAAGGTGTCTTGCAAGGCACAACACTGTAACCATCTATCATGATTATAGGCTGAAACTCCACAGTGAAGGATTACAGAAGAAACTTTGGAAGAAATGGCTCTGAACAAGAGTGAATGAAATGCAAAGAGTCAGCCATGTCTCCACAGCAGCGGACTTATAAATGGTATTTTCGAGATCTTTAGAGTGGGCAAGGACGAGCAGTTAGTCTGGTCGACTCCTCAGAACAAATGTCATTTAGAGAAAAGTGTGGTACAAGTGACTGGCTCAATCTTTATTAATGAAAAAAAAGTATGATATCTCCAAAATGAGGCTGTTCAAACTGAATTATAGCAAGCTCTCTCTTCACTGACTAAATTACCACTTCACTAGACTTGTTTTTCTAAAAGATGCAGTAAAGGCATGCAGAGGTGTTTCCTTGAGGCCACTAAGAATGTCGTTTTGTGTTCAGAAGACACCACTTTTCGACCAACGACGCATACATGTATATATGAGAGGAGAAAAGAAAAGAGAGAATGTGCATGCATGTCGCAGCAAATGTATGGAGGTCAGAAGGTAGCTTTGGAAGTCAGTTCCTTCCTCTTTGCTTCCCAGAATGCAGCTCAGGTCTCCTGGCTTGTCCCAGGTTTGTCTCCAGATTTGAATCGGATTTGGGATCAGGCCCCTCATGTGTTGAGGTAGCTCGCAGACCTCCAGTCTTGAGTAATTTAAAAAGATTTGCCTGAGTAATTTAAAAAGACAAGCCAAATTTTTGCATGGACAGATCAGAGCCGTCAGAAGGAACAACTTTGAACCAGTGGTCTGAAGACCACAGTGAGTAGATCACCTTAGAGGTCATCTGGAGGTCTCCGAGGCACTGTCACAGTAACCAGGGTTTTCTGAGAAATTCGAAGGAGGTTGGGGGCCACATACAAGGTCTTCTTATTTATCCTGTGTGCACGTGGGCAGGATAATATTTGCTGCAAAGGAACCAGTGTTGTACTTAATTTCTCTTCTGACTTACAGTCAGGTCCCCAGTTCAATGAACTCTAGCAGTTTTCCTAGGGATTCACAGTTGTAGCATCCTTTGGAAGCAATAATAAGCCTTGAATTGGAAGGGTCCTCTTCCAGCTGCTTGACAGAAGGTGAGCTGGAGAAGCCCTTGCCTTCCTTCTCCCACAGGGTGGTTTCCAAGTTGCTGGAGAATTTCCTATTCTCTGCTAAAAGTCTCACCTCCCACTCTACCTCAGCCCCTGCTCCTAGAGCCGGTGAGTAATCTGCCTGTATTTCTTTACAGAGCAGTAGAAATTCTGCCCCGCATCCAGTCTTGTGTCTGCCAGTCAGTAATGATTGCCCAACTACAGACTTCAGAAGTGTGGTTTCCACCCTTTCACTCTGTTTCCACAAAAGGGATAGAAATATTCCTGATGCCAGATTTCCTGGTGGTTTCCTTTGAGGTTCAAATTACTGAGCTTAAGATGCCTAGAGGTTACCAGACAAGGGACCACAGTTGCCTTCAAGATAGTGTGACTTGATTTCAGCTTCTCAGCTCCCACATAATCTTACCCGCCTGTTCTTGCCATTCCACTTCATTAGGTCCAGAAATCCATGGTCTGGCATGCTATTGCCTTGGTGCCATTTCTGTTATTCACACATAACCCTGGCTCCAGAGATGGTTTGGTGCAGTGTTATTTACCTATAGGTTATTCCCCCTCCATCGCCAGTCCTTCCTGAGTAAGACAAGGTTGTACGCCTCATCAGAGGTAGGCTTCGTAATTTTTTATAAGCTGAGGAGTTAGTTGGGTAGAACCTTATATTGTATTTTAGACTCCTTTGCTGGTGTTCTAAAATTAAACTACATCTTATTTATTTCATCTTTAATTTATGTGTTTTGAGATAGGATCTTTGAGATTAGCCTTAGACTTGAGATCCTTCTGTCTCAGCATCCTGAATGGTGGGAACACAGGCACTATGCTAGGCTAGAGATGAGCTCTGTAAGTTTCTGTTGTAATGACCAGCTCCAAACACAACTGGTGCTTAGTGCATAAGCGGGTTTCACTAAATGTTGAACTAATCAAGTGATAATTCCTTATTCCACAACATGTAACCAATAGATTCAGGATAATGCTGATATGCTTTAAATCCTGACATTATTTTAGGTATTTTCTGGGTTAATATCAGGTTTACATCATAGTAAACCATCGAAGGATCACCTTTGTACAAATGAGTTTGTAGAACAAAAAATGAATGTGATTCAAAGTGCCTCTGATTAAAAAGCCATAATTATTGTGTAAGGACATTGTCACAATTTTGCCATTTCTGTCTATAACTTTTCTGATACCACCAGTCTGTGTATGATTTGTCTTGTGTAATCAAGTCACCTGCAGTTTTTAAATATGTGTGTGATTAAAACATGGGCCCAAATATTTTTAAGGAAAAGCATTTTATGCATCTTTATACTTGACTAGCACCATTGATAAGAATAAATAATAATGTAAGATTTTGCATTCTAAAAAAAAGATTTTGCATTCTGTAGACACTTATTCTAGACACTTTACAGTATTCATATTTTTAACCTTCCCGTGAGTTGCATAATATTATCATACCCATTTTTTGAGATGAGCAGTATAAAGCTGAGAGATATTAAATAATTTGTCCAAGGTCACAGGTACAAATAAAACTTGGATTCACAAAGTTGAGCCGTGTGTGTGTGTGTGTGTGTGTGTGTGTGTGTGTGTGTGTGTGTGTGTTTATTCTATGTACCAGGTGCCTGTTACTATGTTGTGATATTAGTGGAGATTTCCATTTAAATTTTCAAAATTGATAATATTTTTGCAGCTATAAAACTTCATAAAGGGAGAAATAGTCTATCTAAGAAGAAGACAGATTTTGCTTAGCCATGGAAAGTCCGACAGTAGTGGTAAAATGGTTTCCTCCAAATTCAGCCACAATTAAAGGCCTTGGCTAAGACAGCCATACTGATACCAATGAACAGTTGAGCAGCAGCTGACATTTCCTTGCTATTCTCTATGCAGAGGGCAACGGTCTAAAGGTTTCAGGTGGGTTTCTTTTCTTGTGTGGTAAGTCCTACTTTATGGATCACCAGGTTACTTGACCAAAGTCACACAGATTCTAAATGGCAAAGTAAGGCCCTAATCCAAACTAAGGCACCCCAAACAGGAGCACTGTTCTGTTCTGCTCCTACCAGTAGTATAGGGAGACACCTGAGTATTGCACATCCTCATGAATCATCTTGGACACAAGGAGAAAAGAATGTGCTTGCTATGTTAGTGAATGCCACAACCTTTTAAAGGTATTTAACTGTGATGGTCATAAAATGTGCTATACAGACGTCTGTTGCTCTTCCATTTTTCCCCCATAATTTCATAATAGTTTCCGGGGCTTTAGTCAGTGTGCAGATTTATCCCTTATTTCATTTAAACTGCCTGATGACCCTGATCACTAGATATTATTAGCCACGATTTATAAAGGAGGAAATTGAGACGTGGGATAAATTGCTTAAAGCCATGCAGTTGGCATATTCAAAGCCTATAATGCTCAATTTTTGCAAACTTAACATTCTAACAAATCACAATAAGCCTTATCAGAGAGATAGTTCTGTAGGCCAGAGAGAGTCAAGAATTGGAAGCTTCCTCTTACACGCCCTAGCTAATGAATGGTCATTAATTTAAACTATCATTGCTCTCAAATTTTACATACTTCAGAAGGGAACACCTAATATGTTTGCAAACATCAATGCATAAGAAGAAAAATGAAAAATTGATAGTGCCAGTGCGTTGATTAGTGTGAAAATGTGCTGCTACTAATAAGCAGGTGGTCAGAGGTCATAATTCATATGGTTCACATGTGTTGCTTATCTGGCCTTGTTTTTGAAGAGAACTAAGAATTGAGAGTACAAGAATGAAGCTCATTTCTTTTAGTGTAAATATTATCCATAGATACATTTTTTTAAAAACCATGTAGATAAGAATTTAAATCCAAATGCTTTCAGTGTAATAGTCGAAGTTAAAAATCCAACCTAAAGTAATACCACGTCTGATCCAGGCTCCTTAAAAATCCAATTTTAAAATATGCAAGCAGTGCCTTACAATCATTGTTTCAGTTTACATTGCACACTCATGCAAATTGGCATTTATCAAGTTTCGCTGTCAGTCTAATAGTGAAGTCTGCTCACTCTCCTAAGGATAAAAACAAACAAATCTCTGTTGCTGAAAAACTTCCTCATATTATTTGTCAAGATTTTCTTCTCTACTCCGGATTGAATATTTCATAAGCTTCTCTATTTATTGGTCTCTCAGTTTCCTGGAAAGAAATTTGCATAGGCCAACTTTAAATTTGGCCATATGAGAGAAAGGGGAAGAGAGAGACACAGAGAGAGAGATTGAGAGAGAGAGAGAGAGAGAGAGAGAGAGAGAGAGAGAGAGATTAAAACACACATCCCATGGTCCTGAGTTCTTCCTGGTGATTTCAACAAGTCTACTTGATAAAGCAGAGCATGCTTGGGCTCAGCAATCCTGTCTCAACTCCACAGGGGCCTGGTAGCTGGATCGGCCCCCCATTTTCCCTATCTGCAGTCTCTTCTGGAATCCTACAACAAGCTGCCATTCCATGTGGTGTCTGAATATGGGAATATCTCAGTCGAGTCTGCCTTACCACAGGCCAGCAGTTACTTCACCGAAGGAGGCTTTCTTTCCCTGTTAACCACAGATCCCTTGGCAGGTAGAAATATTTACTTACCAATGCAAAGGCTAAGAAAAACCATCTTAGCATCATATGTTAGAATCACCTCGTAGCCACCAGATGTACAGTATACTGAAGCGTTTACTACAACATTAGTTTTCTCACTTTTTTTAGATTGCCTTTAGTAACCGGTAGTGAACAAGGTGTGATAAAGAATAAAAAGCTATAACTATATGAAGGTCATTGCATAAAGAATATTTTGATCTTGAGAGAATCTTCTTATATATTAAATGTGTTTTTAGCATATGAACTTTAAGACCCAGCCAAAGGGGCTAAGAAAGATCTCTCTTTGCTGATTAGGATGATCTTGTGAATGAATTTCATCTGCCAGAACGAGAGTGTTTCAAAGCGGGTCTCTCAGTATACGTTTTAGCAGGGTTATTCTTTACCGCTTCACTTAATCATAAATAATGACAATGCATGCCTGTCAGATTGTTTACATTTCTCCATGAACGACCTTGTTGTGTGTGTGTTTGCTAAAGTACCTTACATTCAACTCAGCTATAGTATTGCAGAAAAATAGTAGCATTTGAAAACAGTTCCTGACTTCATTTGCACTGATTTATGTCAAAATAAGAAAATAAAGGGACCCTGTGCTTTTATTACATGTCCTACATGAGTAATTTTCTTTTTGAGGCCCCCTGCTGAAAGTGAGCTAGTTTAAGCCCAGAGAATCATGTGAAAAGCGTTAGAATATTTGATCTTTTTAAGGATTCCCCATGACATTTATTTTGTAAAGACCAGCAACTTTATTGAAGTTGAACCTTAGGAAAGTGACTTTGTTGTCCCCAAATGAAGAGATAATATAGGAATTAATTTAAAGTGGCCGCAACCCAAACTCTGGCGGTGGACCACATGGGAGAAGATTTTAGAATAAAAATACCAGTGCTAAAATCAGGACGGTGCTGGCAGCCTAACATTTGAGACTATATTAGTTCCCATTCTGAGGCGTAGTCTTGGATAATTAGCTAATACACTTCGAGCTGCTTTTCTGTATATGTTCAGTCCTTTTTCAGGGGTCGTGATTCCATATACATATACAGGATTAAATATCAGGGATTGGCTAATAAATTAAGACAAAGGCGTGGCAGAAGGTCCTGAGATCAGATCCCAGGTCCCATGTAAAAATGCCAGGCAGAAACTGCACGGTGGCCTGCACTTCTCACCCTAGTGGGCGGAGCCTGGGAAATCCCAGAGCAAAGCAAGGAGGTAGCAGCAATCTAGGATGATTCCTGAAGTCACCCTTGGTGCTCCAAAGGAACACAGTGCCCTCTGTTACACACACACACACACACACACACACACACACACACACACACACACACAGACTAAATAAATGAATGAATGAATGAACGAATTAATTAATTAAATATTTTGAAAAATTAAGACAAAGGTAGGGGAAAATATTTTTCAATCTAACATTCTAAATCCTGCAGTTTTTTTAAATCCTGGCATTTGATGTCATTCATATAGGCTCAATCTACGTGGAAGACACATTCAGCATTTCTTCTAGTTCCTGCACATATTGTATGCAAATGTCACCCTCTCTTTGAAAATACCTTTTGCATTTTAAGCAAGATCCTATTTTGACAGCTCTTTATGTTTTTTTTGGGGGGGGGTGAGTTCCTGTGCAGAGTTTGGAAAAAAAAGTCCACCTTGAGGTCTGCTTTGGCATACTCACTGTAATTTGGTAAGGGGGTATGAGTAAGGGGGTATTCGCGTCTATCCTGGCAAACCCCTGAATCACAGCTCCCAGAAGCCCTGAATCACAGCTCCCAGAAGTTCTTGTCAAGTTCAAGGTTTCCATCAGCCCCTATCAGTGATATGGAGCAGAAGGTCACACGTGTTAAACCACCGGAATGTAAGTTGTTCCTTGGGATAACCCTAGGGAGTTTTCTACTCCATTTCTGCCAATTGAATTATGATGGGAGACGTCATGAATATTGATCAAATTTCTAAACTGAATTTCCTGATTTTTAGATGGTGGTGTAAACCAGCTCACAGGTTGTCATAACCAATTCAGTCTGTTTTTAACAATAGTCAGTGAAGCATGGAGGTCTTTAGAACTTATTGAAATGGAGAAGGTTCTCTTCTGATGTGCTATCAACAGATCTCTCTTAACTCTTTTCTCTCCATGTTCCAAACTAGCAGAAAAAGTCATTAGGAGGGAATTGCTGAGGGATTCTCATTTGAGTGTATGAGTCCCAGTGGCTTGCTCTTCTTAACCCCAGTCTTCCACGAGGGAGTGGATGATACCGTGTTTATGCCTGTCACAAACACAAAGTAAAAAAGAACATTATCGTATCCTAGTTGCAATTTCATTGTTCCAATGTGGTTTTATTTCTTATAAAAACAAACTAAGAAATCTTGAACCATTAGTGAGTTTTGGTATTTAGGAGCAGATTATATATTCTTCTTGTGCTGAAAATTCTAAGTCTTTCCTATTTTTCTGACTTTCAGCTGCTTGCATTTGTTTATTCTGGCATTTGCACTCTGAGTGGACTGAGAGGTATTCTTCTGCAATTCTTGGTCTGCTCTGGAGAAGGTTTCTGTAATGACACATCCTTGTTAGTTGGCTGCGGTTCACAGTTGAGGGACCCAGTGGTGTTACAGTCTTCAGTGACAAGCCCATCTAAAGGGGTCTTCTGGACCAGCCATCCTTTAGAGAGGGTCGAGCATTGTTCCATCTTCCAGGTGTCACGAAGAGGAAGTAACTCCACTCCTCAAGCTGTCTTCCCATTCATCCACTCGGGGGAGGAACAGGGAAAGAGTGAACAACAGAGAGGGAGTAAGGGGGTATGTGAGAGGGAGAAAAAGGAGATACATGGGACAAAATGGTAAAAAAAAAGGAAATGAAAAAAGAGCAGTATCTTCCTAGCTTTCTTGTTCTTTTTTATCAGTGTTAATCTCTGTCTGTCTATCTATCTATCCTATCATCTATCTATCTATCTATCTATCTATCTATCTATCTATCTATCTCTATCTTTGTGACTTTTTTGATTGCACATGTGTGTATGTGTGTTTTTTTATATGTGAGTGGGTATACATGTGTGTGCAGATGTGTGTACAAGAGGGTACCTGAGTATGTGTGCCTTGGAGGCCCAAGAATGACATCAGGAATCATCCTGGATTGTTTCACCTCCTTGTTGCTTTGTTCTCAGTTTTCCCAGGCTCTGCCTTCCTGGGGTGGGTTACAGGTCACTGCCATATCTCCCTGGCATTTTTTTACATGGGATTTGGGATCCGAACGCAGGTCCTTTTACTTGTGAAGCAAAGGCTTTAACCACTGAGCCATCTTCACAGACCATGATTGTTATTATTATTTTTTGAGATAGTCTCTCTCTCTCTTTCTCTCACTCTTTCTCTCATACTTTCTCTCTCTCTCTCTCTCTATCTCTCTCTATCTATATATATATATATACACATATATATATATGTAATTATATCAAGCTGTCCTTGCAATGCTCTTACATCAGCTTCTCTATGCAGTAGCTTCAGGGCCTGTCTTAGTATCTGTCTTACCAGGTCAGCATGCAGTTCTGCTTGAGTCTCATCTGCTGCAGCAAAAATCACATATTTTCCCCTCAACATTGTTTCTCTTCAAAAATCAGGAAGGGGGGAATAGCACAAGAAAGGAAATGTATACATAAAGTCAGTTCTAGATTTAGAATATAATAAAAATACATTCTAGCGTTGTAATTAGCATAGCTCCTTTAATTACATTTTCTGTATTGGGGACAGGAGATGAGTTGTCTGAAGTGACAAGAACTGCTTGGCCTCTAATGGCATAGGAAACAGCAGCAGAATGAGTATGACTCATTACATATATTATATTTCATGCTTGCCCCTTACAATTTACAACATGCTTTCAAGCATCTGATAAGACTTCATTTGCTTCTAAAAACAAAGGAGCCCTTTGAAGAAGTCAGCAAGTATTATCTCTCTGACAATAAATGATGAAAGTAAAAGACAGAGATGTTAAGTGCCATGAATAAATCTTTAGAGTTTCCCTCTGTAGCAAGTTTTTCTATGATATTGTCTGTGTGTGTGTGTGTATGTGTGTAAGCAATCAGAAGATGTCAACACAAAGGGAGACAGATAAGTTGAAAGAAGACATGGAATTGACAGGTAAATTATGAGCACCTATATATACCACTTGGTAGCGTGGAATTGCCCTCTGTGCATTAATATAAGCAGTGGAATGTCCAGCAGATAGTTTCGATCCAATTAAAGCCATTTGTTGTGACTGTGCTTGACTATAGGCAAGGGAAGGAAGATGGCGACATCGTCCTTCCAAGATTATCCTCTTTTAGAATCCAAAACTGGAAAGGATTTCTGAAAGAAATGATTACAGCAAGACTTATTTTATACACTCCACAGTATATAATGGAGCCATATAGCAAGCTGCTTCCTAAAACATGTCAAGTATCATTGAATACATTTCTTTAATATCGTAATTGAGATGTGAGACAACTCCTCAAGGCTTTTTTTTTTTAAATTTCTGCTAGGCATATGAGGGTCTTTAATTAGTATATCCGTTCTTTTTCTTGCTGAATATTCTGAATAAGAATAAAAGCAATGAATTAGGCAACATATGGAAAAGTAAGTCCTGCTTTGCTAGCTTTCTGAAGACACTCTCTGGGACCTACGTAGGTTTTTGACTGGAATTTGCAAACGGGACAAAAATTCTCTTCCTGGCATAAATTATGTGTAGTCGTTTATGTACTTTGAAGTCTAGCCCACGTCATCAAAGGTAGTCCTCCCAGGGAAAGAACGTTCTACTTCACAGGTGAAAATTATATGTATTAATGAGTATAGTACTATTTAAATGTTTTTTTACTTAAAACATACACTGAGCCTTGCTTGTCTATTAAGAACTGGATGCATCACCAAACTATGCTCTAATGCTAGGTAAAGCAGAAGAGAATTGTTAGGTGTGTGCACAGAATAGAATAATT
The DNA here is from genome assembly GCA_023101885.1 of Typhlomys cinereus. Taxonomy (NCBI): domain Eukaryota; kingdom Metazoa; phylum Chordata; class Mammalia; order Rodentia; family Platacanthomyidae; genus Typhlomys; species Typhlomys cinereus. The sequence continues at coordinate 51,991 of JALPQD010000401.1, forward strand.
CTTGCCATGCTAAGTTTCTATAGTGAGCCCATAAGTACCCAGATTAGGAACATCGCTTCTATGGTTGGATATCCTTTATTTTGAGATTTTAGGGAAGTTATTTTACCTTGTATCCTGGCTTTCTCCATGGGTTATAGACACCCATCATCTAGGTTGGTTTTGTCGATGAAATGAAAGAAACTCTGAAAGCCATGCAACTCAGTATTTTTATGCACATGTTTTATAACACATGACAATAATTTGAACTGGATTTTGTCCCGAGGTTCGTAAGTTTTGCAATAGTCCATGAGAAGAGAACTTACTGGATATCATCATAGAATTAGGGAGTTCTAAAACATAGTGCAGATGAATGTAAATGTCCCAGGAGATAGAAAGTTGTCTTTGGATGTGAGACTGGGGTCTGGAAGATTGTGTCTTCAAAATTGAATTGTTTTAATATGTACAGGAGACTGCAGGAAAATAGCCAAATTTCCTTGAGAGGCGGATTGCATCCTGGTGACAAGTACTTGATCTTTTCAAAGTAAATTCTGTCTGCAGTACCTAAGGAACTGGGGCTATATCAAGTGGAATAGCTAGAAACAACCCCCACACCCCTGCCCCAGGCTGGAACCACTACACAGTGAATGTTGATTGACTTGAGTCCCAGAGGAGGACTTTGGGATCCTTTGGGGGAATGGGCTTTCTTTGATGGGGCTGTAATAATTATAAGATTTCAAAGAGCCAACAGAGAGCTCAGAGAGGTCTCCAAAGTCCATGTAGACTGCTTTAACACTTAAGGTAAACCTTAGGGGACCAGCGGGTACTTGGCTTTCTTACCAAGGACACCTGGGACTCTCACACAGGGACAGGCTATGCTTGGAGTATAGGTAAAAAAGCACAGGCTCCAGATTTGATCTCATCTGGCAGTAGTGGCAATTTTAAATCCACTGTCACAGACTTAGGCAGCTTAGCTTAACAATAGGCACCATCTAGTAATAGACCTTGAAGCATTGTCTAAGAAAGAATCATCAGGAATTAGAGATCAAGGACAGTGACCCTAAGGGTTGGGGGTGTGGACAACTTCCCTTTGCTTGTGATTTGTTATTCCATCCCTTTCCTTGTTCAAGAGCAGGCTCCTTAAATGAAAATGGCTGTGTGTGTATTTTTCCAACACAGCAAAGACAGCAGAGCCAGGTAGAATGTCCTAGTCCATTGCTGTGCTGAGAGAAGGAAATTGAAAAAGTAGAGAGAGTGGCAGGCCATTAAAGGAAAAAAGGGGGAAAAAGATTCCCAGGAGACTTTGCTAAGGAGGAAATGATTACATGGAGAGCCAGCCCTTGAAGGAGGCACGAGTCCAAGGGCAAGGGATCTATTTATTCTTGATTGCTTCAATCTAGGCACCAAAACTGTACAAGAAAAGGAAGATGACTAATGGAATTTAATGAGTTTCTATTTCAACAATGCCCAAATAAGCTTCCTTAACTTAGTTCATCAAGAACAAAGATATTAATTGAGAAGACAGCTAAAATAACCTGAGAATGAACTGAAATCAAGCTGATGATGAGTGCGTGCATGCGTGTGTATATATGTGTGTGTGTGTGTGTGTGTGTGTGTGTGTACGCACATATGCTCTCATACATACAATCATGTGCAAATATGCAAACATTATTATAGTCTATGTAATGCAGCTGTGACTGTTGGAAATCAGGAACCCTCCTGAATATCTAAAGGATGGAGCTACTCTGTCTCTGGCTTCTTCTCCCAGCTTCCAGTCTGGATCTCTGTGCAGTGACCGGGTCTGGTCTTTGGTCATAATGTTTCTTTCCAATAGCTGCAAGAGTTGCCATCTCCTCCTGCAGTTCCTTAATGGCAGTTTAAAATTTCTTTCTTCCTGCCATAATTCCTGCTACTATCATTCTCTGATCTCCCATCCACTGTTGCTCTTTTGAATTGGTAAATTCACTTACTGTTGAAGACAGTTTCAGGGGTAGGTCCTTCTTCCGGGGGAAATGAGACATGATGACTTGTTCATTTGGCAAACTCATTTTTTTGTCATACATGCTACAAGAGGTGACAAGGAAATCTCTTGGTTTGGTTTTCCTCCTTGGTTCTCTGAATTCTTGTCTGCATTGGCCTGGGATTCTGGGGACTCAGTCACAGTCATGAAGCTGTGGAGCCCCTGACAGCTGGGCTTTCAAGGCCTTAAGTGCTTTCCAGCTCACAATTGCCTAGTCAGAGTCAACTATGCGTGAATTGGCTACATGATTATCACCAAGAGTCATCATGTAGGTAGAGCTCTGTGATGTCTCTTGAATTTGAGGCGTTGGGGTCCCAGTTTCTATATACAGAATGTGGCCTATGCATGAAAGTGATTGTTTCCATGAAACTGACTCTGAAGAAGTCTAGATTTAGCTTGGTAGTTTCTCTCTGTGTATGAACAATTCCTTTACTTTCTTTCTTTTCAATTATATTGTCTTTTTAGGATCTTCTTTTTTCATGATTTCAGGGAAAAAAATTCGTCACATACTCCAACTGTCCTGTCCCAATAGAAAAATCCTTTCTGGTACTTTTAAATCCCTTTTTTTTTCTTACATTAACCCTGAAGTTCAGTGTTTTTGAAATTTGCTTTAAAGGAAAGTATATAAAAAGCAAGGCAACTTTCTCAGTACCCACTAGCTTCAGAAGTGATTTCTCAGCACTAATTTTTAAGTTTTCTTACAAATAAAGTGAAAGTGTAGTTGACGCTATCATACACTTGCTCATGGGGAATCTTTTTACACTCAAATGTATCACCATACTCAAATGTATGGTGATGGGGAATAAACCAGTGGCTGTGGAGAGACATTAGGAGATGTATAAAGAACTCAGTAGCAAATATATGAGAAGAACTTGTCTAGAGATCAATGGCCAACATAAGGATGATAGTTCATTGAATTGTATTCTATTCAATATTTTCCCTAATGACTAGATTTTAGCTGCTTTGCCATAATAAAAGCAAAAGGAAGCTGTAAGAGATGATTTTATGTCTCAATTAGCTTCATCATAGTAAGTGTTTTTGGTGTAGGTACCTATATGTTGTAGATCTTAAATGTACATAGAGTAAAATATGCATGCCTATACACACATACAGAGAGAGAGAAAAAAAGAAAGAGAAAGAGGAGAAAGGGAGAGATCCACCCTACTTCAAAAATTTGTCACTTAGTGATTGCTGATTGGAAATTGGACAGCTAGGTCCGTAAGAGCAGCTACCTCCTCTCACATACCGCCCTACTGATTTCCCTCCTGGCACCTCTTCAGGCCCCACACTAGGCCTTCCAGCTCAAAAAGGATCATGAGAGATGAAGTCAGTCTTGTCACTGCTAATTGGCGTCTTACACAGATAAATTATCTTAGTTATCAGGTGTCTCTTCATTTCGTGACAACACGGCGTCAGGAACGTTCGTTAAGAATGCTCAGAGAATGTATTTTTATACCCACAGATATTTTTTTTAGGATGAACTATCAAGCTTTTGAGGGATGGGAACTGGTTTCAGAAATTCATCCTTCACTCCTAACATTATGGCAGGATTTCTATCTTTGTCTCATTCTGTAAAATGATGAATTCTTGTATGATGACTAAAAGTTGGGTAGAAAATGCCTTTGTAGGTTTTAGCACAAAGGCACAAGTATCTTTCATTTTGTAGCTCAGAAGCCTGGAGTTTCGTGGAGCCCCATTGCGCAATGCCAGAGCGGCTTCATCAGAGGTCAGCATCAAGCTTCCCTGGGATTGGACTGGTGGGTGATCTCGACCTTGACCTTCTTCTAACTTGAAGACTTCACGCTCTATAGCTGAGACTACATAAATATGTTTTCAGTAATGTTACCAATGACTTAAACACCGAGCATATTTGTTCTGCATTCCGTTCCCTGCATCAGAACATCTCGGTGGAGTTTCATTTAAACTTTCTTGACTTTGTACTCGTAACATTTTTATCCCAGCTTTCACCTACTTACTCCTTTTTTCCTTCTCTTTTGGGTAAACAAATAGAGTGCCTTATGTTGAGGCAAGGATTTGGGAGGCGTTTCAGGAAAATAATTCTGCACATTTTAGAGGTTGTAATAACTTTGCTTATGCTACACAAATGTTAATAGCTTTTGAAGAATAAAAACCCTGTAATAATTGCCCATCTATAAGCAGAGTCTTATGGTTTTAGCTGCAATCTATGGTCCCGAGTGGGGAAAGAGTAACATAATACCTTCTACTTATGCATGCTTTATGAACTGATTTGCACAAGGGGCTTTGCATTTATAAAAATGCATCTCACTTTGCATGCATTTTAACCATTTAGTATTTGATTTGCCAAGAGGGTAAAATTTTGTCTTTAAAATGCAGCAGTATGATCTTAGACGAGGTACATGGATACACCATTAAGTGCATCTTAAAAGAGTTTTGAAAGATGACTTTGTAAGATCAGACCCCACCTATAGGTCCTCAGGCAGCTTCGTAATTCATAAAGCTCAATTTCCATTTCTCTCACTAACATAAGTCACAACACAAGTAACAAAAGAATTTCCTTAATGAATTGCTTGAATATAGTATATGTAACATTGAAGAATGTTTCCAATTCTAAAATTTGGAAGGATGGTGTTTAAAAGCACTGTAGTTAGTTATCTCAACAGGTGGTAGCTGGTAATTGATAATTATATTTAAAGTATGTGCATTCATTGTGGTTGGTAGTAATATAGCATTTTTCTCCACAGATCTCAAAGCATGTGTGAATAAATATGCATTATTTCCCTATTTTAAATAGCCAGAGACTCGCTGAACGTTAATTAGATATAAGCAGACAGAGAAATTTCATGTCCCCTGCTTGCTTAGAGCTACTAAAAAAGTCTTCTCAGAAACTGGGATAAAGAACACAATGTACCTGCTCTTTAAATAACTGCATCGAGGGGCATAGAGCCAGCTCCAAGTAGTGCCGTGAAGCATACAATGAACGCCCTGCACACATCTCTCCCCAGGCGCCTCACACCTAGGCTCACAAAGGACTCAGCAACCTAAACAACTGTTCTTCTGAATCCTCCTCTGCTATCGCCAGCTATTCTGTAGGCAACCCCGGGATAACAAGATGACATCTCTTTCCGTTTCATAGGATTTCCAAGTCTGAGTAACCTCTCGACAAGAAAATATTTATTGAGCTACCCACCATGCAGCAAGCTCTTTGCTCTCTTTTTTCACTTTTAATATGTGTGTGTGTGTGCACATGTGCATACACGAGAGAGAGAAAGAGAGAGAGAGAGAGAGAACGTGTAGACCCAAAGCTGATATTAGGAACCCTCCTGAGCGGTGTTCTTCTACCTTCTTTCTTGAAGCAAGGTCTCTGATCAAATCTAGAGGTTATTAGTAGGGTTAATGTGTCTAGCCAGTTTTCTCTGGGGCTTCCCAGTCTCTACCTTCCAAGACTGGAATTATAGGTGAAACACCATACCCACCTGGAATTTTATATGAAATCTGGGAATCTGAACTCTGGTGCTCATCAGACACAAAAATATTTCTAAGCTGAATATCCTCATCAGACATGGAAATATTTCTGAACTGTATTTTCTATAGTTTCTATAATTTAATTTTAATAGGTGTTATGAAAATATTATCCATGTTAAGTGTGGTTTCTCATGCAATGCAAAAACTCCCTCATACTCATAGAATATGAAGAGGCAAATATCTCATGTAAAGAAGTGGCAAATATCACCAGCAGTTCCCATGTAAAACTAAGGGTCTCTGTATTCAGGGGTTCCTGACCTATTCTATACTGCAAGGTGATGAAAGTTGACTATCAGAGACTCCTTCGGTTAGAGCATTTGACGATCTCCTAAAGAGCATCTTGCGATCCATCTTTCTTTCCAGAAGATTCTGGAAACATTTTTCAACTTTTGTCCTCTTCTTTGTTCTCCTGAGTATCAGTTTTCACTCACTAAATGTATGAGTTTTTAGTCTACTGTCCAAACTGTTCTCTGTGATAAAATCCTTACTGGACACAAAGATATTGCTTGGTTTGAGGCTAGGATTGAAACAGATTAGCTGGATCGCCAACTGAGATAATCCTGGGGTGGGGAGAATGGAACCACTAGCTTTGAGCCCACGGCCTCTTTCCAACACTCAGTATGTCTATTTTTATATTTAGATCAGCCCAACCTTATGGTAAGTTTTTGCTGTAGTCCATTAACTCTGTATTTCTTTGTCCATTTGCTCAGCCTTGTGTTTCACGGGCAGCTGCTTATAACCTTAGCACAGGGACAGAACTCTGGCAAGCAAGAGAGGGACATTCTGGTCAGACGGCAGTGTCCAGGCAGGAATGTCCCTGCCTCTCACTGAGTGAGGACCTCTCAGCTGTCTCAGGAGTGGCTCTTCTCCGAGAATAGCAGTAACGTGCAGTGAGGTTGCCAGCAAACCAGGGCTGATTCTATGACAGCTGGTGTGCTGGCTCATAGCGAGCATTCCAGGCCTCCCATGTATGTGGTTCGGGCCCCAGCAGACTTCCTGGGAGTCACTGAATGATGCGCAACCTCTTCCAACCATTTCTAAACATCTGGGGGTGGAGAGAGAAAGTAATAGCTGGAAAACACCTTGGATCGAATTGGCCCGAGTCCTACCTGTTTTGCATATTTTTGTGTGTGCCTGGATTCTGCATTTGCTTAAACTTTCTGCTAACTAAAAGTGTGACCAGACACTCCCAATTCATGATTCTCAGTCCGTCTTCACATTATGGGTATCTCCTGCAGTTTTATTTTGTCTTAGTTCGAGATCTTTGGTGAAATGAGTTACTGGTAATGTGCATATAAATGCCCGTGCCTGAAAATGGATTGGGCCACAAGGCGCATCGTCAGGCACCTAGGATTCTGCAGTTATTTGGGACTGTAACTGTCTCCTCTGTCCTGGAAGAAAGCAGGCCTTTCTTCATTACAGATTGAGTACAATTTAGGAGAAGAGGGAAGACGTACCCTAGAACCTGCCACCAGTATTATTAGACCAGATTCACAGGAAACTTAGCAGAAGGTCCTTGGGAACCTGTCATGCACACCTGTGTTCACCATCCATTCATTGAAGATACTATCGGTACCATAGTCATTGAAGTACGTAGAAGGGAAGACTCCAGACGAAGGTGCACCTCCATATGGTACCTTAACATCTTCTTCAAGTCACTGATACCAGTAACCCACTTGATGTACCCCATCTGTTAGCAGCTTAGCAAAACAGGAATGTGAGGATCCTAATCACTAAGAGTCCTGCCCTTGCTGATCGGTCTTCAGCAGGAGAATATGGGATCCCCTGGGTAGAAGCACCAACATGTGCCTCCCCATGGCTGGCTCCATCCAGTCAAAGGATATTCCTGGGCACTATGGGTTAATTTGACTCAGGAAGCTGACCACCATGTATGTTACCATTTCAGTGGGAAAAGCACATTCCAAATTCCAACATGACTGCCTCAAAAACAAACTTCTGAAATACAACCTGTTCCTAAGTTGTGGACCGCCTGTATTTAATACTTTTTTGGCAACGTGATACACTTTCCAAATTTTATGCTTCTTATGGGAAGGGACATTCTGGAAACTGCTTAAAATTCGCCAAATTTTGGATTCTTTCTCTGGCATATATTTGATTTATTCCTTGGCTTTACATTTGACACATAGTCAGGTCACGGATACATTTGGTTTCCAAGCAGATTCTCCGTGTTGCTATCTCCCCAGCTTTGATAGATGCTTTGGGGTAAATCCTTTTTCCAAAGGACAATACCGGAGGTGACAATGGTCTATTCTGTCTTCCTCATTATGCAATGAGCTGCTTTGGAAAGGACCACCCTCCTCCCCTCAGGAGGGACTGCAGGCATGTAGAGTCTGGTAGAATTCCTCAGATCCTCACAAACATAGGCAAGGGGTTTGACCTTGCTGTTTCGTTTCATGTTGGTTAAATTTCTTTCAACTGATACTTCACCACCTATTTCCCTTAGTCCAAGTTTGATTGTGTATCTCCCATGTGACTGTTTGTGACTTGGAATCTTTATGAGTTAGGACAGAGATGGTATCGGACTTTAGGTTCTCTAACACAAGCAGTGGTCGCAGTGAAAGCCTGCTTCTTCCACAGCACCTAGCCAATCTTTCTACGCTTAAAATTCTTTCACTTCCTGATTCAGCCTCTCCAACTTCTCTCATGAAACATACGAATCCCAGCTGAGGGTATACAAAGGCCCAGCCATCCAGAGCAGGGAGCCCCAGTTTTATAAGGAACACCCTGCAGGGCATAGTTGCCCCTTTAGTCGAAGTGCCACCATATCCTGGAGTTCTTTCCATGGAAGGTAACTTGGCAAGAACATCCTTTCATTCTTTCCATGAACAAACCTCCTGTTTATCAGTACTGTTCACTACTGGAGCTAACGAGGGGGTGGGAGGAGACAGAATATGTTATTGTTCATTCTCATAGGTGCACAGGAACCTGGGAAAGCGGGAAGAGAAACTAATGTATGGGAAGATTGGGTGACCCTAGCTGAAGGAGGTCACATGAGCTTGATCTATATCTTCAAGGTGCATAAAAAAACAGGCCCATGAAGGGTATTCTAAGTCAAGAGGTTAGAGTCACAGTGAGCAAAGCAGAGAATCAGCCCAGCATCCATATGGCAAACAAAGAACACATTTCACTTGCTGACACTCACTGTCTACCCCTATCCCCAGCTCACCATTTCATGGCCTCACCGAATATCAACAGCTTCACTTTCTGGGTATCCTGTTAGGTGCCTATCATATTTCTTGGCACCACAAACACCTGTGCATACTCTAACGCACCTCTGCGACACAGTAATGGTTTCTGGATTGAAAGCATATGGGTTTTATCAGAACAAATATTAATAGCTGGAAGTATGTCCTGTGTCTGTAACCCTAAAGATCTCAAAACGCACGTGGTTCGGCATGCTGCGTATCTGCCTCCCTAGGCGTTGGCTCTGTGGAAAGAGTACAGTGTTCAAAGTGCCATTGTTGATGGAAGGAGAGATAGTCTTCAAGTTCTGTGTGCGCAGATTCTTGGGGTTGAGCAGCCTGAAGTTTCTGAGAAGCTGCAGAACCGGCCTTAGCATGCACCAGAGTTTGGGGTAAGGGTAGAAGGTAAAAAGCACTTGGATTCTAGTATGCGCTGAGCTATAAGAGAAGATAGGCCTGGACTCTGTCTCACACTCTGGTCTCAGTGAGGAAAGTACATGCCGAATATTGTGAACATCATGGTATTCCATGAAGAGTGGAGGCAAAGCAGGAAGTTCAAAATGGTAACATTTTTAACTCTTTTTGGACTTCCATGGATATCTTGGCATGGTTGCAAGGCAGTACGTGATGAGTGAAGTAGAAATGGATCGTGAGAAACAGGTTCTCAGGAGACAGTCAGGTCCTTCCATGAAGCAAGGCAGGAGAAGCGAGGGTTAACCTGGACTATTTCCTGCAAGAGCTATTTAGGTTGGGCACCTATGATGCACAAACATGGCTCTAGGCACTGAAGATGGAGCAATAAACAAAATAGTCTAGAAGACCCCCTATCCTTTTGTTTCATCCTTTTTAGAGAGCCCTTATCTCAAGAACCAAGAGAAGCGATGGGTGGTTTAATAGAGGCAGACAGCACAGTCAAATCTGCGTTTTCCACATTTCGTCATCCAAATCAGCCTGAGGGAGGGCAGGGCTGCGAGCATGGAAAGGGCTCACACAGCAGCAGAGCCCCTTCTCATTTGCCTTCAGCCGACTACTTTTCATTCTACACATTGTGAAATGTTTTCTCCAAGAACAAGAATTCATGGAGATTGTGTAGCTTCTGCTTAGTAGCTACCAAACAATAGGTACATGATTGCACAAAGCTTTACGTCTAGACCGAGATTATATTCCTGAAAGTCACGATGTCTGGGGACTAGCAGACTTAGGGCATGCTCAGTGACGGCCGGCTTCCTGTGGATCTGCTAGTCATTACTCTCATTACTCTGGAATCAGTGTGGCTGATAAGAAACGACAAACCATAAGTTTGGCTAAATAGACCATCTGCCTATTCATAATATAGACATTAATTCTCATAAGCAGTTACTTCTGCTATGGAAAATGCCTGAGTTCTTGCACAGTAACATTTATTTTAGAATATACCATGTCTTTATTACTCTTAAATAATTTAATGTGACGTTTATACACTAATTTGCATGGACATGTTTCAACAAAGTCATTCTGCATATAAAGTATGAAACCATTTTTATTTACTTATTGTGTGTGTGTGTGTGTGTGTGTGTGTGTGCATCAGAGGATACTGTATTTCCATGTGGAGGACCAAAGGTGACTTAGGGAATCATCATAAATTGTTTCTATTTCCTTTTTGCTTTTCTCTGGGATTTCCCAGGCTCTGCCCACCAGGGCCAGAAGTGCAGGCCTCTGCCATTTCTACCTGGTGTTTTTTACATGGAATTTGGAATCCAAACTCAGAAAATTCTGCTTGTGAGGCAGAGTCTTAACCCCTGAGCCATCTCTCAGCCCATAAAACCATTTTTAAATGAAGTAAAAGAAGGAGTCCAGAAAGATAATCATAACCTCAGATCATAAAACAGTCTTCAATCTCAATAGTCTTCAATGAAGTGCAGACAGATTTGTTGATCTTGTCTGTATTCTGTACATAGTATTAAATGCTTTAGCAACATTATCCAACACAAATTCATTCCGCAATCAAGATTTTTTCAGATTTTTTTTAATTTTTATAAATTGATATGATAGATTACAATCTATTGTGCAACATTGCTAGCAATATCTGAAACTGCACTTGACAATTAAACACAGGGACATTTCTTCCACAAACCTCATGATTCAAACTTAAGAAAAAAAATATGTTTAAGTCAGAACAGGTTTTGTCACCCAATAAGCTTTCTTTGTTCTGTTTTTATAATTTTCTTTTTTTCTGGGTTTTGCACCACAGATAAGAGATTGTGGACTTGTAATAGAATTCCAAAGGAATTTTGGAAAGATCTCAAGTCTGGACTGTGGTATTCAGACCACGAAATAACAAATATGTCTGGAATACTACTTGCTACAATAGGAATACAAGGCTCTTTTTGTTGCTATATAGGTTGATCATCAGTGGCTTTGTTAATGGCATTATTTTGAATGAAGTGGAGAAATGAATAAATTGAACATACATGAGGAAGGAAACAACCACGCTTTTGTAATTTCTTCATAATTCCTGCCCTTCTAGCTGTTTGTCTTAAAATCAAGTCTTGTCAAATGAACCCTGATACTTCGCTAGCTATGAAAGTACGCCCCAGAAGTTGAACAAATGAATAACAGAGCAGGGATTTTAAGAGGTAGGTCAAGTCTATTCCTTCCTTCAGGCCTTTAGGTTTAACCTTCTCTCTGACTTAATGTGCTCACCCAATTGTCCCTTGCTGGTTGCTCTCAGAGACGTGTCCCCTGCCCACTAGTCAGCTAATTTCACCTATCCTCACGCCAACTTATTTCCTTATTACGCTGTGACACCCGCACGTGTTCATTCCCTGCTCATGTGAATGAATGCCCTGTGAGCTTATGTGTTCCATTAAAGAGGAACTTTTGTTCTCCACTGAATCTCTGAGAAGTCATGACAGTTCCAGGCAGAAAAAACTCAACAAATCTCTGTTAAAGGGTCAGATGAATGAATGAATGTTTCCATTATCATGGGGACATAATAAGGACCTGAACCATCTTTTCAGTTGCAACTTTAGACTGTTGTAATTATAGGTAATGGGGGTGACAATATGGTGAAAATAATTTCAAAGTTTTATAATAATGTGCACAAAAGCAGACTTTCTCTCTACTTCTATTTACTCACTTGCTTTAGTGATTTATTCTGTTTCAGTCATTGAGGCAAGAAACAAACAGTAGAGAGATAGAGACAAAGGATGATGATTTTTGAAACTATTCTAGATAGTTTCTCTCTCTTATGTATATAGAGCATAATTATGCATATTCCCTTAGGATCTCCGAACAGTTGTATAGTTCAACATTTTTATTTTAGTCCCATATCTTACTATTTTCTTCAATGTTCAATTTATTTAACTTTCATTATTAGGAAATTACAATTTGTCTCTAAAACCCGACAAGAGCTCATTAAAATAGTATCATATAATATTCTGTGTGTCGTAAAAATTTTGATATTGTCATGCAAATAAGTAGTTCCTCAAGAGTTCCGTCTGTCTTGAATGGGAAAAAAAATATTACTTTGTCTAGTTAAAAATCAGATAAAAAAATTCAAACTAACAGAGGCAGAAACAGAGAAAAAGGAAAAAATCATTGTTGATACATCAAATAAAATAAAAAGGAAAGACAACGATATCTAATGTTTGTTGTTTCTGTAATATTATATCCCAAATAACCAAAAAAAGGTTCGAGTGCCAAAAATACCACATTACCTATCTAATTATTTTTTTAAAAAATGAAAAATTTTATTTTCAAAGTGTAAACATAGGGTAATTCATTTTAGATCATTTGACTTGTTTTGGCTTTCTAAAGCTTAAGCTTCTCAGAAGAAATACATTGAGGAAGAAATTTCAGAAAACAGTGCTATGAAAATAGTTGTAATGAAATTGAAGACAATAAAGGTGTATTTCTTGCTCCGCTGATAACTGTGGTGAGGAAACTGTGAATTAAAGAGAAAAGGATATTGGCCTTTTTTCTAACACTCAGTATTTATGAAGACCCTGGTCAGCTGTGGCCCCCCAAAAATTCCAGAGGATGGTCTCCTCCTTCACAGGCTGCCATTGCTTCTGAGCAGGAAACATACTGTGTATGTGTGTGCCAGCGTGGGGGGGGGGGGGCAGGAGAGAGGGAGGTATTATGACTGCCCACCATATGTAGGAGCAAGATATGTTCTTGAAAGATGCAAAAGCAGGCTTGCCACATTGTTTAAATATTTTCTTGTGGTCATCATCGTAGCCCCTTCTTAATGGGATTAATCCTTTTTCTGGTTCCCTTTGATCCCAGTACCCTGTTAGGCCCTTCAGATGCCGAATACATTGTGAAACTGTGGTGTCAATATTCCAGATAAAAGCAGGGCTCTGGATCGTATGTCATCAACATGCCGATCTGAGGGTGAAAATGCCTAAGCTCTGCTTCAAGTGGTTCTTTTGTGAACTTTGAACAGGTGGGGATTTGCTATGGGATCCCCCAGCTCTCGCCGCAAGCCCTGCCTGGTGGGTGTTGGTTCTGTGTGTGTGTGTGTGTCTGTGTATGTGTCAGGAGGGCATGGGGGGTCTCAACACACAGAGTTCTGGGTAGAGGCACAGCCACTGCCCCGATGGAATGCAGCTCAAGAAGTTTCTAGCCTGCCTCTTTGTTCTCTCTCTCTTTCTCTCTGTCTTTCTCTCTCTCTCTCTCTCTGTATGTGTGTGTGTGTGCGTGTGTGTGTGTGTGTGTGTGTGTGAGAAGGCTCTGTGTATGCCTGTGCAGCCCCAAGGTTCACTTCGGGAATCATCCTAGATTGCTTCTACCACTTTTTTGTATCGCTCTGAAGTTTCCCAGGCTCCACTTTACAGACCGGAAATGCATGCTGCCGCCATTTCTGCCTGGCATTTTTACATGGGATCCAGGATCCAGAGTTTTAACTCCTGAGTTATCTCTAGCCCTAGACTTGTGCAGTTCTTGACATGAGTTAACACATGGAGTGAAAACAAATGTTTGTTCAGTCACATATATAACTGTTTCAGAAACCTTTTCTTCTCACATGAATATCTTGTCATGCAAGTCAAATCACATTGAACTTTATTAACTATGGTCAGTTATTTATGCTCTAATTAAGTTAATGAGTATCTTGCATTGCTTCATAAAACTAGCTTTCTAAAATCTTCTTTCACTTTCATGTCTACATATTATAATCAATGAATGCCCTTCATCCCCCTGAAATGTTAGGACTCCCTCTGCTTCTTTGGAGAGTCAGCCCCAGGAATTTTATTCTGTTTCCTGTGTATGTATGATCCTCAGCCTTATTCAGGAAAGCAGAAAAAAAAAAAGTGGGAAGGAATGCATCTGATCCCCGTGTCTTTGTTGTTGTTGTTTATTTGTGTCACATATTGCTTTTCAGGTGCTCCCAAGAGTAAATCACACATTCCTATTGAGGTCGTAAATTTTGTTTTGATTTCCTATTCCTTTTTAGTGTGCAGTATATTCCTTTAAATTCTGTCACAGTTCCTAAGCGAAGGCATTGCAGTGGCCCAATTTATTTCTGTTTAGCAACTGTGGTCTGTTTTGAACTGTGGCAACCCAGATGTTGCATAGCCTCTTTGGATTAATGTTATGTAGTTGCTGCTAGACTCTGTTGCAACCAGGCATCCCAAGATACTGAAATGGAACACAGTCAAAGATAGGATTGAAAGCTTATTTCTCTAGAGTCAACCACACATGGGAGAAAAGGAGTAAGATGTCACAGGTGTGATCCCAACACAACTGCTAGCTTTAGAATTCTGAGACTATTTCTTTCTTTGTGTGTTGTGTGTGTATGCAGATGTACAGTGTATGCCAGTATGTGTGCAGATGTGTTTGTGTATGTAGAGGCCAGAGGTCAACCTTGCATGCTATTTCTCAGGAGACTTATACCATGTTTTTTGAGCCAACAACTCTCACTGGGGCCAGGAATTCACCAGTCAAGCTAAAGTGACTGGCCAGTCTATTAATAATCTATCTGTCTTCCCATCCCAGCACTGGCATTTTGAGTGTACACTACCACACCTGGCTTTTTTCAGCCAGAATGGGTTCTGGGGTTCAAACTCAGGTCTTCATGTTTGTGTAGCATGTACTTTACCAACTGAGTCATCTCCCTACCTCTTGGGTTTGTTTCTTAACTTTGCTATTACATATCCACAAACCCAGTGGAATAGTAGCTGTTCTCAGAGATTTTGCAGATTTGTGCTAGTTAATAGATATAAGAATTATGGAATGACAATTTCTGATTTCATTCAATAGCAGTGTAACATTTTATCACAGACATCAACTGTAAGGTACTCCATTGACAGAGATTCCTTTCCTTGTATACACTTGTCATTTCTGAAAAGCTCAGCAAATATCACAGCAGGGAGCAATGCTTAAGGGTCTGTCTTTTCCTACGTTGTCTGAAGTAAGTTTTCTAGAACTTGTTTTACAACACTATCCACAATATTGTAGATAGTTAATACTGAATATCATCTAGTTGATTTTTTTATTTCTGCTCATACAAACTTAACAGGTACACCAGTCTCCTCCCTCCCTCCACCTCCTCTTGACCCCTCTGCTCTCCCTCCCTTCCCCCCTCCTTCCCCATCCTCCAATGACTCCCCCACCCCAATCCCTGGAGCATCCTTTAATGTGCATGCAAAACTCTCCTCTGGGTCCTCCTCTCCGATGAGGTGCAAGGACCCAGGGGCATTTCCCAAAACCCTTTCCTGTGTTCCCCTTAAGCTTAGGAACACTACTGTGACTGTCAGTCCTTAGCCTCCAAGGATCCTAGTGGTTTTAGTCCATGCTAGACTTTGTGGGGTCAATAATGTGTTGGTCATTGCGCAGGTCATGCAAAGTCCTATTATGATTGCTTCGGCCCTAACTTGTGTGGAGTATCTTGCATATTATTACTTCTCTCATCCTTGTGCTCTCACAATCTTACCGCCCCCTCTTCTGCAAATTTCCCTGAGTTGATATTTTATTATTAATTTTTACATGTATTTATGTATTTGGGGTATGGGATATGCCCATGTACGTATGCCAAGGCAGCTGGGTGGAAGTCAAAGGACAACTTGAGGTTGCCAGTTCTCTCCTTTTACCATAAGAGTTTCAGGAATTGAACTCAGGTCATCAACGTCTTTGCCTTCTGGTCCCTAGTTAATTAGGGAGCAGCAGTGGGATTTACCATTGCTACTAGGTGCCCTAAGTATATGGGCAGAAAGATCTCGAAGAGAAAAGGCATAGAAACAAAAGACAGAGAATGATAATTGGTGCTTAGAGTCAGACTCATGTTATAATTGCCACCACTTCAATGAGTAATATTAGACACTAGAATAAAATCTACACAGCACAAGCTTAGTCTGGGAGGTAGACACACTCCTGTCTTCTTGGACTTAAGTAGTATAGGCATCAAAGACCCTGTAATGATAAGTAGGTAGAACAGGAATGTTACATGAGAAAAATCAAAACAAGTCTAGAGCTGTAGACTGAATTCAACCATTCTAGAACCTGGTCTAAGATACAATAGCACAATAATATGTGTAAGAATTCATCACATCCATACATGTGAGTAACATGTTCATATTGATGTGATTTGACTACCAAAAAGGCTTGAGCAGTAGTCATTGTTTCAATAAGAGAATGTATTAACATGACTCTATAGTGAATCCAGAAAAGACTACTTCTTCCCTCTTTCTGTCATACACTGTCCTAGGGTTTGGAGTAAAGGGAAGAACTGAACTTCGTAGGGAGGATATTATCAATAAAAACTTAAACCATAAATAAACTATACTCAGAAAATTGTAAGTGAGAAATGGAACATAATACTATGAAATAAAGTAGTGATTGGAGGCTAGAGAAGCGAATTAAGACCAAAGATGAGCATCAGAGACGATAGAGACATTGAGACATAAAGGAAGACAAGGAAAGAAAGTGGTGGAAAGCAGTGGAAGAGAATCAGAGATGGATAAGTATGAAGACCAGGGCATTTTAGAGTCAAAATTTTCTTTTGAAGAATAGAACAGGTGATGGGGTAACTCAAAGCTAGCAAACAGGAGAATACGGTGAGCAAGGGAAATTTGTGAGCAAGGAGAAGCTGATAAGCAAGAAGAATCTGTTATGCAGGGAAAATGTGAGCAAAGGGAATCTGATAAGTAAGGAGAATCTGGGGATATGTGCACATATACCCACAGAGAAAAGAGAATCTGTGAGCCAAGGAATCAGATGAGGAAGGAGAATTGGGTAAGTGAGGAGAAAATACCAAAGAGAATCTGAAGAAAAGAGAATCTGTAAGCCAGGGGAATCTGATGAGGAAGGAGAAATGGGTAAGCAAAGAGGATCTGGTGAGCAGAGAGAATCTGTGAACAATGACTTTGGAAACAGAAGACAATATTTTTTGCCATGTGCTGGTCTGGCCTGAAGTGTTTCAGCAAGAAATTGTCATGTAGGGATGAACGCAAAAATTCTGATGTTTTTATTTTATAATATTTTATTTGTTTATTAGATTGTGGGTGGGGAGAGTCATACATGCCATGGGCTCACGTGTGGACTCAGAGGACACCTGTGAGTATCTGTTCTCTCCTTCCACAGCTATGAACATTGAGATCAAGTCACCAAGTTTGCACACAGGTACCTTTATCTCCGGGGCCATCTCATGGGCTCCTGAGAAGTTTTCAGAAGGTGCCTTATGAGAATAGGCAATGAAGAGAGGGCTTTGGGGAAGAGAATCATGGTAGTATGTCTATTTGACAGGTATTCTGCTGGGAGATCCACTAAGCAATGTCTCTAGCCCCAGGTCCGTAGTGCACACTCTAGGCAAACAGAACTCACAGTACTGAGAAAGAAGGACTTAAACAATTGACCTCATTCAAAACTGCTCCCCAGAACTGTTAGTTTCTAGTTACAAAAGACTATTAGGAAAGACTAGACAACTATTGAACATTATGAGGTTAAAGAACAGTGACAGTGTTTTACGCATGCCCTGTCACTGTAGCATAGTACCTAGCAGAGCACTTAGTCAATATTTACTAAAATGGTGATTCAATAAAATATGGTAGCAGGTTTGATCAAGGACTGGCCAATCACATGTCACAACTATGTCTAAGACTATGATTCTGTGATAGGAATAAAAGCAAAATTATCTTCAATGCTAAAACATAGCATATTATAGTCACATGTATGAAGCTACATTAGTTTATGTTGCTGTTATATGATCTATCCCCCCATATAAAATATATATATTTAAAATTAAGATCTGCATATGAGAGGGAGCATGCAATATTTGTTTTTCTGGATTACTTCACTTCATATAATATTTTGCAAATCCATCCATTTTCCATACATTTTATAAGTGCAAATTTGTCTTTATGACTAAACAAAATTCCATTGTGTTGCCATATACCACCTTTTTGAGGGAAAGTTTTGAAAGTTGATCTAAAATACAGCATTTATAATTGATTGTGGTCTTTTGAACCAAGTATATGTGAAGCTAATTTCATTATTTTATTTTATATTTCAGTTAAAATTTGCTTCTAAAATGTTGGTAGACTTTTTAAAATACATGTATAGCTTCATTAGTCTGAGGTTTCATGTTAAGTAGAAAACAATGAACTTCTCAGACAAGTTCATAATTCAAGAGTATGAAAATGTTGACATGCACCCTATTGTAGATTGATCAAAGACATTATTAAAGTATATCTTTAATGTAAAGTGATTCTTCCAATGTACAGTGCCAATTATTCTGATCTCCACTGAGAAGTGATATCATGTGGTACTTTTACTTAACATAGATCAAATAAGGTGGGTAATGCAAGTACAAAGTTAAGTGTACCCAGTACCTGAAATAGGATTGTATATATGAAACCTTGATTTGTGAAACTGGCTGAGATTCTATCAGTGAGAATATAACCTTATGCTGAGCCTTGTGGCACAGACCTGAGATCCCAGCTACTCAGGAAACAGAGACAGGAGGATTACAAGTTCAAGGTCTGCCTGGGCTATGAGTAAATTCAAGGTCAGCCCAGGAAACCTGTGTAGATGTCCTCATGCAGTGCACATGTGTGGAAATCTTTATGAGTATGTGTGTATAGGCATCCTGAAGCAGTGCATGCATGCGGACATTCTAATACAGTGCATGTGTGTGGACATCTACATGCAGTGCACATGTATAGACATCCCCGTGATGTGCATTATGTGGACATCTTCACTTAGTACAGGTGTGTGGACACCCTTACACAATGCTTATGTGGATATCCTCACACAATAATGTATGTACACATCCCACACACAGTGCATGTATGTGTGATATTCTCATGTAGTGCATGTGTGCACATATACCCACACAGTGTACATGTACAGAAAACCTCACTCAGTACACGTGTGCAAACATCCCCATGCAGTGCATGGGTGTGCTCATCCTCATGCGGTGCATGTGTGCATACGTCCCCCACAGTGCATGAGTGTGGACATCCTCATACAGTGCACGTGTTCTCACATCCCCACATACTGCACTTGTGCACACATCCCCCATGTAGTGCACATGTGCAAACATCCCCATGCAGTGCACATGTGCACACATCCCCATGCAGTGCACATGTGCACACATCCTCAAGCAGTGCATATATGTGGACAGCCTCATTCAGTGCACAGAACATTAGGCATAGAACAGCTGGCTGATGTTTCCCACAGCAGTTCCCTCCCAGCTCCCGTTCCCGTTTACTTAATGGTGCGATATTTTCAGAGGGATGTAATAATCCGTTATGCAAACATGGGGTTTGTTCACATTGGATTTTCTTAAATATTTAAAGGTCTCTATAACTGAGGAGGAAATTTGCCCAGTGACGAGTAAATCCTTTTCTTCTTTTTTTTTTCATATCAGCAGAGCTTCTGCTCTGTGTCTGTGGGCACAAAGAGTGGTTTTTTTTTTCATGTGCAGGGATGAAGTGGTTGGGTTTTGAGGTCTGGTTTTTCAGGTTTTCAGTTTGATAGAGTGAAATGATGCTGTGATTCAAAACAGTGTTCTGTGGAATTGTCTGCGTTGCTGGGATGGAAGGGTGAGGTGAGGGGAAAATGTTTTGCCCTAGCAGGTGGGCTGTTTCACCAACAGAGTGGTCTTCCTGCAACTCTGAATGCGAGAGATAAAACAAGATTCTGATTGTTTAGCAGTAACTTCACTTCTATTTTTCCCTCAAGGCATAAGTTTTATCTTTTTTTTCTTTCTTCTGTACTGGGGATCCAAGTTTATTTTTAATCTTCTTTAATGGGAAAAAATCTGTTTTCCTTTTTAAAAATATATTCTGACAATTTACATCTTACTAAAGATACTCCATCAAACTTTCGAGTCAGTTCTGCACATACAATTCTTGGTCACTGTGAATGAGATATGTATCAACTCCCATGACTGATTTTATTCATTGCAACTCATTGATTTGAGTATCTACCTTTGAATTAGAATGCAGCTCTTGATATGGTCACATGCCTAGACTAATCAATTGTCCTTAATTATTTAAATATACACACAAGTTTCTTTGCTTTTGCTCCTGATAAGTCAAAAAAAATGAAGTACAAAGCTTTTAAGACCTCTGAAATCTCTCCATCAGATGTATACTGCTGTGAAAGTAGAAATTGCTTTCCTGGAGATTTGGAAAGGGAAAAAAAATTAAATAACGATGTGATTTAGTGTGCATTTGGCAAATCAGCATATTTAAAGTACATGAATATTAAAATAAAGGCTGCAATAAACATAACTACTGACTTTCCTATTTATCGAGCAACTGACTTTTAAAGAAGATGTTTTTTCATTAAAATTTCCTCTGCAGCCATTCCTCCTATTGTTATCTTTCCAGGTCACTGTTAGATGGAGACTTACCCTCCTCACAGAATTCACCTGAATATTTTGATTGGCATGATTACTACAAAAAAGGCTGGTGAAAACCTTTGTTCTTGATGTTTTAGGAGAGAATTTTTACCCAGATGACACCAGGCTAATGAAGGGAAGCAGAGTGGCCTTTATTCCACATCTGTTGAGTGGCACATCCTTTCCTGCATGTCTTAGTTGAGCTGCTTGCAGTTTCCATCTCTCAGCATGAAACACTAACTGCCCATCGTTTGGAAACAAGGAAACCCTGGTTCATGGAGGTTAAGTATCTGTTCAAAGTCACAGAATTGGCACACCACAGATTTGGACCCAGATTTCTCAGCTTTGACCATCTTTCCTCCTTAAGACTACTGACAGACTCAGAAACTTAGAGAAACTGATTTTTTTTTTTGCAAGAAAGTCTTTGATCTCTCTCTCTGCCATATTTTCTTGTAGAGTTTAATACAGGCCTGTGGAGATCCGAACACTGCTTTCCTGTTGGTCCATCTTTCTCAGTGAGAATTACACAAAGAAGTTGATGGGATTATTGGAAATTTCCCCAGCCTCAGGCAAAGCAGACCACTTTTATGTGGAAGGCATAATTACAATATCTAGACAAAAAATGTGTTCTCAGATTAAAAACATTGAGATTGTCTTTATGCCTTGGTTCTTAGGTGGCCTTTCTGTCTTTTCTGGTCATCCGTGGCCTCTCTGAGAAGATACTATCTTTCTAAAGTGAAACACACTTTAACTTTTGAAGATTAATTGTCATTATCTAATCTTTTTGGTTTAAACCCAGTTAATAATTACAACAGGGGTGGAAGAAGTGCAGTTTGCCCCTACATGATGATGATAGATGTTACAAACCCAGCAAATGGCTTTTAAGAAAACGGTTTACAGTAAAAAGTAAACTTTCTGCAAGAAAACACTAATTAAAATGGCAGTTCACTCTGTCAACTTTAAACTGACTTGGATGCATTGAGAGTACGGCTCAGTGAGGCTGCCTCGCTTGTGGGGCCTTAGGTTCAATCCCTGGCATCGCAGGATGAATCACCCTGATACCTGAGTCTTGTTTGTTTCTTTGCTTCTGGCTGCAGTCTCCTTGCTAGAGACTTCCCTGTCCTGTCTAGTTATCCTTTCCTATGGAAACGCAGGCATTAACTATTAAATTTGAGCCGGTATTCCTTTCTTGCTACTAACCTGCATCCTTTGTGTACCATGTGTTCTGAGGAAGAACCTCAAACTAACACTCTATGTAACATGTGCATGTATGTTACAACGGATTGTGCTGAGTGGTGAGATTTACAGCAAGCGGCAGACTGGCTCTGGACAATGGTAGAATCTGAATGACTTGTTTATCTGTCTATCTACAGCCCTCGTTCCTGCTGCCCATGTTTTCTCTCTTTTTTTTTAAGGGGCTCTTTTTTTTTTGAGTCATTGAAGCTTTAAAACATCATAGAAAAAGAAATTCTCATTTAAATTTTTTTTCAAAAAACACAATAAGATAAGAATATTTCACAAGAATATCAGTTGGTTCAAAAGAATGAATTGGAAAGTCACTCTTCCGGTATTTAGCACAGCTGAAGTGTAGATGGCTTGAGGAGGGCTTGAAAATTTCCCTATCCTTTCAGAGCCTTATAAGCAGTGGAAAGCTTTGGTTATTTCAGGTAGATGTTACACTGAAAGTAGTCATCCTTTTGAAGTGCAAATTTCTTTTCATTTAAGCATATTAGCTAGAGGAACCTAGACATGTAGAAAAAGCCTTTTATTTCTTTAGTCATAACTGATTATTTTCTTCAATGTTGGATTTTAGCTAACATACTGGGTTTGTGTCCCCAGTTTAGAGATACATCGGTAAAACAATCCAGGTAGCAGAGAAGATAGCAAACGCATATCCCAGTGTCCATCACCTTCATGCAATTCTAGCAAGGCTGCTGCTACCTATAAGTACTCTGAGGTCGATGGTGTGTTCGCATATAGTAGGTGCACATTTAAAATGTGCAGAGGCGTGATGTATCTCTAGGACAATTCCATCACTTCTCATTGAACGAAGGACTGAACATCGCCAGAAACTTACGAATTTGAATGCGGCAGAGAGAAGCAAGATCGTAATCTTAAGTTCAGGGGTTATGTATAATTTTACATTTTAGACCTTAATTTTTGTGTCAATTGGCAACAATGATAGCCCTCCTTTCCATGTGATAGATCCATGTCTAATTTATTCGGGGGAAATCTAAGAACATAAGCTCTCCATACCCATCATCAACGTGTATCCCCAGATTACGAACTACATAGAACATTTTCAAACATTTACAGTATTTAGGAAGCGAGGCAATTGACAATGGTTAAAAAAAAAGAGCTTGTGATTATAAGGTAACCCAGGACCGGCTAAGAGGCCTGCTTTACCTTCTCCTTCCTTCACCTGGCTTTGGACAGGAAAAAGAAAGCCAAATCGGCACAGCATTTGTGTGGGAAAAAAAATTCAGATTAACACTACACTTCCTGAGAACATTCTGTGCTTTTCAGGAGAGATTCAGATGTTCCTGAAGCTGCCTGCTTCTCAAGCCAGCATCCTTAATGAATCTGCGGGTCTGGATCTGAGGGAGGGGTCAGTGTACCCCAGAGCTGCTGGGAATAACTGGGTTGGTCACAGCTCTGCGGGGAGTGGTGACAGCTTTTCCCTGGGAGTCACACAGGATACCAGAGTCAGGCTTCTGTGAATGTTGAACCCAGAAGATTTGACTGAGCTAGACAGTCTGTTCTAAAATCCACATTCTTTCTTGATACCATTTTTTTCCCGTAATAAACCTAACATGCTACATTATAAGAGTATTGGATTACTAAACCCTGAACTTTCAACCCCTTCTATCCAGTGTGTATTACTGCTTTGCTGTTAATTAATCCATTCCATTTAAAAGACTCCTCTTCTCTGTGTTCCGACAGTGTCCTCCAAGCCCCCAATCTGGTATTTTTTGCCCAGAGCCCTAAGCCACCTACTGCTATTACGTGGAACTACATGTAGGTTGCAGTTGTAGGAAAAATGTTGAAGAAACTGAAGTTCTTCCTACTAAGGCTTCTGGAGGTTATTCTGATAATCCTAAATTATTTCAACAGAAAAGTTATAAGAGTAAAATGAATCAGATAATTGTCTTTTTCCCTTTTGGCCATAGCTATAAAGAAGAATGGATCAAATTAGAATATATTATGGGCTCCATCCATTTCAGCTTGTCTTCTGTGGGGGACTATTTTCACATATAGTGAATATATATGTATGTATATACATATATATATATGGGCAATTTGATAATTTGAAAACTTTCTTCTGAAATAACAGCATTGCCCAATCTTTCGCTAAAATCACCGATCATTCCATGTTAGGTATATCAACAGTTAATGTTTTTTTAGTGTACATTGGTTTTTACTTCCATTACCTTGCTGCAACAGAATCCCTGACGCACAGAGCTTGCGGGAAAGGGTATAACTGGCTCACAAGTCCACATTACAGTCCATCATTACAGGGAAGTCACAGGGGCAGGACTTGAAGCAGCTGCTCACATCACATCGTAGCAAGAGCAGAGGGCAAGGGCCCATGAATTTAGGCATGGTTTTTACCTGTCTGAGCTCCATTAGTTCTCTCTATTTACACAGTCCAGATCCACATATCCAGGGAATGCTGCGCCTACAGTGGGCTAGGTCTTTCCCTATCACGTATCCAATCAACACAGCCCCTCACAGGCATGCCCAGAGGCCAAACTTAATGTTGAGAATCTCTCTTAGGGGGAACCAGAGGCCTGACTCCCCCTGGAATTAGCTGGACCCAGAACACATTGCTGCTTGACGCAGATAAAACTTTAACTGAAGCTTCCTTCACCTCCTTAAGACACTGCAACTGTTTCCCACAAACGGTGCCAGAGCAGGTTCTAGGAATTAAAGCCAGTCCCTATCATTTTCCTTGTTGGCTTTTGTCTTGCGACCTTTGGACTTGGATTCACCTTGTAACCATGACTTCTTTTTTTTTTTTTAGTTTAAGTGTTTGTTTAGAAATTCTAATGAATTGTGATATTCTTGTTTCTACGTAGAACAAGATTCAAGCTTGTGTTGGAGCTCTCCCACGTAATATAATGCCAAATTAAATGGAAATAGTCATGGGACAAATTCTGTGGGATTATTATTTTTAGCTTACTCTTTTCTTCTTTCAAACACTGCTTTAAAAATAACTGTTTAAAAAAATCTACCCCCGAGTGCCATTTTCTTCTCGTAGCTTCACACAGCGCTCCCTCTGAGTAGAATTGGTGTCAGAAAAGGTTCAGAATGCGTTCAAGGGTTCCTCGCAGTTTGCAGCTATTGTAGGGCTTAATGGCTTCACATTTGGCAGTGGTTCTTAACCGTGAGCTCCCAGCACAATTCCTTGAAGGGCTGCTTAAGAGTATTGGGTCCCACCTTGCACCGGAATATACTGCACCTTGGTGGGGCCGAAGATTTTGCATTCTAGGAGCTAGGGAAATAGCTCCCCCAAGAAAGTACTTTCCTTAAAAGTATGAGCACCTGAATTCAATCCCATAACCCATATTTAAAAAATGGTCAGGAGTGGTGGCATGTGTTTGGATTCCCCATACTGGGGTGGTGGAGGCCAGAGGTTCCTTGTGACCCTCTGGCCTACCAGTCTCGTGTACTTGTTCCATGCAATGGACATACTCTGACTTTACAAAAACACAAGGTAAATCATCCTTGAGGAGACACAGTCCATGTTGCATTTTACCACACATGACACTCACACACATGCACATGTGCACACACACACACATACACAATTTGCATTTCTATTAAGTTCTCAGAGAACATTCAAACTATTATTTTATAGTTATGCCTGCATTTAAATTCAACATGTATATACATGACATACAATACGGACAGTTGTTCTAGTAGTCCTGCCCCACCTTTGAGATTACTCTAAATCTGAGAATGCTTAAATCCCTTAAAGTGGCACAGTATGCTCAACCCCCTTAAACAGTATGTTATTTCTGAATTACTTGTAACAACTAGTACAATCTAAGTGTTGCATAAATACTGCTGTTGGGAGGGGAAGCTGTATTTTGCAGAGAATGTACAGAGATGAGAAAATACATCTACCCATGTTTGGCAAAGAAGCAATTTGTTTCCTGTATATTCTATCCATACTTGATCAAATCTGCAGATGCACATGGATTTAAAGGGCTGCCTGTACATTTTTCACAGGTTTCACATTTGCATAAATAGAAGTGTAGTCCAAGTCAACCTATGGATCACAGTTGTCCTCCAAACCATAAAGGACACTGTGGTTAATGCACATCTCAGGAAGGGTCACGCCAGTAATTTCTCTAAAATGATTCATCTGCTTGAAAACAGAAAGTAGGGAGTTCAGAGAACACAGTATTTGAGGAGACAGCAGTGTGAACAGAGACAGGGTGTGCTTTCAGGACGCTGCCCAGGAACACATTGCTGGGGCTTTAATGAATTTGCAGAACCTTGAGCGAGATGCACTCCATGCAGGACAGGACAGACACCAAGTCAAGTGAGTAACTTGGGCTGCCCTGTGTGTGTCATGTTAATTTCAGCCTTTTGACTTTGATGCTGCTGCCTTTTCTAATGAGAAAGTTAGACTTTTAAAAAAGGTAAATACAGAACTGGGCAATGATATAAAATCATGCGCTAGAACTGCAATTCAAACCCATTGAGCTGGTCCCCAAACTGACATTTTTTTCTGCAATGCCACATTAATGGATAACAAGACTCTGCTGTTTATATTATGCCCCATTGCCCTACCCACCAATGACTCTTATTGCCAATTCGATTATTTTTACTGTATTGGCACCTTATCATTATATCAAGATTATAAATTACTTTTGTAATTCAAAAGTGCATCGTATATACATAGTCTACATAAAATGAGTAGTTTATGAATGTGTATAAAAAGCATACTGCTATGTAGTATTTATTTCCAATCATTCCAGTGCATTCCTGTACATATTAAAATGTATATTGAAATTCTACTATGCATATTTTTCTGAGTTCTGAACTGGTAAATAGTTTTTTTGCTCAATACACCATATGATTTACATGAAATATTTTAAGTGATTTTTAATGACTTCATTAGACGATTAATAACGTATATCTGTCTCATGGGGAAAAGCAGATTCAGCGTGGGCATCTTAGAGTGTGGAAGGAATAATGTCTGTGTGACCATCACTATCTCTTTCTCTTAGATACTCCATGGCAATGTGTGATTCCAATTGCTTAGCGTTTCCCCCTCCAAAAAGAATCACAGTAAGATAGAAAACAGCCCAGGCTGATTTGCAATTCAAAGAAAAGGTATTGTTATGTAAGAAATCAGAATAGGATATTTTCCTTGCTCTCTGAGTTTCAGCTTGTTGACTTGTTACAGATTTGATACCGCAGTGTGAAAGGCAAATTTCTTGAGTTTTGAATTCATCTTACGCAATCATTATCTTCAGAGACCTTGCAGTGACTACCGTTCAACTAAAGTCAGGATTTTAAAGACATAGACTAACAGAAAAGTCCACCCCTCTGGTCAACTCGCACTCGTTACATAAACACAGTCTGTGAAGCACAAGCCTTTGGTTCTTTGGAAATGGCCTCAGAAGCTGAATATTTAAAACACTATCATTCCCACTGAAAAAGTCTATTTAGGGCTGGTTGTATTTTGGTTTGGTTGGTTTTGCATTTATTTTTGGAGACTAACAAGTATCCTTTAAACAGTCTAATCATTACCTCAGGTAGTGCCTTTGTCTAAAGCCAATCATAATTTTCCCCCATTTTGGTGACACCCTCTGCTAAAAAAAAAAAAAAAAAATATATATATATATATATATATATATATATATATAGCAAAGATGGATTACACACGAGTGAAGCTAAGGAATAGAGGGGACAGATGAGCCAGGGGTGGGTGTGACCATTTATTTCTGGGGATCCTGGCTGAAGTCCATACACTGAGGTCAGCACACTTAACTTGGCTCTCCACAGTTAATTTATAGTATATGTCAAGGAGCCACTTTGAGGCTTAAGAAGTTATCCTTAGGGATATTTTAAGCAAGTTATTTTTTGAGTTCCTTTTTTCCCCAAGTGTCAAAGAGCAGAAAGTAGGTATGAAAGAAACAGCTCTGCATAACCAAGATGATAACTTAATGAGACAAACACTGTCACTAAGTAATGTTAAAACAAAGTGGAAATTACATAATTTCCACTTTGGGAGGCAATCTGTATTAAATCTTATATCTTTGTTTTGAGTTTTTTTTTTTATTTTGGCAATTTACCCTCCATTCCAAATGGCTGTGCTAAAAATGAACAAACAAAACACACTTTTCAGATAAATGATTTTTATTCTTGGGTTTACTCTCTAAATTTAGCCCTTGCTGGCAAATAGATGAATTATCTTTATATGCTATCTATAACACAGAAAAGCAAGCAAAGGGCTTAACTGAAAATATAATATCAATAACTTTAAAAAATGATCAGTTACTAGACCACAATAATTATCCTGATGCCAGAGAATAATACAGAATATCTGTCTAGAGCTGAAGTCATTGATACTATTTTTTCTTTGTCTTTCTTTTTAAAAAATCATTCTTTTGTTGCATGTATACATGTTTGTGATATGCTTGTGTATGCAAATGTTTATTCATGAATGTGTGTGGTGGGTGTGAACTCACATTTGTGCGTGTGCACAGGGAAGCCTGAAGATAATGTCACGTGACTTCCTGGATTGTGTTCCACTTCATTTATTGAGGGCAGGGTCTCTCAATTGAACCCAGAACTTACTACTGACTACCTTGCCCCATGGATCACCTGTCTCTTTTTCCTGGTTTCTGGGTTACTGGTTACTGCGACACCTGAATCGTAGAGCCCTGTGATGTAGACGTGGGTTCTAGGAAGCCGAATTCCAGTCTTCACATGCACAAAGCAGATGCCTAACATGCTGAGTCATTGCCCCAGCCCTCTGATCATTATTTTGAAGATAACTTTTTACTCGGTAAATGGTTACTGAGTGCATAGTAAAGCTGCGGGCACTGATGGACGCTTTTCCTGGAAACTAGTAGGCTGTGATTCTAAAAAGTTGGAGTATTTTCTAAAACCAAGCACTCCAGAATTCCAGCATTAAATTAACATTGTCCTTCATAGGTCTCCTGGAAGGCTGAGGTTTGTCCCTCATGGTGAGGGTGACCGCTTCCTCTGTGGCAGGCAGGTTAGGGGTGTGGGAGCTGGGTATAGTTAACACCATCACCCAGTGTTTGTATCTCAGTGTTTTCCATTATCCACCTGATCATTGTGTCTTCACTGTAAATATCTAGGTTCTTAAAATAGCACCGTCACTGCTTAAAAAAAAATGATTATTTTGACCAAAAGAGGATAGGGAAATTAGACAAGATAATACGAGCTTTGAAGACTGTGTACTAAGATGTGCTTTAAGTAAAGCCTGGCAAACACAGCACTGACATCAGACCACCTTGTCTGGGCTCCCTTTGTACATCACAGTTCCTCTGGCCATTGCTATCCCCCCCACACACACACCCCACTCCCACCATCAGGCCACACTGGCCTGGAGTCTCTCTGCTGGTTGATAAGAAGGCCTGATGTGACCTCACAGCTCTGACAGAGAGGCGTTCTCTCCCTCCCTTTTGCAGCTACAAGCAAAACTCTCCCAGCTCCCTGCTGCCCAGAACCAAGACAACCTTGACATACAGCTAGACCTTTATTAGTGTCTTCCAGCATGTAGACAGGATCATGTAGCATAGAACGTACCCTCCCCTCTCAAAAAACAGAAAAAACAATCCTGCAAGAGCAAGAAACCCCCCATCCTCTTTTTTCTTTGGGATGCTGCTTAGTGGTACGATGCTGTAAGTGGCTAATATTTTGGGAACTGAAGAAAATGAAGACTGTCTTCCTTTGGAACTCCAGCATGCTGTACACAGATGCTCGCTGTCTTAATGTTCTCCAGTTGCAGGTTCTTAGCATGTCTGTGTATATGCGTTAGAACTTCTAAAGGGTTCCTCTCCCTGAAACCCCCTCCTTAAAAATATCTTTAACCCTTCTACTCTGAGAGTTGCCAGTATGTTGCCTTAACAGGATCATTTTATGCATGTGAATACAGAGTACATAATGTAGTGTACGTGATCACATTTAGTATTTTGACTCTACCTCCTACATAAATACTTTCAGTTCCCGGTGGATGGGTTTAGCTATCTCTCTACCATGACAAGATCAAAGGCCATTTGAGGATCCCAAAATTACCCTAACCAGTTAATAAGTTTTCTGAATACAAGTTGCCAAGATTGTGTTGTTCGTATCAATGCAGTTCTTTGTGAAAGGAAAAGCAGGTCCATTCTGTTGCCAGGAGAATTGGAGGAATTAAATATCATACCTGAAGATCCCATGACACACCTAAATGAAAATTTAAAAGTTTAATTAGGAAATTTTATTAAATTGTCACAAACTATTTGCTTACTGAAATCACAGGGACTATATTAAAACCACTCTCTGATTCTTTGGGGGGTTCACAGTATTATGGCAGAGATTTTCACATGGCCAATTCTGTAGTGCCCTGGTTTGAGGGACTGTCCTTCTTTTTACGTGGCTGTGAATGCCACGTAGATCTTCAACTGCATTTCTAGAAGCAGGCAGAATGTTGAGGGACGAGGCACCCTCTTACTTGGCATGTCACAGCCCTGCCCACTGAATTCCACTTGAGATTCAGACATCTGTAGGTGCCAAAGGGCAGGAGAGGCAGAAGTTAAAACAAATGATGGATTTTCACTAAATAGCAGCCTAAAATCCTGGGACAGCTGACAAAGGAAAGTGACAGCCTGGTGTATAGACACTTCTCTCTCGATGCTGTTGAATGCTTAGGGGAATCACTCTCTTGATGATGTGGAGGACTTAAAGCAATGAATGAGCAGATGAAGCACAGGTGTCTAGAGAAAGTGTCACCGGGGGTGTCAGGGGACAAGATCCTTGTCTTATGAGCCCTCTTTCCTCCTTGACCCATGGAAAATCAGGACTCATTCCCATCTCCCCTGGCTGCCTTCCTCTTTCTCCTGAAGGTTTAAAACTAAGGAGAACTGAATTTTGGAAAAAATAAAGCAGGAACAAATCCTGCAAAGTGTCTAAATATCTCCTCTCCAGAAAGAAAAAGAGAGTGCACTCTTAGGTAAGTCAATGTAAGTAAATAAATGGCTTGGAGGAGAGGGAATCCAAGGCCTCCCGGGGCAGCCCTTGCTGGCCACAGTCTGCGCTTTCGGGAAATACTCAACTGAGCTGCACTTGCAATCCAGACCTTCTAGAAGACAGAATCTGGAGTCAGAATAGTCTTAACCCTTCTTTGAGGACTCATGAAAATTGTCATCTCCTTAGTCCTACTGTGACACATCTCTGAAAACCAGACTTAGCTGACCTCTGACCTGGCTTTGTGTCTCCTGGGATAGATCAACAGGTCTGTAAAAATAAGCTTTGCTGGGACGCTGATAATGGACTGTGCTCTGCATCCTATTGCTTTCTTGTGGTTTTGGAACGGAACCAAGTGTCTACTTTCCTTAATTCTTACAGGAGCTGGTTCTTCTTATCTCTGGTCATTTTAAAACTATGATTCAGGTCATGGGCATTCCTTGTGCTAAAGCCACGGGCTACCCTCTGGTCTTGAGAACTCTGTTTATTACAACAGATCACGTTTCTTTAGAACAGGGCTCAATCTTTATAACCAGTGAGTTATCGCCTTACAACATGCCTCTTTCTTAACAAGTTCAAAGTCTAACCTACTCCCCTCCTGAGTGCTACTCAAAAGACCCTTCTCTGAAATCTAGTCTCGAGGGCAGTCATTGATTTGAAAAGACCCTGGTTCAGGGTCAGAAGACTCACACAGGCACCAAAAGCAGCCCTTGCCAACGAGGTCCTTCTGTCTCCCCATAGAGCTTAGGCGAAGCTAGATACATTACGAACAGGTGGGTCCAGTGGTGCATTTCAATTCTTGTTACAGAAGAAGAGACATGTCCTTGAAAGTTGTTTTGTACAGTTTTCACCCGAGTTAAGGAGGAAGATGCCGTGAGGAGGGAAAACAGTAGGAATTGGAGATGTTTTGATTTCTTTGCTATGCGTGACGCTTTGTCTTTGGACTTCAATCCTATAAGCAGTGGCAATATTTTTACAGGGCTTCCCATCTTCAATAAATTTCATAACAGTAATTAATTCTCACAGCATCCATTTGACTAAAGCATTATCATCCCTGTATTATAGAGGAGAAAACTGATTTTCCAAGCCCCACAAAGAAAATCAGTGTCGAAGTAAGGATTATCGCTCAGGAGGGTCTAAAAGTCTAATCTCAGCTCTGACATGCTTTTTTATTTTTAATTTTTTTTTTCTGTACGAACAAATGTAGCAGGGATTTGCCAGGTAAATTTGCTAAGGGTGTGAATGTGGAAGGCAGCTTTGCCCTCGCTGAGTCTTTGTGGCCATATTGTTAGTGTAAGCTGCTTAGATGATTCAGTTCGTTTTCACAGAGTTCTCTTGCAAATACGAAAACAGAGATAGTATTATTTGGCAGTGAACATAACCAAAAATTTTGGTCTGCTCTTTTCCCATAAACCTTTTCAGGTTGCATCTTTGTTATTTATTAAATAGACTTTGTTTATTTTTTCAAGGCAAATATCTCACACAACTCAAGCAATAAGATGAATTTGAACTTCCGATTCACCTGCTCTGCCTCCTGAGTCATGAGTTTAGGAACGTAAACCACCACCCCTAGGCTTTGTGGTGCTGTGGATTGAAGCCAGGGCTTCCTTCAGATTGGGTAGGCATGCGCTGTACCAATAAGTCACGCTCCTATACCTGAATAGACTTGGTTTGCAAAGACTTATTGGAGTACAGATATTTAGTATTCCTCACTATAACAATAACTCATTTAGCTACAGGTCAATAATCTCACTCCTCATTACTGTAATTCAGTCAAGAATAAGGAAGTAAGAAATGCCCGTCTAAACATTTCTCTGCATTCTATAAACAAAAGTGCATTGCCAGTGTGCATTGCTTAATTTTTAATTTTTTTCATTTGTGAGTGTGTGTGTATGTGTGTGTGTATGAGAGAGAGAGAGAGAGAGAGAGAGAGAGGGAGTTGCCGTTTGTGTTTGTGGAGACTCAAGGGTAACTTCAGGAATCACCCTGGATTGTGCTACCTCCTCTTTGCTCTGGGGTATTCCCGGTTCTGCCTTCCAGGGCCAGAAGTACAGGTCTCCACCATTTCCATCTACCATTTTTACTTGGGAACAGGGATTCAAACTCAGGACCTTGTGCTTGAGAGGAAGAGGCTTAACCACTGAGCCATCTCTCCAGCCACATTGCTTATTATTAACCGTCACAGCACTGACTTATCCTTGGCTTAGATACAGAAACCATAGGATTGGACAGTTCTTACCAAGAAAAGAAACAAGTAAAGTATAGTAGAGTAAACCTACCAAAGCAAGTATCCAGTAACCCACAGCCGGTCCTCTGAGAATAAGAGCAGAAATAGAAAAACTGTAACAAACACCTTTAAAAATGAAAAAATCTAACTATGACAGTATACACCCATTAAAAAGAAAAAAAATTCAACAGGGAATTGAGGCAGGAGAATTCCAAGTTTGTCCGGGGTACTTAGCAAAGGTCAAGATAAGATGATCTTGTCTCAAAACCCAACATCTACAACAAATCCCACAAGGGCAAAATACAAAGGACATGTCAGTCTGAGACCTCCATTCTATAGAAGCAACTCGTTTAAATGCTATAGGAAGTCTGTAATGCCAACATTGCATTATAAGTAACGGAATGGTTCTTGTTCATAATAAACCTGAGTATTACTTCGGTGAGTATTTCTAGAGTTTGGGACTCTGGAAGTGGACAGGAAGGATGTGGTCCCTACCCTCAGGGAGTTTAAAAATCTAGAGAGGAGAAATGACAGCAGGTGTGAGCATGAGTTACCAAAATGATGTCAGCTTATGATACCTGTAGTGGCAGGATAAACAGAGCAAGATGAAGCCACTCGACAGCAGCAACTGCTCATGGAGAAGCAGGGAACCACATGTCAGAGCCCATGATGTGACTCCCACGTGGCCTCTGAGACTG
The DNA here is from genome assembly GCA_023101885.1 of Typhlomys cinereus. Classification (NCBI taxonomy): domain Eukaryota; kingdom Metazoa; phylum Chordata; class Mammalia; order Rodentia; family Platacanthomyidae; genus Typhlomys; species Typhlomys cinereus. Next base: position 85,664 of record JALPQD010000401.1, read on the forward strand.
GGGAGTGATAGGTCTGACTTAAGTTTGCAAGTCAGTTCACTGTGACTTGAGAAGATGGAAGAAAGAAGCATCCTCGGGTGGCCTTAAGGCAGCGTGGGCTTTCAGGGTATCTGTTGCGGATCTTCTCATGAAAACAGACTGCCTTCCAGACAGAAGGACAAGGACCAGAAGTTACCGGGCTCAGCCCAGGAGCTGGCCCTGGGCCCTCTTCATTGTTCACCCAACAGCCCTATGACAGAGGTGCCAACGTCCTCCTGGGCATGTGGCCGAGCCGAGCTCAGTTGGGGTAGAGACCAGATTCTTCAGCATGAGACTTGTAATAATTCCCTGAAAGTAAGCATGTCTCCTTCCACCTCTACTCATTCCACTTATACCTGACAGAAATGTGAATGATAAACAATTCAGTTAAGGGAGCAAACCCCAAGAATGCTCACTGCAGCTAGCTAGTCTCGCTCTCATGAGTGAATCAATAACACGATATGGGTACAAGTCCCAGCTTTGTTTCTTTTTAGCTAAATATTCTTAGTCTCTTAAACACCTTCCAGGAAGGTGTTATTGATTGTCCCACATTTCAATAGTACACGTTGGTTATAACGGGAAGAAATGTGTACATTCTGTTAGGAGGCAGGTGCAAAACAATTAAAGAGAAATCAGGACAAAACACTCTTCGAGCTTGGCTTACCCTATTCAAACATGAGGAGCAGGCTACATTCAACACGAGGCAATTTAAGGCACTGAATACCCTGCTTTCTGCTGACAAAGGGACTGTGTAAATTGAGAAATGGGTAGCTGTGCCAATTCGGAAATTTGAGCTTTACAAAAAAAAATATTTTGGTTTAAATTGAATTAAGGAGCTTTGTGTTCTAAAGATTAAAGCATGAAAATAGTTATCTTTCTAGGAGGGATGCTGCTGCTATTAATGCTTTAAACAAGAACAGCATCTTCTCAAGGGTGCATTCAGTTCTCCCCCCACCCACCCACCGGTGGGCTTGTTAGAGCAAGAGCAAGAATGAACAACAGTGGGAAAGAAGTGCCCCGAGCGGCCGTGCTGGAGGCAGAAGGAGAAGGGTAAACCAGAGGTAAGAAGGAAGGTGGAATCGGCCTCCAAGGACAATAAAATGCAAACCCGAGATTGGTGGTAACACAAGAAGAAACTTCTGGAGAAAACTGGGCTCAGAAAAGTGCCTGAGTTGGTGGGTATGTAGGGAATACAAGCCAAACGTGGGCCTTTTGTTCTTATTGTTCCATTGTAGTCTTCTAATTCTCTTTGTTCAATGTCTTAAGGATATTTTGGTAAGGCAGGGACGCGATATCACAATTTCTCCGCAGACCTCCTGACAGAGGAGCGAGGAGACCCTGGGGAATGCAGAAATCCTTGCTGGCACTAATCCCCAAGGGTGGAGACACACAATGCTTGACCAGCCACCCAAAGATGGTTTCTGATTGGCTTGTGATGAGCAATCGAGGTTGTTGGAAGCCAAATGGAGAGAGGACCTGTGTGGCTGGAGAGAAGTTGGAGGTGACTTGACTGGGGTCTCTTGTTCTCATCCTGCTTTGGTTCCGTGACACGCACCTGGTAAAAAAGCATCCTTTGCGTGGATTCTTTGTTTTGAGAAAGTTTTTGAGACACAGCTATTCTAGGGATTAAAGGTTTTTAATTAGACTTGAAATCTGAAAACTGCAAGACGATTTGCCCATTTTTTAATGTACGTGATGTATTGGTATTTTGGGGGAAGGTGTGAACACACACATACCACAGCATGTGTGTGAAGGCCAGGAGACAACATGGTGTAGTCAGTTCGCTCCTTCCACATTCACACGGATTCTGAGTTCAACTCAGGTGATCTAGCTCACCCCTAGGGTCTTTCTTTACTTCCTGAGCCATCTCACCTACCCCACTTTGCCATTTATAAGCCAGCAGGATATCTCAAAGTTGAAGAGCATTTTTAGACTTTAAGCCAAGTGTTGGTTTAGTCTGTTTCACTGTTAATTAGCTGTTAGTTTCATTGTCGTTTTGTATCATAGCAACACATTCTTTCCTGTGAACGGCTCCCCTAATGTGAAGCGAGGATTGATTTTACCCATCCTCTCTGTTCTGTCAGAAGAACCAGAGATGAGGAGATAGGTAGAGCGAGGATATGTGGCTGAGCCTGGGATGAAAGTGTACTAAAGTCTCTCTTCATGAAGTTTGGATTTTACTAAAAAGGTAATGGCGGAGGGGCTGGGGCGCGGCAGGACCGAATGTGTGCTGAGCATGTGTGAAGTCTTAGGTGCTCCCGGTGAGAACCAAGAAGGAATGGAGAACAGGAAGCAACCAGCAGCATGAGATCCTTCCAGAGGGGGTAGATATTGCTTTAAAACAATGTCTGAAGGGTGCTACCTACTTAAAGGGGCCAAGGCAGCAAGCCCTGTCTGGGGCGGGAGTTCCACTGAACCCCAATAATAAGAGGTCTATGGAGAATAAAGGGTAATCCACAGGCCCGGAAGTAGAAGGCTTTTGCTGTGTTTCTGGAGAAACATCATTTCCCATTTAAGCACTGGTCAAAGTCAGATGTCCTTCCTTGACTTTGCTCTCAAGTAAAATGAACAGAATTGAAATAAACCTAACTAGTTCTCAGATGACCATATGTGACAGCACATTTGAAAGGGGAGGTATTCTTCAGGCCCTGCCCCTCCAGCCTCTCAAAGACAAGCATTTGTGATAAACATGTTGAAAAGAATCTAAGGTTTCAGACAGTCCTTAGACTAGGACGCTACAGTCTCCAAAAAAGGGCCCGCAGTGGATCATTTGTTTACATGCCAGAAAAAAAAATCAGTACATACTGTTATAAACCAATTTTTCAGTAGAACTGTCAAAGGTATTTTCCCATGGAAAGTGAATTATTCACTGCCATATTTTTAAACACCACCGTCCAATTACTTTAAATAATGAGCAGCATTTAGCTATGTTATTTGTCTAGAGAAAATAATGTTTCAATGAAAATTGTCAGGGAAATTTCTTAGGCTATCTGATTTTCCATTATTTACCTTGCACTTATCTTTCAAAGAGGCATATTTTAGTATATTTAGTTGCTTTCTCTCTCTCTATATATATATATGTATATACATACACATATACATATATATATTTGACATATTTTGATATTTCTCCAATATATATAAAGTCTCCTAAATGAAAGAACTGAGTTCTGTGTTGTGTGTGGCACCATCTTGTTAGACAGAAAGGGTCCTGTTAATTTCATTTTCTTTATTATGGAGAGTGGTCTGGAAGGAACAAGAAATATTTACAAAAAGTCTGCTTGGCCTTTTATGCTGGCGTCGGGATGGACTGCCTTGGTTTGCAGATGGAATGGGAATGTTAAAACAATTGTTCTGTGGGGTCCGGTCCTGCTACTTGGGAAATGTTTAAAAAGAAAACGTCAGCCAGGCAATAATAGATTGAGAGATAGCAATATGGTCAGGATCATATCGAGTTTTGTGGAATTAGTTTATGTTGAATATTCAGATATTCAAGATTAGATGAACTAAATCCACAGATTTTCCTAGGGGTGAAAATATCTTATTTCAGGGAAACCGTATGTTAGGCAATGCTCTTAAAGGTAGAATTGGGGATGTGTGTGTGTGTGTGTGTGTGTGTGTGTGTGTGTGTGTGTGTGTGTTGCTCTTTTTAAAATTCTTTTATTGTTTTCTTTTCCATCTGTTACAGGAAATTGGTTATTTTCAAGCATTCTTTAATACGACAACTGTTAAAAAGTTGCACTATATTTTTGGATGTGGGTTGTTCTAAGGTAAAATAATAAGCTTCTCATTCATGAAACAGGAATGCTATCACTATTGTTTATTTTTATAGCTATTCTTTGCTTATGATAGTACAAACCTTCTTGGCTGAGTTGTTTGGCCAGATGACTTCTGGAGACAAATAGCTACCTAAGCCATGTGATGTTGCTTTAGGAAGAGATGACGACATAGAAGAGGTTCCCTCTCTAGAATTTTCCCTACTGAAGAAAGAAAAAGTGCTCCACTTGTCAATAACATGACTTTTGCTTGTTTTTTCTTTATCGTACCATGTGCTCTTGGCTCCATCAATAAATGCGACTCGGCAGGCACTTTCAAGATGTAGACACCTGAGGAAAATCTAAGAGGAAGCCTTCTGTTTAAACAGTAGTGCAAAACGACATGAAGAATGTTCACAGAGCCGGCCAGCATGGTTCCGTCTGTCCTGACCCTATGAACCTATTTTACTTGGGCTCAATCTGGCCTGTTCTTTTTTTTTTTTTTTTTTTTGCAAGTGTATATTGTTCTGTGTAAATCAACCTGCAAGAGTGGCTAACTGCTCATCAGAAGCATGCGCTGCTTGGGTCACCTGTGTCATGTAACCTCTCCGAATGTCTTTCTTTGAGGTCAAACAGGAATAAGACTCACAATCATCTCTTGGACTCAACACATGCACCATTCATTGTTATCCCCAGTGAACGCGATCTTTTGTTATCACGCCAATGAAAGTAGCTGCTGTAAGGAGATGAATGTGTCTGGCAGTCCACTATTCTTAGTTCACTTTACTACTAGCTTATTATTTGACCTTTCCCAGTGCCGAAAGTCCAGAGTGTGCAGCAGGAAGGCATTGGAATAAGCTTCATCCCTTGTGATACTTCAGGTAACAAGCTTGTGTATTATTATTGTTGATGACCAGCCAACAATCAGAATTGGATGCTCATTATAGAGACAAACATCACCTATGTCAACATGGTGATAGTGTGGGGCTGGAAACCGTAGGAAGTTTAAGACAAACCTTGTGCATAATGCTGTGTACCATATGTGTTGTTCTACAGTGAATGCATGCACGTTCCATAAGTGCTTCAGAGGAGGGGGCCGAGCAACCCCAGATAGACTATCTTCTCTAGGAGCCTAGAAGAGAAGTTGGTTGAACCTGTCGGGTCTGATGCTTGGGTCTTTTATGAGAACAGAGAGCAAGGAAAGATCACTCAGTACATTGCACAAAGAAATTGAAGGCAGTTAGCTAGCCTGGGAAAACCCACATCAGTTGCTAAAATTATTGTCTTGCTTTTGATAATCTACGGTTTTCTGAGATGCTTCAGCTCTTTCAACAGACTACATAGCTTTGCTTTGCTTTCTCCATGTGGGCTTTAAAAATATTTCTGTTGAATATGACACAAATGTATATGTGTATGTGTATATGTGCACATGTGTATGTGTTGGGTGATTGCTTACAGCATTATTTATAATTATTATTAGTGGCATCTTGGGATAAAACATGAACTGGAACCCTTCATTTCCCAGAAGTGTAATGAAATATATTATGTGGATGGAATATTTTGGTAATACCGCCTACTTTTCTTCAAGCCAGGCAAGGGTACTGTCTTATGAGACAAGAAGAGTGAATAAGACACTCACCCATTCAGAAAGCTATTTATAAGGCAATTTCAGCCTCTGGAGGCTATAGTACAAGGATCACAAGTTCAAGACCAACTTGGATTATGTAATGAGACTCTGTCTCAAAAAAACATAAACAAAATAGCTAGTAGTATAGAAAGGTAGATACTCTAGGAACATGATTATTAAATATATAAAAGCATATATATTTATATATATTAAATATATATAAAAATATATAAATACATAAAAGAGGATAGAGGTGATGTCATAGACGTAGACTTTGTTTCCTTATCTTAACAAAAAACAATCTCCTTTAGATTCTTCTGTTTTTCTGTATCTCTCAGAGCGTGATTTCTGTCCATTGTGAAAAACACAGCAGCCATTTTCTCCATCTGCTTTTTTTCCTGTAGCTCCAAATGGCTGCAAATGCTCAGACCTTCTTCAAGCATCCTCGTGGAAGGCATTTGCATGTGGGCTCCAGGTTCCATGTGAGTGTTACTTCATGTCTCTGTCAAGGCTTACTGCTATGGAAATAGCCTTGAACCACACTGCAGAGACCTCTGTTCTTCCCTCCCCCTTGGATTTTTCTCCATCAGTGCCCTGAGCACCTCTTTGCCCTGGCCGTGGGCCCAAAGGCAGCCATTTGCTCAGTCAGACTCTCAGCGAGGAGGCAGCTTCATCCAGGCAAAGAGCAAATCCAGCCCCCTATCCCCTCTTTCCAGGAGCCAGTGTGGAGAAGCCAACCCTATCCTTTCACAGGCTTCTTTGGGAAGATCATTCTAGACTCCTGGACTCAGCTTCCTGAAGGTCAGAAGGACAGAAGAGGCCAGACAGTCTCTGTCTACCTCGCTCGCCTTGCGACTCAAAGCTGACTTTCTTTTTCCTTCTGAGCTAGTTTAACTCTCTCTTCCTGCACACACTCGTCAACCGTTCTATACCCTGGTATCCCATATGTGTGTGTGCATGTACATGGGTTTATTTATTTATTTATTTATTTATTTACTTATTTATTTATTTATTTATTTGTCTGTCTGTCTGTCTATCTATCTATCTATCTATCTATCTATCTATCTATCTATCTATCTATAGCTATAGTTCACTTTCTGTCTCGAGCAAGTGACCCATAAGGCTCCAGGAGAGAAGGGGGAATGCTGTTTCACTGGAAGCTCCCACAACTGAGGTTTCATACTGCTTGAAACACAGCGGAACAGAGGAGTGAATGCTCATGGCTTTTCTTCCTTGTGCTGAATGGCATTCTTGTCCACAAGGTTTAGAATGTGTTCTCCCTTTAAGGGAAAAAGTAAACCTTCCTCTTCTAAGTGTGAATCTGATTTTCACGTATGAATCTCTCTCTCTTCTCACCCTCATGCTGCATGCTATCAGCCTAACTTCACTAAACACATGGATTTTGGGTGTGATAGTCTAAAACACGAAACCCTGTCCAGAGACTTGATTTGGATTCCAGCTGGGCCATGAACCAGGGGGAGAAACAACACTTGCAGTTTACATTCTCTGAGAACCTATTAAAAGGGTTCTTTGGGCTGGAGATGGCTCAGGGCTTAAGACTCGTTGACTCGCGAGCAGAAGATCCTTAGTTCAGATCCCAGGGCCCACACATAACAACACCACTTGCACTGAACAGGTTTGGTCTTACCAATCAGGGAAGGTATAGGGACTGGCAGATAGACAGTAACCATCCGGCAAACGAGACAGTGACCCCCTCTCACTGCTGTGTCCTACTCCTATTCTTCCATCTACCTTTGAGTCTCCTCATATGAAGATCTTCATTTAAACAGTCTTTTATCTTTGGTAGGAGGTGACCTTTGATACCAATCGGGACACAGCCAAGGGCAGTGCAGGAAAAGCAAAACTGGAAACAACAACAAACCATAATTCAGAACACCAAAGACCCTACATTATTCACCTGGCACCAGACCAGCCAAATCTCTCCCCATCCTAAAGCTCAAGGAACCTTGTGAAAGAGGGGGTGGCAAGATTATAAGAGCCTAAAGATGGGGAGAAGCAACGATATGCAAGATACTCCACACAAGTCAGGGCTGCAGAAGCCAGAATTGGTCTTTGCCTGACCTGCACAATGGCTGCCATGTCAACAGCCCTTCAAAGTCTAGCATGGGCCACAGGGGAGAAGGCTTCAGGCAGTAGGATCCTTAAAAGCAAGGTATTAAACAGTCATAATAGAGTTTCCATACTAACGGAGAGCCCAAGAAGGGGCCCAGTCCATGCCACTGAGTCCTGACCCTCACTAGGGTGGAGGACTCAGAGGGAAGTTCGCTGACCACATTAAAGGATGCTCCAGGGAATGGGAAGGAGGATGTCATAGTTGGGCACAGGTGTCAACTTGACAGTTGAAGATTTGAGGTCTGGGCCCATTTGTAGAGAATTAGTGGTTGAGTTAAGCCCAGAGCAAACCTGCAGGAAATTGTCTAGCTGCTGGGGAAGGCCTATCTCATGGTGGGTGGGACTAAGCCCTGAAATAAATCATGGAGAGCTGGTTAAGAGAGTTGACATCCTTCTGTACACTTGGCCAGACATGCTGGTCTGGTAAAGGATTGTCCATATCTCAGCCATTATGTGATGATGGTGTGGCCAGTTCCCTCGGCCCTGTTGTTGGAGTGACCTCTCCTGTCAAGCTAGACTGAGAACTGTAACCAGGAATCATAGGAGATAATAAACCCCTTGTTCCCTTAAGCCGTTTGATGCTCATTTATCAGCAACTATACAGGCGAACTGCAACAGGGGGTGAAAGAAAGAGAAGATGGTGGGAGAGTGGAATGTGGGATGACAGGAGAGGAGAGGGAGGAGGGAGAGGACAAGGGTACCTATTGTGCTTGAATGATTAGGAAAAAAATAAAATGTGGGAGAAAAAAATAAATAAAATGGGGATCCTCAAGCCTTGACCGTTGGATGCATGTGCTTGTGGGCTTAGTGCTGAGGGATGAGGGCAGGAGAGGCAGCTCCCAAGAACTCTCTGGCAAGCCAGCCAAAACAAATGACTAACTTTAGGTTCAGTGAAGACCTGAGATGAAGACATCTGGCATCTTGCCTGGTCTTCCATGTGTCCACATATGGGCACATGCATCCCCGCCCTCACCATAATACACACCACATACCCACACAAACACACATGGGTACACACACACACACACACACACACACACAACCCACACATACATATATAACTCACTGAGTAAGAGATTGGCTTCTTGTCTCTTTCATAGCTTTAACTTATACAAGGATTTTTTTAAGTGTTCTTCTTTAATAGATATCATCCTCAGCCAACTGGAACAGGATATTTTGCTCTAGCTTTAATAATTAAGTGGAATAGTTTTGATTGAGTATCTAACAATTTAGAAATGTTTAATACTATAAAAGCATGCATTTTGTTAACATTTGTGTACCTAATTGTCACTTTAATAACAGATCTATTCCAAGATATTCCCATAGATTGGACATGAACAAAAATTAAAACCTATTTTTCCCCTCAAAGGTATTTTGGCCCTTAGAAACTCTCTCAGAATTAGACTGGAGGTAACCTAACAGTAACAGAAGAAGATAAGCTACCAGAGTCTCTGTCACCTTGAGCATTTTCTTTCACAGGGAACAATCATATTTATCTCTAATTCTGATGTGCCAAGGTCTAAGAGGTGACCTTATTTATTGGCATTTTTAAAAAGCCTCATTCTAAGGCTGAGGTTGTGATTCTGGTAGAGTTCTCACTGAGCATTAAGCATACTTATGGTCCTGGGTTCAGTCCTACCATCACAACTACCAGCACATACACACACACACACACACACATACACACACACGCACACACACACAAAGCACACACAGAATGAAAATTTGCTTCTAAATGAAATAGCGTTCATTAGTATCCAATAATCATATTTGTTGTTGCTGTATCTTAAAAAAACCAACAAGGAAACTATGGTTTTATGACAACATTATAAGGTGCATTGTTGTCCAGTGCTGGAAAGCAAACCCAGGGTGGTACACATTCTAGGCAGTGCTCTGTCACTGAACTTACTGCACAGCCCTTTGTGTTTCAAGACAAGGTCTCATTATGTAACTTAGGTAGGACTCAAATTTATTTTCCTGCTTCTGTCTTTGGAGGGCAGGATCACAGGATTTTAGTCCCGTGCCTTCACACCCAGTTTTTTTTTTAAATGCTTTTAAAATTCAAATACCACGAACCTTTGAAGAGAGGCCTAGAAGTCTTTTAACACAAGCCTCTTCCTGTGGACATGGCCAGCCTTGAACTGTGAGGAGGGACAAGAATCTTTAAGGTCACCCAAGTTATTTCAAGAACTGGAGTGAGCATGTTCGCTTGTGTACGTGGGCTTCTCTGACTTCTTGGTTATATTACCATGTTCTTTGTCTTCATGTGCAGTGTTAAAAAAGCAAAGATAACAGTTTTTATTATTCCTCTATCCTGAGATTTACATTGTATTCCTCACGAACTGGCTCAGTGTTTTCATAATATGTAAATATGACAATGGAAAGTACTTATCTGTCATCAGTAAGTGTAGCGTGCAGAGAACCAGTGTGTTATGCTTTGTCTGGAAACCTAACATTTTTGTCATAAAACTACAAAAGAACCTGGATAAAATTCACTGTCAAATCTCTCCTACAGTATTCTTACCTACTAATATATTTCATGGACTATTATTTTAAAGAAAGAATGAAAAGAAAATTTCCCTGCCATACAGTCTATTGACAATTCGTAGCAATGAAATCACTGCCTGGTATTTCTGTAGACAAAAAGCTGTGCCTTTCTAATTCTGACTGATTGGGACATTTTTGTATTTTTAAAAAACTGAACTTAGCTCAAATGGCAGCAGCAATCTTTTCTCCTTTTTGTTTTTTTACTTAAAAGTTTATGTTCTTTTGCTCACCCTTTCTCTCCCTCCCTCCCTCCTTCTCTTCCTCTTTCTCTCTCAAAATAAATTCTGTTTCCGGGCTGGAGAAATAACTCGGCACATATGGTAGCAAGTACCTGCTTGCTAGCCTGGCAACCTGAGTTCTGTCCCTGGAAGTCCACATGGTGGAAGGAGAGAACTGAGAGAGTTGCACTGTGACCGCTGACTGTTCCACACATGCCTCCTCCTCTTCCCCCAACTCTCCCTCTCTCTTTCCCTCCCTCCTCCTTTCTCTCTCTCTCTCTCTATCATCTCATCTTCATATATATTTATTTCAGTATATCTCAATATATATACTTATCTCATATCTCTATATATACAGATGTATGTATGTGTGTATGTGTGTATGTGTGTGTGTGTGTGTATATATATATACTTAAAGTTTGTTTTTAAGGTGGGGGTAGCTTTGTTCAAAGTGAAAAGTGGAGGCCTAAGGTTAGGGTTTTCTTTCAGGTTATTAGCTCTTTTCAGGTTATTTGCACTGCCTGGCATCACTAGCAGATGTAAATGAATGAAGTTTCCAGCTTCCTTTGACTCCAAGATTCCAGAAGAAGGGGTTCAGTCTGTAAGATTTTCCAGATGACCCAACATGACAATTTCACAGATGTAACTCTCTCACAAGCAGCTTATTTGATTTTTATTCTTAAGTGGGGCTTATGTGGGAAATGGCCGGATGTCTGGTATTGGGAACTGAACAAGAGGACACTACAGGCAAAGCTACGATGGGTAAAGTGTACTGAGGTGAAAGGAAGGGGGAGACGCCTGACCTGTGTGTGGCACCGTGGACTACGGACGAGGTCTGACATCCCTCTGAATCCTTATTCTTTTCTATTCCTTAAGCAGAGCAGACTCATGACTGCTCGGAGCTGTCGGGAGACTCATGTCACGTCACACACTTGGTGTGTCACGAAATCAGATTGGTGTCCAGTTGGAAAACGTCCATAGTTAGAAGGGGGAAAAGTGACCTTGTACTCTCAACATTGTTTTTACACTGAGCAGAACAGATGAGATGGTGAATTATTCAGAACGCTGAAAGCTTATAATTGTAGCCGTGGTGGCGACGATAGAAAAGAGACATTTGGACTGTTTGAGTCCAAATGTCTGCTTCTATTAAACATCAAAGGAATCTTCTCTTAAAACCATCTTTGGGAATTGCGGTAGTGGAGACCCCGTGAATAATCCTTTCCCATGTTTGATACCTTTTGGGGAATCTGGGTCAAAGAGGCACACGTTAATATTTAGCATAGATTTTCTTTTTTGGGGGGGGTGTACTGCATAAAGGAACAAAGACATTCTACTAGGGAAAGGATTTGCTGTTTCAGCAGGAAGTAGTCTAGAGAGTCAGGACCCACGTGACAGAGTGTTACCTCTGAATACCCAGGGGGTCAGACAGTCTACGCAAATGATCTTTCTTCATCAATAGCACATTGAAGAGAAAGCAATATCCACAGTGCTTTAACTGTGTTTCTTAAAATACGATTTATGAGCTGAAAACCATGGAGCATTTTCAGTGGTTCAGATGAAAACTGTCCTGTCTGTGTGTTGTATGTGCATGGACACAAAACACACACACACACACACACACACACACACACACACACATACTTTCTAGGACTCAACCCCAGTGGCTCACTAACTTCTCAGGCCTGTGCTTTCTTAATCTTTTATTTACTTATACTGAATTCGTGGAAATAATATTCATTTAAAAGTAGGGTTTTGTTATTTTAAAACTTATCATCAATTTTAAAATTTAGAGCTTTCAATATTATTTCTTGAAGTTCCATTATTTTTTTTAATTTTTCTTCTTAAAGTGAAAAATGTTTATATTTTTCTTTCTCAAACATCATAATATTGATGGCATTTTGAAACTTCCTTGACATATCCAAAGAACTGTGAGGTGACTGTGTATAGAATTAAAATTTAACATTAGAATTACTTTTAAATGTCAAGACTTGAAGAAAGACATTTTAATAATATTTACAGGATAATATAAAATGCCATTTTTTCTATTTTAATACGTTTCATAAAGATTGACTTTATAATGTCAAAAAATTTTTACTTAGGTGATAAATGACTGAATGCAAACATATCACCTCTGTAACCTCTGAAACACTGTCATTTAGTTGGTTCCAAAATCTCATTTTTCTACAAATAATAATCAAGACAGAAGATTCTTCCCTTTCTTCTAGGTCCTCTTCTATGTTTAGAAACAAGTGTGATAGTTTAGTAGTTTTCTTCTAAGATTTATGACTGTTGGTATATAAAGAGAAGTTTCCATACACTTTCAACTTGTAGCATTCACAGCGTATGTGAAGTGCAATGACTTTAAGTACAGTCAGGGTAATATACCTGTGTTGTTTTAAGATGTATGTATGGGGTGCCTACCCTTTGTGGCATGCCACATGTAGAGTCTGTGAGTTCTTTTCCAGTGCCTTGCCCCTCATGGATTCCATGCCTGGAGCCTATGAATTCTCCAGGGTGCCTTAGCCCCTCATGACATTCCACCTCTGCAGTCCATGAGTTCCATCCTTTCTCCTCTCTAATAAACTCTCCCTTAATCCTCAAAAAAAAGTATGTATGTACCACCCCCTGAAAATTAGATACCTCTTTTCTATGAATCCTCTGAGTATAGCTGACATATAATTCATCACCTCTATGTATTAGACATATTCTGCACATGTGCTTAATGAACCTATATACTAGATTTTTAAAAATGTAGGAAGATGCTTACTTTGATGATCTTGAATTTTCATAGGAAGCCAAGTTTGTCATCTCCTTTTTACCTACTTTTCTCAGGAAAGTACCCAGCATGAGATATTACATATATATTTGGTGTGTTTATAAATGAATGTTTAAAGAAGTGCAACTGATTCTGAAAGTTGTTTTTATTATCCCACAGCCTTACTGGGGTATTGACTCTGCAAAATTTTGCATGGAATATCAGGGGTTTTCTAAACATGAGATCATACTATCTACAAACGTTTTATTTTCATTTATATGCATTCCTTTATTGCACTTTTCTAATTGCTCTGCATAGAAATTTCCAGGACTATGCTGAGAATAATTTGCAAAACTGGGTATCTTTGCCCTGTGCTTTTTTTTCTCAGAGGAAAATCTTTCAGTTTTTCCTATTGGTTATGATATAGCTAGAATATTTTTATAAAGAGATTTTTCTATGCTGAATTGCTTCCTGTATTATGGTCGATTCTTACTATTCTTTATCTGTTGCTTGTTTATTCTAAAGGGCTGTGAAACTTTGTTTAAAAAGAAAAAAGAAAAGGCATGCTTTTAGTGGAAAGACTTTCATAGGCCATGTGACCTCTCTGTAGCTTCTTTCATGCGAATGAACAGAATGGGTTCAGAATGACAGCTTTGTGGAGAACAGATCAAATGATCCCTTAGACTTAATTGATCATCTTTTCCTCAGCTTCAGTAAGGTAACATCCTTGTTCTCAGTATCCAGCACTGTCATTATGTATTAGACTCCAGCGACTACATGTAGCTGCACCTGTTCTTTATAGAGAAAGCTTTTTAACCCCAAGCTAGCCTGCGCGCACACACACACACACAGACACACACACACACACACACACACACACACACACACACACACAAAGAAAAAAACTTTCTATGAATCTATTGAATTGTGTAGGCCATTTTTATATTACATTTTATATTACATTTAATATTATATTATATTGTTTAAAATACAATCAGGGAAATATATGAAGAAAATAGTTTATTCAGTAGCCCTGTGCACTGTTTTTGAGGTGTGTCAGAACTGTTGGGTTTCCCACTTACCTGATCCTAATGACCTCTTCATCTTTCAGTGAAATGGCTTTTGTTGACTTAAATATAATAATTTATTTTTAACGAAGGAAATACTTAAAAACTGATGCATAATTTCTTCACTTGAAATATCAGATCTCTCATTCCTTAACTATTAAGACAGCACAGTGTGTGTGTATGTATGTGTGTACTGTATATGCAGTGGGGAGATGTTGGAAGTATTATGTGCGTGAGCATGCATGCATGCGTACATGCGTGCATGCGTGCTTGTGTGTGTGTATGTGTGTGTGTGTGTATGTGTGATATCCCCATGTTATTGTTCAGGAGTAATCTTGGTTTCTTACTTTCTATCACTTTGATTTTTATATTTGTTCTCCTTCCTAATTTAAGAAATTCTAAGTTTTGTATTAAACATGGATGTTATTTGATTGGTAACTGGAAAAAGTTCACTGTAACTAAGTTAATGCTTGTTTGTGAATGTTCAAAAAATTTAGAGAGTGATTAAAATTGATTGATTGAATATGGTGACATATTCATCTCACCAGGTCTGTGTACATGTTCCTTTGTCCTCTGATCCATTTCTCCAGACCCCAAACAGGTTTTCTTTTGTTTTCCAATATTTTATCTTACTTTTTGTTTGTTTGTTTTACAAGAAACTCAGTGTCCAACATTCACAGTCCACTTGTATTTATTTGGTTGCTACTATGTGTTTAGCACTAGGAGGCTCATAAATGAGAGTGTCAGACCAGGTTCTTGCTCCTAAGAAATCAGCTAAGCGAAACTATTTTGAAGCTACATGTGATTATGGATTAGGATGCTTCCTAGAATACAAACTCTCTAAACAGTTAATGTCATAACTGGCCATGGTAAGCAAAGTAGTTAGGAAAGAATATAGACTAGAGATATAGATGGGTTTTTGGAGAATGAAAAATGGGCAGATGTATGGATGTGTCTATAGAAGGAGCCAGCAAGTGATCTCAGGGAACAACAGTGTTTCCAGAGGCGAGCCAAGCCTAGACTGGGTGTATGTGTGCAGGACCAAAACAGCCATAACCCCAGTATCGCTGTGTCTGCTTTCCAGAGACATGCACGAGATTTGGTTTATCAACACTGTATGTAAAAGAGGAAAGACCCCAAGAGGCACCACCACTAACAGAGGTTGATGCTGGATGGCATAGAGTTCTTGCTCCGACAGGCAACCAGAAATGATATTAACACTCACCCAGCTGGGACTTGGTGAGCCACACAGAAAGACATGGTGCGGAGGGAGACGTGGGGAAGAAGATCTGTAACAGGAGAACATAAAGGACCAGGGCTGTGTAATTAGAAGTGAAAATGACACGAATTCATGTGAAATGCTTTAAAAGAATATAAATAATAACAGCAGGCACAGGTATTAACACTGAATGCCGATACTTGATAACCATCCGGCAGCAATCATTGCTCTCCATGACACTTCACGTGGTTTTTCTTGCCCCTTTCCATAACTGAGTGTTCTGATATGGGACGTTCTGCCCTGAAATACCCACCCAATTACTACATCCTGATTCTTTGGACTGATAATTTGCCTCAGCTTCATGCTTCTAGGGTCCCTTAAACTGGGGGTGTGCAGGGATTTTTTCCAGGTAGCTTGAGTCCTTCTGTCCTGCATCATGACTCAGTGATGCACAAGGGCTGCTCTGTGATGCTCAGTGACACACAATGGCTGCTCTGTCTTAGCCTCAGGGAATGGCGGGAATGTGGCTTGCTCCCTGTTTCCGTCACCTTCCATCCTCTCTTGCTTTCCTTTTGCCTTCTGATATAAGCTCAGAGTGAATCAGTGAAGCAGCCAGGAGCCCACCCGCAGCAGCTGTTCAACCAGAGACTAGAACACCCGCTCCCCACACCACCACCATCTCTTCCTTCCCCTCCTTTGGTTTTCAGCTGAGAGCAAGAAAGTGCTCATACCCGAGCACAGTGTAGGGTGATGGATGCTGCAGTCTTTTCTCTCTGCTTCTTTTTTTTTCTGGACTTTTGAAGGTCGTAGGTGGTGTCTGTGTGGAGTCCTTCTGACAAGCTCTAAAGACCAAGTGAGCCTCAGTTGTTGACAGCTCTTGGGGTATGAGGCACTCAGTCCTTCTTGACACTTAGCTTTGCTCATGGCTGGCAAATTCCAGGCAAGTTTATGAGTTCATTTTGCTGGACCTTGTCTCTCAGCTGGACTTTGTCAAAAGAGTCTCACTTGGTCTCCCTGTCTCCTGTCTTCCAGTCTTGCTCCCTTTACTTTCCTTCCGGACCCACGGTTCACTTTGCACTCAGCAGTGGAGTGGTAGAGATCAGATCACATCACAGTCCAAGCTGAAGCTCTTCAGACACTTCTCACTGTTGTTCAGATGAAATCTGAACTGTGTATTCCTGCAGTCTCTGCTCCTATCTGGTCTCCGGCCAGTCCTTGCCCTTTCACCTCCACCCAGTCTTCTGCACCAATAGGAATCTTTGCCACTGCTGACATCTGTAATATGCTAATTCAGAGAATTCAAATTTGTGTTATTTCCTGTTGAAATCCCCTTACCCTACATCTTCAGGTATATGTCTTCCTTGCATTCTTAATGAGTGAACCTTTGCATGGGTTCAAATATCACTTTCTGAGCAACACTTCTCTTGACTGTCAAAGGAGAAGCTGTTCGTCTCCTCCCATTCCTTCACTTTCTATCATCTTTTGTTCCCTCAAGGGAATCAGTAGAATCTATTATTTATTTAGAGATTTGTCCATGGTCATGGAAGTTCTATGAGGCCAGGAATTATGTCTCACTCATTTATAACTCTATGTTCAGCACTAAGAGAAGTGTGCCTAGCACATAGTGAGTTCTCTCTCAATAAACAGTTGGGGAATAAACTGTAAATGGATCAGTTCAGTGACTAGCTCAGTACCATTTGCCAGGCTTAGAATGATCAAACATATTAAGTATTACTATTTCCAGGTTTTAGATAAAGAATTTGACTTCACAGTGGAATGATTTCTGCATGCTGATATAGTAAGCAAAAACTGATATTGAATTAGCATCCAATATGAACTTGAAGAACTACTTTTTAAATTCTGTTTGTGTGCACATGTGTAGTATGTACAGCATGTGTAGTGTGTGTGCATGTGTGGATGTGAAATGTGAGATCAAACTAAGGTCTTTGGGCTTGTGTGTCAAATCCCTTTACCCACTGAGCAAGACCAAGAACTAGATTTTTCATATAATTGGCCTGCAGCAATGTGTAAAGTCTAGGCTGCTGCACTAGCATCTATGAGTCTACATTCACACAGGCCTAGCACATATTCAAAGGCAAAAATAAATTTAAAGGACAGGAATGGGAGAAGTAATTTTGCTGTCAACTAGTTTTCGAGATTCATATGCAAATGCACAAAGATGATAGGTTGATAAATAGATAAAGCAGAATGAAGAGTTTGCCCTAAAGAATTAAAGAACTAAACCTCAGACCTGTTTTGTCCCTCTCTCGTGCCCTGCTATGCTTCTTCCAAGGGAGGCTCATCAGATCTTTGCAAACACACATATGATTGCCATCTTCTAAGTCATGGCCACACAATTCATAGTCAAAGTTTGATTTAGGTTAAGCAATTCAAGTGACTCCCAACTTACATGGTCCAGCAACACCCTTTTTTGACTGTAAGGCTATCAGTAAGTAGGTTAGACATATGAAATGCATCTTTGGCTCATGGTATTTTTCAGCTTTTGAGGGATTCACCAGGATTTGGGCCAAGGAGAATTCATAGATTACTTTAACTAAATCTTATTGAAAGAAAAGTTGATTACAATGTTATTTTTTTTTTGAGGAAAAAAAATTTTTGTCAGAAAAACATCATCTATATGAACCTCAGAGGTGTGCAAAGGCAGAATTTTACCCGCAAGGAAGTTTAATGCAGTTTCCTACTATTTTCAGAATGAAGTCCGAATTCCCAAGCATGGGGGGCAAGTCGCTTTAGTGCCTCCCTGCCTACACCCTCTTCAGCCTTACGTCACAACTCTTGTCACAGCCTTTGCTCCAGGACACGCCAGTCTCTTGTCCACAACCTGTCTGTGGTTCTGTCTTCCGTGGGATACATCCGCAGCCTGGGATCCTTTCTTATCACTTTAATTCCTATTCTTACTTATTCAGCGGTCCTCTCCTCTGAGAAGCCTTCTCTGATGCGTGGTTCCTTGGCATAGCTCATTACTCTGACTGGCTGCTTGGTTTCTTCCTGTGTTCCTTGGAAACTAGGCCACAGAGTCAATTTCTCATGGCACGAGTCTTAAGTCTGAGCATAGAGTATGGCATCCAGTAAGCTTGCAGGAAGTGCTTGTCGGTGTGGGTGGGGGGTGAAGGAAAAGTCACATGACTGAGTGACTGGGGACACCTGACCTACTTCATCCCCTGCTGTTGTTTCCCAAGGAAAAATCCAGGAACCTGGTCCCAACATCCGAAGCCTGATTCCTGAATCCTAAATCTTGGTGCAATTTGGGACGTTCCTATGTCCTTTGGACAAACTTGACCAAAGATTTCTCTCTAGAGTTCCCAGGACCATGGATAGAAGTTCTGTGATCATGAAATCAAATGTGTTAACATAATTTTTTCTCATTTTAATGGACAAAAATATATCCTTTTAAAGAGGAGTTTAATTTCACATAATCTTAGACTGACCTTAGCCACAAAAAGGCAGGAAAATGCACGATCACCTTGATTGTCTGAGACCATTCCCATACGCTGCTGGGTACCAAGCAGAAAACATCGGCACGCGCATGTGTGTTCCTGGCCTCCTTCCTGACTCTGGATTATCTTATAGAGTGTGAAAGACAGTCCCTGAAGGCAAATTGGAGGCCAAGAAACAAACCCTGGAAAAACCTGATCATGTTGGGATATTGCACCAATATAAAAGATCAAAGTGGAGATAAATGCTGAGAGGCCATAGGGTACAAGAGACAGGAATTGAAAGTAAGCCTAGGTTTGAGTTCTGAAAGTGTCTGTTGTGTGTCTGGTCCAATGTTGGATGCGTGTAAGTTTCTACATCATTTAATCCTTACAGAATCTGGGAGATTTGATGATAACCTCACCCTTTCATTCTGGATGAGGAGGGCAACCTTAGAGACTTGTAGGGCAAGCTGCAGGTCACTCAGCAAATTAATTATCAGAGTCGTGATGAAAACCACAGCCAATCTGACTTCAGACTATGTATTTTGTTGCAGTTACTCTTCTATTGCTGTGATAATATTTTGGCCCCAGCAACTGAAGTGAGAAAGGCTTTATTGTTTGACTTACAGTTCCAGTAGAGGAAACAGTCCATTATGGTGGGGAATGTAGAGTGGAAGGCAACAAGACTCTGAGGGTCAAGAGATGGATTGTCATGGTTGAAATGTGAATTGTCCCCCATGAGCCCATGTGTTTGAATACTTGTTCCCCAACTGGTGGCACTGTTTGGGAAGGTTATGGAGTCTTTAGAAAGTGGAGTCTTGCTGGGGGAAACATGCTACTGGGGGTGAATGTTGAGATTTGGTAACCCAGTCACGCTTCCTTTCTTTCATTGTACCTCCTGATGATTGCTACAATATGAGCCGGCTTCCTGCTCTGCTGCCATGCCTTCCGCTACGTTTCCTGCCATAATGGACTGTATTCTCTCCAGAGCCACAGACCAATGGAAAAGCCCTTTCTCCCTTACATTGCTTGGTTCAGTCAGAATTTTATCAGAGCAATAGGAAGGCAATTGCACCCCCATCACCACCTGGCTCATTGCCTGTGTCTTTTCCAAGGTTAAAATGGATGAGCACAGTCCAGAGATGAAGGAGAAGAGCAAAGGAACCAGTGGTGACAGAATCACCACACAGAACTTTCTCTCCAGGCACTCTCTGGTCCCAGGCTCTGCTGCTCATAGAGGCTTGGAGGACATGGGGAGACTCTTAATTAGTGTATCTGTGAGTCTCCATCACCCTATTATTCCACACGACAATGATTTTCTTAGTAATCTTATTAAAACTTGGACATCTCCAGTAAGGGCCCATAAAAAAAGTCCCCCCCCCCAATTTTTTTCCTGCTTGTCTTTTTCCTTTTTCAGCCCATAGAAAAGCTGTTTTTGCCATATGAGGGCCTTCTGTTGTTTATAGAACAAAGCACAATGCTGAAGAACCATTTGGCACCATTATATTTCTTTTAATGAGAAAAATATGAGGCGTAGAGATTTATTGTTAGAATATAGGATACTGGAAAGGTGGACATGTGTCTTGATACCTGCATCTCAGCTTAGAGACCAACAAAAACAGCCACTTCCAAGAGTCACCTTGGGACAGGGGGTGGGCAGGTGGGGAACTCTTCTGTCCAGACATCTTCATACATACACATACTTGGGAATGTTTTCTATGTAAATTTCACCTTGTAAAAAAGTGAACAATGTATATCTTGGTAATAGAATTGTTTATCCCACAGAATTAGATTTTGATCCCTGAGGATCCATCCAAGTAGTAGTGATGTTGTTCTAAAATATTGTTTTATTTTTCCAGTGGAACAAAATGTTAGTATTCTGAGACTTTTACCTGTGCTGTTAGAAATGGATTGTATCTACATCTGCCTGCAATTCAAAAAGGCTCTTTTTTATTGGTCATAGAACCTTTGAGATTTCAGATCTGCATAGCCCTGTGGGTATATGCCTATGCTTTGATCTTTTTTTCCTTTCTCCCTCCCTCTGAAAACAGGCACTAAGCATTTGTACTAGACTTTGGGTATAGTGCCCAGGGATTTTGTTTCCTGCCCTGAGAACAATGGGCTGTGCATGGTGGCACATGCCAAATCTAAGCACTTTGGAAGATGACGCAAAAGACTTGCAAATTTGAGAACAGCTCAGGCTACATAGCAAGACCCTGCTTACAAATGAAGCCCAACAGACAAGCAAACAGCACTCACAATAGACAAGAAGTTGCAGCTGAATAAACAAGAGTGACTTTCAGGACACCAGTGGAACATGCTGAGGGTCTGTGGAGGACTTGGATGTCATCACTGAACGCTGTAGGATGAAGAGGAGTTCACACAGAGCATGACCTAGGGGTGACAGGCTCACATGTAGGATCAAGCAGTGTACAGTCTGGGGTCTGGCTTATGATTATGAACACACTATGATACTAGCTACCTTTATTAAATGCAGGCTCCCATTGGGTGCCATACAAAGCACTCCATTACACTGTCTCTTCGATGCTTTGTTATACCTTGTAAGTGAAACATTACCCTTTCCCCTTGGTTTGCCTATAAGGAAACTATCACAACAAGTAAATTCTCTGGTTTGGACGTGAACCTGGTCTGCTACCATATCATACTTTCCTGCCTATGTGCATCTTTGGTATGGGGATTCAAAGCAAATTCCAACCAAGGCAGACTTGTAAGCAGTGGTAGCCACAAGAAAAACTGTCAGTCATTAAGAATCCAGGCAGGCCGCAGGAGCTTGGTGGAAGAAGAATGTTATCTGACAAGCAGTGAAGTCTGGATACCTCTGATGAGGTACCGTCCTTGCAGCAAAGAGGGCAGGAAGATGCATCTGGCTTCCTTCCCCTCCTACTTTCTTATTTCCTTGAACTATGAAGGTTGGTCATATCCAAGAGTATGAGCTGGGAAGTCAGCAGCCTGCAACGGATTCCTTCCACCTTTACTTAGCGCCAGGCTGACTGTACTTTTCAGTGGTGTCTTGATATGCCACATCCTGGACAAGTCAGCAGAGCAGACAGTTCCACTCCTTCTCCTTCTGGATCTTTCCAGCACCCCTTGACCCACTGTCCTCTCGCCTCCTCCTCACTCTTCTAAGTTCCCACCCAAACCCCTTCCAATTTTTTCCTCCCTTCGGCCCACCTCAATCAAAACTCTCTTTCCCTGAGCCCTCAATTAATTAGATCTGATTATCTAATTAAACTAATTCGCACTGAGGTATGAATGAGGCTCCACCCTCCCTGGGGACGTTTGCGTTTTAAAAGAGAAGCTTGTTAACCCAAATGCCTTGACAATGACAATTAGTGGAATGTGTGGGGAGATATTTGGGGGGCTTGGGGCTTTCCTGTGTGTTCTGCTTCCTCAGCCACCAAAAACCTGAGGTAACCTCACAGTTTTCTCTACCAGGGGGTCAAAAAGTATTGGAGTCAAGACTGCAGATGTCACCGTCTATGTCCCCTCCCATTTGCCCTTGACAAGTTGGTTGAGTTTAAAAAAAAAAAACCAAGTTCATCACTTCGGAGGTGTCCTGCTCATACATGAGACTTTTGCAGAATCAGCTTGTGCTTTGGGTGGTGGAGGTCTGAAGACTAGTGGAAAACACAAAGCTGTCACCATGTGAGATTTCTAGACTTAACATCAAGATTCAAGATTCAGGGTTTCTAGACCGACTGCACAGAGGCCACTGTGCTTGCCCTAAAGCGTTCAGTTTTCCTTACTGTGAGTGTTCTGGTGGTGTGTGTATGTGGTGTGTATGCATACACATTCGCGTGTTGTGCACATGTATATGTCAGTTCAAGTGCACATGTAACATGTCGAGGCCTGAAGTAGACCCCTCTAGTGTCTTTCCCTGTCACTTCCCTTTGTGTGTGTTGGGAGGAAGAGGTGTCCAAGAGAACACTTGAGGGTATGTAGCATCAAAAATCATCCTGAATTGCTCTAATTCCTTACTAGTTTGCTCTGGGGTTTTCCAGGCTCTGCCTTCCAGGGCTGAAATTACAGGCTGCCATCGTAGCTGACCAGCATTTTCTGACATAGGACTCAGGTCCTTTTGCTAAGGCCAAGACTTTAACCCTGTCCTTCTTACTTTCTGAGACAGCCTCTCTCTGAACTTGAAGTTCACCTGACTCAGCTAGAATGGCTGGCAAGTAAGACCCCAGGATCCCCCTGTCGCCATCCACAATGGGAAAGAGCAGAAACTGACCAGACAGTTGAAGGACTGGGAACTCCTGTCAGGAACCTGGGCACATTCCTGCTGTTGTGCTGGCCCAAGGCGACAGTGCAGGAAAGAGTCTCCAATTCCTGCTACGGTTGCTTCTTGTCATTCTCCTCTTTTTATTTATTTTTTTCTCCCACATATATTTTTTTCCTAATCATACTAGCTCAACAGGTACCCCCTTCTTCTCCCTCCCTCCCCTACCCCCACCATTCCTCATTGCACTTTCCCCCTTCGCCCACTTCCCTTCACCCCAATCCTTCCCTCCCCCTCTCCTACCTCCTCCCCATCCTCTGGAGGATCCTTTTATGTGACCCCAAAACTCCTTCTGAGTCCTCCACTCTGAGGGCATAGGACTCAGTGGCAAAGCCCAGAGCCCCCTTTGGGCCCCCTGTTAGTATAGGAACTCTATTATGACTGCTTAATCCCTTGCCTCTAAGGATCCTACTGCCTGGAGCCTTCACCCCTGTGTTCTCCTCCTTTTATATAACCTAAATGAGCACTGCTGTCTAGAAACTATACATGTGGATATGACTGAAACAGAGGTATCTGGCCCCCTGTGGGTGGGTTGACAGGACTAAGGAATTCACCTCCTCACCTCGACCGCCTTCCTCAGGAGTCCTATCAAAACCCCCTAGTATCCAGCAGTTCTGTGGTCCCCCCATCTCTGGGACTTGTTCTACACAGGAAGTTCTGTCTTCTTTCCCTTAGGCTCTCACCTCTACTGTAATAACACTTCTTTCTAGATCTCACCCTGCTGTAGCCTTCAGATTTCATTTTCTGACTTTGCAAGGCAGGACCCAGAGGCCCCTGATATAGGGGGAGTTTGGTGGTTGATGATGTTCGGGAGCCTTAACTCCTGAGTCACTGCAGATCCAAGACCAAAGAGAAAAACCTTCATTGCTCTCAAACACCCACTTTCCCCTCCATTTCAACCCTGCGAGCACTGTAACTAGAGATACGCACTACCATGCCTGACTTTCCCATGGGCGCTGAGGATCTGAACTCAGGTCTTCCTCATGCTTATGCAATAAGCACTTTACTGTCCGAGCATCCTCTACTTCTCACTTGATGTTTTTCACTCTAAATTTGATTCTCTAAACTGATTTCCTTTTTACAAGGGAAGACAATGAATTACTCTTTGAGCACAGTGACAGGTCTGGTGAGAAACATCGGTGTCCTCAGCTCTTGCCTTCTCTTGGTGCTGTCTGCAAAGAACTGCAAGTGCTGTTCTGTTCCCCCACGGGGGACCTAGATATGAAATAGCATGTTCCACCAAGGTTCAAATTAAGGAGATGCTCTGGGGACTAGAGGCTTCAGTCTTACTGACTGTGACCCTGCCTTCCCCAACCTGAACAAATGTTATCATTTCCCGTCAGCTTCGGATCCCTGCATATAGACACCATCTTAAAAAAAAAAAGTGTGGGCTGTTCTTTTTTTTAAAGATGTGATTCAGAATTCCTGAAAATCAGAATCAGTGGGCAAGCGTCAGTTACATGCCCATTATCGATCAGTTTCTCAAATTCCCTGGATGTAGCACTTATTTTTGCCACACTTTTAAACTTTTCTTGTATAAACTTCTATCTTTTCTTTGTTCTTAAAATTTGCTTATTTATTTAAGAAAGGGGTGTGGCCCCTGCCATGATCCTGCACGTGTGGTGTTCAGAGGTTAGTTTTCTTCTATCGTGTAGGCTTTTGGGGAATGAAGTCACATTACCAGGTTTGTGAGCAGGTGCCTTACCAGCTGAGCTGTCTCTCCAGCCTCCATATTTTCTTGTGTCAAACTATTTTTCTTAGTTTTAAATAACTTTCACAGCCCTTACTTTTTCTTCATTTATATTTTAATTATAATAGCAATGAATTTATAAGTTTTCATCACCCACTACCTTCCGCCATTCCCCCCATCCATCCGCCCCCCCCCAAGTCATTTACTTTCCCTTTCTCACAGCTGGGCTGTGCCATGATCTGGGTCCATCTAGGATCCTACAGTGGGCAGTGCCTGAGCATCCACCAGGGAGCAAATGGTCCACTGGAGGGCAAACCGTAAGCCATAGGAGTTCCCTTCTCTTTCGTCCAGCACCAGTCCCATGCAGTCTCTCAGAGTGTCTTTGTATCTCATGGGATTGTCTCTGTTCCATGGAAAGATATTAAAGGACCAATGTTGATGGCGGTCTAGTGGAAATAGACACCACTGTGTTGAGTACAGTTGCTTGATGTGAACTAAGATGGCTCTCTATTCTTTATTTTATTTGTTATTTTATTTTAATGTACCTGTGCCTGTGTGCATATCTGTGTGTAGTAGAGGCCACTTTAGTGTGTGTGTGTGTCTGTTAGCCCTCTTTTTTTATTACTTTTTAATTGTTTTTTTGCCTAATTATTCAAGCTCAATAGGTGCTCCCTTCTTCTCCCTCCCCCCTCTCTTCCCCCATTGTCCTCTGTTGCTCCTCCCTCCTCCCCTTCTCACCTCCCGCCCCCTCTCACCCCTTTTCCTTCCCTTCTTCTCTCTTGGTGCTTCCTGTTTTCTCCCTCCTATCCTCCAGAGCATGTTTGTGTGCGTTAGTCCTCTTTTCTTAAGATACTCAGAAGTGCGATGTATTCAGGGGCTACTATTTGATTTTAATAACAAAAGTACTGTATCTTCAACTCTATTTTGAAGGACAGGGCATAGGGATTACTCTATGTGAATGAAAATTGAGTTTGCCTAATTTCTTTCTATATATTTACATAAGTTAGATTTCTCAGCATGGTGAGAAAAAGTAATGTGCATTATTAAGGATATAGGACACGGTGTCGCATCCACTCAGAAATACGTCTGGAAACAAGTGATGTATGCTTGTTTTTAGGTTTTATATCTTAAGATTTTTAACCCTCGTAGCTAAAAGAGCAATATTAATACAGTAAGGCTTCAAAAAGCAGAACTCATACGCAAGAGCAAAACAAATAATGTAATGGGAAACAGTAAAAATTGTGATTAAACCCTTCATCCGGTTATTTTTCATTTCAAATGCTACCTGAGCTTTTATGTTTTCCTCCGTGGAAGAAATAAGTGTGACATCTGGACAAGGCATTCATAAAGGAGGATCTAACTGTGTACTGCGGTTGTTTTAGCTGTCAGGGCTAAAATTAAGGAGGAGAACTGGCCAGCTGGGGACAAAATTGAGTAAGTCGTAAATGCTCTGCATCCGTGTAAGCATGCGATGACTTTTGAGATCATTATGACAGTGTGCAGTATCTTATTCTATTTTATAGCAAGATATCTGTTTCACCATTAAATGCATGGAAACTCTTGAGTATCAGATCAAAGTTGATTTTTCTTGAAAAGGATGCAAAATAAATTATTAGGGGATAAATGCCAAGGGGTTAGTTTGACGTATCTTCAATTTATACACCATAAAAGACATTTCTAAACTGGAGATGTTTATGTAGAGCAATTCTTGATCTATCAGAAGATCTCTTGGAAGCTAATTGGCTGTAACTAGTAGAGTTTGTCAGATGAGCAGGGGACATTATAGACTTACAGTTCAAGTTCAAAACCTCTTTTTTGGGTCAATTAATGCATTCAACACTGCTGTGTCCTTCTAAATGAGATAGCTGCCTTTGATCATGATATCTTAACTATACACCAGAACACTTTTTAGAACTGAAAAAATGTCATCTTTCATGGTGCTATGACTTGAGCCAAGAATCTCTTGTATTCTATTCAAGCATTTTGTCACTGAGCTACGCTAGGCTTTATTTCTTATTTCTTTATTTTTGGGGTGCTGAGGATTGAACCCCAGACCTTGTACGTGCCAAGCTGCACCCGACTTTCAATTTCTCATTTTTAAAAAATACATTGCTTATGCTAATTTCCCTTTAATGTTTCTGAGCAATAGTTCTTGATGAATTTGATAGGCAGGCCTCCCTGAAAAGAAAACACTTATTAGCGATTTGGAGGGGAAAAAATATACTGGAAAAAGAAGAGATCAGAGACTCGAGTAGATAGAAAGGAAAAAACTAGATATTAGTCTCATCCTGCACAACATTTTGTAGTAACTTTCTCAATTTCTCCAGTTATATAAGATGCCAGTCACATTACACAAGGTGTTGGGACATTCTGACACCAAGGGGCAGGTGATGGGAGTCAGTCCATGACGGATTCCTTTCTGTTCTCCCTCCTCTTAGTGAAGAATTCAAGTCTAGACAGTGTAATTGCTGCCACAACTGAAAACTAAGTCATGCCTATCAAAGACTGACTCTCTGATTACCTGTATACTCCAGTCATGACTAAGTCATGTGCTATTGTTTCTTTAACTAACAGAAATAGAATACTGGCAATTTCATTTGATCTGCTACAATAGATCATTTCGATAATTTTTAAAGGTACAGGTAGTTAAATGAGTTCTTTCTTCTAAGTTTTCTCGCTCTTTGAAAGAAAGATCCTTTTAAAAAAATGGATCATTTTATTCTGGACCGAATTTCCATGATACTAAGTGAAAAGCACGGTCTCTGCTGGAGTTTTCCGGGCTTATTCCCTTAAGTTCTGCCTCAGTTTGGGACACTGAAACTAGTTTCTCATGAGTTGCAGACTCATACTAGTTCCTTGAAGGGTTTTCTCATTTAGCGCTTGTGGGTGACAGTGAGAGAGAGTAAGTGCCTCACAGCTGTGGTGTAGTGTACGTAGAAGGGAAGGGTAGAAAGAAAGCGCCCTGCTCCTCACCCTAGCATGCACCTAGGGAATGCCTCGATAAGGTCATTTGTGAGAAGCAGGAATTAGCGATAACAGTCTGGGCTCTTACCACGCCTGGGCCTCCTTGACCGTTTCGATGACTCTGTTCCTCCCTCTGCACCTGCTGCTCCTTCCCGTCCACATAAAGGACTTGCTCTGGCCTCCTCTCTGCTCCATGCCTCCACAGCACCCCCACATCCCCTGTTCCCCAGGTTGGGAGCACTCTGTATACCTCCCCCAAGCCTGTGAACAAGGGTGCACTCATTGATTCCAGAGAAAACCGTCCGTCTCAGTCCATGTTCTTACTTCACTCTTCTGCATTTCAAATCTAAGCACATGGCAACTTGGAATTACTTCATTCATATTTGCTTATTTTCTTTCTGTGTCTACTTCCCCCATTGAACTGCAAGCTACACAAGGACAGGGTATCAGTTGTCCATGCTTCCAGGCCTAGTATCAACACAGAGCCTAGCATCTAAGATGTCATTAAGAAAGTCTTGCAGAATGAATAATCATACATGAGCAATAAACTCCTCAGACAGATGCCATAATACAGATTCCAGTCAGCATCCAGGAGGCCTGTCTCCAAATGCAGATACTTGGACTCTGGAAGCCTAAGGTGGGCACCGTTTGCCAAGTTTACTCGTCTCTTATGCTTCTTTCTATTGAAGCAGGAATGCATTCTCACAGTACTCTGTTGCTGGAAGGACATTGATAGCCAGTAAAAAAAAAAATAGATATTTAGTAAAAATGGACCATCAATTACAAGATTTAAGGAGTGTTTGGGAAAGCACAGACTTCCAAATAAATACTACTGTAGAAAGGAATATATATATATATATATATATATATGATTCAAAGCATGGAAGGGAAGAGATAGCAATGGAAGGAATAGTGGATCGTGAAAGTGTGCTAAAGAAAGCAGTAAGGGACAACTTGCAGAACACACCATCGGAGAAGCCAAGCTGAGACCCAGCAAAGGTTTGGGACCCACTAAAGGCTTATTCGCGATGGGATGGCGAGGCATTACAAACAGCACACTATCTAATGATCTGAGACAATGTTCAATGGCAGTAGTTTCTCCTAGTCATTAGCATCCACTTTGTTGAAAATTGAGAAGAGATTCAAGCAAAGGCGTTTGTACATCTGGAGGTTTGTAATTCAAAGAGTCTTAATTGGCCACTTTATGAAATGCTGAAGGAAAAACTTTGCCAACTCTTACAACTTTGTGGAATCAATATGGAACAAAGGAAAAGAAGGGGGTAAAAGCCTGCACTGCTCTAATTGAAGAATATAGATCTGGAATTAATTTGTGCTATGGCCGAGATAAGGAGGCGATAACATTCAGTTCTAAGGGAAACTGAAGCGATTTCAGGGCTGCTCATCTGTGTTCAAGTTGCATGAGGCCCCGGCATGTCACTGTGGATCAAGGTCATTGAAATTAGAAAAGAATATTCTCTGTCTTTGAGAAATTTCTAAATTATAGATCACACAGCTAGCAGGCACCTCTGGATAATTCAGACCAACCCTGTACATCCAGGATGGTAAGAGTTTATTATCCCCTGTCGTAGAAAAAAGAAGACAAGTAAATTAAATTTTACGTGTGACTGCAAAATGACTGATGGCTAAGGATGCAAAGAATATGTCAGTGGCAGAGCAGATTCTCGAAATTCAGAGTGCACAAGGCTGTGAAGGGGTTCCCCTCTCACTTCAAGGGAAATAAGGGAGAAAGAAAGAAAGACAGGAAGGAGGAAGGGGACCTCTATTGAAAGTGACCATTCCAAGGCTATGTTTTATAAAGGGGATATAAAATCATTTTGATTTGTTCTTTTCTTATGAAATTGTGAGGTTTTCTGTTCTACATCTTAACAAATAAAGTCATAAGACTTTACAGCGCTGACAGTTAAGCCTCTTGAGAATTTTCATGTGGACAGAGAAATGGGCAGACTATAGCAACACATGCCAGCCATCAGCCCTGTGATGGGAGGTTACGGTCAGTTCCAGTGAAATGAAGTCATTTCTCTTCTATTTTACTAATTTTATGCTGTTTTTTAGTTGAGACACTGTGTGTCTTCCCAGCAAGAGTTGCATTTCGTTTTCTTAGTAGACATCTCTAGCTAGTTGTCTGATTTGTACACAGAAGATCTATGCTGCAACCACGACCCACAAACTCTCCCTTGACTTCAGTGAAACATTGAAAATGGTTTGAAAAATGATTGAAATAGGCTGAAGGTCTTTCCATTTCATAAAAATCCTATTTATTGGTGTGTTCTAAAATAAGTCACTTACTGTGTGCTAGAGTGACCTTTGATCTCTTTTAGCACTCCCTTTTCTATCTAGCTATGATTTTTAGGAGGCAAAATGCTATTTTTATTTATTATTTTTCTGCTGCTTTTGATTTCTAGAGCTGCCCTTAATCAAAAAAAAAAAAAAATAGTCGCTGGGAATGGCGGCTTACACCCTAGCACTTGGCAGCCAGAAACGGGGTATCATCTGTTTGGTCAGCATAGGAAATTCCCGCTCAGCCAAGGCTACATAGCAAGACCCTGCTTGGAGGAAACAGAAAAGAAAGCAAAAAGACAGGGTGAGAAAATACATGCATTTCGAAGAATATGGAGAAGACTAGCATCTTGTACATAAGAAACTTCAGTAAGGAAGATGATTAATATATCTACGTACTTCTTTTTTACCATTTCCTGTTTTTTTTGCCTGATAAGAACTTTTCACTTTGGAAGGACATTTCCAGTCCGCTAGAGTCTATCTTTTAAATTTATTTATTCTTTCATAATATATCACATACACACACATATACACATATATGGAGGTAGATTAGACAGGCAGATAGATGAGAGACTATATAGATGATAGATACAATGTTCTTTGAGGAAAGTCCATCTCTTGTTTTCTGTTCCTTTTTCTTTCCACCACATCTTTTCTTCTGGCTACACCTTTGAGGACTGACTCCATGTTCCCAAGCAATAGCATTTAATCATGCCCCCCCCCCCAATGACTTAGGTTATTCTGCTATCCTGTTCCAGTGCCTAAAATTACAAACCAACTTTGAATTTACCCAAGCTTACCCTATAAAATTGTTTGTATCTTTAGGTAATATCTACAAAAGTAACACATCTTTCCCTGTATTACTTACTCTTGCGTGTTGCTATGAGAGAACACTCAAAACCAAGCAACTTAAGGGAGAAAGGAAGATTTATTCAGCTTATGGTTCCACGGGGGAGATACAGTCTTTCATGGTGGAGGCCACATGGCTAGTGGCCGGAGCTGGAGGCAGCTACGTCACTGCAAACATCTTGGAGACTGATAGTGACAAAACTGCTTGCTGAAAAGCAGAGGTTTTAAAGGAGGTAGGGTGGGATTAATCCACCTCAAGATCCACCCCCTGTGACAGCCTTCCTCCAGCAAGACTCTACTTCTCAAAGGTTCCATGACTTTCCAAACACATGAGACTGTGGAGAGCACATTTCAAACAATGACATTCCCTGTATTATTTGTTCCCCATCATGCCCTTTCTTGTGTGTAGTGCAAGATGCAGCTTCGATAAGCAGCATGATGGCGTGGGAAGAGAGACTGGAGTTCATTTAGGCCGGTCAAAAAATGTTATTGTCAATTTCAGATTTTTTTCTTTATTTTAAAATCATGAGCAATTGATTAAATGAAAAGAAATTAATGGTTAAGAGCATCTTAAAAGCTCCACCCCTAGAAAAAAGAAAGAGACAAAGAAAGAAAGAGAGAAAAAGAAAGGAAGGAAGGAAGGAAGGAAGGAAGGAAGGAAGGAAGGAAGGAAGGAAGGAAGGAAGGAAGGAAGGAAGACAAGGCAAGCTAAAGACATACTTATTTTTTCACCTTTTATTAACATACGAAAAGCAAGTGCCTTACACTGAGCTATATATCCCCAACGCTGCAGGTTTTGTTAAATTTGTGCATTGTTTTCTTTTTGAGGCAGTATCTGTTCCTCTGTGTAGCTCAGGCTAACCCGGATCTCACTATGCAGCATGGGGTGGCCTCAAAGCCGTGATCTTCCTCATGTCTGACTCCTGAAGACTGGTATTACAAATGTAAACCACCAGGACACACATGTACCCCAAAAAAGAAAAAAAGAGGGCATTCCCACAAAGGACTATTTCAAGTGCTTCTCCCAGGTTGTTTTCCTTGGCTATTTTGCTTTAATACCTACCTCACCTTTGCTCCTGTGTGATTGAATATCCTTTCCTTTGTAAATGGAGACTAGCATTTTAGTTTCCCCAGAAGATGGAAGCAGTGGGACTGGGGAGGTGGCTAAGTGGTGAAGTGCTTGTGTGCAAGTGTGTGGACCTTAGTTCAGATCCTCAGAACCCGTGTAGAAAGCTCCATGAATACCATGGAGATGGAGAGGCCGATCCCTGCAGTTCCCTGGCCGCCAACCTAGTTGATTTGCTAAGCTCCAGCTTCAGGGAAAGATCCCGTCTCAGCAAATAAGATGAGGGTGATTGGGAAAGACGGCTGAAGGCAACCTCTGACCTTTATGCACATGCACTCACACACGTGCATGCACATATGTGCACACATGTATGCACATAAAGATTCTCCTGTAGGCTGGAGACATAGCTCAGTGGTAGAACGATTGCTTAGCTTGCAAAAGGTCCTGGGGTTGATTCTCAGCCATGCAAAAAGAAGAAGATATTTCTGTGATCTGGACAAGAGAGCTGGGGTTCTTTGTGGGTTGTGATGGGGGGGGTCAGCCTTTCTGTCACGATTCTTCATTCCGCACACTTGCAAGGAGCGCCTACAGGGTGTTCACCAGACAGCTCTACGGTGGCTGCTGCGTGGTACCAGCAGTTCTGAAGGAAGACGGTCATGTGAGGCTGCTTGCGCATCCGTGATATTTAGCTTTCCTGTTTCCATCCGCAGCATTCCCGCTGTAACAAAATAAAATGCCTCTCTCTTTAAAAGTTAAACAGAAGGCGTCATTAATTCCGACCGTCCCAAAGCAGATGATACGCCCTCGAAGCCTGGAAACTGGTCCTGAGAACAATACCGCGGGGCACCTGGTGAATTTGTATCTTACCCACTCCCAAAATGACAGATAGCCCGGGCTTTCTTGGGGACCCGATGGAGAGCTGCCCATGTGCCAACTCACTTTTCCTGGAACGTGGGGTGCTGGAGGCATGCTTTACACAGACTTCTGTCGTCGGGAGCGAGGCCGCCCTGCTTGGAGCAGATCCCTGGCTGGGGCATCGTTGCTGTGAGTTCTAAAGGAGCCCCGCGCGCCTGGGTCCGGACGCCGCCTCACCGTGTGTTATTTTTCCAGCTCAGTTGATTTGTGATCCGTCTCTCTCTATTAACCATCGGGCTGGAAATCTCATCACTCGTCTGTGCTTCTTGAGTTTTGCTTAGTGTTTGTTTGTAATGGGTTTCATGGGTGATTAGTGATGTGAATTGCGGCGTTCGTGGCCATAGAGCCTGTTTTAATGTCACTCGTGAAACCTGCTTTCCCTCGCCCAACTGCACCAGGCTCACAGGTAAAATTAGGCTTCCATGTAGGCGGGCCCTTGATGGAGCACGTGTTGTGTACTCTGCGATGCTGTTTAGTGTGAAGAATAATTATCAGTATTCTTCACCCCGATTCTCACGTCTGTCCAAACTTCACTCAGTCATTCATTTGGCTGCACGACTGAATACACAGGTGTCTGACTGCTCAGCTGTCAGATGTCAAGATCTCATCGAAGCCCCACTGAACACTATAGGACATCAGTGTAATGTTTCTGTTACTTCCACAAATGATCATTTTTGACTTAAAAGCTTTTGCAGTTAAATACAAGAGTTGATCATTCGCCACCGTTTTGTTTTAACCTAATTTGTGTGCACGTAGCAGCCAGTCCAGCACCCTGTACAAATACACAGCCTTTCTGACAAAAAGCTCTGATTTGGCATCTTCAAGGAGTTCCTTGATTTTTTCAGTCAAGGTTTTCTTACACATCAACAAGGATTAATAAAAGAGGTATCCTCATATGCTTGCTGAAGAAATTTCATGAGGTAATGCATATGAAATGGACATGCATTGTTCTGTAAGATTCAATTCTGGAGTTTTGGCGTTTTGTTTGTTTATTTTACTGGGCTGGGGATTTAAATCTGGGCCTTATATATGCCAGGCAAAAGCTATATTACCGAGCTATGTCCCACAGTCATGTTTTTACTGTTACTTTTGACCCAAGGACCATGCTGTCAATGCCACCCTTTAACTTTCCATCCTCCGTCTTCAGTTTCTAAGTAGCTGTAGTTACAGGCCTGCATCTCTAGGCCTGGCTTAAGTTGGTCCTAACCTCTACACAGCAGCATTTTAGATCTTCCAAGGTTAAATGACTCAGATTGACTGGACATGACGACTGATTTCTATCGGTAATTTTTTAACTCCAAGAATTATTATTTTGCATGATTAGAATACTCCATTCTGCCGGTGTTTTGATACATAACTTTTCCCACAGTGAAAGTCATATAAATATCATGTAATTGTCATAGCACAATTTTCTTATGAAAGATTCCTTGCCACATCATCCCATTCCCATATTCAGGAGGAGAAATTGAAATGGAGTATGAAGACTGTGAGATTGATGAGTAGAAAAACATGCAAGGTTTATGAACTGAATCTAAAAGTGGCAGAAGGAGATGGCCTGCAAATATCTTTTTCATTCAGAATAATTACCTTTTCTATTAAAATTGGCTTTACTGTCTCACTTGGATTTATTCGAGACATCAAACCTCTCCAATGTCAGAAAGCATTGAAGACCTACTATGTAGAAGACATACAAAATAACACTGGAAGGGCCAGGGAGATGGCTCAGTGGGTAAAAGTGTTTCCTGTCCAAGCATGAAGACACAAGTTCAAATTGAAGCACTCAAAAAAATGTCTGTGTGCCTGTAAATCAAGCACTGTGGGAGAGACAGGCAGAGAGACAGGAGAATCATTGCAGCTGAGGGCTGCCAGTCTAACTCCAGACTGTCACAAAGAAATGACGTGGTCACTAATAGCATCTACCTGTACATCATACACAGGCAGCGAGAGAGAAAAGAATAAATTTAAAAAGTAACATTGGAATGTAATCTTCTATTGAAGTAACTGAAAGTTGAATTAGACAAAGTTTTGGAAACCTTTGATAAAAAGTGGTAGTAGGAGTTGGGAAGATGGCTCAGGGGTTAAAGTCTTGCCTCACGAGCAAAAGGAACTGAGTTCAGATCCCAGATCCCACATAAAACTGCCAGGTAGAAATGGTGGCAGTCTGCATTTCTGACCCTCGAAGGAAGAGCCTGGGAAACCCAGAGCAAAGCACAGAGGAAGTAGAGCAATCCAGGATGATTTCTGAAGTCACCCTTGGGTTCCATGGGGACACACAGTATCTTTTTGGCACACACCCATACACACCTACACAGATCCACATACTCACACACACCCACGCTTACACATGCAAAAAAAAAAGAAAAAAGAAAATGGTGATATGTCCTTAAACCTTACTTAGAGTCAGCCCATCTCTTTCCCTCATCTCAAGTATTTTACTCCAAATACAGTTCAGTCTGAGACAGGAGTGATAGCACTTACGTTTCATAGAAAGCCCCAGAGAATTCATAGAGTTGGGGAGCATTGGAGTCGTTTTCAATGGTTGAGTCTCTGCTTATACCCGATGAGAGTGGGCACTAAGACAGGAACCCCCCTTCTACCCTCCTCTGCAGCAGGGTGATGGGGGGTGGGAACCTTTAGAAAGCACAGCTGTGCTGGTGGGGAACGTGGTGGCCTAGGCAGCCACCACCCAGCATCACATAGGCCTTCCAGAAGGTTCTTCCATACTTCCCGAATCACAGGTATTCTTCCTAAAGCTGGGAGGAGGATGGAATCAAGGCAGTGAACCTCTCGACTCCAGAAGCAATCAGTGGTTAACAAATACCAAGTCTTGCAGACCAACCCAGAGGAAGAATGAGCCCGTTTTTCTTCTTTCCTGAACTGTAAGGCATTGATTTACTATAGAAATAATTGCATTATAATTGCGTGTGACTTTTCATTGCTCTTCGGAGCCTTTTCTTCCTTTCAGTGTGCCACCCAAATGTTTAGTGCTTCAAAGCTTGCTGTACACATTGTAGCGGAGCATTTGTTGAACTAGAAAATTAGGTGTGATTAGACTAATAAAGCATTCTTGCAGGGAGCGATCGGCAGGGATGCGAAAGTTTCATTCTTCAGAATCTGTATGCTGATGGCATTTGATTTCCTGATATTTTAGTCAGAAATTATCTTCTTCGGCTTCAACTTTCAGACATGGCCCAGTTTTTCGCTGGTGTGCATACCCGTTTGTCTCTGCAGAGTGACTTTCTTTTGCCTGTCCGTCTTAGCCTGCCACAGACAGATCTCCTGTGGGGACTGATCGAGCTGGGTGCAGTGGATGTTGCTGGGGAATGGTACCCAATATCAGTGTGACAGGTGGCGTTTACCTTCCTAAACCCTTCCGTGCCTTTGAGGGCCCGGAGGGAAGTGGTGGCCTTCCCAGCTGTCCTGATATGGTTTCAAAATTGTCATAATCGTCAGAGCACAAGGGAGTTCCTCTAATGATATCCTCAACACCTGAGTTTTGCAACTCTGAGCAGAAGGGGTATGATCCAGCCATTTGGGAGAAAACTAAAGGCTAAACCACTATCAATCGCTCTCTCTCGTCCATAGGTGGGAAATCTGGCTAGTCTTTTGGTTCCTAGTGATGGTACTTTACCCAGACCTATACTTCATTTAATATCTGCCCTCTCAAAGGACACACACACACACACACACACACACACACACACACGCTTACATTTAAAATATGCTTTCTGAACTAGGTTAGTGCAGTCACCTCTCCAGTGCATGTGAATATATTTAAAATGGTGCTACATTTTATAAACATGTTACTATCATAAATCAATCTCATCACCCCTTACTTGAATCTTTATTATCTGAATCCATTGCTTAAGGACAATTTATAGTGAAATATCGAGATAAGAAATTACATTATGCTCATTGAATGTTTTCTGTTAGTTTCTCTTCCTGTCATTGGGCCAATATTTGGACACTCATGGTATTAGAGACCCCAAGGTACCGAATGATTTGTGTCATTAATGACATGATGGTAAATCATGCCGAGTGAGTATATAGTGTTTAGAGGTTTTCGAGTTGTATGTACTAGAAAGATTCTGCAGATAAAAGATGAGAGGAAAAGGCATTAGGTACATTAGTCGAAATTGGCATCATGTTGCCCAACTGTAATAAGCCTTAGGGGAGCTCAGTGTCGAAAGTACTCAATTGAATGTTGCAATTTCCCATAACAATTTAAAAGGCCTGCAGGCATGCTAAAGTCATAGCTGGATCTTTCAGTTAACACTCTGTAACATGACCCCAAAGCCTCTTTTACATCACAGCAATTAAAATGTATTCCCCATCACATGCCTACTACTGTGTGCTACAGAACTAATCCCACGAAACGCGGTCGTTTTCCAAAAATAATTGTGAAAATCTTTAGATTCACTAGTTCTTCTCTCCCAGGTGGTATTACCATTGCATACACAGATGTTGAGGGGAATGGAGATTACAGTGGGGGAGAGGGTCGGGCAGGGGCAAGGGGATGTGATTTACTCTAATAATAACTAGTAGTAGGGACTACTTGGTGACCCACATGAAATTAGGGTAGTTGTCTCAGCCTGGTCCATTGGTGACAGGTGTCCATTATGCAAAATTATCATCACAATCAGGGATAATTGGCTCCCTTCTGCTAATTAGAAAGTAGAGGGACTAAAAATTAAATTAGTATTGCAATAATGTACCTCCTACCTACGAAAATGCTATCTACTGACCAGGACAGAAATGCCCACGCCCAGCTGGCAAAGTCATGGAGAAGCCTAGTAGTGCTTAACAGAGAGGGAGAAGAAGAGGGAGAGGGGGAGAGAAAGAGGGAGAGGGAGAGGGAGAGGGAGAGGGAGAGGGAGAGGGAGAGGGAGAAGAAGAACTATGCACAAATTAGAGAGCTTTCCTTAGTGCTGTGTCTAAATTTAATCACCAGTCCTCCTGCATACAGGTCATAGCTGTTAACTGATAACATAACTGTTTTGTAATGAGATGAACAGCAAATTCCATTACTTTACAGAAAAGCCACAGTGGCCAGAATGAAACCATATTTTCTCAACAGTGACCATTTCACTCCAGCAATGGCTTTCTCTGAAGAAACACGGACCATACTGACTTACTCCAAATTGTTGTTGCGGTTGGATAGTTGTGGAGTAGCCGCAATTTACTAGCTTACCTTGAAAGTGCGGTTTTTAACAGTTGTCTGGAACACATAGCCAAGGTACGAAATGGTGGCAGAAGTCCAGCTCTAACACTTGGCCGGTGGTCAGCAGGAAGCCAAGGACTCTCTGCCCAGTTCTGATGGAGAACTCTGTCTGTACTGCCCTTTTGTGGTCAGGGAGTGCATGGAAAGCATCTTCCTTCAGTAGGCACCAGAGAAGCAGCATTTCTAATCTGCTGCCTTGCTCTGTTTTAATCCTCGGCCTTGGTTTATAACTACTATTGTGAAAACAATAGTATATAACTATTATTATTATAACTACTATTTAAAAAACTATAATAGGTCTTCTTGCTCCTGAGACTTTAGGCGCATTCTTTGAAAGGTTCTTTCTTGGAGCTGACACCGTCCCCTCGTTGGGGCACCAGTGTGGGAACAATTGGATACTTTCTGAATTATAGGCCTCTGTGTTTCAACAGTGCCCCGGACCTGAGTTGAGCCATGTCTAAATGATTTTGAAAAAAAAAAGAAATATGAATTCTACATATACTTGTCTTCATGATATAAAAGATCTGGGAAAACCAGGACTAAGTAACTGGATACATGCTTCCTGATCCTGCTTAACTAATTGACAGAATGCATGCAAAGTCGTAGCATTTGAGTGCACTGTCCTTATATATACTGTGTGTGTGTGGAATAAATTAGGTGACCCTACACCTGGTCAAGTGTATGGGTATTCCTTAGTGCTTTTACACTGTGATTTGTTTAAAAACAAACCAGCCAATGTCAAAAAGATGCAAGAGAATCAAATTCTGTAGTTCGATTGATGAATGAAGAGCCTGCTCGTAAGAGTGCTGGTCCCATTTCTGTGCTCTGAGTGACTGAATCCAGAATAAAGTTGACTATAGATCTCCAAGATGTAGGTGTGTGTTTGTGTGTGTGTGTAGTGTAGTATATATACTTGTATGTATTTGTTTGTGTGTTGGAGAGTGTCTGTGTGTGTGCATATGATTATGTGTGTGTATGCACAGAGATGTGGAGACCAAAAGATTACCTCAGGAATACAGTTCACACCTTTGAGACAAAGTTTCTTACTGGCCTGGAGCCCACCATTCAGGCTGGACTGACTGGTCAGTAAGCATCTGGTAAGCTGCAGAGATCTGCCTGTCTCCACCCCCCAGCACTGGATGTGCCCACTACACAACCCATGGCATTCTTAAGGGGATTCTGGGGATGAAACTCAGGTCCTCATGTTTGTGAACTGTCTTGTCTGTCTCCCCCATGCCCACACCCCAAGGCACCCAGATTGAGTTCAAAGGCATTTTTAAACTCTGAAGCAAATCCCACATTGACTCATGACCTTAGAGTTTCCCCAACCTCATGAGAAAGTATAGTTTGGGGTTCTATCCACATCATACTCCCTCGATGATATGTCACCTCCAGCACTGGACCCAATTTCCCACTCTCTAGGGGTCTGAGAAGAGGGTGCCATTTGGCCAACAG
The DNA here is from genome assembly GCA_023101885.1 of Typhlomys cinereus. Lineage (NCBI taxonomy): Eukaryota > Metazoa > Chordata > Mammalia > Rodentia > Platacanthomyidae > Typhlomys > Typhlomys cinereus. Next base: position 125,198 of record JALPQD010000401.1, read on the forward strand.
TGCATTTCAGGCTGAGATGAAAGCTGTCTGGTGGGCATGTTTATTACAGTAATTTTACTTGGGGTTACAGAGGCATGAAAATCTGCAGTCATCCTTTATTCTCTTGTGGGTAGTTATCAGGTCTCTACCTAGTTGTTTCTAAAATAAACCTAACTGGGTTCTTTCAGCCTGGAGACTCTTAATCAGCTTTACCACCGCCTCCTGAAAACCTTGCCAGTGTTGGCTACTGCTTTCTACTATGAAGACATAAATATTTAGATAATGTTATACATGAAATCATTTTGAAGTCATCGATGTGGGGAATTGTGCTTTGCTCCCCCATTTGATGGCATACATTTCTGAATAAGCTCATAAAATTCTAAACTAACATTCCATGCAAACATTTTAGCAAAATGTCAATTTCCTTATGCCTGTTTGATTCCTTGTTTTCAATCTTATAGACCTGTATCATGCTACACTTCAACACCGGGCAGTTTGCTCAGGGTTACTTAGGGATAAACCTAATGATGATATATAATATTATTGAATCTAGGACAAAGTTCCTGATTTAATGATTGTAGTTGGTTTTAATCAAGTATTCATGTGCCAATCAGTATGCTAAATGCTATTTAAAAAACTGGACTGGAGAGATAACTCAGGGGTTAAAGTCTTTGCCTCTCAAAAGGAAATGAGTTCAGATCCCAGATCCCACATAAAAATGCCAGGCAGAAATAGAAGTATGTACTTCCAGCCCTGGAAGGCAAAGCCTGGGAAAACCCAGAGCAAAGCAATAAGGACCTAGAGCAATCCAGATGATTCCCGAAGTCACTCTTGGACCTCCACAGGCACATACACAGTGCGTTCTTCTGCACACAAAACATGCACACACACACCCCCACACACACTTTTATCTTGGGCAAGGGAGATAGCTGAGCAGTTACAATGCTTGCCCCACAAGAGGATCAGAGTCTCAGAACCCTGTAGGATGCCTGGTGGGTTAAACAGACCCTCTAACTTCCAGATTCATAAAACAGAGACTGGAAAACCCAAAGCATCCTAGCCAGACAGACTAGGCCTATTGGTGAGCTCTAGGTTATTAGAGACTCTGCCTCAAAAAAAAAAAGTAGAAAAGAGATCAAGGATGACTACCATTATTGACCTCAGACCTCCATACGGAGGCTTATACAAAGGTGCACACGTACTCACACACACAAGTGAACATGTACACACACACACACACACACACGAAAATGGGAAAAAGTTAAAATTGATGTCATTTTTTTTCTTCATGGTATTACGATATGCCTTTAAAAATGAAATATAGAAATTACAGCCTTGGAAAGAGTGTAAACAGCCCACCGAATCACTGTAAACATGGGGATTAGATATCTGTGTAGGTTTGGATGATCGAATACTGTGCTCTCTTCTCCCCAGCTGTATTAGAGGAGATATTTTTAATTGAGACATTTAGGGCATGAACATACTGTTTCTGAGTCTGTTTCTAAATTATATCTCTGTCTCTGAGGCCTGTTTCTTCTTCATAGACTACAGTGGCAGGCAGACTTTGCCCTCAAAACATAGACAAGCTTCAAGTTTACAATTTCCCAAATTTGTAACAGTGCTGACCAGGGTAGGCTCGTTGCCAGCATTTCTGTCACACGCCCTGGGACTGACCTTTACAGGTCTGCAGTCAGGTTACAGGGCTAATCCTTACCCAATCACAACATTAGGTCACAGGACTAATCCTATACTGCAATTCAATGCAGGAATTTCTTGGGCCAATAGATTGAAGTTAACTGTATATAAACCTGCTCAGAGCTCATATTCATTGAGGGACATACAGACCATGTAAGGGAAGTCTCTATGCTGCCAGTCCGATGAGCGAAAGGCTTTCTCCACTGGCAACTAAATCACAAGGTGTAGTAGTTACTCTTATGCATTGTTGTGAGAGAATGTTCAAAGTCAAGCAACTTAAGGAGAAAGGAAGATTTAGTCAGCTTACAGTTCTAAAGAGGAGATGTAGTCTCTCATGGCAGAGACTGCATGCCTGGCTGGCACCAGCTGGAGTCAGGCAAAGTCACTCCCATCTGCAAGGCTGAGAGCTGCAAAACTGCTCGCTCTAAAGGTAGACTCCTCCTGGAGGTAGGGCGAGACTAATCCACTTCAAGGCCCACCCCTTGTGACTGCCTTCCTCTAGCAAGGCTCCACCTCTCAAAGGTACCATGACCCTCCCAAACACATGAGACTGTGGGGGACACATTTCAACCATGACACAAGGGAATTGTGGCCATGTTCCTTTGCGACACATAAGAGAGTAAGTATCCTTGATTCTTCCCCACTTTTTCTTGAATAAACATCTTGGTAATGCTTTTAGTACATTTTATCTTCTTGGGCATGGATTATCTTTCTTACTCTTCAGTTGAATTTTACTACTTGGTGTCTGTTTTTGTCTCTCCAATATGAGATCGCTACAAATATAATGCTCATAGTGTTTATAGCATAACAATCTTCCTTGGCTAATTAGCATTGAATGTTCCCGACACAGATATTGCCCTCTCCACCTTGTCTCATTTTTTATTTTGTTATTGGGTTTTGTTGTTTGCTTTGTTTTCTTAGGACAGGGTCTTATTATGTAGCTCAGGCTGGTCTGGAACTTTCCATGTAGCCAAGGTGGGCTTGAATTCTCCATCCTTGTGCCTTAACCTTATGAACACTAGTTTTTGGTTTAAAAAAAAAAATGGTTAAAATTCCTTTTTGTTCTAAGGTTTGTTTGTGAAGTTCAGTGATCAAGAGCACAGGCTTAGAGGGCTGGGAACAAAACTCAGCCAGCAAAGCGCTTGCAAGAGGCACGTGCTATATAAATCCAGCATGTGGCGCACGGCTGTGTGGCAGCAGAGACAAGAAGGTCCTTGGGAGTCACTGGTCACTGAAGTGCTCTTCAACTTGAAGAGTGCTAGTCATGATAAACCTTAGAGAGAGGGGGGGAGAGAGAAAAGAGCAAGGGGAAAGGAAAGGAAGAGAAGGGAAAGGAAGGGAAGGGAAGGGAATGGAGGGGAGGGGAAGGGAGGGGAAGGAAGGGGAGGGGAAGGGGGAGGGGAGGGGAAAATGAGAGTAGAAAGAGAGGGGGAAGAAGGGAAGGAGAAAAGGAAATAAAGGAAAGGAATGTGGGAAAGAAGGAAGGGAGGAAGGGAGGAAGGGAGGGAAGTAGGAAAGAAGGAAGGAAGGAAAAAAGGAAAGGAAAGAAGGAAAGGAAAAAGGAAAGGAAAAGGAAAGGAAAGGTCAACTGAACGAAGGAAAGGAAAGCAAGGAAAGAAAGGACAGTAAAGCAAGTAGAGGGAACAGGAGAAGAAGGAAGGAGGCAGGAAGATAGGAAGGAAGTAAGGAAAGGAAGGAAAAGACAGAGGAAGGAGGGAATGGGAGGTAGAGAAAAGGGACGTCAAGCAGAGATACCAGGACGCGGATGAGGAGCTGGAGGCAAGTGCAGGCCCGTTCCATTCCGCGTTCAGCCTTCTGCATTACACTGCCGTCATTCTGCCCGTCAGAAGCCTCTTCCGCCAGCCCTGACGTTCCTCCGTCTTATTCTCTCCCTACTTCTATTCGCCTCTTCCTCCCTCCTTTCTCCTTTTCTTCTTTTCTATTCTTCTTCCAACCCTCCCTAACTCCATCTTCCTCCCTTCCGTCCCGTTCCCCATTTCTGTCCTCGTTCGTTCCACTTCTTCCGTCCTTCTTCCGTGCTTCTCCTCTGGTCGACTTCATCTCTCTCTTTTCGTTCTTCTTTTCCCTTTTTGTAGTTTCTTTCTTCCTGCTTGTAATTACCCTCTTTGTCGTTCCTTTCCCTCCCCCCCGCACTTTTCACCTTACACACATACCTATCTCCCCATATACACTATACACACACACCACACACACAAGTGTAGATGAACTGTAATGTGTTCCACTTATGCTCAGCTGCTTCCTTTGCAACCTTAGATGACTCAGTCTCTGGGGCTTGGTTCTCTCATGTCGAAACGGGCTTTATCATTCTTAGTTAGTAAGGTTTCTGTGAGAAGTAAGTGAGGGTCAATATGTAAAGCACCTGGCATATTTTAAGCACTCAATAAATAATCAAGACTGGAATTAATAATTCATTAAGGAGCTTTTATGTCCACCGTTAAAGAAAGGAATATGCCCAGCACTTAGGGAAATAATATTAGCTCTTCATTTGAGGTACGCCCCTAGTTACACATGGCATTCCCAGCTATCACGAGGTCAGAAAGACCCGGCTGAGCCACTTAGAGTGTAGCAAGTTGTGGTTGTTTTCAAGTCCTCTAAAAGGCCTGTTTATCTTCATGGTAACCCAAGGCTGGAATTTGAAATATACACGGAAGAGCAGGGAGTTACAGTGTGAACCCAGGCCCTTGAGGCTAACTCTTGGGAATGTTTGTTAGTTTTATTCCCACATCTGTAAAACTGGTAAACAACTCAAAAATTGCCATGTTGTGTTAGAAAGAGACATGGTGTGTGAAATAGCGTGATAAAGAGTTCCGTAGATGAAGGTGGTTATCATCATTGGCTGTTCGGTTATAGGTAGTTATAGGCGACAGGACCAATTCTTTCACTGAAGATGCTGAGGCCTAGTTCAATCAGAGCGATGCACCCAGAGAGATGCACCCAGAGTGATGCACCCAGAGAGATGCACCCAGAGAGATGCACCCAGAGAGATGCACCTAGAGCGATGCACTCGGAACAGCCAAGGTTGTCTCTGGGTTGTTTGAGGGTTATTTGTCCATTCATTTCATTACTTTTCACCTTGCTTTACTGACTGATTTTGCTCTTGGACAGTTTCACTGTATATATAGATTCTGATACTTGCTTTACATTTGTTTTATTCTCTGACTTCTACCACTCTACCTTCTTACCACTCTCCTCCCGCCCTCCGCCCTGGCCACGCCCCTCCAGCCCCCTCCCTGCCCTTTCCTACAAGTCTTCTTCCCATACTCATGTCTTTATGATTCCTGTCCCACTGTGTTTGTCCAGGGCCTTTTGTGTGACCCTAGCTCAGAGTTATCTGTTGGAGCCTCACTCTCCGCCCCCACCCCTCGGGGGCGGGGAGAGGCACAGCTGGACTGCTTCTCCCCACACTCTGAACCCAATCCGTCAGTTGCCTATTGCTCATCCGTACTTTGCAGCACTCCGTGGCCTCCTCCTGTGTTCAGAGCTGACCCTGGCCAGGTGGGTCTCGTTGACTTAGTCAGTAACAACCACTTCTTCCGTGGCTTCATGGTTGCTGTTGGCTGCACTGTTTGGGGAGGATGACATTTCACGGCCCTTTCCCCTGTCCTCTGACTCTAGCAGTCTTTCTCCCAAACAGTGCTGAGGATGAGCCAATAAACGTTTGTTCTGCCTATTTTTTTAACCAAGTGTTCATTTGGGCACCGTTCGGGTACATGAGGATTCATTGAGGCTATTCATTTACCACAGCAGCGTGTATGTGACTCAGCAGTGTGTACTTTGCATTTCACTTTGAATCAGATATGATTACTGTCAGAATTTTCAAAGGCCTGGCTCAAGCCAAAGCACAGGTGTGGAGACCTTTCTGTCAGGTCGCTGATGTAAGCCGTCAAAGAGATGTATGTGTAAATACACACAATGGCATGAGCTAATCCAGGCAAGCAGACGATTCCAGAGATATTATTCACACATTACCCTCAAGCTCTGCCAGGCAAGAAAGCTTCATGCGCTTGCTCATGGGATTCTTGAGTGCCTTCCCCATTTCTTCTAAGTACAGAGATTATGACCACCCTGGAGACAGTCATGCTTTTGCAGCCACAAACTACATGACTATCAATATGTTAATGAATCTATTAAATATTCATTCCTCTAATTTTTATCAGAAAAGAACCACTTAATTCCCAACCATGCAAAACTACTTTTTTATTTATTTTAAATCATGTGATGCATTTTTGTTGCACATTACTGAGTAAATAAGCTGCTTTCCTCTTTTTAGTGTTTTGATAATTTTCAGTTCCCTTCTACATATAAATATTTTTTAAAGAATTTTTAACAATTTGATGAGATTTAAGGCACTTTTTTCTCATTGCCTGAGGTGCTGTTCTATATATTTTCCAATTAAAATTTTTCCAGTATTCACATTTATCCAGCAGCTATTTTAGGACACGGTTCCTATTTATTTCATTATCTAAGTTTACATATTGCTGTTGTTGTGAGAAACGTGAAGAATAGTTTTGAGTTTTAAAACAGTTTCCTAGTGATTATTTTTGAAATAATGGCATAAATCTTTGCTTACATGACTATGTTAAGTCATCATAGGATTCAAGATAGCAAATATTAAATATGTATACACATACCATATATTTATATGCATATATGTATAGATGTATATGAGGATGAATGCCAGCATGTGGAGATTTGGTTTTTCTGTATGTTTTAGTTCCTCCAAGTATTATGGGCTTAGCGCATGATTTCACTAGAAGAAAAGCAAGACTCAGGAGCATTCGCTGAGCAATTTGGAATGGTCTCCTCTTTGCTGCTTTAGTGAGAAACTGAGGCTATCTATCTCAACCCTCTCCTTTCCCTCCCTCTAGTTTCGAACCCACCCCACTCATGCCAAAGTCTCTGCTTACCATATCTCCAAAATGATCACTCACCCAAAGTCCCCACTGCTGAGACTAGCACCATCCCTTGCCTGCACCGTAACACTGGCCAGCAAGCTTCCCTGTTTCCCACTCACTATATATAGATATGTAGGCAGGTAGGTCGATAGATGATAGACAGACAGATAGATAGATGTTAGATAAATAGATAGATAGATGTTAGATAGATAATAGATGATAGATAGATAGATAGATAGATAGATAGATAGATAGATAGATAGATAGATAGATAGATAGATAGATAGATAGAGACATAGATAGAGAGTTGATTAGAAATGGGAAGATTGATAAATGAAAAATGTATGCCCTCTCTGAGTTCTTGTGAATATGGTGTGTCCAATTCCCTTGGCTTTGATATTGGTAAGAGTTCTCCTGTCATGCTGATGAACTGTAACCAGAAACTGTAAGAATTACTTTCTCCTAAATTGTTTGGTCACTTATTGGCAGCAGAGCACAGGGAAGCAGCAGTCAATCCATCCAGTGTTAACTTCACCTCGGAGCTTGTAGTTTTCCTTTGTGACTTGCATTTGAATTTTCTTTATTCTACATCTCTATTCTACATCTATATTCAATTTTCAGATGGGGGTAGGATAGGGTGAGGGTTACAAACATAACAACTGTTTTCTCGCCCTTGCCTGTTAATTCTAATTTCTATGCCAATTGTGGGTCCGGTTTCCTTTGGTTGGTTTTTCTCTTCACTGTTTTCCTGTTGCTTAGTATGCCAGGGTAAGAGGCATTGTGATTTGTATCTAGTTCAATGCTTAATATTTTTAGGTACCTATAATACTCTTTCACTTCGTGCTGGGGCAGTGAAGCTCTCGGGAAAGAGTTGCTCACCCCCGGTCTTGTTTTCAAGATTTCTGAGGGATTTCTGAGATCAGAGTCAGCCAGTCTCATGTTCCCGCTTCCAGCACCCGATGCATGGCTCTCCTGAACATATTGCCTAGTGAATTCTGAGGCCTCTCCACTCTGGCTGGTGGGAATACATGCTGTTTATTTTTGTGACAACCCTAAATGCTGAAGCCTCAAGTGTGTCTCCTCCCAGAGGACGTTTGGGGTTGTCTAAAGACATGTTTGCTATGACTGGGAGTACTCCAGGTATCTAGGAGATAGGACCTGGGGGCACTGCTAAATACCATTGTTACAGGGAGCCACTCGCAAAATAGCAGGTTTCCCCTCTTGAAATGTCAGTAGCAATGAGGTTGAGACTCTGCTGTCACCCTTTCTGATGATTTCCTCTGGGAAAATTCTTTTTCTGGACTGTTCTTCCCACTGAAGCACACATAAGGGCTCTGCAGAATGCTGGGAAACACCCTCTGTGGACGAGAAGGTTCGGTTCCCCTGTCATGCTCTGCTTTCCAGGACTTTGCCTATGAACCCTTCCCTATGAATCTTCCCCACCCGTTCTGCTGGATTCACGTCTGTTTAATCTAGGAAGTCTGCTCTCTGTCGGTCTGTTCTCCTGTGATATAGACCAGAAATTGTCTCAGCAATAATCTGGGGTGTATGTGGGGTGGAGGGAGGAAGGATTCCACTTGCTTGTTTTACCATAGAGGGAGAGGAAGGAAAGGGAAAGGGAGCGGAAAAGAAAAGAAGAAAGGACAGGGAAAGAAAAGGGAAAAGAAAGGAAACGAAAGGAAAAGAAGAGACAAGAAAGGAAAAAGAATAAAAAGGAAACGAGGAGAAAGAAAGGAAAAAAAGGATAAAGCAATGAAAAACATAAGGGTTGTACACGACACCACGCAGGAGGGGGGGGGGGATGGCAAAGAAACAGGAAAGGATACTTACCTCCTTTCCCCTCGACTTCCATTAAGTATACGTGCATCACATGTACTTCCCTTCCCTTCCTTTCCTTTTTTTTCTTTTGAGGGGAATGTGAAGATCCTTGTTCTTCTTTGGTTGATGTCAAGGCCTTGGGCCGTGAAAACTATTGTTTCTGGTATTTCCAGGGGCTCGTTCACCTGGAATCCCAACAATCTGGAGGCTCAGTTGGGCAACGTCAGTTGCCAACCTGGGCTTCAGTATGAGACCTGGTCACAAAATAATGTAGCAGAAAAAGAAACAACAACAAAAAAGATATCGTACTTATTTTGTGTGTCCTTGTGGACAGGAAAATATACCTAGGTCCTGTTACTATTCTTGCAAGAAGAAAAACCCAAGTTTACTTTTTATTTGTTTTCTGTGGTGTTTAAAGAAAGCACCCTGCCTAGTTCTCATCTTCCCAACCACTGATAGGCTTGATACCTGTTTTCTTTGTACTTGTATTTTCTCAGCAAGCTTTTCTCTTCTTCCTCACAGTGATTCCCTTTCTTGTATTCCTTTTCACATTGACTTGTGTTTTAAACACCTTGAACCATTAGCAGGATAGATAGGTTCTCATGCAGTCTTCTGTTAGAGACTATAAACTCAGATTCTCGATATACTTGAATTTAATGTTACTAAGAAGGTCCACTGTCACAAGATTTTATTTTTGCACTTAATTATTTCAATTCTCTAATTTCTAAATCTGCCTCTGAAATCATAATTTCTTTCAAAAGGAATAATGGCAATTGATTTCCTTTTGTGTCCACTTGGTATTAGTCCATTAATAAAGGAAAATATTTTGGCAATACATAATGTTGTGCTTATTCTTTGATTAGCATAACATGATCATTAAGAAATGTTGATGTGTTAAGAAAACATGAATCATAACAAAAGGTAAAAATTCCTTGGTATTGTGTGTGAAGAATTTAAGTCTTTAATCTAAAATGTGTGAGGGTGCTAAACTGATATTTCTTTCAAGCCAACTAATTCTTTGAGGTGACTTTTCAAACTATAATGAAAACAAGAGGACATTCAAGGTAGAAAGATACTCCAGGTAATGCAGATACGTAATTCTTACAGAAGTTAGATATCAATGGAAGAACAAGTTTAAGTTTACATTTTTTTAGTGTCAGCTCATGGAATTTTCAAAGTTCCTTTCTAAATGTACATTTTATTTTTTGTAGTTAGGAATGTGTAATAATGTTCCATTTTCTGGTAGGTATCAAAGTCTATTTAAATACTATTTTATCTATAATAGAAGTTAAGATAGCCATATATTAGTGTTCACAAACCAGAAACTGCCTGCCTATTTGTTCAGCCCATGAAATACCTCAAAATTCAGATGTTCCTCCTCTTCTGATAAGGTCACATTCTGATAAAACCATTGTGGGCCAAAGCTATCATGAGTCAAAATGCACTTCATACATCAAATCTACTACAGCTTGTGGCTTAGCAAAACAGAACGTTATCTTGGTGTCTACTTGCCTTCTCCACCCAGGTTTCCATGTAAAGCACCACATGTCACTAGCCCGGAAAAAGATCAAAATCCAAAGTGCACTGTCTCTGAATGTGTCATTCTTTTGCGCTATCAGTTGTACAGTCAAAAACTCAAATTCATCTATTCTGTCAGGACATCAATATTGAAAAGCAGTCAAATAACCAAGTAAAGTAAAAATTTTTTGAGACCAGCAGTGATTTCCAAAGTATTATGATTTTTTTTGTCTCAGTTGTTTTTCAAGGAGATAATGGATTTAACCAAATCAGTTCTTTCTTTTTAGCATGCCAGTTTAAAAAAAAAAAGGTTTCACTCACATCTTTCCAACAGACTCATTTCTCAAAGATTTTGCCCACTGATAAGGATTCAGATCTGTTTACTAAATTCTTACTGTGGAATAGGAGCACAGTACCTTACACTGTGGTTCTTTACATATACATACACATACATGTATATGGTGCCTTACACTTGGAGTTCTTCATATGGAGTATGTACACAGTGCTTTACACTGAGTTCTTCATATGTAGTATGTCCATGATAAGTTCTTCATACAGAGTATGTGCACACTGACTAAGTTCTTCATATAGAGTATGTGGACACTAAGTTCTTCATATAGAGTATGTGGACACTAAGTTCTTCATATAGAGTATGTGGACACTAAGTTCTTCATATAGAGTATGTGGACACTAAGTTCTTCATATAGAGTATGTGCACACTAAGTTCTTCATATAGAGTATGTGGACACTGACCAAGTTCTTCATGCGGATTATTACACAGTGCCTTACACTCTGAGTTCTTCATATGGAATATATGCGTGCTAAGTTCTTCACATAGAGCATGTGTACGCAGACTAAGTTCTTCATGTGGAGTACATGCACAGTACCTTCCACTCAATGCAGGACTAATAATCACTGTGAAAGTACCTTAGCAGAGTGGTGCTTCTGAAGGAGCTGCACTTCTTACATTTCCCCTTCTTGGTCTTGAGTGGAACAGATAAAACTGAAAACTCCCTTTGAAATCACCGTGAACACGCTGACTTTCCTTAGAAACAAGTCAGTAATTGCAAACATCAATGTGTAGATTCAGTCCTCAGAGATGATAGTTACACGGCCATTTCATTGTATGTAGTGTCTAGATTAAGTTTTCTCTGTCTTTGTTAGTATATTTGCTTCATCATAATATATCTAGGTTTAACACAGCAACATGGAATTGTCTTATAAGTAACACTTAGCTGTTTAGCGCAGTAGATGAACTATGAAGTTCAAGAATATTGGTTGTGCCATGCTTATGCACTGTTGTAGAATCAGCCTTCAGGAGGTTGAAACTTAGACCAACCTAAGCATAGCATAGGAGAATCCTATCTCATGAAGTGAAGAGTGGGTGTTGAGATGGCTCAGCTGGCAAAAGTGCTTACAAGCAATCCTAAAGACTTAAGTTCAATCCTTGGAACCCATGTAAAGTTAATAAAAGAAAACTGCCTCCACAAGTCGTGTGACCTTTATATGCTCACAGTGGCATGTGTGCCCCCCAAAATAATAAAATTTAAAGTAAATCTTAAAGTTAACTGAAGAAAAATTTCAAAACTTATCTTCCTCCAAAGAAAAAGAAAAAAGGAAATATAAAATTTGAGCTGAGGATACAGTTCAGTGATGGAGTGCTTTCATTTCACACACAAGGCCCTGGGTTGAACCCCAGAATTGTGAAACAGAAAACTAAAATTGTTTTCTTATTGCCAATCCATTAACATTTAATTAACATTGATTTGTAAACCTTGGTAACAGTTCCACAAAGTTGCATCTTTTTGTGATGATATACTTCATATTACCATATTAAAGAATGCTGTGATTGACTAATTTGTAAGAGCATAGAATTGTATCATGAAAATTGTATAGTAAAGTGATTTTTTTTGCAATCAAAAGTAAATTGCCTGGCAGACTGAAACTTTGTACTTTGGAATACAGTTTTCTAAGCTCATCATTAGCGTTATTTATTCTAAAATAGATGTCAACTTAGGGAACCAAAGTTCCATGATGATTTTGAACCCAAATCTCTATTACTAGAAATGCCTGACTTGTATTTTCTGGTCAATTAAAAAAATAAAGGTTTTCTAATGACCATTTAATTTTGAAGTCCTATATAGCCTTTCTTCTAAAGAGACCAAAACTCTTTTGAAAAGAAAGTTTGTGTTGAATTTAGACCTATTTGTTCAAAGTGTCTAAGGATGGAATTATAACAAAATAGCTTATGTATCATTAAGGATAATTATGTCTTTATCTTATGATTCTAGAATTAGGCCACTGGTTGCTTCATAACATGTACACAAAAACTACTTCAGTTCATACAGAAGGGCTTTAATAAAGCAGAAACAGAGAAAAACATGGATCGGTCATCTGGAAGTTACATTTCCGCTAAGGTGGGACAGATTGACTGATCAACAAGCTATCTCAGACTATGTTTTCATAAGGATTAAAGGAGACCATCATTTTGTGCTGATTGTAGCCAGCCTGTTTAGGGGACTTAGCTCCTGCTCTTTCTCAGATGGCTTCATTTTTAACGAGGATGAATCCTAGCATAAGTGACTTCATTTTTATTTTCAGTTTAATCTGAGGGATGAAATGGAGGAGTCTATCTGCATGATCTGCACAATGACCAACATATCATTGATCCCTCAAAGTCTTACATGGACTAAAGGCACTAGGATCCTTAGAAGCAAGGGATTAACAGTCACAATAGTGTTCCTATATTTAAGGGGAACACAAGAAAGAGTTCTAGGAAATGCCACTGAGTCCTTACACCTCATCAGAGAGGAGGACCCAGAGGAAAGTTTGATATACACATTAAAGGATGCTTCAGAGATGGGGGGAAGGGGCACTGGGAGAAAGGGAAGGAGGGGGAAAAGGAAGGGGAAAAGGGAGGAGGGAACAGGGAGGTTCAGGGAGGGGTGGAGGGAGGGAGGGGACAGGGGTACCTATTTCATTTGTATGAGCTGAAAAATTTTAAAAAAAGAAATGGAGGAGTCTAGTCTTAATAATGGCTTCCTATAATACCTATTTAGCAGCTCCATTTCAAAGAATGTTCTTATTTCACTAAGTGTAAGCTCCATTACCTCAAAAACATCTTTTTCATATATTTTTTATTATTTATTCAATTGTGCGGGTATGCGTGTGTGTGTATGTGTGTGTGTGTAGAACCACAGACGAATTCGGGAACCACCATGGACGCCTCCACCTCCTCCTTGTTTACTCTGCCCGGGCCGCCCCGCCTCCGCTCGGCGTCTATATGTGGGGTCTAGAATCCAAACTCAGGACCTTCCGCCTGCAAGGCAGAGGCTTAACCCCTGAGCCACCTCTGCACCCCTCAAAAACATTTTAATACATGCTAGTCATTTAGTAAACATTTACCTAGAATCATTTCTGTTTTGTTGGAATAAAAAAAGATGAATTGGTTTATTATTTTTAAATAACCATATAGTAGTAGTGTCTGTCACTTTACCTTGGAATTATTATTAAAATGGTAGAGAAATAACAATTCTTTCTAACCATTCTAAAATATTTGCAATGACTTTGAATGGCCTGATTTCCTTCAAGAGAAGATATGTGGAACCCCATTTGAGGAAACCCTTAACTGAAAGTTTGGGTGGTGGGGAGGGGGGTAATGTGATTGAAGAAGAGCATTGCGGAGCAATCCAGATCTTTCCAAGCACTTGCTCTGGAGTTCTGTGATCTTTCCAGCCCAGAGTTTCACTCCACTTTTTGGAGCTGGATGGAAGGCAGAAGTTGGAAGTGAGAAAAGTCTAAGCATTGTCATGTTGAAGGGGAAGAATGAAAACTGGCCAACAACTTCAACACAAGCTGAGTCCACATAGGAAACTCAGAAGTGACCACGATGCTCCAAATGGAAAGGATATAAAGAACTAAGTGATATGAAAGTTATGGTAACAGGAGGTGAAAAAGGGAGGGGCAGAAAGCCTGAGAGATTGAGAGATACAGAGAGAGATTAGGAGGGAGAGAGACAGAAAGAGGCAGAGACATAAAGAGAGAGATTGAGAGATACAGAGACAGATTGAGAGGAAGACAAATTAAGAGAGAATGATTCAGATTAAAAGACAGAAAGGCAGAGAGCAATGGTGACAGAGAGAGAGAGAGAGAGAGAACCTTCTTCAGAGGGAATTCACCTAGAAGGAGTTATCTCCATGAAAGTCTGTGCTCTAAGGATGTAGACAGGAGGCTACCAGGGAGTTGTTTATTTCAAATTGATTATGCAGTTGCACTTCGGTAGAAATTCATTCTGGAAAGTAGTAATGGAATGGACACAAACACCAAGGGCTAGGACAGAGCTCTCAGGAGCCTCCAGATTAAAAGGATGAAATGAGAAAGAATAAGAAAAAAGATGATCATTTGAAATGTGGATTAGCTCTGGGCGGTGCTCCCTCTTCCGGACCCCAGATCTGTGCAGTTGACCCTGTTGCCCGCTCCCTGTCCACTGTCAGGTCAGCAAATTCAGGAAAAATAGAGTTGCTAAGCAAACAGGCATGCTTTGCTTGCGCCTTCTGATTAGTTCTTGCTATAGGCGGTCACAAAAAAAAAAAAAAAAACTACCCCATCAAATTAGCCACTTGAATTGCCTTAAATATCAGGGTAGCATTGATTAAATTCATTTACTAGAGAGGAAAATAAATGCATTTTAAGAAGTAGGGTATGGAAGGTCTGAGTTTTTTTCCCATAGTTCAAGACATTTAGATCCTTAAAACATGAAAATTGCCCTTTGAAGCGAAAGCCTTTGTTAAAAAAATGAATGAGCTGCTTAATGCATTTGATGAAGTTTCAGTTATAACAATCTCCCCATTTGATCCTAAGCTCATAAAAAAATTGAAAAAAAAAGTAATGGCATATATTTTTGTAAGGAAAAGAAAGAAACCATATTTGTACAAGGAGAAAATTCTATGAGAGAAAACGTTTCCATTTTGGACAATTTAACAAATTACTGAAGCCAGTTTTTAGTTGGCTCTTAGAGTAGAATTAAATCTTGACTTTAATTTTTATGTTGTATTATTATAAAAGATAAAAAAGAGAGACAGTAGCTTCAATGGACACTCATAGCTCCCCTGAGAAGAAAATATGTATCACAGACTATTTTATATTAATCTTAGAAAGAGAATTTCTTGTTGGAAGCAAGATTCCTCAGTAGGCCCTACTATTGTTTCCCACCATCGCCCTTGAGAAGGGTAGCAAGTAGTCAGTTTTTTCGGATGAATTTCATGCTGATGTCATGCCAACCTTTTATCTTCACACAGAGGCCAGCGAGACTTGAACTCTGAGTATAATCTGTAACAAGCAGGACTGATGTGCACACGGAAGGAATGAAGTATGGATGTGAAAGAACGTCGGCCTTACTGCTCCCTGACCAAGAGCAGACGAGAGAAAGAACGGCGGTACACGAACTCATCGGCAGACAATGAGGAGTGTAGGGTCCCTACGCAGAAGTCTTACAGTTCCAGTGAAACCTTGAAAGCTTTTGATCATGATTCGTCTCGGCTGCTCTATGGAAACAGAGTAAAGGATTTGGTCCACAGAGAAGCAGACGAGTATACTAGACAAGGTAGGTACATTTCTAGTTACAAGGCATGCAAAGATTTGCCAACTTGCATAGTTTGGGGTTTGATTCTGTCTTTCTGTTTGTTTGGTTGGTTTTTTTGTTTGGTTTCTCCAGAAGGGCACATGAGTATTTTCCAAGTCTCATCCAGTGTTTCTGATTCCGAGGGTCACACAGTGTGTCAAGTGAAAGGTAGACTGCCACTAGGACGTCACAAGGGCTCCCATGCACGACTGCTATCACACCTGGAGATTTAATTTCATACACATCCACATTTAATATGGAGTCTGTGGTTTCGCAGATGGCCAATGCGTGCATGCCTACGCTTGAAATTCAGATTCCTTTTAGTCAAATGACGTGCTCGCAAGCATTGCTCTTGTAGTAAGAACCAGTAGAGGAGAACAGAGAGCTGCGGGAGAGAAAAGTGGTGTGAACCTCTTGAGAACAGGAATTAGGGGTCCAGCTTCATGGTCTGTTCAGCTTAGAAACCTACATGAGTCTGTTACACGAGAGCCTTCCTCCCAAGGGTTTCTGTCCTCTCTTAGCAGTTCCTAACTCCACACAGGCTATTATTCCACCATATAATGCTGTGGCTTGGTCAGTCGCATATATTTCTTGAGTATATTTTATACGCCCCCTTTTCTGTCTACATATCCTACCCATGGAACGATGACTTCTGAAAGTATAGCTCATACCCTAAACTAACCAATCTTCATACTTAAGACAGGAGCCTGTTTTAAATAAGGCTTAGCAAGTTATATTTTGTTTCAGCTGACACAGTCTTGAGATGAGGGCAAGACTATTCTTAATAAAGATAAAAATCCTGTTACACGTGTATGGCATCTTACAGTTTACACAGAACTTAATTTCCCTTTGCTGATTTAATCAGGAAACTAGAAAATCTGAATTGAACTTCAGTAATAAAGGATACATGCATATTTTTTCCAATCACTTCACACAGACAACGTGACACTGGACAGGAACAAATTTAAGAAAAAGTGATGACACTAAGCTGTTCAAAAGTCTGAAGAAGTCCCATGATTCTTTTCTCTTGGTCATGATAGATAAAGCCATCCTTACCTAAACCAGATTAGATAAAAGAAAACCCACTTGAAAACCCACTTTTCCTCTCTAATTAAGCATGCCTTGCTAAATACTGCTATCAAATTTTAAGGGAAGGGACAAAGCAGCTAGAGATTTAAAATTCATTTTTAAGGGAAGATGTAGAACACAGAGAGCACTCTGCAAATCAAGGGGCATTAGCCCACTGTACCCTACCCTACAATACTGAATTTAAATTTTCTCCCTCGTATTGGTCACAAAGTTGAAAAAGATTTCACCAGTTTTAAAAACTAATGAGTAATTTACCAGTGCAGGCTGTCTGAACTCTGTATGAAGTCTTGCTTTAAATAAATAAATAAATAAATAAATAGATAGATAGATAGATAGATAGATAGATAGATAAATGAATAAATGAATAAATAAATAAATAAGTAAATAAATAAATAAATAAATAGATAAATAAATAAAATGACCGG
The DNA here is from genome assembly GCA_023101885.1 of Typhlomys cinereus. NCBI lineage: Eukaryota > Metazoa > Chordata > Mammalia > Rodentia > Platacanthomyidae > Typhlomys > Typhlomys cinereus. The sequence continues at coordinate 142,258 of JALPQD010000401.1, forward strand.
TTAGTGCGGTGTTGTGGGGAAGGGGGAACAGACCAGCACTGTGGAGTAAGATCAGGAAGGAAAAGGCACACAAGTGGCGCAGAGCACGGGAGGCTCATCTGCACCCCAAGCAAGCATTTCATTTTGGCAAAGCTGAGGATGCTTTAAACCGGTTAAAAATAGCGCACTGAAATTTTCACCTCCCAGGCAGCGTTAATCCAGTGCAGACTGTTGTTGACGCCATCTGTGGAAACCCTGGAACCCAAGTTCTTAGGGGACCAAAAAGTGCTATTGCGCGGCTCCTTCCAAGCCAGGCACCAGGAAAGGAAAGGGGGACCCAGAGAGAGCACCGGGAGCCAGGCAGCAGATGGAGGCCCCTGGTCAGGAGCCCAGGGGAGTAGTGAGGAGAGGTTTGAGAGGAGATGAAGCAAACTGCAGTGTTTGATGGTGCTGCGACTTACGCGACAGCCTCTGAGTTAGAATTCATTGAAAACATCAATGGAAAGAGGGCTAATTCTAGTTAATGTGCGGGAGCCTGCAGAGTGCAGGCTCGTGCACCGAGCAGGCTGTGTGTGGTCACCTGGGGGTGGTCCACGCAGGAGAATCCGCTGCTCGCTGAGACTTGCCAGGCTTGAAGGGGGCCATGGCTAATGCTCAGCGAACTGAGACTTGAATGGAGGCACCCTGACGTCCACCTTCCAGGGCGGCCTTCGAAAGAGCGTGGGCAGAGCAGGTGCCAAAGAGAGACAGGCCATTTGAGGAAAGAATTGCCCCTAGCCTGATTACGACCAGTCGACTTCGTTTGCACATCAAAAATGACGATGGTGTGGATAATGAGAAGTATTGAAACTCAAGTCGCACCTGAGAAATAAAATTGATCTGACTTGGAGACGGAGTGGACCGGGGAGGGAAGCTTGGTGTATCCTTGGGTGCGTGTGTATGAGCTTGTATGAGCCAGAGCAGGACATCTGCGCGTGCACTTCATTTTCCCTCAGTGACTTCAGAGGATTAAACTCAGATCCACCAGCTTGCACAACAAGCACTTTCCCGACTTCCCTCTCCCCATTTCCTACTTTTTTTTTTTTCTTTTTCTTCCCGGTGCTTTGAGCTGGCGACTGTTTCCAGCAGGTAAGGCAGGTGCAGGAGGGAAAAGGAATAGGGCAAGCCTGCTCTCGGAGTGTGTTTTTCTTGAGCAAGCATTAATGAAACAGTTCTCCCAGACAAATGTCAGTTTCTCCTCACTGACTCTTCTGCTGTGGGATTAATTATTTAATTGACAAAATGTGCTTCCTGCCTCAGCTCCTGACATCACACACGTAATAAAAATGAAAGATGAAAAATATGAATCATGGCCAGAGAGTGTTAAGATGGTTCCAAAGAAGCCTGTTAATTTAACTACTCTGCAGAGTTTTAAAACCGCTTCCATGCCCTGCATCCACTTACTTCTTGAATAATCCAGAAAAATGCCATTTCACCTGGAGAAAGGGATAAACAGAGACCCCTTTGATGCAGTTACGTGGAGGAATCGAGATGGAGAAACGTGGCCTTTTAAAAATTTCTATCCACCAGTTTTCTGTCATCATGCTCGATTTTAAGCTCTTTTTATGGCGTCACTACCTGGCAGGTGACTCCTGTTAATTACATATTATATTTAGATCCCGTAAAGTCACAATTTTGGATTCGTGGCAATGTGAGGCTCGACTGGATCCCACACAGATCCCCGTCCTCGCTGGGGGAAGGAACAAGTTGCTCTTCCCACAGCTGTTCGGTTCTCTGTAGGTGTGTGAGAGACTTTTAGGGTGATGGTAGGGAATTTTGCATTCTTGGATACAATTTTTATCGATTCATCTTTGAAGAGACTGTGTCCAGTCAGGTTGGAGATATATTTCTTATGATTTAACTGCATCAGTTCAGTCCATAGTTTCCAGAAGACATAAGGCAGATGCTCTTTTTTTCTTTTTTAAATCCTGATGGAGTTGCCCTGCCATACATGATAAGCAAGGGATGTTGGCCCTAAAGGGAATGTTAACCAAAAAAAAGATTGTGGAATAGGAATACTTTCGTTCCTCTCAAACATAACTGAAAAGGACTACCTGCGAGAAAAGTCCTGATCCCGTGAGGTCGGCAGTCATGGTATCAGGATGGTCAACTTAAGAATTTGAAAATGAGAAAGTTGCTATATGTCTTTTTAGTTTCTAGAATGGCAATGGATGGGAAAGTTATCAGTTTGGGGGTGGGCAAAACAGCCTCATAGTTACGCTTACGCATCTCTGAGATTGAAAGAGGAGCTCCATCTGCAGATCAAGGAAGGAGGGAGGAAGCAGACAGAGGCAGACAGGCTTGCTAAGCGGGACTCACTTCTGGTCCTTCTCGACCATGAGGCTCCACCCCCAGACTCCTCTCTTTGAGACTCAGCTTATCATTATAATATAGCACCCAGCACTGTTCACCCCACTATCATTGCTCCTGCTTCTTTTATCATCCACAGCTAGCCCAGGTTCAACTCAAGTGGTTCTGAGTTTCTGCTGGGAAAGGGAAAAGAAAGAAAAGATGCCTTAAAAAATAGTATTGGAGGCAGGAGAGATGGCTCAGGGGCTAAGATTCTGCCTCACAAGCAGAAGCTTCTGAGTTCGGATCCCAGGTCCTACATAAAACAGCAGGCAGAGGGCAGGAGAGGTGGCTCAGGGGTTAAGCCTCCGCCTTGCAGGCGGAAGATCCTGAGTTCGGATCCTCGACCCCACGTATAGATGCCAGGCGGAGGCGGGGGCGGCCTGCGTTTCTGGTCCTGGTAGGGCGGAGCCTGTGAATCCCCGGGCAGAAGGAGGTGGAGGCGTCCATGGTGGTTCGCGAGTTCGTCCGTGGTTCTACACATACACAGACACATACACACACACGCACATACACACGCACATGTGCACAGTTGAATAAATAATAAAAAAATTTAAAAAAAACAGCAGGCAGAAAGGGTGGTGACTGATCCTGGTGGGTGGAGTCTAGGAAATCTCAAAGCCAGGCACACAGGAGGTAGAAGCAATTCTGATTGATCCAGAAGTCGCTCTTCGTCCTCCACAGGAACACAGAGTGCCCTCTGATACACACACACGCGCGTGCATGTTCGTGCACATGTACACACACACACAAAATAAGTAAGTAAATAAAAAGCTATATGGACAGTAGGAGTCCCTCTTGCTGCAATCGTGGGAGGAAAGCTGGGGCTGTGTGCATGCTGCGCAAGCATCTACCAGCAACCTGCACCCCGGGCCTATTTCATCTGTCATGCAATATTACACATATAGCCCTGCCCCTTGCCAAGGAAGGAACCAAAGAATACCTGTGACAACTGAAGACTGAGCTTTAGACACACCTGAGAAGAACTGACAATTAAGGACTGAGCAAGCCTGGAGGAGATTCTCTAATCAGTGTGGCAAGACCAGCCCTGGGTGGGTGGGATCTTCCTTGGCGGGTGGGTAAGATGGAGCGAGATTAAACTTGGCACACTTCAGCAAACTGGACAGACATGCTGTATGACAAGTGAGAATGGTCCCTCTTTCGGGGTCTCTATGGACATTGGTGTGGTCAGTTTTCTCCCCTGCTTGGTGTGGGTCAACTCTCCTGCCAAGTTGGACTAAGAACTGTAACCGGACTATGATAAACCAGAATAAAACAGCTTGTTCCCCTAAGCTGTTTGATTGTGAATTGAATGGCAGCATGCAGACAAACTGCAACAACGTCAGAAGAGCAGCGTAAGCTAGCCTGTGCATGTCTGCCAAGCAAGGATTCTGGCCTGTGTGTCCTGGAGAGAGGCTCTTCCACTGTCCCGTTAGCCAACTCCTCAGCAGTGGCCAGTGATCGCAGAGACCTCAGAGCTGAGCCGAGGCGGGCTTTCTTCACATTGTGTCACGTGAGCGTTTAGAATGGGATAGGATCAGAAGGAAGACTATAGCCTCGTCTTCTAGAGAGAGGCTAGTGCCTGTGCTGTGGACCCTACTTAAATGAATGTCATCTCATAGGAGCAGCTGGGTGTCATGTCTGCTCAGGAGCTGAAGGACTCCTAAGCCCAGGCCTTGGTCCACTCTGTGTCAGAATGCCAGCTACAGACACCTGCTTCTGGGCACAGCGAGGCTCATCCTTGGGGTCTCGCAGAACAGTCTGCTCTTTCTAAGGCTACCCCAGGAGAACAGCATGCCGAATGGTGTCCAGCACGCAGGGTGTAGGGGCACACTAGGATGCTTGTGAGGAGAGGGGGTCCTACAGACCAGAGAGGGCAACTTGAGCCAATGTAAGAAAATAAAAGAAGAACACGCCGAAATTCAGATCCCTGACAGTAAGAATAACCAAGAAAAAGCCACCAACAACAGAACCAACGAACGATCATCAAGCCCTAGAGTCAAAAAAAAAAGCCACAATTATAGCAAACTAAACAATAGAAGAGGCTGGGGGTGTAGCTCAGTGATAGAACACACGCCCAGCATGCCCAAGGCTGGGAATTCAATCCTCCCCACCAAAGTGAAAATAGAAACAAATGAAAGAAAATAATGTGTTGCAGAAGAGAGGTGGTCATGGCTGAGAGGTGGTGAAGGTTGGTAATGTAAAGGTTGAAGTGTCAACATAAACATAGTCTGGTAACGTGGATCCCGTCTCTGGAGTCCACATGGTAGAAGGAAAAAAGCCAAAAAAACAAAAAAAAAAAACTTATCCTTGACCTATGCACATGAAAGTATGTGCCTATTCTCTCTCTCTCTCTCTCTCTCTCTCTCTCTCTGTATCTTTATCTTTCTCCCTAAATGAATAAAATATTTAAAAACCAAAATTAGACAACTAGACACACATCCATAAGCATTTCTTAGAAAAAAATCTTTGAAGATGTTTTTCAGTAAGAGTCTAAGAAGACAAAGCAACTCGCTTTTCTTATTAATTACACAAGAATAAGACTGCACAAACCTGTCTCATGCGCAGCAGTAGAACCTGTGAGCAGGCAGAATAATACTTGCTGAGACAGAAGACCAACCCAGGGATACTATAGGCAGAGAACATATCACAGAGAAGGAAGATTTCCTTTCTCATCCTTGCCACAAAAGACTAGCCCAGCAGATAAGACACACAGTGGACTGTTTATGTGCCGTGGAATTTTATTTAAGGAAATGAGAATGCAAGAAACATAAATGCGTGTGCTGTAGGCTTATCCTTAATGAAGAGATACATAGTGATGGAGAAGATAGACAGATGCAACAAATTCTAATGGTCACAGAGGGATGAAAAAGAGAAAACTCTACTTCCTGAAGGTTTGACAATTTGAGTTTATAAAACAATTGACTAATCCAGAGATCATCAGAAGAAAAACCACAGGAATGAATTAGCACATGATCACATGTGAGGCACATGAAGTAGGAAGCTACGAGAAGAGAGATCACTGAAGCTTTCGGGCTTCTAAAAGAAGTGTACCGTGTGCCCTTGGGGCTTGGAGCTGGTATCCTTGGAAAAGGATGCTGTGTGGAGAAAGCGATGGGGAGGGAATGCACAGGGAAGGCAGGTGGACTTGCTCTGTTATTAGAATCTCTCAGGTAACAGCCCTTCCAACAATAGATGGGGGAACACACAATGTATGTCTTCTTTTCTGGAAAATAGTTCCTGTGGTCGAAGCCTATCTGAGTTTCTGGCTCAAGTGTCAAGCTTTGGGTTTCCCATTGCTGTGGCTGATCACGTCCATTTCATGAGACATGAGGAAGGGATCCAGGATGATTCCATTTCTTCTGGACGGATAGCTAGACAGGGGCTCTGAGAGAACCCCTCTGAGAGAACCTCTTTTTTGTGCTTCTGGAAGGTAGCAAGGCCCATTTTCTTGGATCCTTCACTCAGTTCAGCTCTGGTATAGGAAGAAGAGCTCTCCAGTTGGCCTTGGTTTGGGGGCATGGCAGGAAGAAGTCAGAGTAACCTTCCCAGGTTTTATGGCCTGCTTTGAAGGACAGGGGTAGGGGAAAGGTGAGGCTCACCAGAGGTGTAGGGTAACAGCCCAGACTGCAGAAGTCCCAAAGGACTCAGCTTGGCCAGCCTTTCCAAAACAGCAACTAAAGAAATAAGTAATGGGGGAAAGGAGATAAAAGACATTTAACCCAAGTATACATTGAGAAGAGGAATGGATAAAGGACTCTGGTGGCCCCCAAGTTAGCATATTGACAGGATTACCTCTAAACAGAGGAAGAAATGGGACAGGGAACCAAGAGGTATGCATAATTAAGTCATCCTAGTCTAGCTATGGTTTGGTTGATTATTGTTTCGATTTTCATTTGTTTGTGGTCCAAAGAAGTCCTTATTGCTTGAGGGGTGGGCAAGCTGGTTCTCAAGAGATGGCAATTTCTGCTCCATGGTACAACCTAGTCATCGTGGGTACCTGCTCTCATCAGGTGGAGGGTCTCCGCTCCGAGGTTTTAATGCTCTCAGATTCCAAAGTAACTAGAGGTTTAGGATGGTGATTGTGTTACTAGGATCTCACCCAGATCCTTGTGAGCTCCATCAAAAGAGTTCAGATGAAACATGCAAAAAATACAATGTAAATGACAGAGCTTGTTACAGAAACTCTAAGGCCCCGTCAAGGATGGGAGCGGAACACGGTCAGAGAGGTCATGGAGAAAGCAATGGCTCTCGTGGGGTGGGAGAGACCATGGTGCCTACCTACAAGTTTAGGCAGCTTTCATGCTGTTTCCTACAATTCCTTGACTAGACAGCTTTCCTGAGAGTCATCTTCCTGGTGAGGTGCTTGACAAGTCCATTCGAATGGACTCGGAAGGGAGGACACAATGTATGTCTTCTTTCCTGGAAAGCCTCCGGATAGACAGTCATTGCATGATCTCCTTGGCAGTTCAGAAAGTCATATCTCCACCCAAGGATGGAGATGCAATTCAGACTCCATTCTTTTCCCTAGTAATCAAAGTCCTGCAGCTTGTGGTCCTGCTTTTATAAGATGTGGACTATAAAGGAGGGAGTCCATCCTTTATGACCTTTAAAGTTGGTTCTTACCTAGCCTAGGAGCCGCAGGGTCTGTGGACATCATAAAAAGCTGATGGTAAGGTACCTTCAGCCTTGAGGGGCAGCGAGGTAGGTGGAGCAACACTAGTTTCTAAAGCAACATTCTTGAGTGATTAACATGCCTGTATGCAGAGGTGAGCAGGTGCCACAGTGAGAGACAGGCACAATAAAGGCAGAGATGTCAGGCTTTCATTCTGCTTTTAGTGACCTTAGAGTCAATGCCTATTTAGCAAACAAAACACAGTTTGTAAGTGCCGATCATAACCTTTCAGTTTTCACTGTTTCTTGAAATTGCCTAAGTATCATGTTCCCAGGGTTGGGGCAGCATGTTGTGTAACCCATCGAGATCATTCTTCTTAGCCAGGAACAACAGCTCCTCCCAGCTCTCGAAAGGGTAAAAGCTGCAGGAGCACCATAGCTGAAGGGTAACTTGGACCCACCTAGCAAGACCCCATTCATCTCTCAGAGAGAATGATACACATTTGAGAGCACGAAGGACCAGAGACTGCATCATCGGTGTGCACCACAGCATTCAAGGAGGAACACCACAGAGCTGAACCACAACCTGGAAGAGAAGACGCCACGCGAGGAAATCCCAAATGAATGCACAGCACCTGCAAGTCTCCAAGGAGTTCCAGGAGGAGGAAGATCCGCAAGAGACTGCAAGTGAAAGTGCTCATCAGTCTCCGCAAGATCCAGTAGTTATGAGAAAGTGGGAGGGAAGGCAAAAGTGCCCCCAAATCCCATCTTCTCTGAGAGGGAAGGAGGGGGAAACCTTCCTTCGAGAAACAGAGGCTTCTCAGAGGGAAATAATTGCTATCTCGCATTCATATAACAATGAAAAACATGTATTTGAATATGAATGTCAGGAAAGGGAAGGTGATCATTAGGGGAATGAAAGGCACAATAGACTTACCTAATTAGTAGGGGGGAAAGGAACTGAATAGCAATCTGCCCAAATTAGCAAAAACAGCTCCCAGGAAAAGGAGGAAACCAGGAAAATCATGAATAACCATAAATCAAGATGGAGGGAATCGCATCTATAGTATATGTTGTATGAAGTGCAAGTGTTCATAAGAGTCATTGGTGTTTAAAAGGAACACACTTGACATGGTTTCAAAGAATTGAGAATAAAAAGATGCCAAGCCAAAAGAAAGTAGGCATGGCTTTATTAATAGTGGCAAAGGCAGAATTTATCATTAAACACTCTTAATAAGTAAGGCTGGGGGTGTTGCTCAGTGGTAGAACACTCAGCAGGTTGTTGTATGAGGCTCTGGGTATCAAACCCAGCAACACAACAAAAGATGTACTTGGTAGAAGATGAACGCTCTTAACCATATGCATTAAATCATGTGGTAGTTAAAGATATAAAGTAAACAAATGGTATTAGAAGAAAAGAGATCATTACATCCCATTTATAATAGGATATTTTAATTTTACCATTCACAAAATCGGTTAGATCTAAAACATAAAGTTAAGAGTATAGATGGTGTGTGCTGTTTCATACCTGGAATCCCAGCTTTAGAAGCTGATCCAGGAAGACTGTATGAGATAAAGAGGGAGAGAGAGAGAGAGAGAAAGGGAAGAAAGGAGGAAGGGAGGGAAGAAGGGTGGGAGGGAGGAAGGAAGATAAAAGAAGGAGCAATTATACAATAATAAAGTATTTTAGCTATAAAATTTATACATACAGTTAATTATGTCAGAAATGATAGAATTATTCATATTATTCATATTATTATAAAATATTTCAGAAATCAGTCTTGTATTTGAGCACAACCTGCAAAAAATATTTGATTATAAAATAAAAAATATTTGATTATAAAATTAAAAATAAGTAGCAGAACAGATAACAAAAGTAGTCAGAACAAAAACCAAAGAAAAGGATGAAGATAAAAATGAATAATAAAGCAAACAAAGAGCCAATTCATTTTAAAAGACTAAGGTCTGGACTGGGCGATGCTCAGTGGATGGGAAGAGCTGGACTTTGGACCCTCCGGACCCTCAGAAGAGCTGGTCAGGAGTGGTGGCCGCCTGCAGCCCTAGCACTTGGGAGTCAAGAACAAGGAATCGCCAGGGCAAGCTGGTTAGGTGACCTAGCCACCTGGTGAGTTCTGGATTCAGTTGAGAAACGCTGTTTTAATAATCAAAGGGGAGAGCAATCATTGAAAGCAATTGGTGTCAACATGGGACCTCCACAGGTACCTACTTCTGCACACACTCATGTGTCCTCTGCATGTGTGCACATTCAAACATGAATACACATATGCATGTACCCCATGTGCACAAGCACACGGAAGAAAACAAAGAAGACTGGCTGCGCATAATTTCATAGGCCTGTAATTCCAGCTGCTTGAGAGCTAATCAGAAATTCAAGACTTATCTGGTTAACTAGGTGAAATCCTACCCTGTTTCAAAGAAATTATGTATATATAATATATATATATGTAATATATATATATATATATATATATATATATATATATATGGCTAAGGATAGAGCTCAGTGGTATAAGTACTTGCCTAACATGTATAGTGTCCAGGTTCAATCCCCTTAGCCTACCAAATAAATAAATTAATTTAATTAAATTAAAAGAAGAGACGAGTAAAAACAAAAAAAGGCCCTGTGATCTCAGTTAAGGAATTATAGTAGAAAACCACGAAAGAGGTGCTAAAAAGAGGGTAAGAACTAAATGGAACTATTTATTCTGAGCAATGAATTTGAAAAATCAAGAAGAATTATGTCTCAGAAGATGATTAGTCCAAATGCTTTTCAGAACATGGAGAAAAACTTTCCAAAACAATTATCTCAGAAAAAAATCAAGCCCAGTGTTCAAAAAGCCATTCAACTCTTCCAAATAATGGCATCAACATTTATATTATGAATTTGACATGACCTTGATACAGAACTTGATTAAAATAGTTCAAAAGAGAAACTGCCCAGATTGAAATTGTTTCTCCATGTGAGTGTAAAAACTCTCAGTCACTCTCTTCATGTGTGAAGAGATCAATATATTAAAGAAGAAATATGTTAGACCAAATTAATAATCAGATGGTTACTAATCCTTGCTGATAATATGAGGATTTCTTAATATTAGAAAAATCTATTAACATAATTAGGTTATTCAAATTTAAAACATGATCTTAAAGATAAATAAGGAAAATGTTTTAGATTCATGAACCCTTCTTTATTAAATTTTTACTGTGTGGTCCAGGCTGGCCTTGAACTCAAAATCCTCCTGCCTCAAACCTTGAAACTTTGGAATTATAGGCATCTGCTGCCATGTCTGGCATTTTGTTTCACTTATCTGTGAATTGTGAGTGTGCATAAAAGTATGCTACCTGCTTAAAATAATACCTTATGCATGTTACACAGCAAGTATTAAGCAAACATAATTCCTAAGTAGTAATTACCTAAATTTGGAATCACAATGACAAAAAACACTATAAAATTCTTTGGAATAAATAATATGGAACCTAATATGAAGGAATTTATTAAAAAATACTGAAAAACAAAATAAGATCTGAATGAATGGAATGATGGTCTGTGTTTTTGAATGAGAAAGCTACTGTCATGAATATACCAGTTGGCCCAAAATGATTGCTGTGGAAGTCAAAACTGTCACATATCCCAGTGAGTCAGTGTGACTTTTAATTTGAATAGGTGATCTGAAAATTCACATGGAAGAATAAATGTCTAAAAATAGCTCCCCCCCCAAAAAAAGTGCCTTAAAATTAATAACTGAAGGTCAAGGATCGTTTTATACTGTATAAAATATTATGAATTCCTATCATCATTTCTGTATATCATTGGTAGAAATACTAGCAAGTAGATTACCATACTAGAGTAAAATTTTAGAAAAAAATACCATGGTATATAGGGAAACTTAACATAAGACCACAAAAAATTTAATTCAGAGGGATTTGATAAATGGTGCTGGCACAACTGGCTATCCATCTGGAAGAATGTAAAATTGGACCCATATCTCTTCGCATATTCAAAAATAAATTAAGATGGATTAAAGACAAATGTAAAAAAAAAAATGAAGCAGTAAGACTTCTAGAAGTTAATTTGGGAGTCTGGGTAACGCAGGAATGGTTTGTGCCATGGGGAGCAGAAAGACCCAAACACAGCCGCAAAGACACCTAAAGGAATTATTTTCTCACAAATAATTCCAAAGGCAGACGGTCCAGAGATCAAAGCTGCCGTTCGGAACCCAGCTTCCTTCTGTCGCTTCTGCTCCACCATCCTGAGCATGTGGCTCTGGTCCCATGGATCCCCGGGGAGTTTCTGCACGTGCGCACTCCTGTGGGAGTAAGAATGAACGCACAGGCGAGAGGCCTCCTCTGCACACGCAACTGTGTCCTTTTGCTCCCCCCAGGAAGCTTCTTTCTGTAAGGCCCCCCACCCCCACCCCCACCCCCACACATTAAAACAAAAACAAAAACAAAAACACGTCCTTTATGACCATTCTCAGCTGCACCAGACAGGGAGCACGAACTGTTTTTCTGTTTTTTTCTCCATACTCCTCATCAAAAGGTGAATCCACATAACCCACTCCCAAGACTACACGTGTGTTCCCCAACAGTAGATGAGGAACTCAGCAGGAAAGATAGGCTTAATTTTCATTTGACACTTTTATCGTGTCAATTAAAATCCCCCCCAACAAAACTGTTCTTTTAGGAAATGTACTTCATATACATGGGACAAAGATAAGGGTCCTATAAATATTAACTTTGAAGATGAAAAACGGGAAGTGACATGAATAGACAAGTCGTCAAAGGGGAATGCAAATGGTCAGAAAACATGAAAAGGGAAATTAGTTCTCCTCTAATTCTAGGACAGAGAGTAGTTAATTTAAACTGCCCATCACCTTCTCATCTCCTTAGCTTCACTGCCCTTCATTGTCCTTTGCTGACCATTCACGAAATCCAGGGCTCTCTGGTGATTTTCTCCATAGACAAGAGAAATGCAGTCAAGCAAGCAGAAGATTCTCCTGTAGGTAACACGTTCATGGCTGGGGTTAGGAACTCATGTTTGCAAAGAGACAACCTCAGCTCCAGATCACTAAGGATCATGTTCTTTAGATGCGCACAGTGGCCTGCGTGTTCCCTTCTGGCAAACTCCTTGTCCACAGGAGAAGCTACCCTAATCCTCACCCACTTCTCCACACAGCATATTCCTAAAGTGCAGACTTTCTGTACTTTCGGTAAGTTTGTGCTTAGGAAGAAGTCAGAAGAAACATCGACAAAGAGAATCAACTCAGGGACAGCTTCTTGGAAGCATTATTGAGGAACGCTTATGAAAGTATGGGAAAGACATGCAACCAAAAAAATTATCTGATGGAATTAATGACAATGGCAAAATAGGAGAGAAGAACAGCAAACTTTTAACATGTTACAGTTGGAGTACGAATCTATGAGGGAAATATTTTAATTTAAAATTACCAAAGGCCAAAAGCAGAAAATCAACCCTTCTTTGGAAGCCCAGCAGGTTGGTTATATATACACCGGGAGTTAGAGAAGAAAATTACCTTTCTAGAGATTCAGATTGAGCAGTGTCTTACGCTGTAGCACAGACTGCATTAAATTCACTATGTAGCCAGGCTCGTTTCCAACTCACAGCAGCCTTCTAGCTCAACCTCCCAAGTATATCTCATAGACCCGCACACCTAGATCCTGTTTAACTTAGTGGTTTTAACTTAGCGTGAAGATGGACTATAAGGCAAAGTCATTGGTACTGAAAGAAATCTCAACCCTTCATACGGTTTTTACTTTTACTGTATTTTGTTATCTTTGTCAGTTTCATACATGAACACAATGAGTTTAAGTCACCCTACATTACATGACCCCATCTCCCTCCCATTGAAATCCTTCTTCCCATCCACTTTGTTTCCTACCTCCATATCTTTTGTTGTATGTGTGGCTCAAGGAGTTTCGTCATTGGCATGTAACTCAACACTTGCTGGAAGATGGGCGACATGTCACTGGCTATACCTCTGAAGAAAGTAGCTCCCCTTCTAACAGCCAGCAGGAACTCTTAATGCTTTCTCCAGGGGGGGAGGGGTGTACCATGGTGAAGTGTTGCTGATCTTGCGGAGGTTAGCGTAGCTGCAGTGAGTTCATGGCAGAAGGGCCCTGTCATATCCAGAAGATGCTATCTGGGGCTCTTCTTTCACACCCTCTGGCTTTTGCATTCTTATGGCAATGTTACCTGAGCCATGGTGTATGTGGCAGGCTAGAGGGTTATAGAGATTGATATAGACATTCTATTTAGCACCCCATAACTGCTTATTCTCTGCACTATGGACAATTGTGATTCTCTGTATTAAATGTGTTCCATTACAAGACATCATCTTGAGGTGGCTAAGCACTGCACTATTAAGTATTTAGAAGGCAAGTTGATGTCAATCACAGGTACTTTCTCTTCCAGGTTTTTGACCTCCGCATCTACACAGTTCTGAGCCTGGTTTGCAGTACCAGGGAGATTCATGTTTCCATCCTCAGCCATTTTTGTCTATTTCTTTCTCTTTGGACTCTTGCTGGTTCGTTCTTGGCCTTGTCTTGATGTTTCATCCTGCTGCTTCCTTCCTGTGTCTGCACAGATGATGTAGCTGGAAGAGCTTTGCCTTCCTCATTGTCCATCTTACAGGGTGAGAGAAGTGACTTAGGCTTATTACAGCCCTCACACCTCAGCAGCCACTGAGAGCTAGACCCAAGTGTGGTGCTTCTGATCCGTTTCTAGTCTACTCTTTAATCTTTCTAAGTTCTACTGCAAATGTGGATTACAAAGCTAAACATGTTCTGAAATATCTTCGCGCAGACAAACTCAGGTTATAAAATGGCTAAATATGAAAGAACACTCAGTAAATTAGACTTCATCAAAATTAAACAGTTCTTCTTATAGACAGTGCCTCTCAGCAAATGAAAGGCAAACCACAGTCTATGAAAAAAAAAATCTATCTTTGAGTCTATTTTGTTTAACAAATGACCTGTATATAGAATATCTAAAGAGCTCCTACAAATAATTTACAGGATAAATAACAGTGGCCAAAAAACTTCTAGGAAAAGTATTATATTAAAGATGCACAGATGAAATGACTCAGTAGATAAAAATACATGGGCACAACTCATTATCCTCTAACCTCCACTCTCATGGCCTCTCTCATGGCCTCTCTCTCTCTCTCTCTCTCTCTCTCTTCTCTCCCCCTTACCTTCTCCCTTTCCCTCCCTCTTTTTCTCTATCTCCTAAATAAATAGATAAATACATAAGTTTTAATGCACACAAGAAAAAGTGCTCAACATCTCTACCCATTAAAGACTTGAAATTTTTAACTACAAGACATTGCAATTTACTCACTAAATTTGTTCAAATTAAAAGGACCTAGCCTGGCTGTAATAGTATATGTAATAGTATATCTCTGCACTTGAGAAGTGGAGGTGAAACATTCAAGGTCATCCTGGGCTTTGTAGATCCCAGGTGGAAAAGAAGAAAGAAAAGGAAGGAAAGAAGGAAGGGAAGGAGGGAGGGAGGGAAGGAGGGAGGGAGGGAAGGGAGGAGGAAGGGAAGGAAGGAAAGAGGGAGGGAGGGAAGGGAGGAGGGAGGGAGGTGGGAAGGGAGGGAAGGAGGGAAGGAAGGAGGGAGGGAAGGGAAGGAAGGAGTGAAGGGAAGGAGGGAAGGGAAATTGAAGGAGGGAGGGAGGGTGGGAGGGAGGGAGGGAGGGAGGGTGGGAGGAGAAAGAGAAGGAACAAGAAAGAGAGGGAGGCAAAGTCTAGCATGGACTAAATGCACTAGGATCTTTAGAAGCAAGGGATTAACAGTTACAATAGTGTTCCTATACTTAAGGGAAGCACAAGAAAGAGCTCTAGGCAATGCTACTGAGTCCTTACACCTCATCAGAGAGGAGGACCCAGAGGAAAGTTTGATATACACATTAAAGGATTCTTCAGAGATGGGGGGAGGCACTGGGAGAAAGGGAGGGGGGGGAAGGAAGGGGAAAAGGGGGGAGGGAGCAGGGAGATCCAGGGAGGGGTGGAGGGAGGGAGGGGACAGGGGTACCTATTACATTTGTATGAGCAGAAAAATAAATAAATTTAAAAAAAGGAAGAGAGGGAGGAAAGGAACAAAAGAAAAAAAAAAAAGGAAAGCTAGATCCATACCACCTGATATGGTGAGAATGAGAAACAAGGGAAGTCTCCTGTTTTGCTGGTGGTAGTGTGAAACATACAATGACACAACCACTCTGGAAACTTTTAGAAATAGCATCTCCCCCTTGATCCATGACTTCATCATCTCAGTTTTTACTCAGGGTCAATGAAAGCTTCTGTTCACTGCCACTCTGTTCATAATTGGTCCAAAGGAAAATCACCATGTTGGTTGGTGAGTGTGACAGATGTGTGATAATCATTCAGTGGGATGCAATGTGGAGATACCAAACAATGAGCAACTGACACAGTCTGGAAGAATCTCAGAAAAACTCCTCGAATCAAAAAGATCCAAAATGCACGCTGCTTGGTAGCATGACCATGGCATTTCAAGGACAGACGGAACTCATCTGGGTACAGGGAGTAGAGCAGTGTACTCCCGGGAGGGTAGACAGGGCGTGGGAGAACTTGGTGGGCATGAAAGAGACATACTTCTGGTTTGGGCGCGAATGTGGTGGCTACATTTCTTGCAAAACACGTAGTGTCAGCTCTGAATCTCTGATTTTTATTGTGCGTGAAGCTACCTAAACAGTGATCTTGTAAACAAGATCAAAGCCAGACATGCTCAAGCGTGTGGAGTTGAATGGGGACAAATTCATAATCTTCAGGCTTCTTCGAATCCATCTTTGGTCATGATGAAGTTCCATTTGGTCATGTGGTCTCTACTGAGCCAATGCCCTAGTCTTTAAAACAACCTTTACTACTGGTGTTCCAGAAGGGTTGCTGTAAATAGATTCTTGCCTTTGCAATGATTGCATGTATGATGTACCAAGCTATGCTGAAAGAATAAAGAGTCAATGGCATGACAACAAGAATATTCCTTTCAAATAGTTCATCAATTTCCAAATACCAAAAATCCCAATTTAAGCTCTTAGACCTCAAGTACTTCAGGGGGAAGGAGCCCCCTGGAATGTCACTAAAATGATAAGTTCCTTTTAAATGTTTCTGTATCCTGCATGTTCCAGATAGGTGAAAAGAGTTGAATTCCTATTTCTTCAAATGTAGGACATGAAGGTTACGCATATAATTTTAGAATACCACTAATAGCATTGGGCAGATGTAAAAATAGTGTTAATAACTCCTTTGGTGAAAATATTAATTATGTGCCTCTGCACCATTTTTTACCTCAGCTTTGGAAGGAAATGGAAGAATTCGCTTTTCTTAGCCCTTTATTTATCTTTGGTTTATTTGTATTTTTTTAACATATGAAAACATTAAACCTCCCGACATGTTGGCACTTGTGAGAGGAAAAGTCAAGAGCCAAGAGGAAAATGCTTTTAATGTTAAAGACTGAAAATTTGGTTTAGTCTTGGATGCCATTGGAGTGAATAATGGGAAACGACCCTGTACTTCAAAAGAAATGTGACCACATGGTCTTACCATTCAGCATGTAATGCTGCTGCGAATTTCCAGCCAGACCCCAAACTTTCCCTTTCCCCACTTCTGTCATCATACAAGAACGAAAAGAATCCAAAACCCTTTCTCTGTTCCTCTAGCACTGAACAAACTTTCTTTTTTGGGGGAGGGCAACAGAGGGGACGAGGAGGGGGGGAGAAGGCTGATTTTGTAAAAAGAGACAAAAACCTGAAAAAGCATTCAGATCCACAAGGCTAATTATTGCAACTCCAAAGTTTATTACTTTTAAATATTAACTGCTTAAAATGATTCATTCCAAGATCAAAATGATTAATCCTTCTCAGTGGTTATAAATGTCAGCGGCAGGATTAAAGGATTTAGATGGTCATGTTTACTCAACCTTAAATTTCTGTGCTAAAGACACAAGTTAAATGGCTTCAGTTTATCATTGTCTCATGTTAATGTTTTTCTCTGAAGGGCCTCTTTCAGCCTCCCCTCACTGATTGTTAACTCATGTTGGCTAAGTAGGCAAGTGCTTCTTTCAGGCTTTGCGGCCAAGCGGCTTTGTAGATTACCTTACCAGAAGGTGTGAGCAGATAGATGTAGCTTAGAGGCCTCCTCGGGACACAGTGGGGGTAATCCTTTCCCCTGCCTCGGCCTTTATTGGTCTGATGTCTCAAGCCCCCAGCTTACTGCTAAACTTGTATCCCGTTCCTTGCCAAGTTGCCAATTCCGGATCCACATGGCGAATCTCTGCAGTGCGGCTTCAGTCACAATTATTAAACACCTGCTGCTTCAGGCCAAACCATTTGAGTATTTATACCAATAGCTCGTGCAGGATGACTATCAAGATACCAACAGACACTGACTGGTAGGTCTATTATCATCTCAGGGTCTTGGATTGCTCCAGAGACATAATTAGAAAGTAAAAAAGAAGCAGATTCATTTTCAGAATGCCTTTTGATAAAAGAAACATTTTGAAATTATCCCTCTAATTGCAGATGGCTGCTAAAATCAGGATTTTTTTTCTGTTGCGTGTGTGTGGCTGAGCGTATAAATCCTTCATGAGGATTAAGATGCTCTTTCTTTGCAAGTCTGTAGACTCACCATCTGAGATTTCTTCTTTGGGCACCAAACCTTCCATTCAATATCCCAGAAGTTCTTCTTACCCTGGGGACCTCAAGCAGTTTATCTTGCAGAAAATGCATGGCATCTAGGGACTTACATTCTAATCCTATTTCTTTGCTTGTGAGCATGCCTGAGATTGTCCCTTCTGACCTACTTCATTGCCTTTACGTGGTCACTCTCACTTCGAATGTCCATGGACAGAGGGACCCTTCCAGATCACTCCATATGATGGGTGAGGGGGGCTGAAGAGGCTCCTGTCAAGAACACGAGTGTTTTGGGTAAAAGATGAGATGCACAGAGGTTACTGTCAACAGGTCTCCCAGGGAGCAGCAGAAGAATGGGTTGGCTTTCCTCACCTCTCACAAGGGAAGATAGAATGTTCCTGAGTAAAAGCCAATGAAAGAGCAAATTTGCATGGTTAATCTTCATTCACAACTTTAAGATTGCCTAGGAGAGACCAGTGCTCTGACTTAGTTTGCAAAGATTCTTCATGTGCAAGCCTGACTACCTGAATTCGATCCCTAGAACCCAAAAAAGGAAGGAGAGAACCGACTCCTGAAGGTGGTCTTCTAACCTGCACATCTGCGAACATGCAAACACACTCAATAAAAATAAGCAAATACATGCAGACATAATTTAAAAACAAAACCTAGGGGGCTGTGGAGATATTATAGTAAGACTGGAGCTACAAAGGGCAGAACACCTGCTGAGCCCGTGAGAGGTGCTAGGTTCTATCCCCAATATGGAGGAAAAAAGAAAAGGAAAAGAAATTTCTATTGTATTGTATTGTATTGTATTGTATTGTATTGTACTGTAGTGTACTGTATTGTTCAAGGTGAGGTAGGCTATTCAATTGGTGGCAAATTTAATGCAAAATGTGGAAGAGTTGAGCTGTTCTGTATATGTGCAGCAGGAAATAGAAATACCTGTGTTTTAATTACTATTACTGTGATATCTTCTCATGTTTTGAAGATGCAGGGGAAAGAGAGAATTCTCCTTAGAGATGGATATGCTGACTCTACCAGCACCTCCATATGTAGGTGCTGGAAATATTTGTAGTTTGCTCCCTGTGTGCCTGAGGACATATAATGTACTTGACCCTCAGAATAACCAAGTGGGATACTAGACAGCAGTGCTCAATTGTTTTATGCCTATGTATTAATGCTGATTCAGTTCTCCATTTTCCAGATTTAAATTCAGGGTCTGACTATAAAACTCAGGCATTTATTCTGTTTTGAAACAATTCTGGGTATGATAAAGGGAAAGAGAAATATTGAAATGAAGGGAAAACATGTCTTACACATTGTGTTTTATGACAAAAAATTAACTATTTTTGACTCACAGCCCCTTCTAAATGAACCCTTCTAAGTTATACATACTTCCTCGTTTTTAGTCACACTTATAACATGAACACTTACATAATCTGTTGTTCTCTCTTCTTTAGATTCCAAAAGGGTCATACTACATATACTATCATACAACTCATACTCTTAACTTAAATATATGCATGTCTACATGTGGCCTTCATCCTAATCTATACATGTAAGTCCTGCTAGTCACATAGTGTTCCATAGCATGTTTCTATCACTCATCTAGCTATTCCCTCTTTGATAAACTTTGGATTATTTAAACTTTTTGCAACAGTACTGTGGAAAGCATTTCTTGTTCATGAACATTTAAGATCAAGCACCTGTTTGAATAGCATGTTATTCTCATGGCAAATAATCTGAATTTAGGAATATTTGTAATTTTGGGCTGGAAAGATGGCTCAGGGGTTAAGCCCCTATTTCTATAGTAGAAGGCCCTGAGTTTGGATAAAAATGCCAGATAGAAAAGGTGGTGGCCTATACGTTTGGTCCTGGAAGACAGAGCCTGGGAAACTCCAAAGCAAAGCAAAGAGGAAATACCACAATCCACTGGTGATTCCCCAAGTCATTCTTGGGCCTCCACAGACATAGACAATGTTCTCTAATACACATAACATGAACACACTTGCACACATGTAAAAATTAAAAAAAGAACATTTGTAATTTTATTGGAAAAAAGTATTTTATAAGGATTATAATCAAAGCAGCATAATAGAAGACAAAAAAAAAAAAAAGACTTAAATACTACTCACGACAAGCCCACAGAACCAAATACTTTAAGAAAAGATGACTTTAGTTTGCTCTTGAAATTCATTACTGATGACCAGTATTAGGAATATCATTGCAAACTTTTGGCCCTGCTTCTAAGTAGTACACTGGAGAACTAATTGGACATAGCAAGTGCTAGTGAGAACATGGATTTGAGATCCTCGAATACCAATGGTGGGAACAAAGGAGAGCTTCTACTGTGGAGAGGATTTGGCATCCTTCAAAACATCAAGCATAGAGCTAATGTAGGCTCTGTAATTCCTCTCCTAGGTAGATATATTAAGGAGAAATGAAGACATACATACACACAAAGCCTTGTACACAAATATTCCCAGAAACATTTTTGGAGTAGCCCAAAGGAGAAATAACTGAAATGTCCATCAACTAATGAATGGGTACATAAAAGATGGAACATTCATAAACCATAATATTATTCAGCTACAGGAATAAATTACAAAGACATACTAACGCATGTTTGAATTTTGAAAACATTGCGTTCAGTGAAACAGGCCAATCACACTAGATCACATATTGTAGGATCATTTTCTCTGAAATGTCCAAAATCAGCAAATGTATACAGATTTAAGCATATTAGTGAGTCGTTGCCCTTGGCTAGGAGAAGGAGGAAGCAGGAGAGAATGGCAGATAGCTGGTAATTAGATTTTTTGAGGGTAATAAACATGGTCTAAAGTTGATTATGGCCTAGTTGTATAACTCTGTGAATATCCTAAAAACCATTGAGTTTCAGAGTGTATAGTATATGGTTTGAGAGTTAGATCTCACAGAAGCTGACTTATACGAAGAGAGGGTTGAGGATTGTAGCCCAGGTAGTAGATGATTTGCCTAGAATGCATGTAGCCTTCTATTTATTGAGTGTTGGGTTCCATAGCCCATAGCAAATAAAAACAGGTATGATGTTCCACACTTGTAATCCCAGCACTCTGGAGAGAAGGTAGGACAGGAGGCTCAAAATTCAAGGTCATTCTGAGATCATTTCCAAACTCATATGGTGAGGTTGAGTCCAGCCTGGGCTACATGGGACACTGTCTCAAAACAACCAACAATAAGAGTAACAAAAAAGAAAGAACAGACAGAGAGAGAGAGAGAGAGAGAGAGAGAGAGAGAGAATGAGTTGTCACCCTGTGTATTATGTAGTATTTTCAAAGGTGGCCCTTAGAAAAAGACCCTTACTGATCCTAGTGGATTGTAGATACAATGTAAGAAACAGGTCATATATAGGATCCATTTTTTCTGATCCCTTTCATTTATTAGGGAGATAACTGCTATGTGCCAACACCATTTGAGGCATGTTCTTACACCACCCTGACTTTTTTTTTTATCACATATGCTAACTCATTTTTTTAAAAAATGAACTTTTCAAAAGTGACATGACCTGCCATGGTTGTGTTTGTTCAATTTTTCTTTTATAGATTTTTTTTCAGTTTATGACTGTCATAAAACAAAAATGCCCAGTCTAATCCAAGCTAGCCTTGCATTTTAATCACAGTGCATTCTGCCCTCAGGTATACTTTGCTCTTGCTGCAATTTATTGTTTTGGTCCCTTTTCAAATTGTAATGGGAAATTCTTCTGTTGGATCTGATGATCAAGGTTACCAAAATTCAAAGTGCAGGAAATAAATATTTAGTTGCAAGAAAGCATTCATATAAACACTGTGAAGGGCAAAAAAAGAAAAAGAGTTAAGCCAATGACATTAGAACTATTCCAAAGAACATAGCAGTAATGAAATCTTTGTTTCTTAAGCTAAAACCAACTGTAAGCAAGACTTGAGAGTAGATGGCCAGAGCTACAAAGGTCCTTAAGTATCTCCTATGCCTTTGATTCTGGCTTTTCTACATTAGCCCCGACATTTCCCTGGACAAAGCCAGCCCAGTACAACCCTCCTACTTCTTCCATCCTTCACCAGCTGTCTCTTCTCCAAATTAGAACCCTTCCACCTCTCCATCTTCTCCCTTATTCCTCCCAACTGCATATGTTTCCCTTAAGTAATCCTCTCTGACAAACTAGACTGTGGCAAAGGGTCTGATAGATCTGCTGTTGTGGTTAGTTCTTCCTCCTGCATGAAAGTGAAGGAGCCTACAGCCAAAAAGTCCCTAACCAAACAGAAGAATTAACAGCAAGAGAATTTGAAGCATGGAGGCAGTGTGCATGGGGGAGGGGGGAAGTTGAGGTATTTTTCAATGAAGGCAATTACTTAAGCAAAAGTCAACTTTGGTAGTGATGTATCTATTTGAAGATGATTTTAAAATGAATTTCTACCATCTAATTTATATATATATATATATATATATATATATATATATATATACACACACACACACATGCACATACACACTGCAATGATTATTATGTCTGCCAGAGTATTTTAAGGCATTTTTCACATTTACATAATCTCTGTCTTTCTGTCTCTCTCTGTCTCTCTGTCACTCTCTCTCTCCCCCCCCCCTTCTGATTGGCATCATACCCAGCAATTTGCATATGCTACACAAGTGCTATACCAGTAAGCATACCCCTCGCTTAGAAGTCATCTCTTTGTGGGGGGGAGGGGCACTGGGAGAAAGGGAGGGAGGGGGGAAAGGAAGGCGCAAAGGGGGGAGGGAACAGGGAGGTCCAGGGAGGGGTGGAGGGAGGGAGGGGACAGGGGTTCCTATTACGTTTGTATGAAAATAAAAATAATAAAAAAAAAGAAGTCATCTCTTTGGCTAAGTCATGAGAGCCCTGAAATACAAAGAGAGAGTCCTAAAACATGAACAGAAAGAAAGAGAGAGAGAGAGAGAAAAAGAGAGAATATGAATAGAAAGGTGATTGGAAAGGAGCTCGTGAGTGGTTTTCACCCAAATCTATCTGAGGCCAAATCACTACTGTTCCTTCCTCTGAAAACAAAAACAAACTGTCTTCAGTTCAGTAATGAAACCTAACAGGGATTCCGGCTGTTGTGTCTGCCTTCTAGTTTGAGTTTTACAGCTAGCCCTGAGGCCTGGAGTCCTCGGCCATTGGCCGCCCGGAGCAGCTGGTCAGCCCCTGTGCCACCGCAGTTGACAAGGGAAGGCCTTGGACTTTTAGCTGTGGCCAGGCCTGGCTGGGGACCTGGAGACGAGCGCAGGCTGTGCTTTTCTGTTCTCATTTGCCTTACAGATTTATAACAAGATGGCAGCTGGGCAAAAAGTTAGTATTATAACTACATTTTTAGTTGTAGTTGAAGTAAGAAGAGAACTCTTATTCTGGAATGAGGATGTCTCCACAAATAGGAGAGAGCCAAAGCGGATATTATCTTTCGTTTTTTCTTCTTTCTAAGAAATTATTTTGTATCCTAATTGGAAGAGTCTTATGTTCCACAGGAATATTTAAATGTCTCAGAGCTCTCGCCCCATTTTACTTACACGTGGCTGTAAATAACAGCAAGCACGGCCTTCCACAGCAATACCATTAATTCTCCACAAGGATATTGACCTTGTTTGGACTGAAGTATCCACATTAACTCTTCAAAAATCCTGACAGTACCATCTTCTCAGTGAGCTTGCCTGCACACTGTTCAGAAGAAAAGCAGAATTTCTATTTCTCTCCTCTTTTTGCCTTTTTTTTGACATGTTTTTTTCAGTTCCAGTGCTTACTTACATCTCTCCGATAAGCAGTGTTTGATTTGCAGCTAACTGTAGCAACCAATTTTCATTATTTATGAGTGTCATTGTCAAAATCTATTTGGAAGTCTGACTGAGGGAAAGCTGATTCCAACTTCTGATAGGCCCACAGTAATCAAGCAATTAACCACAGGAGTTAAAATGTGCCTGGCCCGAAGGGGGCTGATATCTGTCCAACCAGCTATTTACTGCATTGTATGCTATGTTTGATTTATTTCCCAGAAGATTCAACATGTCATTTTGTGACACCTAATTTATAATACCCTCTCTTAAAAAATATAATGTAAGCTTCTCATTCCACAAAAATGAACTTTAAAATATTCAAGGACTTAAAAGGTAGAAGTAGGAAAATTAAAACTATGAGTAACACAAGTACTTAGCATTTGTTGTAGGTTTAGTGAAGTTATCATAAGATCAGTCTTTCCAGACTATTTCCTTCGCATGGATTTGATTCTGGTGGACATCTAACAGCAAGGTTTTACATGGGGACAAGAGATAAGAACTGGAAGGTCCACATCCCCACAGGCAAACATTCTTCTTACTCCTCCTACACAGAGTGTCATAAACCACACGTGAAATCTCAAAAATAAATATGGGATGGGAAAAGTCATGAATCATAGCAGTCATTTTAGAGTGTCACCTAATTTAAACACTTTCGCTTTAAGTTATTGCAGTGTCACGAGTTTTATTATGCTCAATTTATTAGTAAAGGCCTGCAGAGTTCACAGCCATTTATTTTTCAGCAAACCTGGATCTTCTCATTAATTTTTAAGCACATATCACTCCCACTTTATTTTCAGACTGCACTTTCTTAGCAAAAAAAAAATAAAAATAAAAAATAAAAAAACAAAAAAACAGATTTATTCTGATCAATATAGATGCTTCTAGGTATTCATTAAAGCCCAGAGTCTAGAATGTCACAGATGTTCAAAGCATGCTGTCATTTTTCAGGTTGTTATACTTTAGTATTCACACCCACACCCACATGCATACACATATTCATATCTTCACGTACACACACACACACACACACACACACACACTGTCATAGTTAGGCACAGGTGTCAACTTGACAGTTGAGGGTTTGAACTCTGGGCTCAAACATTTGCAGAGGATCAGTGGTTGAGTTAATCCCACAGCAAACCTGCAGGAGATTGTCTAGCTGATGGGGAAGGCCCAGCCCATGGTGGGTGGGACTAGGTTCTAGAATAAATCACGGAGAGCTAGTTGAGAGAGGTGGCATCTTTGTGTACACTTGGGCAGAAATGCTGGTGTAGCAAGTAAGGATCATCCCTCTCTCAACCATTATGTAGAGATGGCATGGCCGATTCCCTTGACCCTGATTTAGCGTGAGCTCTCCTGTCAAGCTGGACTGAGAACTGTAACTGGACAATCATAAGAGAAAATCAACCTCTTGTTCCCTTAAGTCATTTGATGGTGATTTATCAGCAACTATGCAGACTAACTGATACACACACACACACACACACACACACACACACACACACACATGTACGCACGCACACACGCAATTTATATTGGTTGCTGAGTTAGCATGGGACTATATAATAAAAAGGTCCAGATTCCTGTGTGGACTTGAGTGACTTACTGTTGATGCAAACTTCTCACCCCTAAGAAGTACCATTTGGGTGGAGAAATAATGTAGTTTAGGAAGACCTAGGATGAAAGAAGTCATTCTGAACGTATCTATTCCCTCTCCCACACTTGAACAAAACCCTGCCATGGGAAGAAAAATCCCTCCCTTTGGGGAGTTTTTGTGTCCAGAGCCACTTGGCCTCTCTCTAGAGGTTCTCCCAGGGTTAAACAGTTGACCAAGGTCTCTGAGCCAGAGCTTGCAGACAACCCGGCTGGACCCCCACCCCACCCACCACACACACACAGTTGCATTCACTTGACCACATGTCAGCCGAGGCTAGTGTAAACACCTGGTGCAGGAAGGCATGAATGCTTGAGTGTTTATTTCAGGGAGACTTTCTTAAAAGAAAAAAAAAAAAAGCTAAAACTAACAGTAATCATATACTCACTAGTTGTTATCTTTTTCTCCCCCTAATTAGGACAGAATTTTACCCTAAGGCAGTTAGGAGTTTGTGAACCAGCAACTCGAAGAGGACTGGCATTTTGTGCGGAAATGGGGCTCCCTCACAGAGGTTACTCTATCAGTGCAGGGTCAGATGCTGATACTGAAAACGAAGCAGTGATGTCCCCAGAGCATGCCATGAGACTTTGGGGCAGGGGGGTCAAATCGGGCCGCAGCTCCTGCCTGTCAAGCCGGTCCAACTCAGCCCTCACCCTGACAGACACCGAGCACGAAAACAAGTCGGACAGTGAGACCGGTAAGTGCCAGTTTCTGCTTTTTCTACAATGGCATTCAGTACTTCCTACTGTTTGGGTTGACTGTTGTCTATGCTTTTCTTCTTTCCTCCATTCTTTCTCTCTCTTCTTCCTTTCCTTTGGTTTTTAACACAGTAGAATCCAAGAAACACTCTCAAATAGCATGCTTGGTTTTCTTTCTGGAAAAAAAAATCAATATTTGACATCAGTTTGTTAAATTATGCAAGCAGTCTACAGTGTGCTGGCTATAGTTTGGAAAAACGGTTTAATCTTGTACAGAAGAAGAAGAAAAAAAAGATTAGCTTTGACTTCTATTGGACCAGCTCACCTGTTACCCTCTGTGGAGCAGCAAAGCGACTGTTGATAAAGTTTACCCCAGAGGCAGCGAGCAATCAAAGATGTCTTTGTAGGTTCCTCTTGAAGATATCTTAAGGAAGTTGCAAAATCTTAGAATGGATGAGCGAGCACACAGAATGGTTTATTAACAGGACTCAAGTGATTGAAGAACAAATCTGATCATGCTTTAAACCTTCTCCTGGATGAGAGCAATTGACATCTTGGTAAAGGATGGGAATGTGGCCTTTGATGTGCTTTGGGAGCTGGATTACTGTGTAATTAAATCGGCACACAAAAATTGGATTTAAGGATGTCTAAATAGCAGCTTTACATGTTGTAAGAGAAATGTCATTATAAATTACTGCCACTTCTGTCCCATTGCCAGTGAGGGGTAGTAATATTTTAAGAAAAGTTCATTTGCGTGTTAATAAATTAAAAGGCAAACTTAATTTTTTATCAGCACAGTTCACAGGAAGAATTGGAACATCAGCAGAAATTTACCAGACACTGAAAAGAACAGAAAAGAAAGAAATGGAGGAGATAGCAAGAGAAAGAGAGAGAACACAGAGAGAGAAAGAAACCTCACTTTCAGCTTTTAATATTAACAATGTACTTGCCACTTCAGTCTGGTTATTAATGTGTTGCAGAGCCAATGCATCAAAGAACAAAGAGAAAAATTGAAATAGAAGTATTGCATGACAGTTGAAAAGAAGGATGATTGTTTATTAATATGCTTTCACTGCTATTATTTATTGAGCAACTTTGTCAACTTGGCTTTATAATAGAACAGATCAGTGGTCAGATCTGGGTCTCAGCTAATCACCCTGCAACGAGGTGCTTCCTTCTATTCGCGGAGGAAGAGTTTAATTTAAACCCTTGGAAACATTTATTTTATATAGGTTACATTAGTACATTAAACCCAAATCAGGATAAATAATAATACGCACTTAGTATTTTTTGTTTCCAAAGAGTGAATTCTAGGTGGAGACTGGCTTTATTCCTATCCAAAATAATAAGCTGGACAGTTCTTTATCACAACGTGAGTCTTAGAATCAGGCTGCCACCATTCCCCTCAGCTAATCCATCCACCCCAGTAAATGCTGTGTTAGCATCAATTTTCATACTGTATTCAGCAGTCACTAACCATAGATACTTAGGCATCGAAATAAATATTGCTTCCCATCCATTTACATTTCCCCTTCCTTGAGCAATTGTAGGTAATGGCTCTAACTTACTACTGCTTTGATCTCCCATTTTCCTAAAATACAGAGTAAAAATTAAGGATATTACTCAGAGAATAATACATCTGGATGATATATTGAAATCTTCCTATCTGCATCTTGAGCCATCCCTATCTGCATCTGTTAGATGCTTTTTATATTGGATCAACTTGTCCTTTCCACCCAAATTTGTATAGCATTTTCCCTTTTTATTAGTAAAATATGAATTAATAATAGGATTTGAAATTAAATATTTTAATTATATATAATTTATATAAATATACATATATATGCTAAAACTCTGCCGTGGGCCATCCTCCTGCTCCCAAAAATGTGATGACAAGCTATATGTTGCCTTGTTACCTTTAGCTAGCAGTTTATAGTACCCTAATGGTTGGAAGGAGAGGAGAAAGTCGAATGAATTTCTCCTAGCATTGCCTGCTGTGTTTGTTACTGAATTGTTACTAACTAGAGGAGAATGTGTTCCCTGGAATTCTCATGAACCTTGTACTTAGATTGATGGCCAAGAGAGGAAGGCTGCAGCTCCCCAGATATCCTGGAATGCTGGTTAGGAGACAGAATGAAGAGAGCTTCTGGGACAGCACCACGAGCCCCACCTTGGCACTTCGGCCAGCCGGCAGCATTTGGTGAGAGTAAACAGGTCATTAGCCAAGTGACAAAGTGACAGAAGAAAATATTCCTGAGGTTGGACAGTGGGGACTTCGTCTTGTGTTTACTCTCTTCTCAACAGTTGGTTCTGATTATTTTTTAAAGCATTTTGATGGTCTAAGAATTCCCAATGAGGTCCATGTAAGGAAGTTAATATGAGGGAAAAAATATTATGCTGTTGTCTTGAATCCTGGCTGTGACACAGTTGTGATATGAATGTCTACAGCAGTGAATCAGATTGGTTTGTCTGGTCTAAACTTTCTGTGATTGCTCAGAAGGAGAAAAGCTTCATTAAAGTCATTAATTGCTTCACCGACTTAGGAAGCATGAGTTTCTGAGATCCATAGTAGAACTTAGAATTTTGAGTTGTGGAATTAAACAAAGGCATCGAGGAATGTTTTCCTATTATGAAAGAATTATATTCCCCATGGAGTATTTCCCCCTTTAACTGAGAGTGAGGATTAAAATTTGTACTTACATAGAGGTTCTTTTAATATCTTTATGAATAATGTGGATTGTTCTGCCTCTTTATTGCTTCGTTGTAGGGCCATATCTGCCCCCACATTTTTACATGGAATCTGGGGATTAGAGAACTCAGATCCTTTTGCTTGAGAGTCAAAGACTTTTACCCCTGAGCCATCTCCCAAATCTAGCTTCTTCTCTTTCCAAGCTGCTGTCTAGAGGTGAGAGAGGAAACGGAAGGACCCATGAAGTACTCCATTATAAATAAATTTTAAGACCTATAATTTTACCTTTCTCCCTATCTCCATCCCAATATTTCCTATATAAAATTGCAGAAACAACTCAACCCTGCTTTTCTTGGATATTTAACTTACTCTGACTTAGAAAGACTGTTGATTGTCCCCTTAAAGCTCCTTGAATTCTCAGTTACACTCGTTGTTTCATGTTATTCATTTCTTAACTGGCTAGAGAGGGCATCGGAAGCCCTACTGTATCACAAAAGGTCAGCACAAGAAAGACCCAGGTAAAATAATTCACCAGAATTAAACGGATTTAAGAAGCCGACGCTGTGTGCTTTCTTCTAGTTACCATGGGAGTTTTATCATTCCCGTGAGTGAGGCTCTTTGTCCTAGGAAAAGATGCTATTCAGCATGCATACAATTATGCAAGCAGGAGTTCCCGGTGTGGTGTTCCACTTGTAACTTCAAAGAAAAGTTTAGTTTTCTGAAAGAGATTAGATTTCATGTATTTGTTGGCAAAGAGGCCATCGGTTCACATTTAGAAGGTATAGAACCGCTGTGAGGCTAATGAAATTTTGATGGCTGGGGCATCCTTCAGGAGTAAGAATATTTGGGCCATGCCACATATCTCCCAGTTAGCAGATAGTGAAAACACGTGATACAATGTAGTCTTTGCAAAACTAACTTTTTATCAGCTGTAAGAATTTGAACCTAAGAAAGACTTTGGAGGAAAACAAATTCCAGTACATGGAGTTTTTGTATGAATTCCAAGTGCCTTCTCCTGACAGGCACTGACCGCCTTGGTGGAGTTCTTGATACCTAGCCGGCAGCTGTGCACCTAGAAGAACCCTGGAGGGGTGGGAATACATGACCACCTGTTCACAAAAGCTTCAGAAAGCAAGGCTCCCCATGGTTACAAAATAAATGGATGGGCGCTGTAATCAAAATTATTCATCTGTTCAAGGGCATCGTAGACCCCTTTCCTGCCTCTCTGATGGGTTAAACTCTAGGCTGAACTCGCACAGTCCAGCTTAGCAAGCCGTCTGACCTTGATTCTGCGTGTCAGTCTAAATGTCAGGAGCAAAGCACTTTACTGTTTCAAAATGTCCACCTCCAAGCCTTACAGAGGTCTATGTGAGCCTTGTTTTCCAGCTGTGCAGAGTACACATCTGTCCTGCGCGATTCTGCAGGTGTGGTAAGGGAAAGGTGCCTGCATCCAGAGCTCCAGCCTTCAATGCCCCTTCCTTTTTAGCGCCCCCTTAAGGCTGTCCTGGCTCAGTCAGAGGCCCAGCGCGCCTCTTCCCCGGCCTGCTAATTCCTGAGTGCGCTGGTCCCCTGCCTCACTTCTGGTCTCCTCTACCTTTTAGAGCCTCCCCGAAGGGACAAAGTGGCCTGTGATCAGAAAGATGACCTTTGGCGTCGGGCAGGCCAGAAGGAGGAGGCTCTGTTGCAGCACATCATTACGATTCAGACCCTTGAGATCGTTTCCGAAGGGGAAGAATTGAAAATGTGTCCTCTAGAGTTGGCTACCTGAGTTTTCCATGAGGCTGGCTGCCTCTCGTCTCAGGGACCATGCACGTCCTCACTGAGCCTTCCTGTGCTCCCAGGACTACATGGGAGAAACAGACATGCAATGAATAGTGCAATTCCTCAGGTTAAGGGTTGCTGAGGAGATTTAATAAGGCCAAGTTTGCACTGCACTCAGAGCAGAGCCAGGAGTGTAACGAGCTATAAGCCAGTGAGTGCTGTTAGTATTATTGTGTAAAGATGGAAAATTGTACCTTGGAGTGATTAGGAGAATTAAATGAAATGAACAATATCAAGCACCTGCCAACTTTGGGTCCACAATAAATGCTCCTCCCTTTTCTCCCTGTTTCTACTGTACATCTCCCCACGTGATCTTTACTTGCAATAGTCAAGGGTGTGTAGGCTTGGTAAGAAGAGGGCGAGCTAATAGTTTTCCCCAGAAAAGGTAAAGATCCTTTGCATAGTCTGTAATTTCTGTCCCCGTTTATTGATTCTCTCATTTTCCTTCCCAGCCCCACATCCTTTTCAATTTACTGTAATTAAATGAATGTGCATTGAATGGTGCCAATAATTAGTCTGATGGCTGTAGACTTCAAAGACTTCAGCTCCTTCCCCTCCTGGCCAAAGGAAATTTCAAAAGTAGTGTTTCCCTCAAAGGCTTGTTCCTTAGACAGCGCGTCAATTAAAAGGCAATTTCACTGATGCTCATCAGCTCACACAATAAAATAAATCATTCCCACAAGACTTCATTTCCCACCTGAGGTCTTAGTACCGTAACTGTTGGAGGACCCTACTATAGTCATACTCACTGTGCATTCCGGTGAAGTATAAGGGGCTAATTTGAACAGCAAAAAAGGGTATAACATTAAAGCATAATGCTTATTTTTTTTCATGCTGAAAATACTTGCCTTGTGCAGCTAAAATACTTTTAAGGAAACAATTTTGCTTCTTCTTTAAAAAAGGTATTTTAATAATTGGCTTTCTATAAGGAGAGAAAAATTCTGAAAGTTGGGTTATTGTTCTTTAAGAGGAAAAAGGATATGCCCCGTAAACTTTCACTGTATTGCTTACTGCCATCTCTCGGTGGAGACCTTTAGCTAGTTTGTGATCCAGCCTCCCAAGTCAGGCCGAATATATTCTCTGAAAGTGTAGGCATAGCAGTTTCTTGTTTTGTGCTGCACAAGTAAAGAGTGTGTGTGTGTGTGTGTGTGTGTGTGTGTGTGTGTGTGTGTGCACATATCTGTGGAAGCCAAGGGTGACTTCAGGAATTATCCTGAATTGCTGTACCTCTTTATTACTTTGCTGTGGGATTTCTTAGGCTCTGCCTTGCAAGGCCTGATTTTCAGTCTAAGGCCATATCTGCCCAACATTTTTACATGGCATCTGGGGATCAGAGCTCAGATCTTTTTGCTTGGGAATCAACCCCTGAGCCATCTCCCAAATCTAGCTTCTTCTCTTTCCAAATTGCTGTCTAGAGGTGAGAGAGGAAACAAAAGGAACCATAAGCTACTCCATTATAAAATTAAATTTTGGAAGGGTTTGAGAGAAACTTGCTAGTGGCACTAGAGGACCTCAGTTCAG
Organism: Typhlomys cinereus; assembly: GCA_023101885.1. Taxonomy (NCBI): domain Eukaryota; kingdom Metazoa; phylum Chordata; class Mammalia; order Rodentia; family Platacanthomyidae; genus Typhlomys; species Typhlomys cinereus. Next base: position 174,124 of record JALPQD010000401.1, read on the forward strand.
CCTACTCTTCTTAATACTAGGAGCGAGACACAGATGCTCTTTCATAGAGCCAATAAGACTTGGATTTTCTGAAGGTAGTTTGAAGAAAGAGGTCATTTTTACTTTACAAGAATCATTCCACTCCATTTTTATCAAGGAACCTTCTGAAACTGTGAGAATTAAAATGGAATTCCCTGACTGTAAGAAATAAGTGCTCTTACAGTGCTATTCTAATTTTACAAGATTGTATCACACATACTAAGTTTTAACTTGAATGTAAATTCCATTATGGGCTCTCTTCTGGCGTGTAGTGGTCAATTCTGCCATGGTCTACCATTGTAAATTCCATTTTATGTTTTATGTAGGTGCACTAGTATGTCAAAAATAGTAAAAGAAATCTTTTGGTGTGCTTATTAAATCAAGCTCAGAATAAAAGTGCTATTTGGAAAAAACACCATCAAATTGTTTCTAATACATACAGAATAATTGCATTTCCTCAATATGTATACATATAACCTCAATTGCATCTCATTACCCTTTGAGAGAAAACTACCATTTTTCACTAAAGGATAAAACACTTTCATTTTATGCATATGTATAAATTATTCTTGAACACAGAAACAAGGATTTAAATATTTTTTAAAATCGCAATTATGAACCTAGATTTATGCAACATGATGCCATTAATAGATCTTAAAGATATACTTACTCTGTTGCTTTTCCATCCTGAGATTTTCAGTAAACTGGCTCCTTTGTTCTTGTCACATTGTTCATCTTATCCTCAGTTCTTCAGTTAAAAATGATACGGACCATCGGCTACCCACATTTAAGTTTTGAACATCCTTTTAGTGGTTGTAGGATTAAAACCAAAGTGAAGCGTACCATGTGTGTATCAGAACTGATGATGTGTGCTGTTTTGATTTTTGAATGTGTTTTAGATATCTTGAAAAATCACAGCCATAGCAGTAAAAATTGTTTTAATTAATGAATTCAGCAGCAAGGTCATGCTGAATCAGGTTTATTGATGTAATTATCACTGAAATAGAAAAAAATAAATGTTAGAGTCACAGAACCTTAGTTTATTTGCCATTCTGGGTGTACTCAAGTGTTTTAAATGCAACTAACTGAGTTTCGTGTGCTATTTAGAGAATAATCTCAAGTCATAGTGTCTGCTTATTAACGTCATATATATGTGTAATTTTATATATGAAAATCTTACATGTTATTCGGTGAGAGTTTGAATGGTAGTTTTTCTGTGCTGAAATTTTCTTGTATTTATTGGGTGACTTGAGAAGGTTTCTGTGCAATGATTAGACTGTACATAAAATAAATGTGAAAACTATTGAAATGGATTCAAATGCACATAGATTTGAGAAAAAGGCAATTAAGAATGTCTGATGATGGTTACCTTGACCTTCCACATTATTAGTTTGAGACACACAGAAACTGCAAATTGAATTAAGTTGGGATGTGACTTATTGATTTGATTTCTTATTTAGCATATCAACTACATCTTCATTCAATGAATAATAAATGCTGACTGTTGTACGAAGTGCTGGAAAAGCAAAAGTGAATAAGATGTAGTTCCCGACCTCTAGAAGCTCACAGGCTAGTTAGACAAACAGTCAAGTAGACATGTAATTGGATTTTAATGCCTTAAAGTGTATGACAACAGAATATGCAAAGTCAATGCAGCACAGAACAGATTGCTGCCAGTAGAGAGGGGGGGTGGGGAGGGGGGAACAGATGCTTTTGGAAGGAGAAAGGAGGAGGCCTGGAGCAGAGAAGCCTAAGACAGAGGCAAAGCAGTGACAAGAAACTTAGTGAATCTTTAATGACTGTTCCTAGAGGTATAAGCTATGTACCTGCAACACATAAGCATTGAGACTGTGTAAGAGCTTCAGAATGTGCCAGGAGCTCCTTCCTGGAGTGTGTCTTCACCCTGCAGGTGATAAAGAAGCTACTTGGGATTTTAAATTATTTTGCTGCTTTATGTATTTACCTATCAATAATTGATTAATTAATTAATGTATGTGTATTTTGTGTGTGTGTGTGTGTGTGTGTGTGTGTAATCAGGAGAAAACTTTCAGGAATCAATCCTCTCTTTCCTCTCTTCCATCTTGTGGGTTTCCGGATGAAACTCAGGTCATCATACTTCCTGGCAATGGCTTTCGCCAGGCCTGGCCTTGAGGGAGGCGGTATGGTCATGTGATCATTCCATAGAACACTTAGCGCAGCCAGACTGTGGATGGTCTTTGCAATAAGGGAGGAAGTTCCGGGAGCGCATGCTTCAGTTCTCAATGGTGCTCGCCTCTCCCAGTCCCCGAATCTGGAAATGAAGTTACTGTGGGAAGAATAAGTGTTAATCGTAGACTTCGAGGTTTCTGTATTCCACGTGAGGTTGTTCCCCAGTGTGGCAATGAGGCCTTGGGATGTTTAAGAGATGGGCTTCTGACTGAGTCCTTACACCTCATCAGAGGGGAGGCCCCAAAGGAAAGTTTGATATACACATTAAAGGATGCTCCAGGGATGGGGGGAGGAGGCATTGGGAGAAAGGGAGGGAGGGGGAAAGAGAGGGGAAAAGGGAGGAGGGAGCCGGGAGGTACAGGGAAGGGTGGAGGGAGGGAGGGGACGGGGTACCTATTAAGTGTGTATGAGCGGGAGGGGGGGATAAATACATTATTTAAAAAAATTAAAAAAAAGAATTCTCAAAATAAAAAACTACATCTCTTTAAAACAGATTCATTGGGATGTAAAGACATTTTCCTTATATATAGAAAAAAATAGAAAACATAAAATATGGACAAGAAATAATAATTTAAAAAAAAAAGAGATGGGCTTCTAGAAGGTGATGATGTCACTGAAACTAAGAGTGAGGAAAAGGGCTTATAAATCAAGGCCACCCTCCTTGCTCACCCTTTTCTGGACATAACTAGTTTCTGCTCCACCTCCCTCCCACGTTGCCATTAACCAGGGCCTTGTCACATGCCTCACAGATGATCCTGCCTCCTCTTGAACTTCCAACTTCTAGGACTGGGTTAAACCAACCTGTTTTGTTTATCAAGCACCCTGGCTCCAGTGTGCTGTTACAGAACAGCAACAAAAAACTTGGAAACAAATTTGTTGTTTAGATATTTATTATAGTTCTCCAAGTGGAAAAATACACAAGTTAGAGGGAAGATCCAGAGAGGAAAAGGGCATTCATTTAATAAAGAGAATTGGCTTCTCATGATTAATTCATTGTATGGGATTCAGGAGAAGGAAGATTTTTTGGTGACTACATGTCAGTCATGTCAGTGCACATCTGTCATCCTGGTACTGGGAAGGCGGCCAGCCCAAGCTACACAATAAGATTCTGTCTCCAAAGAAAAAAGTCACATCCCCAAAAGTACATGTTCTCTAATGTGTGATTCTAGATAAATGATGTGGAAAGTTAAACTACATTAATATTATTAAGGATTTAATAATTAAAATTTGTTATTTTAATTTTAATAATTTTAAATGAATACTCATAAGAACAGGTTATATTTGAGGGATTTGTAGGCTATCAAAGTTCAGTAATTCAGTAATCTATTAGGCAATTATACATTCATATATATGTATATACGATATATATTTATGTGCATATAAATAAAGCCAGGGACAGAATGAAATCTTTGCCCAAAGCAAATCAAATGAGAAAAGAAGTAGGCTGACGATATGATAGTAGAGTCTTAAGGTCACCCATGTTTTATGTCAGGGAGTAAAAGAAGCACAAATGAAAGAAGTAGAGACCTTCTCTCCACAGAGGCCAAAGGAAAATAAGATGAAAACCAAGCCATCAGTTCCAACAATAATCCAGGACACCATTTAGAGCAGAGAGGGGATACAGATTTCTGTGTAGAAGATGTGGTGATCAATCTGACCCAATTGCCCCTTTAAGTGGAAATTATTATTTTCAAAGCCCAGACCAGTAAGTGAGGGAGATTGTCAACTCTCCAGGAATTTGGAGAAAGAGACCATTTCATCCCACAATATTCCAGCATCTTGTGAAGAAGGAAAGGAAAATACAGAAGCAGAGATCAGGGGAAGTTTTTTGGAATATAACTTTAGGTAACTATTACTTCTTCAAGGTTTATCTCTTAAGATAACTGTCATGTTACACAATTGCTTTTGGGTTTATTATCAGAAAAGATAAACTTCTGTGTATTTTTTATTAAAATCCTAATAAGTAACTCATTAGTGGAGCAGAAATTAATGGCATCTGATGAACCAGAGACCCTGGGTCATAAAAAGATTTAGTGGGGAAGTACATTCTTATCCAAAATTGAGATTTTTAAAAATAATTTGGTAAAACTCCAAAACATATAATAGAACCTAATGAAAAAAAGGGAACTGTTAGCTTTGGAACTTAAACTTCAGAATTTCAATGCTATGTCCCTGGGGATATAGAGATTTTATTTTCTCTTTTCAATTCTTTATGTGTATGGGATGTGGGATGTGTGTACATGGGTTAAAGAGAGACCCATATAAAATATACATATGTATAGGCAAAAATGTTCGTTCCTCTGTATATGAGCTCTGCCCTGAGGATTATATTAATAGGTAGAAAATAATTGTTTTGAACTTTGCAACTACCATGTGCTTTTGCACTATCTTTTTATCCCCTTTGGATTTTTGACCCCAGTCCGACCTATAACATATAGGGATCCTCCCACCTCAGCCTTTTAAGTGCTAGGACAGGCATGAGTTCCCACTTCTGGGTGGTCTTATAAATGCTTTTTCCAAATTTTGGCAGAAAAAACAAAATGCCTATTTACAAGCATAAAATTTTACAATCATATTTTATTTTTAAATGAACGTTCCTAAGAAAACATCAGGCCACCTGTCTATCTGTGCATCTGTGAACCAAAAAACATGGTTGCAAAAATAGCCTGTTAAAAGCTACAGCGGCAGTTCTTTTTTGCATATTGAGTTCTAGATCCCACGACTTTGTGAAACTGTGATTTGAACCAGTGTGATTAATATCAAAATCATCAGGAGAAAGTCTTGCTTTTCCCACCAGTTTAAGTGGGAATGCTAAAATTAAAAAAAAAAAAATCTTAGAATTTTGACAAATAGCAGATGGGGGTTCCTAGGGGATTTGAAAGTGCTTGAACAAAGTGGCAGTGACAGAGAAAGCAAGGAGAAACATCTCCCAAGGTGCTTGGTGTAGTGGGCAAATGCCCCTGATTTCATCTAGTCTTGGAAGCTAAACAGGGTCGGGCCAGTTAGTCCTTGGCTGGGTAAGCAATGTGGAGAAGGAAGACTACCAGTGTGTTTATCTGTGAGCCACATGATTTAAATGAGATTATTTAACAGTAAGGTTTCAGATCACCTCCAGAATTTTTAAGCACTTGACGATTATTTGTAATGTATGACTAGCCCAAGTTAATGATTGCATATAACAGACGCAATAAAGGAGAACCTTAGAATAAGTGAACTTGAGAATAAAGCATGAAGACTTTCAAACTTTCCTCCATTCATCTATTTTGATTGCTTAGCCCATGTTTGCTAGACAATACAAAGCAACTGGATAATTTTAGTCTTATTTGATGTTTGTACTTTTTTGTTCCTTGTCTGTGTGTATTTTTCCTAATAGTAAGCTTCCCCCACAGTGTTTAGGGGATTCCTTCAGCAGTCCATTCCCATGGTGTTTACTCAGAACATGTCCATCACCCCCAGTACATTTGGCTGTCTATGTTGTTTGAATTTTCACTGATAGAATCAGTACTCAAGTCTACGTGATTGTGTCTTGTATCAACAACTGTTCTCTAGTCACTAGAGATTCTAATTACAAAAAAAAAAAATCTGTGTCGAATCCAGCTAATCACAGGCAATTCACATCTATAGTGTTTCCGTATCTTTAGTAAAGAAATAAAATACTTAAAATAAGCAAAAAGTAGTAGTGGGAGATAGAGCTCTTTCCATCAATCCATAGCTCATTGGAAAATATGGGTAATATAGATATAAGCATGCACGTTCATGTTCATATAATTATAAATGGTTAAGGACAGATACAGGTGTAAGTCTCTAAGTTGCACATGATTTTTATTTAAGATTAAAAAAGTTAATGTTTTCTTCTGTTCTTTCACTTCACTTTTCTTGTGGTTTCTTTTGGTTCTTTAATGTTTAGAAAATTCACATATCAGAAAAGGTAGAGGGATGGCTCAGTGGTCCTATAAGCATGAGGACCTGAATTCAAATCCCTAGCCAGTACCTATAGAGAAAGCTGGTCATAACTGTGTGTGGTGGGGGGAGAAGAGAGTGGAACCCCCAGAGCTCACTGCAGCACGCCTAGCCTGCAGTGGCTTATGGTTCAATGAGACACCCTATCTCAAGGTAATAAGGTAACAATGGAGGAAGACACCCCAATGTCTTGTTCTGACCTACATATGAGTGCATTGGGTTGGGCACCCACATATTAGCATGCATGCACCACATACACACACCACACTCCTCCCACACAAAGCACACACAATACACATATGTAAAGAAGAAATATTCATCTTTGTATGATCCATTTTTATACTCATATATCTCCACATTTAAAATACTGTGTGATGTCAGAATTAGATTTATTTTCTATCCATTCAACCTACTTCTTTCCATGCATTCAGTTTAACCAGGGGACATTTCATAATGCCTAAAAAATGCTAATCCACTTAAATTTTAACAATGAAATATCAATAATTTTTTTTCTGTTAACTCTCCAAAGAGATAGAATACGATTTATAAAGTGTCATGTAAATTCTTCTGGACAGTAAATTCTGACTTGGCAGTTTCTGATCATTTTAACAATTTCAACAAAAAATTTTTTTCAGAAATACACAACTGTAACATTTAAGTATTGTTTATAGTAATAGGAAAAAAGACAAATAAGTATGGAAGTTATATAAATATCAAAACCAATGATTGAGATCTGTTTTATAATTTAAAAATGAAATATTCACCCTGCAAAACATCAGAATGTATTTGAAACATATTTCATGAATATCTGTATAGTAAATATTTCAAACAATGTCTTTAAGGAGTGAAATATGTCCTTTGCTGTCAGGCTGATTGGCTCAGAGATGCTGGGCTGCACAGAGAAGAAGTGAGTGTGTGTGTGGGGGGGGGAGGGAACAGGCCAGCAGGGTGAAGCATTGTTGAGGTAGGTACATGTGGTGGAGAGGAGAAAGCAGGAGAGTCAGGAAAGGGCTGAAGTTCCAGCAGGATTTGGGAATTCGGATAAAGTCAAAGAGTAGAAGAAGCTTTGAAATCATATAACGAGGAAGTTGTAGATCATAAGAAATTTTTTTTATCTGGAAGATTCCACTTGGGACACATTGTGGCCTAAAGTCAATAGTTAAATGGAATCTGTTATTTTTTTTCAATTTTCATTTTCGTGTATATATGTGTCGGGGGTGGTATTCATATATAGATAGGTATGTTCACATGTGTGGGGTACATGTGTGTGTGGGTGTGTGGGTAAGCATGTGGAAGCCTAAGGTTGATATTGAGACACAACCTTGATCACTCTTTCTCCTTATTCTTTGGAGACTGGCTCTCCAAACCCAGAGCTCACCAGTACAGCTAAACCTAGCTAACTAGCTTACCCTGGGGCTTCCAAATCTCTGTCTTCTGAAGCTGGAGGGACATGTGGGCCTCCACACACCTGACATTTTGCGTGGGGTCTAGGGATTAGAATATGGGTCCTATCACTTGATGGCAAGGGCTTGAACTGCTGAGCCAACTCCCAAGACTTGGACTCCATACATTTCTTGGAGTGTAGGTCGACCCTTTCCATGAGATACATGTCTTACCATATTTAATTAGAAATTTTCTGTTGCAGAAATTCTTTTCTTATAGGCTATCTTTATTCTGCTATTCAGGAATCTTTTTAAAAAAAAATAGTCTCTGGCCTCCTATAGAAATGCCATTACCATAAAACAGCATTTAGAAAACAATCATTTCATAATAGTGACTTTTTCCAATGAAAATCTTTAAGGATGATGTTCTTTATAAGAGCCATGATATGAGAATCTAAATGACAGAGTAGAACAGTTGGAGAATCTAAGCACCTTGCTAAAATCACACAGGCACTACATGACAAAGGCAGGATTGAAAAACCACAGGCTAACTCTGATATCGCTGGTGATGTTTATCTGGATTGTCAGCTTGACAGGATTTAGAATCACCCCAGAGACAGACCTCTGGATGCGCCATGCGTGAGGATGTTTCCAGAGAGGTTTACCTGAGGAGGGAAAGATGCACCCTGAATGTAGATGGCCCCAGTGAGTGTCCGGAGAGGCGGTGTCCTCAAAGTGAAGGTTAAAGCGCTTACACGCCAAACCTGGGAATCTGAGTTGGATATCCAAAGTCAATATGATGGGAAGAGAAAACCAACTTCTAAAAGTTGTCCTCTGATCTGCACATATGCGCCCTTTCTCTCTCTCTCTCTCTCTCTCAAATAATTGTGTAAAATATTTTTAAAATGAGATCTGATTTTTTTATTTTAGTTATACACTTAACTCATTCTTTTATCCACTGTTATCTTAGAGCTTGGAGTTCCTCAAACTATGACTTATTGTTATATCATTTTAAAAACATGTTAATTTTGGTCAAGTTAAAAAATATAACTTTTCAGTTTTCAGTGGAGGATTTCTTTCAAAAGATGAAGTTCTGTTAGTTCAAGATGGAGCCAACAAAATGTAGATGTGAAAATCTTTAAAAAGAAAAAAAAAAAGCTCTGAGACTAGAGAGGTGCCTTAGGGGTTAAGACTCTGCCTCTTAAGCAGAAGGACCTGACTTCAAATCCCAGATCCAGGTAAAAATGCCAGGTGGAAATGGTAGCAGTCTGCACTTCTGGAAGTCAGATCCTGGGAAATCCCCAAGCAAAATAAAAGGAGGTAGAAGCAATGCAGGATAATTCCTGAAGTCACCCTTGGGCCTCCACAAGTGCATATGTGCACGTGTGCGTGCGCGCACACACACACACACACACACACACACACACACACACACACACAAGCAATTAAAAGAAAAACTCATGGGCTTCCTAAAGCTTCAGGAAAAAAAAACAGATTCAAATTTTGCACTAATGAAATCTCATCCAAGTTTCCTTTGTTTCTTTGCATCTCTTAATTTGTATTGCATCTTTTAAGACCCTTGAATCAATATGGAAGGCATGATCATTTACCAAGTTTTATTTTATATTTGCTCTAAACTGCCCATCTATACTACTGAGTTGTTGTGGATTTCTAAAATAAATTTGTTTTAATGCTTAGAGCCTTTTCTAACTAAATATGGTATTTGATGATATGTGTTTGAAAAACTTGCTTAGTAGTGATATGTAGCAAGAAAATTATCAATGACTACCTTAATGTATCTGACAAAGGCACTCTGTTGGACAGTGTACAAACTAGTGGACATTTCCTAAGTATTTCTAATATTTTATGTATTTTTTTATCTAGTTATACAAGCTCAGTGAGTACCTACCTTTACCCAACCTCCTTCTCCCCTATTGTCCCTGCATCTGGTTCCTCCCTCTTTTTTCCTCCTATCCTCCCTCCTCCTGTCTTGGTGTTTCTTTTGATTCAGGACTTCATGTAGACTAACTTGACCTCCAATTCCCAATGCGACTAAGGATGTCCTTGACTTTCGGTTTCTCCTGCCTACATATTCCATCGCTGGGATTACAGGTGTGTGCTCCCAGGCTCAATCTATGCAGTGCTGGAAGTGGAAGCCAAGCATTCCTGCATGCTAGGCAAGCACTCCAGACACCTTCGGAAATAAAAACTACACTAAAATCAAGCCCCTTTAACTAACAAAGAAGAGTCAGTACCATCTTGTTCTTCCTCTTTCATACATGTTTCAAAGAAAGATTTGCTGTGGAACACTTTCATTTAACTCTGGTCACACCTGATTTCCATGCATAATTCATGCCTTCTGGAACATTCTCTATGTATTATTATGGAAAGTCCTGTAGGACTTTCTTGAGATAATACAGGCTCTCAAAACACAATCTGGTTCTCTTTATGATTTCACTGGAAGAATATTCATGCAATTATCGGTGCATTTCTTGGAGGAAGGGTACTGGAGAATCAGTTCTGCTTCGTGTTGCTGTAGGACCTGCCAGTCGCTGAATCTCATAATCAAAGCCTGGCATGGACTCTGAGACGTTAATTGTGTTCTTTGTGTGGAGCCCTGAAAAGACACAACAGAAATAGATATCATAACGTTTTGTTATTCACCTCGATCTGGGTTAACTTAGGATTTTCTGCTGTTTACCCTACATTCTTGGCATGAAGTGGAGAAGTTCCATCCCCAGCTTCATGTCGTAAATCCTTCTGGCACTTGAAAAGTAAGACAGTGATTTTTGCTTTCTCAAAACTAAGGCGTCCTCATTATTCATTCCTTAATAAATTGACCCTCCCCCTGGCCTTTATTATTTATAACTTTCACTAAACTTCCCCCAATTCATGTCATGTCTCTTTATTTTCTGAGGACCTCAACAATTCTCCCTGAAGTTTTGCATCTTGACGTACACACAGGTGTGTGCACATATGTGTATGCCAATGCATGTACCCTACTATTTTTCGTGCCTTTGTATATCAGGAGCACTATTTTTCCCTTCAAAGTTTTTTTTATCATTTATTAATTATATACACAATAACAGGGTTCATTATGATCTCTTCCTCCATGCACATACTAGATTTTGATCTTATTCATCCCCTCATTAACTCCTCTTGTTCCCCTTCCAATCCTACTCATTCCCTTCCTCTTCTCAAATAGACTATTCTAGTTTCCCGTCTTTATTTGGGGCAGAGGGAAGGGATGATTCATTCAATGAATACAAACAGGGTTACTTCTAGGAGCATCAGCAGCTTACCAACGACTACACCATTCAAGAAATACCCCTGTAACAACCATAAGTGTCTTCAAGTCTGTGTTTCCAATTTCCTACAGGATTTCTGCAGAAATCACAACCATGTCTTTTGAATGTCTGTTAATCACATGACCCTGGTGTGTCCTGAAAACATGGGTTCACATTATGGGCCTTTTAGAAAGCTCATTAAAACCACAGTGTTAATGCATCCATGTCTTGACCATAAAAAATGTCATTGTTATCTTCCCTTCTCATTGCCTTTTCTTCATATTTCTTTGTCGTTTCAGCTTAGGGTTTTTTTTTTTTTCCCTGCAATTTTCCATAAAAATTCTTATTTTACAAATCACTACAGAAAACTAGCTGGGCGTTATCTTTCAACTTTCTTCATACATCTTCCTATCGTCCCACTCTAACAAAGCTGCCTTTAGATGTTTCTTGTCCATTTTACAGCTCTGAGACCCCCTTCCTCCCATTTCATCATCCTTAACTTCATTGCGACTGGAATATTCAAACACACGTCTATTTCCAGTATTTGTTTAAGAATATTTTACTTTGACAAGAGGAGAGACAGAGACAGAGCCACAATGTATGCATGGAAGTCAAAGGGCGACTTTCAGAACTCATTTCTCTCCTACTATGTGGGCTTCTAGAAATTGAACTGAAGTAGCCAGATACCTTTTGCCCACTGAGCCATTTCACAGGCCCTGACTCTAAATGTTCTTAAGCAGTAAGCATCTATTCGTAAGGCTTATTTAGTAACTTTTCAAATCTGTTTCTCATACCCTCAATGCTAATGTACTTAAAGATACACAAGTTTAAAAGAGAGTCCAGAATGGGAACTGATTGGCAGAGTCTCCATGAACAGTGTGTTTTAGCTTATATCTCTTTAACAATCATACCTTAGAATATTTCAGTTTAGCCTGTAGCTCACGGTGTTCTATAAGTGATTATGCAAACTCTCATTAACAAAAATAACTTGTTATCCTTGTAAATATACTTCCAGAGAAAGTGCTGCTATTGGGGAGAGAATCGTAGCTGTCGTTTCTGTAGCCTACTTTTCCCCCTAATGGGTATAAATCATTAGGAATAAATTGTGTTCTGTCATTGTAGCCAGTAATTGGTGACATTTTCCTGTCACTCTGGGATTATAAATAACATTGATATATGTACTGTCAACAGATTCATTATGTTACAAAAAACATAAACCAGTAGTCTGTTTCTTTTAACTGTATTTGCATATTTTCCATATTAAATATGACATTGATATCTTTTCAGATTTTTTAAAATCTTTGACAGAATAGTTTTAGTGTTTAATAACATCTAATTGTTATGCTGTGTCTTAAATACATTTTAATTGTTTGTATTTCTTTCACAGTCACTTCCTTCTAAAAGTATTTTGTTTACAATAAGACATTTGATAATTGGTCTAGGAACAGATAATTATTTTTTAGAGTAAAATCTATAAAAATAAACATTTGTGTTCAGTTTCAGCATAACTCAGGGTAAAACATACTTGCACAGTCCTTAAATTTGTGTTCGAGTAGGAGATAGCACCAACCTATCCCATGTTGAAAGGGACATTAAAACTACTTTCTTCATCGATTTAAACGAATATGTCTTTTTTCTAATTGGCCTCTTATCTATGTCTAGAAAGGTGGGTAAACATCTTTCACAGCTACCCTAGAGGTCTTCCCAGCCCACTGTCAGTCTTCAAAATTTGACAGGAAAACCCCTGTTGGCCTACAGAGAGGGTCTGGCAAACAAACCACTCCATCTTTTTCGATGGGTTTGTCAGCCTTTCTCTGGAAGTCTCTGAACCAAGACTGAAGGGCACAACATCTTGCCTGTTCTCTGGGAACATTTGCGGAGCTCTGGAATCCCATCCCTAAGGACAAGGCACCTTCTCAATGTCACTCCTTGGTTGTCTTTTGGGCATCTATACAGCGTTTTCAAACTTCGTTTCTGATTCTTCATTCAGAAAAAATATTTTTGCTCAGGCTCTTCTTCCTTATTTATTCATTCATCAATCAAGGGACGGACTCTGACTTTTTGAGGACCTCAAGGCTGGAGAGCAAATACGGGTGTCTAGAGTAGGGATTAGAAATAGCACTCTAGGAACTACAGTCAGGCACACATTCAAACGTCTTTGTCATGTGCTTTGTTTGACCTTTAATAGCTCTTTATTGATTTCTCATTATTTCAAATATCATTCGATGTCCTTTTTAACAAGATTAGTCCTTCAGGGCGGGTGGTGTAGCTCTGCAGTATGGTACTTGCTCACAAAGATGCCGACCCGAGTTCAGTTCTGAGAAGCCCACCCAATGGAAGGAGAGAAACTGACTTCTGAAAGTTGTCCTCTGACCTCCACCCAGGCTTCACTGGTGTGATCGTGTGCTTGCTCTTTCCCTACTTCTCTGCCAATGCTTCTCAAGAAACAAATAAAATATCTTACGAATGTTCAGGCCTGCAGCTGTCCTGTTACTAATGGAGTCATGGAGTCACCGTGATATCTTATTTGGTTCTGTACTGCAGCCTGAATTTATGTTAAATTTGATTTTGAATTCTGCTCTTTCTTGGATGGCCACCTGACACTGGGTCAATATTCTTTCTGTTTTTAATGTGTCTAAAATCATATTGCCATCCAAAACTGGGAACTAAATGTCTTCTCTCTTCCACGATAGGAATTTTAAAAAAAAAAATTTCTCAAGCACAAACTGCTCTGGAATTCTTCAAACATAAAATCATCTGATGATGTGCATTGTGTATTTTTCATCATGTCAATCAGAATGATTGGCCAAAGGGAGCTCAATTTTCTGTTTTGTCTTCCTATTTTGCATTTCCAAGTCATTTCCCAAATTTCAGGCTTATTATTTTGCTTCCTCCTATTAGTTCCCTCCATCGTTCCACAGGCAAATCATTGCAGCAAGTTCAAGCTATCTCTTCAGAACTTTTCTTAGTCCTGGATAGACAGAAAAGTCTAGGTTACTTTGCTCAAATGTCTGCCCTTCTTTTGTCTTTTTTTCCCCATCTAGAAAACTTTATTTTCTTCTTCTTTAGTTCCATGATCCTTCCTCAGAAATACCCATTCAAAAGCCAAGGTTGAAGAGATGTTGAATCAACTCTACAGGAAGATTTGAATATTCTCCTACTACTTAAGTACCAAACAATTTACCACCCTCTTCCTTCCTTCCTTCCTTAGAAAAAGATTAAAGTCAATTCTCTCTTGTGACTGGACACCCCATAATAAGCCCTGTGCTTTCTTTCCTTTTTGTCTTTCATCCTTCCATGTCCATAACCTGCAGTCATCCCATGGCTACTCTTAGTGACCAAAATCCTCCCATACTTTCACGGTTCAAATAAAACACCTCTTCCATTTAAGTGTCCTTGCAACCCCAGGGATAATGGAACTGGCTTCTACTCATAAATTCTCATTAATAAATTTATTAATCAATACATGCATGAATAAGAATTAATAAGTTTTCATTCTTTCTCCCCATAGTTTTCAAAACATGGAATATATTATTCTGAGGATATGTATGGACCTGAAAAACAGAATCAAGTTCGTAAACTTCACCTAGGTAGTGGATATGACTATGGTCACATTCAAGTAGATGCCCAATTAAATGTTTTTACTCACTGTGGCACAAGATTGTAGCTCAGCAGTAGAGTGTGTGCTCAGTACACCCAAAGCCCTGGCTTTAATACCAAAATTCCAGAATATAAGTGAATAAAATTAAATTTGTTTAGCTATTGAAAAAATGAGTGGCCACTTAGCCTACAAGGCTCAGTATTAGAAAATGGTAAAAGAAATCAGAAAAAAAAAAAAGAAAAATTACCCTGTTCAGCAGACTCTTTTCATCTTCTTAGTGAAGAAATAGATATTTATGCACACTATGTTCTTTAGAGAAAGCCTCATGTCATGGATATGTTTTTAACTCACATTTGTACCAGGGAAATTGAATACATCAGCACCCATGACGTACTGTTTTAATTAGAATTCAGACCATTTACAGGTCCCCATTATGACTGCTCCTTATTTGCATTCACTGGGTTTTCTCTGCTAAGTGATTTACACACTTGCATAACTTGAAATTTTAAACACTAAATTTATCGCGTGTTGTCATTATATATTAAAATTGTTTTCATAATCTTCAGTGCTTTTGCATGCCACATGGTCATAACCACATAATTTATGCAAAGAATTTATCAGCAGGGTTTACACTGCCATCTGAACCTCTTTAGAATCAATATTGTAGGATACTACAAGGAGAAAAAATATTTCTGTAAGTACTCCCTTGGGTTCCCATTAATTTGTTTATTATCAAGGTCTTTATTAGGAATACGGTTGCTAATGTAAGCCTGTAATAAACAGAGTATAATTGAATTTTCAATATTTTGTCACCTGGGAGCAATTTCCTTCAAGACCTCTGCTCCATCTTCTGTCTGTCAGCAGTTACTTGGTATTGTCACGTGAATGTCGCCAAACATCACAAAGGTGATGTTTGAATTAGGTTGAATTAGATGCAAAGATATCCCTGTAAAGATCTTGTTATTGTCTCTTTACATTTATTCATCTTAATTTTAAATATTATTTGCAATGCAGCAAATGGAACAAGTCATTACATCTTGAAAATACAAATTTAGAACTTGGCTGAGCGGTATTCAGGAAGAAAAATCAGGAGTCAGCCTGGGAGTTAAGCAGCTTAGAGTCCCCAGTCAGGCCCAACCACAGAGGTGACTGTGGGAACTGAATGGATGAAATTTAAGGATCACTTTTTTGTGGTCTCTGATGCCTGTGATTAGTTAGGACATCATATTTTGCTACATGACATTTTGAAATTTCAGTATCAAAATTAAAGGAAGACAATGACAGATGAAAATGCTAGAGACTGATGGGACCACTAAAAATTCAAATACCCTTTGCTCTTGGTGGAGTCATAAAGGCAAAAGTCAGCTATTCACAAATGCAACATGCAGCTGTTACCTGGTTTATGTCTGTTGTCCCATGGTCACCCACACAACCTCTTTTCACTCTTAAAAATATGTTGGTTCCCTCATTTGGGTGAGGGGGACGTGTTCCCCCTGTGCCTCCTCGATAGCTTGCTAGTGATCCAAACAGACAGATACATGTTGTTGTCCCCACTTTGCCCTCCTTCTAGAAAGTCTCCTAATCGCTTCCTTCAGCAGTTGAATTTGAATATACAACACGGTTTTCTTTAATCCCCATATTTTAACTGTCTGTTTATGACATCCTATGTGGAAAGCCGTTCCTCTAAGAAAATGCCCCGAAGAGCATTCTTCCTAGCATGAAAGCAAAAGAGCCTGGTGATGCTGGGGTGCTTGGGCACCTAAGGTTGTACTGGTACAGGGAACCCCCAAAAGCTCAGTTTTGTCGTGCCCTCCCAGACGAGCATATCTCTGTATGTGAGTCAAAATGAGTCATTTTGGCAGAAATGGAAAATCGTGATTTGAGATGTTATGCTTAATTCTGTTCCAGGATGTACTGATGAATAACCACAGTGCCCCAAACCCTGTGCCAGGCTCTGTAAAAGACACAGAAAAAAGGCAGAAGGGAGTGGGGCTACCATTTACTGAGCCCCTACTCTGCATAGCCTTTGTGGCCAGCTTCACAAAAGTAGTGAGCTTAGGTTATTCTCATTTCTGAGAGATTCATCGCTCCTGAGCCTGCGTGTGCCATTGTGCATACAGCTGAGACTCTCGCCGGGAGCCAGACTCAAACTCTAGTCTCCTAGTGGATCTGTGGTTTGCGTGGGTCTTTTCAGTAGTCTTCTGTTGGTGCCTTAACTCCCACATTCATATGCTAGTTGGAAGTGAGACTTGGGTGGATTAGATTTCTACGGGATCATGAGCATGCGGCCCCCATGACGGAATCAGCGGCTGTGCAAGGTGAGGAGAGACTGACACACTTGTTCTAGTCTTGCTGTGTGACACCCTCAGTCCTGTCCTGATGCAGCCAGGAAGCCCTGACCTGATAAGATCCCATGGTGATGCCTTGATCTTTGATGTCCCAGCTTCCCTCCAGAGCTGTGCAAGTCACATGAGCTTCCTCTTCATAAGAAGCTAGTTAACCTAGTGTCATGTATTTTTGGATAGCAACAGATGAAAAGCTAAGGAGCTCACAGGTCCAGTGGAAATACAGGTCATACACAAGCAAACCACAGACAACACCACACACACACACACACACATGCACGCACACAAAACGAAAGGAACTGACTTCATTGAGAAAGAGCATCTAATATCTAGGATGAGCTCAGGGGTCGGGGAAGTTTTCTCTAAGAAAGCTCCTCAGTAAAAGCTGAGACTTGAAGGATCAAAATGAAATCAGGAGAAAAGAACACCGTGAAGACCTCAGGAAAGACACCTCTGAAGGGAAATTGAGTCTTAAAGGAGACTGCTATTTCTACAAAATGGGGTAGAGAGGGAAGAAAACTGGGTTTTAGATAGAACTTTAATGTTATGAGAAATTAAATGTTTGAAATGGATTCTGAAAATCCATTTCTCCCAAAATCGAAAGGGAATCTTGATTTTTTTACATGCAAAAATAATTTAATGTGGCAATTCTACTTGATATGAAAAAGTGTTCTTGTATTTTGCATATATATCTATTGTAATGGTTACTCTTAACTATTGCTGTGAGATAGCACCCAAAATTATCAACTTAAGGGAGAAAGGGAGGTTTATTCAGCTTACGGTTCCAGAGGGAAGGTACAGTCTCTCAAAGCAGAAGCGGCGGCATGGCTGGCTGGCCAAAGCTGGAGGAGGCTAAATCACTGCAGACATCTTGGAAGCTGAGAGCTGCAGACTGCTTGCAGCAAAGGCTGACTTCTCCTGGAGGTAGGGTAGGACTAATCCACCTCAAGGCCCACCCCTTGTGACTGCCTTCCTCCAGTAAGGCTCCACTTCTCAAGATATCATGACCTTGCCAAACACATGAGACTGTGGGGGACACATTTAAAACCATGACATTCCACCCCTGGCCCCCACAGGCTCATTGCCATCTCATTATGCAAACTATACTCAGTCCAACTTTAAAAGTCTTCATTGACTACAATGGTAGTCCCAACAGTCCAAAACTCCAAAGTCCAAAGCCTCCTGTAAAATCAAAATACAAGTTACATACTTCTAACATACAATGGCACAGAATAAACATTCCCATTCCAAAAGGAAGGAATGGGGGCATATCCAGGAAAGGTTAGTCCATAACAAGACTGAAAACCAGGAGGACAAACTCCAAATCTTGTAGCTCCAAGTCCAACAAGTGAGCCTCTCCTTGAAATCATCTCAGTTCCAAAGGGCTTTGGTTCCATCCCTCCAATGCAGCTGCCCACAGAATACATTGGTCTCTTGAGCTGACTCCTCCCAGGGTATACAGCTCTCCTTGGCAGGTGTCCCACGTTGTGTCTGGAATCTCTAACATCTTTACTTCTCAATAGCAAACCAGGCTTTAACTCCACAGCACAAACTGCCCTTCTTAGGCCTCTAAACTGCAGGCTTCTTGCCTCATGATGCCTGGATTCTGCCAATTTTTGAAATCTTGGAGGAGGACTCCATGATCTCCTCCCTCTTGCATCACTGATGTCTATAAAACCAGAACCACATGGACGACTTTGCCAAGACTGGCCCCCTTGAATCACAGCTGATTTTGCTTCTCTATGTTGACCATATCTTTCACTCCTGGGCAGTTGCTTGGTAAGAGAAACCAACTCTTGCTTTGGAACTCCACCCTTTAGTTCCAGTCTTCTGAAAGGATTTGCATTCTTATGAGTGGGAGACTTCCCTGAGGATCTTGCCCTCAAGCTAGGGCCTCTCCTATTATTCAAATAGCTAATCTCTTAAACAGCCATTTTGTTCTCTGCTTCTTCCTGGTTCAACTCTTTAAGTTTGCCATTGTATTTTTCATCATTGGATCTTACAGTTTTTACTTCTTCCTGCCTGATTCTTTGCTCTTTTTCATAACTCTGAAGAAATCTAAAAAGTAGCCATATCACATTGTCAAGATTACATTGCTTTGAAATTTTCTCCGCCAAGCACTCCAGCTT
Source organism: Typhlomys cinereus (assembly GCA_023101885.1). Lineage (NCBI taxonomy): Eukaryota > Metazoa > Chordata > Mammalia > Rodentia > Platacanthomyidae > Typhlomys > Typhlomys cinereus. The sequence continues at coordinate 193,054 of JALPQD010000401.1, forward strand.
AACTTCAGGCAAGCTTTCAGGACGAGGGCAAAACTTCACTAAACTCTCAGCTAACACATGGCTCCATGTGTCACTCGTCCAGTTGCAAACACAGTCTCTGGTCCCCTCTGGACCATCACAAGCTGGGCTTCCACTGTCTGTGTCTCTCCCAGCATTGCTCTCCTCTGAGCTCTCACAAGATAGGTCCCTATGGCCCAACCGCCAAGACGCAAAGACTTTCCCAGCACAAAGTCCCAAAGTTCTCCATATTTCCCCCAACAAACAGTTCCAAAGGCACACTAGCCATTGGCCATACTGCTGGGTACCAACTTCTCTCAGCTTCACAAACAACTTCACATTGTGGTACCAGCTGTTCTTAATCTCACAGCAATACCCACTACCCGGTACCAATTTCTGTAACAGTTACTCTTAACTATTGCTGTGAGAGAGCACCCAAAATCGATCAACTTAAGGGAGAAAGGGAGGTTTATTCAGCTTACAGTTCCAGAGGGAAGGTACAGTCTCTCAAAGCAGAGGCGGCATGGCTGGCTGGCCAAAGCTGGAGGAGGCTAAGTCACCGCAGACATCTTGGAAGCTGAGAGCTGCAGACTGCTTTGATTTTTTTTTCTTTTTTTTTTCTGTTCTCTTCTTTTGTTTTGGATTTTGTACTAGGATGGAGGCCAGACCCTTGCATGTACTGAGTGCATACCTTACCCTTCTGAGCTACACCCAGAAGGCCTGTAAAGACCTTTGAACGAAGAAAGATACAGTTTGAAGAGCTGGAATTGAACTCAAGCCAGTCAGACTTCAGAGCTAGACCCTGTGCTGTAGAATAGTTTTCCCCAGACTATAAATAACCAAGTGCATAACAGCAGGTGTGCCCATTTCTGGGCTTGATAAGAATATGTGATAGGCTGTAAACAGTAAGATGTAGCTATAGTCAGAATTTGGACTAAAAAAAAAAACTGAAGGGAGGAAGCACACATATCCAGAGGGTAGAAGAGCAGATCAAAAAATAGGACGAACCAAAGTGAGTCAAAAAGAAGCAGGCTCAGGGAAAGTGTCATTGATTCAAGTCCCTTGGGTGTAGCCTCACTTTGGGAGTTGCTGGTCATTTACAAAGGTAAGGAGAAGAAGGAATGAGCAGAGCTTTTGCATGCTAGGCTGAGATATAAGTCTATGATTCATGAATTAGTAGAGGATCGCAGAAGGTATACAAGGAGAATGACATTAAAAATGTTAAATTTTTTTTCAAAATTGCACAATCTGAGGGTCTGTGGCATAAAGGTTAAGGAGAGCCCAAGCGATGGAAAGCCCTGAGAGAAGTTTGCGTAGCTGGAGGTTCCAGGCGTGGAGGCCAGATTTAGACCAAACTGTCTGTTCCTCAGTCCATTCCCACCACCGACCAGCTCTGCACCCAAAATGCTTTCCAATTTCTCATCCATGAATGGGTTAAGGACAGTCCCTGTTTCAGAAGCTTGTCAAGCAGTGAAAGCTAAATGCTATCTACATCTATCAGAGGGTTGCGGGAACAACTGATACTCAAGGCAGTTGGGAGGAAATATCGTACAGTTGTTTCTCTGAGAGCTGCTTGATTCAGCTAGACAGAGGTACAGCAGGTGGACTCATTACCTGCTGCCTAACGGCTTGAAAGCTGAGGTTGGAGGATTACTTGAGACCAGTAGAAACATAGCCGAACCTGTCAATGGTGGTGATGATGATGATGATGATGATGATGATGATGGCGATGATAGTGGAGACAAAAGAAAAAAAACAGTTGGGAACAATTCTATCAAAACAGAATCTCCCTGAAGACCGGCGCCAGGTCCATTTTGGGTCCTGCTTATTCTCCAGTGTTCAGTGCAGTCAGTGCCTAGCACCAAGGGAGCTTGTAGTGAATATCTATAGGTTAAATTGAAATAATGAGTGACACTCAATGAGCTTTTGAGCACTGTTTCACACAAATGATCTATCCCCGGTGCACCTAACCTCTGGTACGACCCTGATCCATTTCAATAATACCATGCTAAGCCCCTTGAACTTTGTATTAAAAAAAAAAAAAACAGAAACAAGAATGTGGATATAGCTCAGCTGGTACAGGCCTAGGATTCATCCTCCGCACTGCATACTCTGGCAGCGGGGGCCCATGCTTGTAACCCTAGCACATGGGTGGTAAAGGCTGGACGATCAGGAGTTCAGGGTTACCCTTAGTTATATATTGAGTTTAAGAGATGCCTGGGTTCTATGAACCCCTATCTCAGAAAACAAAACAAACACGCAAACAAACAAAAAGAGGCCAAGACATTTGAAGTTTCACTTAAAATACATTCTTTACTATGAGAGTGTATGTAGCTAGTGAACATTCGTGCCAGCCAGGAACTGCTGAGAACCAGGAATTTATTTAATAAGGCCACATTTTGCTGCCTCGTTTCAGAAGAGGGTGATTAGTTTCCCAGTGACGCAACCAAGGTTAACCCAGTCTTTGGCTGACATCCCAGCAGTCGTCAGTGGTCATGGAAGTCCACACCACATGGCCGCTTTGCCTTCCTGACCCCAGCCTGAACCGTCTCCTGCTTGGCCCAGAAGCTCTAGGAAGCGGATGAGTTCTGCTCCATGAACGGATCTCTGTTCCTGTTACATTCATGCTGCCCAAGGGCTGCTGAGAACCAGGAAGCTCCTGGCCTGAGACTTGGCATCAGGGCCCTGTCCCAGAGGGAGGTGTGGCTCTGACCAGGGACAGGACCCCCGACAGCTGTGAGAAGTCAGACCCCGACACAACTGAGGAGTGGGAGCAGGTGCTTTTGACAGCTCAGAAAAGGATTGGTCTGGGAATGCCCCGGCAAGAGGGAAATCACAGAAATTAGAGATGGAAAAAAAGACCTATTAGTCAATTCCCTTGCCAAAGATAAATTGATCCCTAGACCTCCTGGTCCACTCCAGTTATAGCTCAGTCAAATTGCAAGAAAGAAAGACCCTGTCACATGGACGATGTGTAGGAACCCAGAAGAAAAAATGATCAGTATTGACACAAGACAAAGGAAGGATTTTGGAGCAGAGGAACACTGTGTTTTTCCTCTTGAATCAAAGAGTTGAATAGCAGCAAGAAACTCCACCAAAGATTCTGTGACTTCTGTGGAATTTTGTGTGTGTTTTTCACTGTTCTGAATGCTGAACGCGAAGGCCTCCTACATGCAAAGCAAGCGCTATACTTCTGAGCTGTGGTCCTGACTCATACTCTTTCTCTAATGAAGTGCTGGGTATTATTACCTACGAAGACATGATCTTGTAATTTTTAATTCCTTTTTGGCCGCAAAGTAAGGATTTTGCGTGAACTGTTCTTTGACACTGCAAGATAGTTTATTTCCACTGTAATGGCAACACTGAATCCTCCTAGGAGAATCCCTGATAGAATTTATTGAACAGAGAATTATATGGTAGTTCGTTAAATTCGTGTTTGATTGAGTGTATGTAACCATTAAGAGAGCCGAAGAGCTTTGTTGCTAGAGATCAGATAAATATTGAGACACGAGGAAGAGAAGGAGATTTGAATTAGTTCCTCTTTGCCAAGATCATTTCTTCATTTATAAGGAAAAAAGAGCCAATTCTTGAAGCAACCATGTATTAGTAATTTTTCTGGATGCTAATCGCACCAAACTAGATATCTGGGTTCGTTAAACTAACTTTGATTATCTGATATTTTTTCACTGCTTCATGTTCTGTGGGTATTTTCTAATTATATATGGGCATTTTGGCTACATATTTCACATATTAAAATAGCTGAGTCAGGGTTGGTGAGATGGCTTAGTGAGTAAAGGCCCCCACATGGTGGAAGGAGAGAACCTACTTTGGGAAACTTGTCCTTTGATCACTTCAACAAGTAGCTACTGATGTCCGAAAAGCAGGTGTGTCGGGGTGGGGAGAGTCCAGAAGGACATTTACTTAGTAGACACATAGAATGTGTATGTGTGGGAGCGATCTTGCAAAATTAACAAGTCAAGGATCTTAAGTAAAGCTGAACGGTGAGGAATTTGATCAGATATTGAGTTGGGTAGATTCTCTGTGAATGAACAGTGGAATTCTTGTTAAAGCAGAGCCCAGAGGACCCACCAACATGGATGGGTGAAGTGAAGAAAGTCAAAGCCTGATTAAAAAATAAGGGTCCTGCAAGAGATAAGGCCCATAAAGTTTGCTGCCTGAAAGTCCACAGGGTTGAAAGAATTGACTCCTTAAAGTTGTTCTCTTATTTTCATCCCTGCGCCAGTATGCATGTGTTTCTCTCTCTCTCTGTCTCGATCTCTCTCTGTCTCGATCTCTTTCTCTGTCTTTCTCGCTCTCTGTTTCTCTCTCTTTCATAAATGAATAAAACAATACACACCCAGAAAAGCCTGACTAAAGATGGTCAAGGAGAGAGAGAATCTTGGTCAAGTGTGAAATAGCAGTTTTGCTCTAAGCATGTTCAACTATTTAGGGCTTTGCCAGAGGCAGGACTGTCCTCACTAAGCAGATGGTTCCCACCGTGTGGATGTCACTCAGGTCGGCCTTCCTCCTAGGAAGTCTGGCCTTCAGTTTCAAGCAAGATGGCTAATGTGGAGGGTAATGGGCTTGAAAAAAGCCCTTGGAAAATGACTCAGCAGTGACATTCTTATCTTTCACATTCACCCTGTAAAGTAGATCTTATCAGAGCCTACACTTACATGTGACATTTCATTCAGAGCCAAAAGGCTAAGGAAAAGGAGTTCATGGGTTATTCTCAGAAACACTGGCCAAGATGTTTTGTTGTTGTTGTTGTTGTGGTGGTTTATTTATTTGTTTTGAAACTTTCCAGTTTTTTCCCCTTGAGTTTGAGAGAGAACTGCAGAGTCCTGCAGGTAGATGTCCCTCGAAGATTTCACTGTGTGTGTTTACAAAGGAAGAAATGCATTTGTTAGATTTATTGCCTCTGCCTCCCCATGGGGTAGGGGAGGGCAGAGGAAGCAATTTGTGCTAAAGTAACCCTGCAATAGGCTAGAAAATGAGTAACATCGTGAGCTGTTTTAGTTTCTTTCCATTGGCTTTTAAAACCCCCACCAACAGTGGAAATGAGTGGAAATGCTGCTTCCTATGCTGTGTGCCGGCAACATAATAGATGAAAATTGAGCGGATAAGCAACTGGCTCCAAAAAACACAGTCCAGCCTTCTGCAACTTGAGCCCTGTACTGCAGCACAGTCTCCCCCATTTCCTGCTCTCTCTCTTTCTCTCTCTCTCTCTCTCTCTCTCTCTCTTTCTCTCTCTCTCTCTCGCTGCTCTCTCACTCTCTCCTCTAATTACTCTTCCTTTTATTCAGATTCTTTTCATGGCTCTTCTCCCCCCCTCACACTTTCATTTCCTCTTGCCCACATTTCACATTTCTTTTCAACCCCCTCCCCCCCAGTATTAATCTCCAGTGTGAATGAAGTCCCATCCACAAAATCCTTTTGCAGGTTTTCTTTTGAGGATGTTAACATCCTGGTGGTTCAGCGCTGAGAAATTTCAAAAACAGATCAACAATCCCAAAGAGAAGCTCTGAATGGTGCCAGTAGCTTCAGCAGCTTGAGAGTCAGGCTTGCATATGTTAAACAACATCCCCATTGTTGTGAGCACAAGTACAGGCATCAGGCATTCTGGAAGGAAAGACGCATCTGCTGGGGAAAGTTAAATTCGGAATTCTCCCACATGTTAAATGTTGAGTTGAGAATGTGTAATTGTACAAGCAAGGAATCTTACAAAGTCAATCTGGCCAAAAGGAAATTCTATTGTATATCTTATACAGATAACAAATGACTATGACTCTAGTCAACAAAAATCCATTAGTCTTTGGTGGGGACCTTTGGTAAAAGTTGTTTGGAAAAATAAAGCAAGAAGGCAGTGAATGGGAATTTCAATAGAAAAAAATTTAATTTTTATAAATTTGTTTATGTACTTGTTCTGCCTCTAAGGTAAATTACTTCAGCAAGAAACTAATACTTTGTATTTCTAAAAGCTGTAAGTGAGGATGACTCTGAACTACTTTACCCTCCTGCTTCCATGGCCAGAGTGCTAGGATTGAACCATTTCTCTTTTACTGAGTGCTGGACATTGAACCCAGGGCCTTTCTGCATTCTCAGCAAACACTCTAGCTGAGCTAGAGCCCCAAAGGCATTTTCAAAACTTCACTTATTTTTGTTCTTCAACAGTTTCATATATGTAGTGAATTTATGTCATTTCACCTCATATTACCTGAGCCTGTACCCCCTCCTTTTCTCAATGTAAATCTTCTTCCCAACCAGCTTTCCTCTTTCATATTGTTGCAGGATTTTTTTGTCCAGGTACTTTTATTCCAGAGTTAAAGGTTGAGGCCAGAGCACATGTAGAGGATTAAGGCAGATTTTCTTAGAGGAGAGAAAGAGTGGAAGACGGCTTGTGGAGTCCCTGAGGAGAAAGGGAGCCAAAGATGGCTGGCAGGGTCAGGGGTATTAATAGTGTTAGCTAGGCCTGAGGAAAGTGGCTTTTTTTATTGGCTAGCTCCAGTTTCTGCAAACATGATTGGAACTTTTGATCCCCTACATCTCATTGGTCTGTTCACATTAGGGCCCCGCCCAGTTGACCTTGTGGTCATCCTGGAGGCGGAGCTGTTCCTTTTGAGGAGCTTGCTTACCCATAATGGGAGTTCATCTCCATATTCTTTCATAAACAGAGGGTTGGGGGGAGTTGGCTACTTTATCTCCATGAGGGATTAGAACCAGTTCTTCCACATTAGTAGAAATATAAGGGCAACAGTGGGGGAGAACTTCAAAAACCTCCAAAGACGTTCAAAGACCTTCCCAGCATAACTGGCATAACTGTTCTAAAACTGCCTGGACGTCTTCATCTGTGTGCGGCCCATGGAGTTTCATCAGGTTCATCAGCATGTGCTGGAGCACGGGTGATACATACCAGGAGGTGGTATAGCACTGAGAGAAGAAGCTCCTCTTCCCCCATCTGGCATTAACCCTTAGAAGCCTCTCAGAGAGCTGTGGTACCTCTTGGGATTATCCCCCCTCCACAGTGAAATGTTGACAGGTCAGAGCTGATGCAAGTCTTTTGTAAGTAGACACAGATGCAGGCCTGGGTGTAGCAGGCCTGTCTGTTATGGCCAGAAGATGCCATCTGGTAGTACCCATCTCCTCCCTCTCTTTTACATTCTTACTTCCCTTCTTCCATGATGTTCCTTGAACCTCCTCACGGCATTTTTATAAAGTGGCTAAAATGGTACCAAACTCTATTTTAAAAGTGATGTCACCTTTGGTCTTGTACCTGGAAAAAGCAGTATGTGCCTTAAAAATGAACACTCAATACTATTGCAAATTCACATACCTTTATGATATCATGAACAGTAAAATCTTACTGTTTCTTAGCTTGGAATGTAAGAGAAGTGAATACAAGTCACACAGCAGTAAGTTGCTATTTACAGAAAGACAAGCATGTAATCCATTCAGATTTGCAGAAATATTGTCGTGCTTTCTGTTTAAAAGTCTTAGTAGACATAGTTCAGTATGATCTGCAACTCTTGTAGTTGTGAATCATCAGCAATGTGTAAAGAATAGGTTGCCATATTAGAATATCTAGGTCTTAATGCAAAAAAAATGAATTCAAAACATAATATTTTTGGAGTGTGTTTTGAAGAGAAATGATGTTGAGTAAAATAGGAGTCTAAATTTAAGAAATAATACTTGTGAATAAAAACAGTAACTCAGACTTATTTTGGGATTTCACTTCTCTATTATTAAGCAAACGAGGAAATACACACTTGTTTTCCTGAATTCTGAGAAACGGGTTTCTCAAATTACAAAGACGTTTTCCTCTTGAGTGATGGTATGGTCAACCACCTGGGCATGCTGGATTGTTTTAACTTTTCTGTATCCCTGCTTCTCTACCTGTGTGCCACTACCTGCCCCTGCTTGATTTCCAGCACCTCTTCCTCTTGTACTGTTGGGATGAAAACAGTTGCTTGACCAAAATGCCTGACAAAACAACTTAAAGGGAGGAGAGAGCTATTTTGGCTCATGGTTTCAAAAGTTCCAGTGTGATAGAGAAGGCGTAGTGGAGGAGGGTTGCACACCTCTTGGCAGCAGGGAGTGGAGAGGCAAAGAGATAACAGGTGATACATAGGGTGAGCATTAGATAACACCAGAGACACTCCCCCAGTGACCTATTTCCTCCAGCCAAATCTCACCTCCTAAAAACTCACTGATGAGTTAGCGCCACCATAATCCAGTCACCTCGGCATAACACCACCAACTGGAGGAGCCACGATTTGAAAACATGAGCCTTCAGGTGAGATACTTCTATCCCCACCACAGCACCCTGAGTCCAGTATCCACTTTCTACTTGGGCCTCCCTGCATTAACTGTCAACTCTCTGCCAGGGCCAACTGAAGCTTCCTCATGCATGTCTCATGTCTTCTGTATATTATCTTCCTGAAGGGATAGCCTGCTCGTGTTGACTATGAGACTCGTCACAACAGAATGAACACTTGCAATACATAAGTACTCATTGCAGTTTCTATGTGAAAATCTTTGGAGATGTGTTATCTTTTCAGCCTCAAAACAACCTTATGAAGTGTGTTTGGGCACTAGCCACATAGTAGCAGAATATCAGAGGCTTGAGACGCTTAGCTGCTTAGCAGGAGATTATGCGTGGTGAATTTTAGCTATCCTTTACCAATTTAGTCTATATCTAAAATGCCCTGCTGGACTTTGAAGCATCTGCAAGATCTTTGTTTATCAATCTGATAAATATGCACAATTGTTATTTTTTTAATTTTTCATTGTCATGCGTATATGTGTATGAGATGTATGCACATGTATATGAATTTTCAACATCAACACCTGTATGCAAACGCATAGAGACCCTCAGTCAGTATCAGGAATCATCCTTAATTGCTCTTCTACCTTATTTTGTTGAGTCAGTGTCTCTAATCAAACCCAGATGTCAGTCTCTCTGCTAGCTTGCTCTGAGGATTCCAGTCTCTACCTTCTGAGGTTGTAATCACAGGCAAGCTACCATGAGCATCTGACATTGTACACAGGTTCTGGGTTTGTGAACTGGGGTCCTCCTTGCACACAGCAAGCATTTTAACCTCCAAACCATCTTCTCAGTTCACAATAATTGTTTCAGTCATATTTCCCCCCCTGGAACATGTGGTAGATTCACTTCAGAAAACATCTGAAAAAGTTCTCCTACTTTCATGTGTTAATGCTTTTGAATCTAAAGTTTAGTTCATGAATGAAATGGAACGTGAAACTCTCTAGCCACCCCAGTTTCTCAGAAGCATTTATCTGTGTCAAAGCAGGTGAGGACCATTTTGAAAGGTTTTGTAATCTGTGACCAGAAGTGATTGGTCCTGGCTCCAGAGCGGGCTGATAACCCACATGGAGACAGAGGGAGAGGACATTGAAGGTAGAGACGCCTTTAAGACCTGCCTTTGCCTCACAGCCACCCGTCAGTGAGATTGAATCTGGTCCCTTTCATAACTGAAATTTCAAACATAAATTATACTGTAACATCCCCACAGAAATGTCTGAAGTCATAAATGAAAAAGGATGGAAGATGCTATTCTCAATACACCCCACATCATTAACATGTCAAATCTCTTTTCCCATTTCAGTGAAACTGGGATGTTTTCCAACTTTTCATCCTGATTCTGAGTATTGTGTCTGTGTTGGGGAGAAAGGGAGGGAGGGAGAGAAGGAGGGAGGTGCAGATGAAAGTACTAGTTTTGTGTTTCCACTAATTTGATCCTCTCCGGCAGCTGCCCTTCCCCACCTGCCCTACAAACTCTGCTCGGAAACTGCACATTCATATGACTTATCAAAGCCAGAATCTTGTTGGAACCATTTCAGCAAAATGAGCCAATTTAGGCTTGGTAGATGGGAGAAAAAAGAGGTTAAAGAACTATGCCCAGGCCATAGAAATTAGACTTGAAAACAGAGTTAACGTAATTTTAAAACCATTTTACCTGTCAGAAAAAAAAATTACATGTAATAACTTGAAGAATTAGTCATTTTAGCTCAGCGAATGTGACACAAAGAAATCTGAACAGTGTCTGTCCAACGGGGAAAATGGCAATGTGGAAATTTGCTTAACCATACATTATCTGGTAAACAAGACACCAATATCAATTAAGTTATTTCTGCCCAAGCACGGAGCTGTATGTTCCAAGCCACATTTCAGAGGATGACTCTTCAAAGGTCATCTTATGAAGCAGAAGATAGATTCTCTGAGGAGACCCGTAGCCCACCTCCTCCTCCGATAGGGTTTTATGTTTCATTGACTGTATTAGCATTAAACTCTTTAAGAGTGACAGGCTGCTGGAAGGCGATCCCAGGTGGGCTCCATGTGCAGGGCCAGCTGTTCCTTAGCTCAGATAATTCTTCTTTCTGAGATTTACAGATCCGTTTGCATTTGACAGACCATGGCAAAGTCTTTGTACTGCCCAGTCCTGATGTTGTTAAAGGAGAACGGCTTAATAATTTATGAACTGCAACGCTCCCTGTGGGCTTTATCTGTGTGATGCCGTTGAGTCACAGAATGCTGTAAATATGATAACTTAGGAGAGGCACGTTCTGGAGGAGAGCGATGGCCTTTTTGCTGTGGTGGATCCCAAAGACTCCTCGGAGAGCCCTTATTGGCGTACCTGGCTGGAGAGCCGCAGGAAATGCTCCACTTTGTGAAGTAGTCTTACATTGTCAGTTACGTATTTGCTAACCATATCCCGCAATCTACAGAACTGCTAGCGGAAACCATGACAGTAAGACATGGTTGCTGTGTGTTCTGGCGCACGTCTGAATGTCTGGATCCTCCCAGGACATTCCGCTTGCTTCTTCACTGCTCTGTCTGCAAATCTCAGCCCATGCAGTGAGCTTCTATGGCATCTCTCTGCTTTCAAGCGCTTGTCCATGGTTATTGACGATGTCAAAGTGACTTTTCTTCCAGAGATTTATTGATCCATTTTAGATGGATATTGCTGCTGCCTCCTTTGACACATTAATGATATTTGCCCATCCTACTTGGCGTGATGATTGCTGTTAACGTCTGCCCAGTACTGAACTGGAATGCTGTGCTGGTCCCTGCTGCATTATTTTGGTCATTCCTGTAGATCTCTGTAAATTACTGCACCTGCACATGGTAGCTGCTTATTCATTTAACAGATAGTTGGGAATCCTATCTTGTCCTGTGACCAAATCCCTCTTTCCTCTCTCTGTCTCTCTCCCTCCCTTTCTTCTGCCCTTCATGCTTGGAAACAAACCCAGGGACAACTGTTCTGCCACAGAGCTGGATTCCCTGGAGTTCCTTTCATGTTACCTGTGCTGTTTGTTCCTGCAGATGAATGCTAAGAGTAACATCTGCCTGATTATATTGCCATTTATACTGTATCAAATACTTTCTCACATATATGCATTCTTGCCCCTCTTTGAGTGGGACTCTTGCTACATTCTGGGGCTAGTCACAAACTTCTGGATTTAACTCATCCATTTGCCTAAGACGCCTGTGTAGTTGAAGTTTTAGATGTGCACCATCAGGCTCAGATTTGTTTGTGATATTTGACCATCATAACCATGTCCATGACAAAGAGTGCATGGTGTCTCCTTTGGTTCCACATTAGGAACCTGAGGCTAGAGAAGTTACATTGTTTGTGCTAAGCTACATTTCCAATCCATTTCAGAGATTGGAACTGGACTGCTGAAGGGCAGAAAGGACTCCTTCATATATACATTTTTTCCATCCAATACTTACTGGACATTGCTAGCCTCTGAAGAGGCAGTACAATGATGTACTGAACAGACTCCAGTGTTGGGTGGGCCTACGCCATCATCACATAGCTGTAGAGCTGTTAGAGATGATGGAACAGCCATGTTGCCTTGCTACCCAGACAAATACACAGTTAACAGACAACACTCATTTCAGGAACTGAGCAGATTCAATAAATTTAATGGCATTTAATGATTATTCAGCTTGTAGCATCTTTTATTCAAAGGTCAATTCCAATGCACTGTGTAAACTATTTGCTGTGTTTATAGATGACAGAGATAATAGATTAGGAGACTGTCTGCCTTCTGAAGGTAACTGACTCTGCCCTGCATACAGTTGGCACTTAATGCATGCTTATACCATGTGATTTCCTCTTTGTTTCTGAGCATATCCTTTCTGAAGTGACTCCTTTTCCTATGAACTTGACAAAAAAAGGGATGCTCAGAGAGTAGAATCTAGCTACCATTGCCCCTGTGCTTAGTAAATTTGGCACATAATTTAACTGAAAGTGTTGCTGCGTTACCGATATGCCAAAATGACAGCTACTTTATATATATCATGATCTTCTGCCTCAAGTGAAAGAAGATCATATTTTGAGTCGTAATGGCTCAGGGATTTAAAGAGTTAAGGATTGTTCTTCCTCAAGGCACCTTTCCATGGTTCCAGCCATCTACACTGCATAGAACTGAGGTAATTAACCCAAGGCATCAGCACATCTAGTATAACCAGGTAGAAGTAAGTCCAGAATCTGTCGACTAACTGTTGAGTCACCGTGAAGCGGTGACTATGGAGTCACTCACCATCTTTCTCTTTACCAACCAACTTGCGATTCTTTGTGCAACATGAACGGTTTAGGTTAGCTCATTCCCCAGGGCAATAGTAATGGGCTTAATTGTGTGGAACTTACAATGTGCATTTGGCTGCATGGCACATCCAACTGTGGATCCATAACCAACATTTCTGGGAAAGCAGAGCCCAGGCTTAGGAGAAAGATCTGAATTCAGAATACAGAGCTGGGCACATAAAAGAAGCTGTGAAGCCCGGAGGTCCTGCCCCAGGGAGATAAGGAGCCAAAGGGGAAAGAAGCCACCCACCCTAGAGATGCGCCTTCACCTACAGATGAGGTAGATGTAGACAATAGGGCGGCTTGGGCACAGGAGAAAAACACAGGCAGATGCAAGCGAGTGCACCATTACACAAATCAAGGGGGGGAATTAATTTCTTGAGGAAGTGGGCTTCTCAGAATGCCCGGCTGCGGGGAGGAACTGCGAAAAGCGAAGCACTGTCTCATGTTCTTTAATGAAGCTGAATGGTGAATGAGAAGAGCGAAATTAAGGAGATAGAAACTAAATAAGGATAGAAATTTATATTTTTGAAAGTGTGAGGAGATTTGTGAGCTCTTCGTAAGCTGCAATGATATACCCCGTGGGGAAAGGGAGAATAAAGAACTGTAAGGGCAGTTTGTCTTGGTGGATAAAAGATACCATGAGTGTCTCCTTCTAACGAGGTTCACTTCCATCACCAGATCTGCGTAGCACATCATTAAAAATAAGTAACAGAAAGCGTCTTTTTAAATGACACATCATCCTGCTTAAATCTTTACATCTAAATCCCACTTCTACTTATTTTCCTGTACTTGCTGACAAGTCATTAGGAAAAAAAGTGTTTCGTTCAATATTGCTTGTCATCTAAGAGACTTGTTGTGTAGCTTAAATAAAAACTTGATGGATTAGCACCAGTTATAAAAACAAAACAAAACAAAAGTTGAATGCTGTGAATGGTCGTGCATATATGCTTGAGCCATAACATATGCATCTTTAGACATTCATGGAAGCAAAATAGAACGCAGGAGAGAAATAATGTCATGAACACTGGAGAGTTAAAGAAAATGAGCTGGTGAGAAAGGTAGGCAAACAGTGGATAATCAGAACATGGAAACAATCATTCTACAAGTCTAATTTATCTCTTATATGCATGCTGGCAAAAGATAATTTTTTAATCTTAGAATTTCATGGTAAACACAATAATTAAATCACACAGAGAAGACATTGACAAGTCTAGCTAATGGACTTTGCAGCTATCATTTCTAAGAAGCAGGATTCTTTTTTACATGATCTCTTGTTTGATATTATTTCTAAATACCATCTAATATCCTGCTATGGATTTTTTTTAAGTAGACTGGTTAACAGAATGTCACCAATTCATGAAAGCTGGCAGGAAGTCAATGACACTTTCACAGAGGAACCTTGTCATAATCAGAATACTAATAATGGCTCTCATATGCATTAACCGTTTTCTCCTGGGCAGCCAAAGTATTGGGAAACTCTCAGACATCACAGGTACCAAGTCGAACGTGGCCAGCTTGCTCTTCAGCCATACTGATCACCTAAAGTTCTTACTCACTCCACAGAAACCATTCGCCGGGCAGAGAATAATTAGATTTTTGCAGGTGGAATCCCAGCTGGACAGTTTGTAAGGAGCACATGGTGAGTCCAAACTGGATTTAGTACTAGAATAAAATGAACATCACCCTTGCGCTATTTCCACACCTACAGCGTAGTTATTAAAAAGGTCAACAATGCATCTGTGTTATCTGCAAAAACTATGTTTTGCTTGTAGCTTATTGTGGAATGAATAGCACTGATTTTTCAGGTTGCCTAATTTGTATTTGTATTTGTATTTATTTCCCTAGGGGAAAAATCTGAATTATTTTTATTATAGGAACTTACTAGCAGCAGGAAGCAAGAAAATCTACTTTATCTAAACTATGAAAGCAAAACTCACTTTGTGATAGCACATCCACACATAGAGAGAGAGAGAGAGAGAGAGAGAGAGAGAGAGGGAGGGAGAGAGAGAGAAAGAAACAGAGAGTCAATCAGAGAGATGGGCATAGAGAAACAGAGAAACAAAATCTGTAAGAATTAGAATTGGTCACACTGCACCAAGCTGAACCTACTTCATTGTGAGGAATAACAGATTACACATTGAAGTGATGTGATAATAAGCAGTTAGCCAATGGGATCAGAGTAGAATTTATCCTCTAAAACTGAAGTGTGGCTTTATTACATTTGAGAGCTGTAAGATTTCAAAGAATTCTATGAGAGCCTTGAGGCACAGGGTTCTAAGCTTTTAATTGTTTACATATTTTATCTTTCATGGACACTAGACTATTTCATGCTGCCCTTCCAAGGTTGTTTGAAAATGTCATCTGCTGAATCAATTGATTTCACACATCAGATAAACTAAAGCCAACTAGAATATTCTTAAAGCATCATCAGTAGATTGCCTAAATTCCCAGTTCTCGTTTCAAGAAATTGTTAATGTGGCATTGATCAATTTCCAAATCCCAGATTGAGGAGAGGCAATAGGAATATTGGATAAAAAAAATGCCATCCAGGCTAAAAAGATAAATTGTTTGGGTTGTCTGTTTGCAAGTCTGAGGTCACGATTCATTCATCTTGTTACTTGACTATATCCCTTTAGTGGCTTCAGTTGCAGGATTAAATTTGAATGGTGGCAGATCATTCAATATATAGGCTCTCCTAGTTTGGCATTAGCGGCTTCTTGTGCTGAAAATGGAAGTGCTTGCACACAGAATGCCAAAGATAATCGTGCTGATGATCTGTTCTGTGAGATTAATCCCTCAGCAATATTATCAGACAATTCTTAACGCATTGATTTGTCCCCAATATGACACTTGTGAAACAAATGGATGGAATAAGCATTTTAGGAATGACACTGAGCCTTCTATACAAGCCTGGCTCATTCAGAAACTTAACCCTTGAGAAAATCAGCCTGGAAACCTTCAGCATCACAAACAGAGTAATTATCTGCCCAATAAAAACAAAATTTGAAAGAACCAAAAGGCTTCAGAGGAGTATTAATTGATAGAGGATTGTAAAATGTTTTAAAAATGACTCTGGGTAAATTTTGACCTCATGGTTAACTATGAAGTATGAAATAAGCATACCGTCTGATACATGTGATAGGTTTACACAAACTTCTCTTCAAGGCAGAGATGGTCCACTGGAAATACATTAATTTGGGCTCTCCTTGTGTGTTTGGGGGTTATGTCCATACTAAACCTGTTAAAATGAATGCATTAAAGGTTAAAAATGCATTATTTAGTCAACAGGCCCAAGAGACTTGAAGGATTAATGGATAGGCTTTTTAAAAATAAAAATGTTTTATTTATAAAACATAAAAATTAAAGGCTGACAAGGACTGCGAGGTCATTCACTTTCTCCTTCTCTCTGCCTGTGCAGAATTATTTTATTTCACATTTGTCTGGATGGTCTGAAATGCCCCAGGTGGTCATTTTTCACTCCTTCTTGAAGTTGCTAAAATCCAGCAGTTCTTCAAGGTAAAATTGTTTGAGGGCAGTTAGGGGAGGGAACGATTTGGCTTAAATTTTTCTTTTCTTAGAACCAACACATTAGTTCTCCCCAGACGGTTATTTGAAATCATTAGAGTAATTCCATTTTGCACCCCAAACATTTGTCATACTTCATTTTTTCCCTAATGTGAGCTCATCCGGATCTTTCTCCTTCTCTCATCAGTCATTCATTCCGTTCATTTCATCACCTGGATTTGTCTCTGGCTCTCTTCCAGTGGGTCCACCTCTTGTGGAGTGTGGGAGTCTAAATCAAGTTTCCCTGTCATGACAAGGCCTTCCTTGCATGTCTGGTGGTAGTATGTGGTCAGTCATTGAAGTCAGACAGTTCTGTGCTTGACTCCTAATTTCTGTATTAAAGACTTTTGCTTCTCAGTTGCTGCATTAATTATAGGAATGGAGTCAACAATATTTACATGAGATAGTTGTGATTATTAAAGCAATAGTGGCTGACATGAGGTAAGCAAACAAGAATAGCTATTACTATCATCAATATGCATTTCTTAATTGGCATATTAAAATCATTTTAGATCAATTGAAAACCTTTTATTACAATCTTTTTATGAATCTAAAAATACTTCTTATTTCTCTATAGCATCTTTTAAATCTCTTCTAATTGAAAGTAGATTTTTTTATTGGTTCTTTCTTTCTTCCTTTTTTTTTCCTTTTCACCGTGGACCCTGTCCTTGCACACTATATGCAAATGAACTACCACTTCACAGCACAGCAAACTCATTAAGTTGGAGTAAATGAAACCAATCAGCAGGTTGATACACAAATGAAAAAGACACACAGTTGGTAGCAAAAAGAGCTGAAATCACATGTATCCTCCAACACAGTTGCAGACTTCATTCTGTTCTGAATTAGGAGCAAACAACTCCACTACAAGTGAAGAAGAAACCCATTTATGGATGTGGATTGGACACACGGCTCCCAGAGACCTTGATGCAACTTGAGAAAGTCTGAGCAAAGGATAAGACCAGGTAACAACTAGTTTGAAGCACTAAAGAATATCAGCTAAGTAATGGGGAAGGACAGGCTATGAGTGGAGAGCCCGGGAGAATACATAATATAATTGGGATTCAATGAAAAGCCATCCTCTTCACTCTCTCACGTGCATTTTCTTCTGTGTGTGTGTTGGAGTGAGTGTGTGCACACATGTTTTTGTATGGGTGTGGGTATACCCGTGTGTAGACATGTGTGCACGTGTGTGCCTGTGTGTGTTGGTAGCCTGAGGCTGATAGATCAGGAGTCAACCCTGATTGCTTTTCCACCTGATTCCTTTGAGACTGGGTTTCTAATTAAATCCAGAGCTCAATAATCAGACTAGTCTGGATATCCAGCTTTCTCTGGGAATTTAAGGTCTCGGCCTTCCTAAACTAGAATTACAGGCAGGCTGCCATACTGGCCTAGCATTTTATTTGGGATCTGGGGATCCAAATTCCAATCTTTTTGCTTTCATGACAAATGCTTAAATGCTGAGTCATCTCCCCAGCCCCTTTGATGTACATTTTAGTCTCCACTTTATTGAAGAGTTGTCCAAGCCAGAGGAGAGTTGGGAGGGTCCTACTGGGGCTGGTGTTGATACAAGAGCATTCCTCACAAAGCAGAGCCCAAGACCAGCGGTTTTCAAGCTACAGTGAGGAGTGCGAAGGCAGGTAGCTGGGCTCCATCCCTTGGGTTTCTGGTGGAATCTGAAGTTTCACTGATTCATATGCTGCTGGATTGGGAGATGATAACTGAGCACCTCAGCTCAAAGCTGGGTGTAGTGACTTAGAATCTGTGTACCTGATATGTCTACAGGAAACAGGAGGCGAGACCTGGAAATCTCCACAACTTCTAGGTAGCTAGGCTGGTCTCAAGCAAGGTAGAAAGGCGAAGAACAACACCCAGAGGTAATTCTCACATGTGCACGCATGCACTCACACACACACACACACACACACACACACACACACACACACACAGAGAGCCATGCATCTCTCCTGGGATTCCTGTGGTGACAGAACCAATCATAACTTGCCTGTATGTTCTCTCTCAGTAATGCTGCTTATAATCTCAGTATCTATTAGCTAGCTGCCTAGTTCATATCAACTAACTTCAACTCAATTCAGTACAATGCTGGGTCAAAGAAGTGCATTGTGTGTTTTAGTTGTGTTTTTCTAATTCATTATGTCACATGCAAACAGCATGGCTGTAAAATCCTCCTAGATAGTTGATTAGTGAAGACTTGAAAAGTGGCTGAAAGTGAACTGAAAGTTGGAGAAAAAAGAACAGGTCACATGTTAGCTTTTAACTAAGAGCCAGTTGATCAACCAGAGCCTGAGGTGAGGAAAGGTGGAAGAGAGAACTGTGATTCTTTAGGATAAAAAGAAGCCATAATGCTAATACCAGAAAGCATTCAGTAAGGTTTGCTTTAACTTGGAAACACCTTGGTCTGTGTTCAGAGTAAGTCAGAAGACTTGACCCATCATTTGGGAGTTAAAATGGATAATTGCCTGCTTTTCAGTTCAATTCAATCCAGCTCTGTTCACTTCAATTCACTCAGCATGATCCAGGAGTGTTTATTGATCTTCTGCTTGTGTTACTCCTGTGCACAATCCTAACTTAGTCCTATGATGGGGAAGTGCAGGTCTGGGCAATAGAGCGAGCTATACTGGGCACTTTGGAAACAACGCTTTAGTTGTTGCATTCATTATATGCATTCATTTTATTCACTATACATTATTGTTAAGTGGAATTAGAAGATCTCAAACCCCCAATTGACGCCTTGATTAAAGGATTACAAAAGTAAATACTCTTGGTAAAGTATTTTGGATATGAAAGAGAGTGGACACTGTTCTAGAATACTTAAGTGGTAACTCATTTTTAAAATAGCCAATATATTGTTTCTTTAGACAGACAAGTTCCTACTTATATTTTGAAGATGTTAACCATTTCTTTATACTGAAAATGACTAGGCAGGAGCTTTCAATATTGATTTTCACTAATATATTCCATAATGAGTATAATCTGCTTACAAGTTAAAAATTTGGGCATGTGAAGATCAGTTATAAGTATTATGTTATTTCACTACCTGGCTGGAAGAAAGTATTCCAATTCTGCTTTCTTTTATAGACTTAAGACAAACATGCTTTCCCCTGTCATCTCTATATTATGCCATGGCTCATTGGAGCTGTACAATGCATGCCTTGTTCGGTTTCTGTTAAAACCTTCATAGACTATGGAAAATGTACCCCAAACTGCTGTACGGTAAGATCATTTCTCACCTGCCAGCTTTCGGTTTTATATACAGCATGTTATTGTTGTGAGAGTGAAGTTTATGGTGAGTGAGTCTCTGGCAGTCATTCACCTCACCTGGCTACAGTAAAAGCATCTCCAGATAGGCTGGTTTGTGATTACTGTAAATATTCCTATGTTCTAAGCATCTTGCTAGTAAAATTTAGGAAACCAGCGAGCACCCCTCTTTGCCATCTTAACTAGCAAAGTTTAACTTTCAAGACCATCACCTATTTTTCTTTGGTGTCTCCAGAGAAAAGGGAGACAGCTGTTAAGATATTGAAAATATTTTCTTTTATTTTCGGTCTCAATTTCTTTTTGTTATACATTAGAGACCTTATGTAATGTTTAACGTTTCAATTTACTATATGTATTTTCGGATTCAACATTTGTCATCTTGTTCCAATTTAATGAAAGCTGATTTGGCTATAGTTTTCATTGGAAAGGAGAGCACACATTTGACTTTCAGCAATAATATATATTTTTCCTTTTCTTTGGATTTGAACAGCCTTCTGAAATTTTCTCTACTGAATTCTGGCAGAGTTATTTCTCCAACATTTGGCTGAGGGTTTGGAATGTTTAAAACATTTGAAGGGACTGGGATCAATTACTGTAACCTAAAATGGATAACCTTTAAGACATGGAGCTCATGTTTCTCTTAATCATCTCGTTACATGACATTTTTATGTTTGTATATCGATAAAACACTATGTGTTGGCTAAATAAAACTCATTCCACTTATTTCCAAGTAGTGTTGATATCATAAAGATAGTGCATTACATATAACATTAAAGTTATTTTTAAGACATAACATCTTTGTGGATGAAAAAAATAAAATCCTGAAGATGAATAAACTTGTAACAATTTAGCAGTCTAACAAAGTATAATGAATAGCAAAATCATGTATTTCAAATGAAGCTTTAAAAAAAATCACAGTGCAAACATAGTTTCAAAGCTCTGTTTTTCTAATTAAGGAAACTCTGAGATTTTTCTTATTCATTCTGCCTGGTGTTATTTCCTTGCTGAAAGTCTTTTTTCTCCCAATATAAAATCCCTTTTTCCTCAGAGAGATGTTTATTTCGAAGGGCTATGTAGTAATATCCTGTTACTTTTATTTATCAGGTTAATATAGGACTTACATTGCACTCTTGGGTAGAAAAAAAGGCAGGCATTACTAACTTCAAGATCTGATTTGATAAATATAAATGTGGACCTGTGATAACAGTATACAATGGATATGACCCATGACGGACAGATAGCTGTAGTGATAGAGAGAAACCTTACAGCCAGAACATTCCTGCTTCAGTAGATGCAGAATACATTAACAAGGTCTTCTCTCGGCTCAGAGTTTTTTCTTGATGATGGATTAGTGATAAACTCACATGCAAGTTATTCTAGAGTTCCCCTGAGACTTTAGCTTTTCATGAATGAAAAAGTCCATAATAAATTTCCCACATTCTTTCATTATTTTTTTTCTTCTGGACTTGGATTACTCTATGCAATTTTCCGTTGCTATAGTGTATTGGAAATAATACATAAGCGTTATTCCAGTTTCATCTCTTAATTATTTGTTTGGTAGTTTGGAGGATCTTACTCTTCCTTCATGAAGTAATTATATTTGGTAAAGAACGTGAAGGAAAATTGAAATTATCATATAAAATTTAAGCCAAGACTTCCATGAGGCCAGAAGTCTCCTTGCTCATTTTGTCCTAAATGACTTTTAATATAAGGCCAAACTTTGTACCAGATGTGAGGTATTTTATAATAATTACATTGTGCAAGTCTTCAATCATTTTCCACTGAGACCATTCAACATCTGTTTTATCAAAATGATTCTCAAGTCATTTTTTTCCAGTACCACAGATGAGTAAGAATATTAAGTAAGGCATAAAGTCACACATTTTGTGATTTTAAAATGTGAGTTTTTCTTACATCTATCTATCTATTCTATCATGCCTTAGACCTAAAAATTTCTTTAATGACTGAGCAGACTCAAGAAATAGAGTTATATCTCTAATATTTTGGAGACAAATGTTTGACAGTGTTCACTTACACTTGTCATTTCCTTCATTCTGTCAACCGTTGACATTGTAAATACGGAAGAAAGCTTAATGAGGGGGTAAGAAGTACATGGGAGGGAGCTGACGAGGTCCGGCTTTGCCATTTCTACCTGGAGACCACTTTGTCTATTTACTGACCTCCTCTACTATAGGGTCCTCTTATCTGTGCTACACAGAACTTCCAGATATTGATTAACAAAGACAAGCAATCAGAAGTCATTAGTGGAGAAGGTGCCAGAGCCATGTGACAGTGGAGAACTGTCCCTTGTCCACCTGCTGACATTCTCAGGCTGCATGAAGGGCAATAAGAGCTACGCCTACCCTCAGGGGACGCAGAGACCTCTAACTCTGAACTTAGGTGTGCTTGTGTGTTCCACTTTATCCGCATGTCAAATCAGCAGGTCCTTTCCTTTGCTATTCTTGAATATTTCATTCAAAGCCTTAGAAGAAATGACCTTTATACTAGTCTTTTCTTACATAAGGGACATAATTCAGGCTTGGAGAAATATGGACTCCCTTGATGACATTTTTTTCTCCTTATGCTGAGTAAGGAACCTGGGATCTCTTGCTTGCCTGCCAGTGAATCACACTCCACACCTCTAATGACTTTTGTACAGTATTTCCACTTGCCTTGAACTCCTGCATATTAACCACTGTTGTTACAGTAAAAAAAAAAAAGTCAGTGCAAATTTTCAAAGCAAGTGAACTTACATTGACATCAATGCAGTAGTCAGTTTTCAGTGTCAATGTAGACATAGCCAGACATCAAAATAAACATGTGCCTTCCAGTGGTCCAAAATGAATCCAAGTAGACAACATGAACATTTTCCAGTGAACTTCAAAGAAAATTTAATATACTTTACCTCCTGTCTTGGAGGGTAAGGGAATTGCTTGGTTTTCATTGGAATTTTTCTGTGGGTAAAGTTTCCTGTTTGAGCAGGATTTCTTTTCACAGAATTTTGATCTAAGCAAAGAGATGAGAGAGAAGTTATCTTGACAAGTTTTGGTGTACTAAATGAGTGTTTCTGAGACAACTCAGATCTGTATAATCTAGATTATATTTGAATATAATTTCAAAGCAACAAAAACCTGAAATAGTAAATTAAATAAAAACTTACTTTGTCTTTAATGATAGGATTTGCTATTTCTCTCATAACTTTGACTAGACACCAAAAGAAAACATAATCATGCTGGAAATGTATTTTTGTCCTTAAACTGATTCGTCTCTAATATTTTTTCTTACAGTTCTATTATTTCCAAATAATTTTTAGAGTTTCAGATATTTGCTTTGGGTGCATATATATTTTGTTCCATAGACCTTATTCTGAAGCTATAGTAGTAGATATTCCTATCATCTAAACACTGCTTGACAATGATTGGGTTTAGTTTAGTCAAGTGAAATGTACTTGAAGCTGCAGGGTTGATCAGTCAAGAATAAGATTTCTCCAGTAAGACATTTTTACAAAAGCACAATGAATGTGCTTTCACATTCTAACAAATAGAGCATGAGAGATGACTGAAATACAACAATGTCACAGCTATAACAATATAAGGTTTTGTAATAAATAAAAGATCATGTATCTGTTTTGGAAGACCTCTGATGGCTAAACCTTATAAATTGCCGCAGGCTTGTATCATTGTATCTTGGCTGGTACAAATTCTAGAATAGTCTGTCTCATATTACATATGGTCAAAAAGAACTTCAGGCAGTTAGGGACATACTTTTTAATGGCCAGAAGAGTGAAATAGAGTTGGAACATTGGATAAAATTATCTTAAAGTATTATTTATTCTTCTGCTAAGAAAATCAACTTTATCTGTTTTTCTATAAATAAAAGGGGGGTCTGAATTATAATAGGTACCTCCTTGCAATCTCTGGACAAAAGAATTCCTTTACAGTACTAGGTATGATTTAAGAACAAGTTCTTTTACTATAAATAGTTTCCCTTTACTGTTAATTATATTATTATTGTTGTTAGTAGTAGTTATTGTTATTAATACTAATAAACAGTATTAGTATTATTATTAGTAATCCGAGGCCTTATACATGCTAATTACACACTATAACACTAAGCTATTTCTCCAGCACCAGAAGCTGTCATCTTAATCAGAAGTAAGAATTCAGACTAATGATCATTGTGGTCAGAATTTGTTATCATTTTTTAATCACCATCAATTGAACCAAATCTTTGTCAAGCAGTGTTTAGATGATAGGAATATCTATTACTATAGCTTCAGAATAAGGTCTATGGAACAAAATATATATGCACCCAAAGCAAATATCTGAAACTCTAAAACTTATTTGGAAATAATAGAACTGTAAGAAAAAAATATTAGAGACGAATCAGTTTAAGGACAAAAATACATTTCCAACATGATTATGTTTTCTTTTGGTGTCTAGTCAAAGTTGTGGGAGAAATAGCAAATCCTATCATTATTTTAAAAAAAAAGGATTCTCCTACATCTCGTTTCACCTTACTTTACAGAAAAGAAGGATAATCCCAATTCTCACTTTGTCTAGCACATCAGACGTCATGAGCACTTAGCATGTAAACTTCTTTTTTCAACGTGTAACCTAATGTGAATCTATGGTGGTTAATAGAAAACATTCAGTCTAAATCTTTCCCCCAAGGTCAGGAATATTATTTCCAGGTAAAAAAAAAAAAAAAAAAACTTACACCTAAAATGGAAAGTCATTCATCACTTAAAAAAAAAATGCGGAGTTTTAAGAGAAGTCACGCTAACTCAGGCATGTGAGTCTAAGCCATCCACACAGCCTGGCAGAATCTGAAGAGAACATCACAATGTGACTCTTTTTATGGATCGCGTACAAATGGAGTTGACAGCGTCTGCCTAATCAGAGCGCCAGGAACTGGAAGCTGCAGAGACAGTATTCCCACTTTCTCATGTTGACACTGCTCTGGTGCAGGCAAGTGCAGCCAGGCTGATTAAAAACGCGGCGTCTCTGCTAATGTGAGGAACATGCTTTCTGAATCTGAATTCTGAGATCAAGAGCCTCGGAGCCACAGCGTGAAAGGAAAGCATGTTTATTAATGAATTCATTCTATTATATCGTATCCAAACAGGATGACACTTAGGAGATCTCATCCATAAGCGCTCAGATTAGACCTGAGACTCCCCACTGAAGATGCTGGAGAAATGGAACCATGTGGTCCAGGCCATGGTGGAAGGGTGTGGTCGTTCAAGTCCCCTTGAATACTATTATCAGTAATCACAAGGTAGCTTCTGCACAAGTGCGATGGACATTTTGTCACATTAACTTCTGACCTGGCTGTTGAATAACTGTAGGAGAAATTATACTCAGTAACTAGAGCCTGAAATGGTATGAGGCGTAATACCATAATACCACTCCCAATCAAAGCATTTCCCTTTGGGTTTCCAGATGGTCTCCCTTAAGGTAAAAACCAGCACCCAGTGTGATTTATAAATCTTTCAGTCATCTCTTTCTACGTTTGTCTTGGATCTCCTGAATGCCTCCCATTGTACTCATGGTAGGTAGATAATACGCAACTTTGGTGAGAGAGATTCTAACCCAAACACTGACTTGTTCCGTAACTTCTCTTACCACCTTTCCCTGTATAGATTGATAAGAGTGTATCCAGGGGCTGGAAAGGTGGCTCAGGGGTTAAGCCTCTGCCTTGCAGGCAGAAGGTCCTGAGTTCGGATCCTAGACCCCACGTATAGACGCCCGGCGGAAGCGGGGCGGCCTGCGTTTCTGGTCCTGGTGGGCGGAGCCTGTGAATCCCGGGGGAAGAGTAAACAAGGAGGAGGCGGTCCATGGTGGTTCCCGAATTCGCCCGTGGTTCTACACACACAGACACACACATACATACACACACATACATACATACACATACATACATACACACATGCGCACACATGCATACACGCACAATTGAATAACTAATACATTTTAAAAAATTTTAAAAAGAGTGTGTCCAAAGTTGTCATTCAGTGGAAGCAGTTTGAGAGTCATGGTTGACATTCAGAAAAAGTCACTTCTGAAACATGACACAGCTCCCCGTTTGAACCTCAGCACCACAAAAAATAGGTAAATAAACAGAAAGAAGCAGTTGGAATTTATGAAACTATGATAGATACTTAACAAGATAGCAAAAAAATGAGAAAAAATGAATTGATAGTTACCCATGCATGTCAAAATGTTCACTGTATGTACTAGGTACTGGGCATGCCACAGTGGACAAAAGGCATGATTCTTGAGTTACAGGTATGAGTCCAGAGTCCTAGGAGAGCAACACAGGTGGTTCTGTAGTGGTAGCATGAAAGAGTTGCATTCAGCCTTGAAAGTGAAATACTGTTGATTGTGTCAGGATTTGGTAGAATAGGGAGGCATGGCATAAAATCAAGGACGGAAGGAAGTCGAGAAAGGTGGAGGACTATGGGAAGTTAAGGAGTAGCCCCAAGAAAGCTCTGGCCAGCAGGAGGCTTCCACAAGCAAAGCTTTACCCTCCCTGGAGATGCTGTGCAGGCAACTGCCTAGGAAGCAGTCCCCGTGAAGGAGGAGGAGCTAGAATATACAAAAAGCAGGCGCTTGATATGGTTAGAAGGCTTTTGCCAATGTCAGAAATTGATAGAAGTCGATAGAACTTATGCTTATGAAGTAGTCACTAGACAGAAGGAACAGAAGGCAAAATATTGCAGGAAAAAACTAATAAGCCTTGACAATCAATTGTAAATGTTAAAGAGGAAAAAACACAAACGCTACTAGCTTAATACTAGCGACAATGCAGAATAGCTGATAGGAAGGGGAGACTCTGCTGAAGGAGATGGCTGCCTTCAGAAGAGGGGTTTGGCTCTTTTTGGAGCATGTCTCTGACTCTGGCTCTGGAAAAGGTGTACATCCTACTCCCATCCCGCTCGTGATACTTTGTTAGCTGATGGTTCTTGTGGTTTTCCACACATATCTGCTTCTTCCATATCTAGCGATCTGTAAAGTATAGAATCAGATCTTTGTGTATGACAGAGCATTTATTAATAGCTGCATTCAGTTTCAGTGATAAATTGAGAAGACCCCCTTTTTTGGATCTGAATACAATGTATTAGAAAAAAGTTGATTTCCTCACAGTCTTTAACATGAGAATTTAATGATGCATACAAGACACCTAGTTTTTAATCTCTGAAATACCTTTGGGTGTGTTGTTTCTAAGATAACCCTGGGATACTCAGTGGGTATGGAATTGCAAATATTTTTCTCCTCTTGAAGATGGAAGAGGAGATCAGAACCCCAAGCAACACACATACTGATAGTTGCTGAAATCATTCTGGGTCATAATGTCCTTTCTCAGTTTCTCTATTTACAAAACTTTTCAGATGGGTAATCATGATCATTCTTACTCTACACGCTCTGTGATGTTTGAAAGTTTCTTGTAATTTTTTTCTCTCATCAGACTTATTGTGACTCACTCAAGAATCCACAGAGATAGGATGATCAAGGATGGAATTCTAGGTGCATGAAATAGAGAACAAAATTAATAACAAAAAATTAAAGTATCTGTTGCAGTTCGCCTGCATGGTTGCTGATAAATGACCATCAAACGGCTTAAGGGAACAAGGGTTTATTCTTTCTTACGATTCCTGGTTACAGTTCTCAGTCCAGCTTGATGGGAGAGCACGGAGGGCCAAGGGAACTGGCCACACTATCACCACATAACGGCTGAGAGAGGGACAATCCTTACTTGCCAGAGCAGCATGTCTGGCTAAATGAACAGAAAGATGCCAACTCTCTCAACCGGCTCTCTGTGATTTATTCCAGGGCCTAATCCCACCTACCATGGATTGGGCCTTCCCCATCAGCTAGACAATGTCCTTCAGGTTTGCTCTGGGCTCAACTCAACCACTAATTCCCCACAAATCTGCCCAGAGCTCAAACCCTCAACTGTCAAGTTGACACCTGTGCTAACTATGACAGTTCCATCTAAAATATGTTTTCTTTCTCTGTTGCATGCAGTTAATTTTTGTTTTGTTCATGACAAACATTTGCCATACTTAAATTTGGGCTATAACAAGGCAACGAAATAGATTTACATGCAAGGGAACACTAAAGATAGAGGGAGAGAGAGAGAGAGAAAAAGAGAGACAGCTTTTCAATCTCAAATACTATGTGCTTTCATTTCATTTGCTTTCATTTCATTTTTAATCAGGGTTTGAAGGTAGATGATTAATCTTAGTTGCCTGTTGAGGTAATCTTTATTCATACTATTCCATGGCTATCTCAGGATTGCGCTTGATCTAGAATGCTGGTGGACAGACTTCTAACATGAAACCAATCTTTCCATATAAAAATAGACTCGGGAATATCAGAAAGAATAAGTAAATTTTGGGTTATCATTTTAGAAAAGGTTCTCTTATTTTTATTTTTTACTTTTGGTTCAATTTTACCCTTTTCTGTTGAATTCTAACACAGCCAAGATACACTCATTTAAAGATGAGTAGCTCTCCTCAGGGTCAGCTGCTTCATTTCATGGCAACTAAATTTATCAAAATATGTCAAAATAACATATTACAGGGATGTGTGACCCTTGAAACCTCTATAAAGAAAAAGCTAGTAGTAAGTAGTTCAAATCTTTTAAATAATGTCATTCTAACAAGAAAGAAAATGTCATGTTGTTTGTTACTTTTTATAACATCATAACCAAATGACATTGGTGTTGGGACCTGGGGACCTTAAACATTTGTTGAGTGAATGAATGGATGGATTTTGTTACATTCTGACCTTCAATAAGAAGGAAGACTAAGGGAACTGAACATATTAAAGCTCTAAAGAATGACTCTGAATTCTCAAAGTTGTAATAATGAAATTGACATTTGCTCAAAATATATTGCATCATTTAAAAAAGATACCCCAATAAATCATTAGCAGGCGGCCTCGTTTTCCATAATACCTTTTGCCTCTCCATGCTGTCTTAGGAAATTCATTCTTCATTCTTGAATCTTCCTTCTACTCTTGTCAAAAGGTGTATTACAGACTGGGATGGTGAGGCCAGTGCACTCAAAATCTCTTTCAGCTAGGATATGCAGGTCATTGCATAGACAAGGACCTTGAGATTTCGCTCAGGTGTCTATTACAGCCACCCATTTTTACAGATTCTCTCCTGAGTTCAAATGCCTGCAACTTGATTTTCAGACTTGCTTCACCTTTAATCTCAATTCTCTTTCTGTGAGCCCTCTAGAAGCATTATCAGAATCTTAGCAGGGGGAAAAGCAAACAGACTCATAAGCTAACCCACAGCCTTCAGATACGATACTCAGTAAGGCAGCAGTTAGTAAATCATTATGAGAGAGAGAGAGAGAAATTAGCTGTACTTAAACTTTAAATCATTCCAAGTTCCACAAAAAGGACACTAATTTATCAGTTGCCCTCCCCCCCACCTCCCGTTCTTTCTTCCAAATTCCTTAGCAGGCACTTCCTTCTGTGACCAGAAAGCAAAAATAAAATTCAGATCAGACTTCATATTGTATCCCAGGCAGCTTGAGTAATGGTTTTAAAGCTTATTGACTGAAAAGCTATGTTTTTCTAGAGAAAAGCCTTAGGTCTGCCTGCAAACATGTATTTGCTGTGAGCTCAAAGGACTTCCTTCCTTTAAAGGGAATTCTGGACAGGTCAGCGTCATAAAGGTGGTATGGTTAAGAATCAGAGATAGCTACAATAGCTGGGTAAGGCTGGTTGAACATCCACTAACACTTTGCCTCATTAAAAAAAAAAACCCTCAAATTTAACTTGAAAATAGTCATCTTCTTGAATATATCTTGTCTCATGAAAGGTCAGTGGGGGTGAGCATGGATGAAATAGACTGTGTCTAGTCAGTTAAGCAGCATCCCCGCTATTCCTAAGTGTCCAAGCCAGTATTTGTCATGTGTGCCACTCACAGAAAGTTTCACGTGAAGTGGCCCATGCTCTTGTTTCAACTTTTTCCTGTTAGGTTTGGAGAATGGGCCCTCTTTCAGAAAATGAACCCCCAGGCTTGGTTCTTCTGAGGCCAGGTAGCAGCAGAGGGCAGTTCCAGATAATCAAGAGCAGTCCAGATAAACACAGCAGAGGCTTCTGATAACTGCAAATTGCTTCATTCTCGTAGTGGCATTCTGACGAATGGGGTAAACACATCAAATGAAAGGAAGAACAAGCACGGAGCCAGGGAAACTTGTCTTGGCTCCTAGCAACGGCTGCTTCCAGTGTTCAAAGGTCTTTCCTAGCACGCCTTTCTGTGTGGCTAAGGGCCATGCAGAATGGGTGAATCAGGACATTTTTGGTCTAACCTGTAGACCACAAAGCTGTCCTTTATCTGATAGGGCACCTGACCTCTCTCTCTCTCTCTCTCTCTCTCTCTCTCTCTCTCTCTCTCTCTCTCTCTCTCTCTGGGGTAATGTCTCAGGAGACATTCAAGGGCCCACAAACAACAAACAGTAGCAAATGCAGTTCTTCTGTTATAACACAATGTCTGTGAGAAAACAGTACCTGTTCCAACGTGAGTTTTCAGAAGTGTATTTCCTTTCATCCCAGCCTCCATTTCCACTTTAATCGCCCCAGGAGCTTTGGCTGAAGTTCTCTTCCCTTTTGGGACAGGACCCAGGATCTGCATTCAATATTCCACAGAACAATTAACCACATCCCCTTCCATGTGCACAGTGCTGTTGCATTTCAGTTCATCAGAGTTGGGCGACAAGGACCCTGACCCATCCCTCTCCTCACATGGGTACATACGGGGGGCAGCCTGGTTTGATTGATAAATACATACTCTGAGGAAAATATCATGGTGAACATACTAGCATGGACGGTCAGATGAGCACGTCTTCAGTTACCAACTTACCCTCAGACTTGTCTATATATTACTGGTAGTGCATAGGGGTCATGTCTGCTTTTAAATCCCTATAGGGTTTAAAAGTTACTGGTGCTAGACAAAAGTAATAAAGTAATGAAGACAATAATGATGACGGCATGGTTGTGCATTTAATGATCTGTTGGGTATGATGCTTGTTTCCGTGTCTGGAACATGATGGAGCCACCTGGAAAACCTTTCCCCTGGTGGCAGTGTGGGGTCCCAGCTGTACCTGGCCCAGTACCTGGACATCATGGGGAAGAGCACTGAAGCAGAACCTTCTGGATCTTGGAGGCACGAAGTCTTTCCTTTCACTGGGCCTTTCTAATAAGGACTTCTCAGTCATCCCGTTTTGCCTGTGGATTTCTGCCCTGGGGTTGAAACCTTTGCCTCACAAGCAAAGGGATCCGAGTCGAATTCCAGATCCCACATAAAAATGCCAGGCAGACATGGCCAGAGCCTACAATTCCTGCCCTAGAAGATACAAGTTTAGGAAACACCAGAGCAAAGCAATAAGGTAATAGAGCAATCCAAGATAATTCCAGGCCATTTCTTCATGTAAAAGCTGTTTTTTATTTTTTTTACATTCCAGTAACCAGTTATTCCACTGTAATTGATGGCACTTGCATACCAGAGCCTAGACGCTCTAGTAACAGAATTAAGAAGAGATGAGAGGCTAACAACAGAGCTGGGGCAAGGATGAGGAGATGCCTTTGAAAGAAGACACATAACGGGCAGAAATGCAAAATAAAAGTTTTCCTGGGCTATGGAAATATTTGGATATATGCATATGTGTGTGTATCACATTTATTTTTGATATGCCATATTGTACCACCAGTAGGAGAAATAAAAATAATTTTGTTTACTCTTTTTGAACTAAGACATAGTTTGAATATTTTCTTCCTTGTTGCCTTAAAACATATTCTGCCTGTGAACGAATGCGCATGAGACAGGTAGACATCATTTCCCCCCTTTGGACTCCCATTTCTGCCCTTGTCATGACTTCAGCATCTCTGACGCCGGCACAAAGGCAGGAGTCGAGGCAGCGTTAACCTCCTGCGCATCCCCATCAGCCGCGGTGGCTTGATCCGCAGGCTTATCCCTAAGCCTGCTCCAGCGGTCAAGGGCTTTTATCTAAAGCCTGTGCCTCACACCTTTCTTCACTCTGCAGCCTGGGACAGCTCGTCAGTCACCAGCTGGGCGCTCTAGTGATTACACAGAAAATAAGTTCTCCATAGGAACTCCTAAGATAATGACTTCGCCATCCCCTTTCCCTTAAGATGCCTCGTGGAAGGACCTTTTATTTTTGTGGATATAAAAAGCTAACTGTCCGGTTTAAAGGCGAACGTCTGCGTGACCATCGCATTAAGGACTGTCACTGTTACTTCTGGGGAAATGAGAGCCAAGGAAATAGGGCTTCACCACCATGAGATCGCTGGTAGGTGCTGGTTCCCAACATGCTAGTTTGACAATGCAACAGCCCAAGTGCAGTTAAAGATGGGGAAAAAAATTCCCTTGTGCTCCTTTTCTTTGAGAGTCACACATGGATGAGTCACGAAAGGGGCCCAAGAATGTACATCAGATGATTCTAGTGTGAGCGAGCCGGGATCCTTGGTTAAACCAAGAAGGGGACTTTCTCTGCTAAAGTCACAGTCAGCAGGCCATGTCCCCTCACATGCACATCCATCATTTACAGCGTAACCAGGAAGACAGTAAGGTTTCCCTTGGAGGGAGTGATGTTAAAACTATCCTGTGGCACCAACATTACCCACACACCCTCTTGTGCCTCCTTGGTTCTAAATACCACACTGCGATAGATGAAAACGAAGAAAGAATATTGTAAATATGTCGAACGCTGAGAAAAAGACCAGAAATGGAACCAGCAGGTGGAACCAAATGGAGGCACTCCTGGATTCAGTATTAAGACAGAAGCCAACAAGGTTGGACTCTGCAGGGTGACACCCAAGGCTTATAACGCCTGTGTGAATGGGTTCCAGTGAGAAGGAAGAGGGAAAGAGAAAAAAATGACCCTAACTGTTGCCTCCCAAGCCAAGTGTCTGAAGGCAGCTGTGCGGAATCAATGCAGCTCCCAGCCCAGATGTGAGTCCAGATTCTTCCTGGCTTGGAGTTCACATTTAAAGTTTTTCTAGTCTCTAGTCTCGGGACAGAAAAAGAGCTCCAAGGTATCAGCTCAAGATGTCGTTAGGAAATGAGATGTGGAGCTTTAAGAGAGAAGAGGAGTGAAGAAAGAGAATGAGGACTGTTTCTTTTTAATAGTGATTATTATTCTGGCAGTTCTATGCATGAAAACAATGAGATTATATCTTTTTCACCCCGTGGTACAATCTCCTCTTCCTTCCTCATTCCAATCAGTTTTCTTCTTGCCTTCATTTTTTTGTTTGTTTGTTTGTTCATTTGATTGATTGGTTGGGTGTTTTGTTTTGTTTTTGGCATATGTGGCCCTCTGAATTTCTTCTAGGTTGTCTGTATTGTCGAAGCACCTGTGCGCTTGCTGGATCATGTACCTCATATCAGTAAATGGACTACTGAAGAAGTAGCTCTCTTTCTGCCACCCAGCAACAACTCTTAATAGTGTCTCCGAGAATGTGATGCTTTATGCGTTCTTCTTTGCATGGTGAATTGGTGGTCAGCCAATTTTTGTGTAGGTTTTATGAAAATAAACATAGCTGCAGTGAGTTCATGAGTATGACAGCCCTGTCATGTCTAGAAGATGCTATCTGGTCACCCCCCCCTACACACACACACACTCTTTCGTTCTTACTGCCACCTCTTCCTTGAGATTATTTTTTTCATAATGAGTATGAAAATTCAGGCAAAGTGACGCAGTCAAATAATCCCTGCACACCAGAGGTAAAAGCTGGAGGATCAGTAGTTCAAGGACATATTTGGCTATACAGGAAGCTTTTAAGACTTGTCTTGGCTAAGTGAGAACCTGTCTCAAAAAAAAAAAAAAAAAAGCAGAAGAAACAGTTATTGATTTCATGACTTCTTTATATTATATTTATATTTAGGAATTTCGATCCACATGCTCATTTTCTTTGAGTGAATTCATAGGATATGAAACAGAAATAATTAGATACAAATAAATACCTTTGATAACCTTAGCATGGTCAGACAAACCATGTCTATAACAAGGAATTATAAAAACAAAATAAGGCAAGAAGAGACTAGATGAAAAAGGACCACTAATACTTTGGAAAATGTGTTTCTTGAAATTAAAAACATTAATAGATAAAATATACTCTAGATTCAGCATAGTTGGGGAAAAAAAAATGACTTGAAAAGGAGGATTAAGGAACAGAACCAGAATAGAGTTTAGAACAATGAAGAGACTGGAGAGGGAAGTTAAAATAATGAGCTATACAATGTAATATAAATATCAAAAGTTAAACAAGCAAAATCATGTGTATGCATGGGCAGAGGGAAACCTAGTATTAGTATAAAGAATATGCAGGTATTCTTATTGCTGCCATCATTGTTTCTATTACTGGTAATTCAGGGCATAATTCAGGGCATTTGACCTGGAACTTTGCAGATGCTAGGCAAATGCTCTTCCTCTGAGTGCATTCTCAGTACTTTTGAACTAACCTGCAGGAGAGTATTCTAATTAAATCTGTGTGATTTATCGTGTGGCTACTTAAAATCTTTGCCATTTTCTACAACATATAAAAAAAATGTATTCAGGAATCACACATATACCCAGAGGGACCAAATTCACAGGGTGTCATCAGGGATAAAGGTACACAGTGAATATCGGCTTTACATTTACTTTCAAATGTCCAAGGACATAAAGAATGACTTACTGTTGATCTGGGCCACCTCACCACATTTTAGCCTTCATCATTGTCTAAACTAGTAGGACACTTCCTGCCTCGAATGGGCATCAGAGACACACTTGTTAATCAGCATAGTATTTCAACATCTTTTCATGTTGCATAAGCCTGAGGATTTCAGGTAGGCCTGGATGAGAAGAGAGAGGAAAAGTCTGTTTCTCTTTGCTTCTTCCAATGTGGTCAGAAGGCAGGAGTCTCCTGGCACAGCCCAATGCCTGGGCATATCATCATTCCAAAAACAAATACAGCATTTCAAATGTCGGAAATGTGCTGTAGATTTTTTGGCAGTGGGAACAAAGTCAGTTTGACTTTCATGTCTTTAAGAAATACATAATGTTATGACCAAAATTAGTTCTCTAGAATGATTTTGCTCTGAATTTGGAAAGAACTAATATACATCCATTATGTTATATTTGTGAACCCGCTGACTGGCAGCCATGCCTGAATATTTCTTTTTACTAGAAATCAACTTTCATGTATTCATTTATTCACTTGGCATGATAAGAGAAACAGACAAGAATGAGAAAATGCATAAAACACTTAAACTGATGTAAAGCAAGTTAATTAGCATAGAGGAATCATTGACCTATGTTTTTAGATGGGACTGTGTAAACTATCATATATGAGTACTGTAAGTGCACCAAATTGCCAATGTGTCAAGAAGTAGGAAAATTTAACTTTCCAAGAAATGTAAATATATATTTATTATATACATGAAATTTATCTATGTATTTCACAGTAAAAATTGGCACTTCATGTAGACCATTTGTTTTATAATTTTGACCTGATGAATTTTTGTTTTGTTTTTCATTTTACCTTATATGGTATAGCTATTCTAAGCCATTCGCAGTCATTTAAAAGGAGTTGTTTGGCACGTGTGTCATCCTGAGACACGTTATAATAAATCCAATCCCTAACCTCCCCCAACATACCATATGTTAAATTAATTAAAAATAAAACTTTTAACTGTACTTGTAAAAGTACCAAGAAATTGTCTCAACTAAAAAGCACCTGGAGCCCATGTTTGAGAATCCCCGTGGCTAGCTGCTATAATATTTGTGAAAATTTGAATAATATAGGAAATGGGGAGTCTTAATTCCCATCCCCAAAGCAGTTGCTTTCCTCTCATTAGAGTCTCCATTCAAAGATCCAGAATGCATCTTTACTTTCAGCAGCTGCTTAAGATGTTATTCGAGTTAACGTGTGGTTGAGCTTAGTCATATAAAACCTTTGAGACATCAAGGAATGTGATATTCCTGACCAGCTGCAAAAATGGTAACCTCGTAGGAAAAAAAGAGAATGTAACAGAATAAGAAGGAGGCAGTGAGTGTATTAATCTTATTCTTCCTTGTGTTTTTCCTCTCATATTACTTTCTTTAAAAAAGGAAAAAAAATCACTAATAGAACACTAACCTTTAAAAGTTCTTTGAGTCAAGTGATTTTTCATAATCAGCCTGTCTTGTGATTGTTTTTTTATTTCAGCTTAACATTTCTTTTGATTTCCTGCTTTTTTTCAAAGTACTTAAAAGATTTTTTTTCTCCTGAGTTCAGTGGAGGTTAATAATTCATGACTTAAATAAGGTCACACTGATGATATGCGTGTGACCAAAGCAAAACTACTCTTGGGGCCACAACTGATTTCCCAAGACAACTGTAAGAAAATTGTTTCTCAATAGAATTTATTGTAAAATAAAAATGCTATCTGCACAACTATGCAAAGCATGGTCTTATCCATGTTTTTGCCTGTTAAAGACATGAAAAGATTTCATTACTCAAGGAACATCCAAGTCTGCAAACATTATTCAAAAAATTAGCTACATTACATTGATAGACTACATTGCTGCATAAATATTTAATTTTGGTGAAAATCTTGTCATACAGCAGTTTATTGGTATCAATGAAAAATTATTGAATTTGAAGGTCGTGAGGCTCTATTGTATAGTGAATTGCATGCATAGTATGTATCGCCGTTATTCTTCTGTTGCTGAGAAAATATACCATAATCCAAGCAACTTTAGAGAGAAAGGTTTTATTAT
Organism: Typhlomys cinereus; assembly: GCA_023101885.1. Lineage (NCBI taxonomy): Eukaryota > Metazoa > Chordata > Mammalia > Rodentia > Platacanthomyidae > Typhlomys > Typhlomys cinereus. Next base: position 229,297 of record JALPQD010000401.1, read on the forward strand.
TTTGGCTTAATGTTAAAGGGGGTTCAAGTCTGTTATAATGGGAATACATCGTAGAAGGCGAGAAGAAAAAAGGAATGGGGCCTGAGTTCCCATACCTTAAAGTCTGTCGACAGAGATGTGCTTCCTCCAGCAAGACTGTATCTATGAAAGGTGCCATAATCTTCCCACTCAGCCCCAACAACTGAGGACCAAATATGAGCCTGTGAGTGACAATCTACATTCAAACATTGCTAATATGCTACTACAGAAATCCAAAAATAGTGAATAACTCTTCAACTTTACTGATAATAATCTATAAATTATGACATTGTAATGTTTATTAGTTTCTTGATAATCGAATATGGGAAAAATAAATAATTTTAAAAGTTAATCATTTTACTGTCATAATATCACATCTTTATTTTGTATAACTTTAAAAATACTTTGTTTATGTATCTGAAAAAGAGTTTTGAGAGAGCAAGTGTGTGCATGCCATTGACATGTGTGGAGATCAGAGAACAAGCTTTGGAAGTTGATTGTCTCCTTTCACCATGTGGTCACTAAGCGATCAAACTCAGGTCTCCAGGTTTTCATGGAGGCGCCATTATCCACTGAGCTCTATTGCCAGCCTTCATATTGTATAAATTTTGCTTGATATTTTTTAGTGTTGCTAGCATTAATAGGTAGAACAATAATAGAAAAAAATCATCAAATACAGACTTGTAGATCTAAAAATATTCAGTGTCATACAGAGACCTAGAAATCATCTTGAGAGAAAAAATTGTCAAGTTCTTATCCCCAAGGGTCAAGAAACAAAGATAAAAATAGACATTTCCTACATGGCAGGTATATTTTCATATTGTATGTAAGCGAAATGTGAGAATCCACTCTGTAGGAAAAAAGTCAATGAAAAAGCCAGAAAGTAAATCATTTTGATCTTTTCTTTGTTTTTTTTTTTTTAAACACAGCTCTTTGGAAAAGCTGATGATTGGAGATAAATTTCTTGTTTTATATGAGTGCCTGATATCTGTATATCTCTGTAAAACTAAACTTTACATCTCAAACATTGAATTTATACCAGGGATCTGCACACACATGATTTTTTAAATACTCCTAATTTTGAAGAAAGAACTATAATTTTGCCCTAAATTGTAATAAAAATGAATCATGATATTATTATTTCCAAAACATTTATCTGTGCAGGTGCTCACATAAAAATGAAAGCATACTTCAGGATTTGCCTTGGGAACAGATGTTTTTGAAAATATTGGTGAACAAAGAAGCAGGCCAAAAAAGTAGGAAAACATGTGAATCCTAACGTATTATAAGCTGCAGATGGGGAAGCTGCTAGAGAAAGCAGAGCAGCCACGGATGGATGCTGCTTTCAGGTGACGGTTCACTTTCCTTGTTCTGTTCTGAAGCTATCAGATCTGAAGAGCCGTCTACACCGAGCAGCATTTGTTCCAGTATAGAACTGCAGTGCTTGTTGTTTATTTAGACAATAGGTTTCTGAAATTTGCTAGGGGTCCAGGCAGAAAGTCTCAAACCTGAGTCATTGTTAGGGCTTGAGATAGGGTCCTACAAGCTAGTTCCAGGACTTGGTGCATGGAGAGGGACAGGATAACTTTAAAATTAGTTTGCAAGAATGGACATTGGACTCAGTCCCAGAGCATGGAATGGTCTTTGGCCTTCGACAGCCATCACACCCACTTCTTACTCTTTGTTAGAGATAGGCATGAAAGCTGCAATACGGACATAAGTAAGAAAACAATTGAAAATATGGTCTGAGAAACAGAAATAATCTTCAAGCAATGCTGACAATTCTCATTTACCAATCTATAGAGATGGCACAGCGGGTAGGGGCTCTTGCCACCAAGCCTGACAATCTGAATTCTATCATCAGAATCCACATGGTAGAAGGAGAAAACCAAGTCAAGCAAGTTGTCCACACATACACATGATAGATAGATAGATAGATAGATAGATAGATAGATAGATAGATAGATAGATAGATAGATAGATAGATAGATGACTAGATAGATAGATAGCTCACTTATAGGTGAAATGATTTTAGATTTGTATTGTAAATAAGAACCATCATAGTAAATACATTGTGGACATATTATGTTGGCATTATGCTAAAAGCCACATGATCTTATTTAATTTCTACACTAGCCTTTGAAATAAATAAAGCTCTCATTTTTCAGGTAAGAAACCTGTTAAATTGTCTGTGATAGAGCTGCAATTTGAATAAGTTTGCCTAGTTAGTACAGTCTAGACTGTGTGCTCTGTAGCCTCTGTTTTGATTAGATTTCTAATTTTCATGAATGTAAATTGGGTAATCTGAGAGGTAGACATTCCATTGTTAGGGGATAAGAGAGAGTTTGAATAATACTGGACTTCAGCTGAGGTGACTCAGAGTGACCTTTCTAACTACTCCATGACTGACCAAAACTTATGTGCATATTTATTAAGCACATCTATAAACTCTTATTATACTGGCAAACACTTATTTTTGTCACAACAGAGCCACTAATTGGAGTGGCAGGACTCCTGGGAAAAATTCTGTGAAGTGAGCTTTGTCTAGAACTCTACAGATCCTTTCAAAAAGTCAAAAGTAGAGCACAGCTGTGATTATTCCACCTAGAAGGTGGATAAGTCAGTTGAGAGACAGTAGGTTCTGGGCAATTAGAGGAGCTGTAACTACCAGGAGGGAGAACCCTGTGGGCGTGGTTACAAACCACGAGCATTTCGATGAGGATTGCTAAGTGGATCTATACCAAATTCCAAGTGTGCCCAGAAAATGCTGGCATGATGATATGCTGGGTCAGAGCCATTAGAGCTTCTCAGTCAATCAACAGTATTAAAATCTGTATGTTCATTTGTTTGTTTAAATTTGGTCCACTTAGAATACATTCATCAGTGTAGAGAAGTAAGGCATTTCATGTCCTACACATTAATTATCACTTTGAAATCATTTGTTTATCCCCAACATTGTCTTCTGAATACAACTGTATTCGTTTAAATAAAAAGAAATGTTGAATGACATAGGGGTAACAGGTTCCCAAAGATTTGGAGAATGCTATCATTGGACTTGCAGAGTAGCTTGCAGACAAATTGGCAATATGCATGCAATGTGAGCAGAGAAGTGACATTTAAGAAAAACAGTGAGACTTGTCCTTACCAGACCTGCATAATGACTGACATACCAACATGCCCCATAGACTATAGAGGAACTCAAGAGAGATAAGAACATACAGGGGAAATCTTGGGGACTAAAGTTGGATGAATGAAGGGAAATGCCCCTATCAGTGGGATGGCTTGCAGGGAAGCAACTTTGTATGCCACAAGAGGCTTAAATCCCCACAAGAGTAGACAAGCCAGAGGAAATCCTGGGGCCCATAGAAGCAGGCAGGGAGGAGGGTGGGAAGGAGTGGGATGGTTTGATGAAGGGAAAGGGGAAGGATGGGAGAAGGGGGGGATGGAGGGAAGCAAGGATGAGTACTCAATATGCTTGTAAAACTAGAAAAATAAAATAAGGAAAAAAAAAGAAAAAATATAAATCCCAGTACTTAAAATCTAATTTTCCTCATCCTGTCTTCATATTTTCCTTATTCCATCTTCATAGTCATCTTCATCATCATCTTCTTCCTCTCATGAATTCCTCTCTGACTACCACACTGGTAAGAAGAAGAGAGGATTTGTGTCCAGACTTAGAAATAGGAAAGTCTCTCCATTGTCACTTAAACTATTTAATGGCCACTGTCAGAATAAACTCAAGCCTTTGCCTAACATAACCACCCTGTAGAGCAACACTTTCCTCCTCTTTCACATGTTGTGTGTGTCTTTGAAGGCAAAGGACTTGTACAGTCTTAATTCCCATTCGTTGCTGTATTTGCTCTCAGAATTTCCTAAAGAATCCAGAAGACAAGACTTCTGTTAGTAAATGTTTAGCCTCTGGCCATAACTCTCCTCTTTTGTATAGAGAAGGCAAGAAAGAAAGCAAAACGTGACAGAGAAGCAAAGAAAACTCAGATTTCTCTTCTCCCACTCTTGTGAATCTGATCTATTTTATGCTTATTAGGATTCTTTTGAAACAAAAGAAAATAAAATGAAATGAGCTATTAAGAAAAAAAGAAAAGAAAATGAAGCAATTGAAGTTCCTTGTAATCAGCAGGGAATGCTCAATTCTTGATTTGCAACTTAGCTAGCCAGAGTCCTCCCAACCATGACCCCCGGAGCCATAATGGTCTTGCAGAATTCCCCAGCTCCTCCCGGAGCACATCTTGCTGCATTCCCATTGGTTGAAGGTCAAGTCTAACTGCCAGCTTTGTAGCTCAGCTTCTCTGTTAGGCAATCGCCTTGGGAAACGAATCACAAATCCCAGTGTGACTGGAGAAACAGCTTTAAGATATCTTCTTAAATACTCCTGGTAAAATACTGTGCACCTTCCAGCCCTGTCTTCCTTTTGCCCCTGTAAATCTATTAATAACGTGAATGCATTCTTTTCTCACAAAGCACCTCTGAAGCCATGCACATTTTTATACTCCAATATAAAAGTGCTTATTTATCAATAAATGCTATACATTTTATACTCCTTTTTTGTATAAATGTGGACATGTATGTGTGTGTATGCTTAAGAGAACACTTGAGTGTGTGTGCCTATAGAGGCCCAAGGATGACATCAGGAATACCCTGGATTGTTCTACCTCCTTATTAGTTTGTTCTGGGGTTTCCCAACTTTTACCTTCCAGGGCCAGAATGATAGGTCTTCCCTATTTTTATCTGGAAATTTTACACGTGATCTGGGATTTGAACTCAGTTCCTTTTGCTTGCAAAGCAAAGGCTTTAGCCATTGAATCATCTCCCCACTTCTTATATGCTTTTTAAAGGAAAGTAAACTGTAATAATAGAAGTTACTGAAGCCAAAGAAGTGATAGAAAACATTGCTTTGAAAAATCCTTTGAAGATGACGTGGTGTGTGATGTTGGCATCTTTTGAAATCCAACAATTAATTCAGTGGTGACAGGGAAGGCTGAGCTATATTGTTTGACCTGTTGTCACATTGATGTCACATTGACGTCACCGCTTCTGGTGTTGGCTTCCAGGAACCTCATGACCACGTCCCTGTTGCCTTAAAAATTAATTATGAGAAGAATTTCTTTTCCGTTCCAACTCTTCAAGAATGCCTCACATGCAGACTGCAAATTATGAAGTGTAAATTAGGGCATCACTGAGCGGGAAGGGTCCCAGGAAACCAATTGAAGAATTCTCACTGGATTTAATGGGGACCTGGAAATCATCCCTTCTGGAGAAAGAGCTCGAAATTGGAATCAGCTTGTCATTCAGCTTCTCTCCATAGCAGGATCAGCCTTTGAGAAAGCATGTGCTAAATAACATGGGCAAAGATTATCTTTTAAACTTTCACTTCTAGTGTACAGTTCTCTCAGATTCATTCAAAATAATCCCCAACAGTGGCCAGATATCCGTTTAAACTCCAAGCTGTTCTATGAGAGGATGTTGTTATGGTTGCCACTCTTTACAGATAAGGCAAGTCTCCGTGGCAGAGGTCGCAGAGCTTGCTGTGGCCACAGTGGTCTCCATTGGGGTCCTTGTTCCTAACTCCAAAGTGACAATTGACCCAACAATTTCAGTCTGTCTTGGAACTCTTCACCGTAGCCCAAAAGACAGCGGGCTAGATAGCTTTCAAAGTGCAGCCAATAAAACTTCAAAATTTCATCCTCTAAAACAGAGGACTGTGTCTATCTTCCATGCCTTTCTGAGAACCTGGAGCAGGAGGCTTGTACTTGCTGGGGACTTGATTTTTTCTCCAACCACCGGTGACTGCTTTCTCGCTCACCCTAGCTGCTGCCACTGCTTGCTTGCCTGTGATTCTTGTCTGTTGTCACAGTTTTAGCTGTTCTCCTTCTCTCTCTCTCTCTCTCTCTCTCTCTCTCTGTGTGTGTGTGTGTGCATGCATGTGTGTTAAATTCTTTAACTATCATTTTATTTTCCTAGTTCTGTTTTAGTAATGTAGAGCATTTTCAAACATGATTCTAGGAAAAATGATAAGCCAGAGGAGCGAAGAAGATACCGTCCACTCTTTCATATCTTTAAAACCTTTTCTTCTTAGATTGCCTTATGTTTTCACAAGTCGAGACTGGAGACCAAGCATCTCCGCATATATTAAACGCTTGTTACAAAATTTTTCACAGCTGTAGTCAATAAGATCACATTACTCTTTGGGGCTGTTCGATCATGTCCTGTATTCAGCATTTAGTGTTCTAAGAAGTATTGTTTACTCCACGCTTCAAAAATGGTCTCTGCAAAATACACGGAAATTAAAAAAAAAAAACTAAAGGCAGAAATCAGAACTTTATATAAGAAAAATGCCATGATAAAATATTCTTTTCAAAAATATGCATGAAACTTCATATGTTAATATCCCCAAACTCCAAGAGGGCCAACTTATTTTTTCAAACAAGAAACACCTGTTTATTATCAACCATAGCAGTAAAATGTTCAATTTTTAAAGATTTTTTGACAGCTGATACTATTTAAAGATTTAAAATAATTTTAATATTTTCTAATAAGTTTCTTATAGGTGTTTCCTATCTCTCACTTTAGTTTCAAAGGATATTAGTCATATGTCTTTTTGTTAGCTTTAGTTATTTCCATGCTCTAATAGTGAAATGAAAGAATGAAGTCACTTAAAAAGACTATATCACTTTATTGCAGCGCTGTCTCAACTCAAGATAAAGAAAACAAAGTAGTATTGTCAGAGATCCACAATAATATATTTTTGAAAAAGTGGTTTTTACTTGAAATAGTAGTCAATTGTGAAAGTAATACATATGAGATGAAAACAAGCTAAGAATATTGACTGAACCCATTTTCCTATATATACATGTATCATATATATTATGTATACAAATATACATAATGTATATAAACATATGGTTGTACTGGTGATGATTTATACAATTAAAATTAAAAAGCTAACCAAATTTTTAAATGAGCATTAAAAGTGACAATTCAGCCAGGAGCTCTTCTTGAAAGAATGAAAATACCTGAAATAATCTATATATATGAATAAAATATTTGCAATTTTAAGTGTTAAAATACCATAACAAAACAGTATCTGTGATTTCACCTTTCTTATATTCCATTCTTTCATCAAAAGTCAGTCTTTCCAGCCCTTATCCCTTAGTAACTATATACTGATGGAAATCACTTACCCTGATAATTTTAATGTCTTTTTTTCAATTCATCAATTCATGAATTGCTGACATCTTTAGCTGGGTTTAGTTTAAATACATGTGAACAAAAGGATTTAACATATGAATATCTACAGCACATGTTTGCTATGAGGATCCTACACTAATCTCTTCCTGGTCTCTCCTTCAAAAGAAACAAAGCACATACATAGTCATATAATCTGCCTAAAATAAACTGGATTGACCTCTTATTAAGTTAATTTCCTAGAAAAGTGAATGTGTTTGCTAGGGGCAAGTTAGAGCACCAGTACCTAGAAACAGACTTTTCTTAGTGTTTAGTAATTGAAGATAAAAATAATTTAAGAGAGAAAAGACCATTAATGTGCAGAAAAATAGTTCATTAGCTAATTACTCTTGTTGACATATTGGTATCAAAATTATATCTACTGTAGTGTTCCCCTTCTGAATATAGAGATAGATAAAACTGACTGTTCTCTTTGGAAGCAGCCTGATACCTAGAAGATTCCTGAGATAACAACTCAAAATGGAGCATCGCACATTGATCTTTCTTTTCAGATTTTATGAAAATGTCTATTTCTTACAATCAGTGACTCTTATTAATGAGAAAAGTAGTCCAAGGGTAAAACCATATGACTCATTAACTTCATTTTTCATTCTATGCTAGAATCTGCGCTGTTTAAATAATAGCTTTAGAAGATAAATAACATTTACATGATTGGAAGGATTGCTGGACTCAATTAGCGTCTCTGGAGCAATATGCTTCTGTTTTGATTTCTAAAAAAAGAAACAAAACTAAAAGTCAGACACCCAAATTGTTCTGCTTACCCCAGACAGCTGCAGGAAGCATCCATATTGTCATACGTCCCAAATGTTCATCTTTTGTAGCTCATGTTAACCTTCCTTAAGGATCACCAGATAATCTCCAGTATCTTAGTAATTTATTTTCTGTCAAACATATAAAACAAATCTCGGTAAAAACATTCCGTTAAAAGGGGGAGAAGTTTTTCACTGTGGTATGCACTGGTTTTCTGCAGTTCCTGATGAAACACAGATGTCGCCGATGCCCACAGGATCACATCCATCCCTGGTTAATCTCTGACACCTCATGCTTCCATTTTTCCTATCAAAACACTTTGCTTTCCTTTACTGAATGAACTCAGCTGAATTTGCAGCTGATAAAGCTGAATTAAAAACACCCTGAGTGGAAATAGAACATATTAGAATTTCTAGAATGGTTTACTAGGCATTTTCTTTCCAAAATGTTCCAAACATAATTCGGTTTTGCAGTACATGTCTCTTTTGACTTTAAACAGTGCCAATATTTACATGGGAACCATAAGTTCAGCTCGGGTGGACATTTTGCAGTATTCTAGAGTGAGAATTAAAGCAAGTGAATTGAAAAGACTTAGTTGCATAGTTGGCTCCTTCTATGCATTCACACTGGTGAACCACTGAGGATGTAATATTCTACATTTGAATATTTGGCTTGAATAAATGAGCAAGATATAGGAGACAACTTTAAGACAGGTAAGACAGCTTCCAAATATAAGGACTGAGTGTTATCATTCCAACCTTGAAACCTCTAAGAATCTCTTTGTGGAAACATCAAGAAAAGATCATTTCTCCTGGGCAGGCAGCACCGCACTGCAGTAGAAAGGACAAAAATGAAAGATATATTCATTTCCTCATTCATGTGTCTATGGCCAGTAGTTGTATTTCAGAATATTTAGGCTTTAATTCTGTGTCAGAGTGTCTTCAGGAATTCAAATCATTTTCATTAATTCATTCTGTATGAAAACTTTCCATTCTTTTATCTGATCAGAGAGTTTTTTTTAAACTTTATGTGATTTAGAACATATTTAATACTTTCACAACTGTCATGATTTGAAATGTGACTCCCACAGAAACATATATTTGGGAAAGTCATGGTACCTTTAGGAGGTGGAGCTTTGAGGGCGGAAGGCAGTCACAGGGGGTGGGCTTTGAGGTGGATTAGCTCCACCCTGCTTCCAGGAGAGGTCTGCCCTTGCACTTGGCAGTCTTGCAGCCTCCATGAAAGGCTTGACTTAGCCAGTGTCCAAGTTCTGCCAGCCACCCATGCCTTTTCTACCATGAAGAAATTTTTCTCCCCTCTGGAACCATAAGCAACTAAATCTCCCTTTCTCCTTTAAGTTGCTTGACTTTGGGTGTTCTCTCGCAGCAACAGATTGAGTAGCTAGTATAACAAGTACAGTTAAAACATGATTAATTTATTGAATTTATACAATATTTCCCATCTTTTAAAAGTTGTACTGTTATTTAATTATGTGTGGATGTTCATACCCATGGGCTTGTGAATACCATGGAATATTTGTGGTGGTCAGAGGACAACTTTAGAGAGTTGATGCTCTTTTTCTTCCATGTTAAGACAGGGCACCTCTTATTCCTGTTGTTCTGATCACACTAGGTTAGTATACCTTGAACTTCCAAACAGTGTCCACCTCTTATCTCCCTGGAGGACTGCTGTGATTATAGACATAAGCCACCATTTTGTGAGTTCCAGCGATGGAACTCAGATCCTAAGGCTGACACAGCAAGTGTTTTAACCCACTGAGCCACATTGTCGATTCAATAATCTTGAATCTTTTGGATGGAAAACGTAATGCTCCTGTGTTTTTTATCTGCTGAAATACATGGAATTTCCAAAATATTTGCTTTTCACTTTTACATATTTGTATTTCCAATTTTCCTCCACGCTGAGGCATCTGTTTGTGATTTCTCACTGGTTTTTAGAATCTTTCTGTACTAATGTTTGGGCTTGATATTTGAATTATTGTGTATTTCCTGACTTCTGGAGATCTACTCTCTAAAATCATGTGTATTCCTAAGTTTAATTTTAAAAATTAATCTTTTTGCCATTTGGGAAAATCTTCAATTTCCATAATCATTTGACGAAATTTTGCCTTGCTACTTTTATTTGCTTTTGTTTTTATGCTTAAACACTCAAAGATATCAAAGACCACTTTGCAGTCTTTCTGAAAATCTGTTTTGAAATACAGCTGTAATACCAGAAGACAGAGAGAGAGAGAGAGAGAGAGAGAGAGAGAAGAGAGACAGAGAGACAGAGAGAGCACTGCATCCAAAGGAGCCTTTCTTTGTTCTGGTGAAGAATAATCATATTTTGAAAGGAACTTTTTTCGGGAGGAGAGGAAGGAAGTTAGATTTCCCAGGATGGAAAATTCTTGGCTCTCTTTTTCCTACAGCAGAGTTATTAGTCATTAAGGTAAATGTCGGGCCATGATTTGGACTATATATAGTCACTGTTAATTCACTTAAAAATGCCTTTCTTCAATATATGTCCCCAGCATACTCTGTCTGCAGCATAATATATGTGCCCATCTTTGTCTGTGGTGAGGAAAAATGACATCGATAAATATCACTTTGTGCTGAAAATAAGCCTACAGTAATGCAGAGGTCAGGATTGAGTCACACTGTACATAAAACAGACTGGGTTTTGAGTCATGACATCTACTCAGAATGTGATACTGCTGAATTTTCATATTAAGAGGTTTTGGCTGAAGGAATTCAGACACATACACAGTATGGCCCCAAAAATCTTGCCAAGAAAAGTCGAGTTTAAAATGTTGGGGAACTAATCCAAGAACAGGCCTCAAACATGTTGCATTCATTACTCGCAGCTGTGCACATGAGAAGTGACTTTCATCCCACCTAACAAAACCCAACCCGGTACTGTCATTTTTTTCCCCCAACTTGCTGACCTTCTTGTTCCCACAAAAGGAAAATGTGATGGGCAGATGATTATTCAAAACATTTTGGCAAGAAGAAATGCATGCTAATATATTTGCTATGAATACAATGTGCTTTTAGAGAGGCATTTCTTTTTAAGCTGGTGGGGTTTTTTGTAGATATTAATTGAACAAAGATATAGAGAAAACCGACTTGGTTCAGAGAACAAATGGGTACTGCAGGAGGTGCTTTTGGAAAGTAAGGATTTGGAGGTGCAGGTTACCTAGGTGATGGGGATTTGCTATAAAGATACTTGAAAAAGAAAGGATGAATACAGAAATCCATTTTGATACACCTGGAAAGGCGAATGTCAATCTCCACATGACATGGATTCTTCAGTCAGGCCCCAGGAAGGGGGGAGCATTGAGTTCTACCCTAGAGATCCTTCCCACTTTCTGCTTCTCCCACCCATGTGCTACAGGCATAAGGTCTGATCAATCTGACCAGTTAGATAGTGACCCAGTTGAGCAGAGGAAACATGCCAGACCATTTTATGGGCACTGAGTCTCCCAATGGAAAGCTTTCTTTGGTACAGCTGTTGAATCTTTCACAGACACCCGGGCCCAAATTCTAGGAATGGAGCAGGAAGCCAGATTGAGAACTAAAGAGAGAGAGAGCAAGAGGGATATTTGGGAAGCCTTGTTCAGCTTGTGTGGTCTCTCTTTACCATAATGGTATGCCTTAGAATCATAAACTTACTTTTAAAAATACACATTATTTTGCTAAATTTTCCTAGCAGAGTGTTTGGAAGAAGTAATAGCAAACAAAATTTAAAATAGAACAATTTGTATTGTGTTTTTTTTCTCCATTTTTGGCAGCTAATTTTTATTAATGGAATTGTGTACTTCTCAGTTCCAGTAACCATAAGACATAAATGTGTGTGTGTGTGTGTGTGTGTGTGTGTGTGTGTGTGTGTGTGTGTGTGTGTGTGTGTGTGTTACAAAAATAAGGCCCACTAGTCCCTTCTGCTAGGAAATATTTTCTCTAAATCTATTGACTTAATAGATCCTGAGGTAAATTCTTTCCAAAGCTATCACCAGCTCCAATGTTTTCATTGATAAAATGTATTTGGGGAGCTTTTGGCTGTTGATATCCATAAAAGAGAACATTATCCTTCTGATTCAAACCATGTTATTTGGCAAGTTGCACACAACTAGTCTAGAAAACAAAGATGCTAAGTCATCTAGCTCCATGATATCATAGGGCCGCTAAGCAGCAATTGGTATTGTATTAAAAACTAATTTTAAACTTTATTTAATTCCATCAAAACCACTCAACTTAAATCAACTTTAAATTACAACGTATTTCATTATGAAATATATTTGTGTACACATACAAACAACATAAGAAATTACATGTCACATAGAAGAGTATGATAAATATAGAGATATTTAAAATATTTGTTGTGGGCTGGAGAGATGGCTCAGGGGTTAAGAATCTGCCTCATAAACAGAAGATCCTGAGTTCACATTCCAGCTCCCAGGTAAAAACTCTAGGCAGAAATAGCAGTGGCCTACATGGCTAATCCTGATGGGCGGAGCCCAGGAAATCCCAAAGACAAGCAAAGGAAGTAGAAAAATCCGAGAAGATTCCCAAAGTCACCCTTGATCCTCCACAGTGACACACAGTGCCTTCTGATAGACACACACAAACATACACATACAAAATGAAGACTAAATAAATAAAGTTTAAAAAATTGTTGTCACACCTATATTTTCAGTCATTCAGGTCAGATATTCATTTTTATTTTTGGCGGTGATGGTAGGTTTTGTTGTTGATTTAACTTTTGTCTCCTGTGTTTCTTGATTCATCCCAAACCCTTGTATATACTAGGCAAATATTTCACCCCTGAGTTACATCCCATCTTATATTTTTAAATATTTTATTAATATATTTATTTATTTGAGAGAGAAAGAGACAGAGAGAGACAGAGAGAGACAGAGAGAGAGAGAGAGAGAGCATTTCATCTCACATGGGTAGAGAGGTCAGCAAAAACTTTCAGAGATCATTTCTGTCTTTCTACCATGTGGGCTTCCAGGGATCAAACTCAGGTCAGGTTGCTGCAGATATCTTTCCTGCCTCACCCACTGACCAAATCTGGACATCCTCTTTTTTAATGATTTATTACCACAGGGCACAGTGACTAATTTGGAGGATGGGGCAGGGAAAGGGTCGCTTGAGGAGTTCATGATCAGCTGAAACAGTGAAATTCTGCTGAAAAATAAATAAATAAACATATTGCCTAACATGAGTAACTCACTTTAGAGCAAAAGCATGAAACAATCTGGCCTTAACAAATCCCAAATCAAGTGACTTATTCTGAAGCTTGGAAAATTTATAAATTTTTTATTACTGTAGAATCAATTTTTTAGCTAATAGCTACAGTTATGTTAACCATGATAATTCGAAATTTGCCATGAATACCATTCCAATGCCAACACTGACTTGGCCTGTGAGAAGCAGGGTAGTGAATGTCCCGTATCCATGTCCCATGAACCCTGCCTCTGGGCTCTTACTATATTTCAGCACCACAATTATAATGCTTTATAAAGGATCTCATTTAGTTCAATCCCACTTAAAATAGCCAAATAGCATAGGAGTTGTACCCTTGCTGTTTTATATATATGCTTGAGGTTTAGTAATGTAGTTTCCTCCAAATCACACCACAGAGTGCACCCTGGGGTCTGACATTACTTCTAAAATTTAGGGTCTTTTGTTATCAGATTCATGTTTGGGGATTTTTCTGAATGAAACATGAAAAATAATCAAGGAAAATGAAGACGGAGGCAGGTGCCATTTTGCATTCATGAAGGTAATGAACAGAAGAAAGGAATGAACACAGTGCAGGGTCCATGGGCTAAGGTGATAGGAGATGAATCAGATGTTCAGGACGGTACATGGGATCCCACCCTGTGCATTTGGTTCTTTCACTGACAGAAGATCAGACAGAAGTTGGTGGACTATGACTATTTTAGCATTGAATGCATTGCATCTAAGCTGCTCATTGATACAGCCTGTTGCAGACCTAAGTAATTGGCTATAAACCCAGTTGAGCATTGAAACCATAAGGTAGCATAGTTGGCAAATTAGGCATTGGGAGATGACAATGACTTAGAAAGTCAGAGGGAAGGGGAAGCATACAAGCACAGAGTGGTAAGGAAAGGGTAGGGGACCCTTCAAAACAATCAAGATTTTTCAAGTAGAGGATATGATCAGAATGGTCTCCTTAATGATATACTGGAGAACTGGATTTCCTGTCAGTATTGGGTGAAATCTTTCTCTTAGGCAAGTGGGTAAAGAGAAAAAAGAAGGAGATGGGAAGTAGCTTGGTAAGTTAGCACATGAGAAAGCAGGTGTGTAGTACTGATCCTTTCCTTGTGCTCTTGTAGAGGTTGTGATATGGTCAATTCCCTCAACTCCTGCTAATAATTCTCCCGCCATGATAAACTGTAATCTTAAAATACTCCCTTGTCCTCCTCAATTGTTTGGGAAGTATTTATTAGAGTAATGGCATATTAAAATGAAGCACTCAGTGTATTTCACTTTTGAGAGTTTTTTTGGAGGGGGGGGCAGTTTTGAATGTTTCATTTGTCATCCCAGAGTCTAGATCAGATGATTCACCTCACAATACAAGAGAGAGAAACAAAAAAGTCCCGAGAAATTCATTTGACAAGCAAGTTGAATGAGAAGACTCAGTTATGCTTGCCCAGAAGGTAGTGAGTCACTGTCGCTGGGCCGGGCCAACGTGAAGAGCTGGTGCTGCCGACATCGCAGCTGAACTTGCAGGTCTAAGCACGTGTCTTTGGCAACCAGCAGAACACTGGACACAAAAAAGGAGTGGAAACATTTCCACAGAGATTGCCAGGGTACAAGTGATTCTTTTGCTGGTATCTTTGAAGTCTGTAAAAACAAAACCCTGGATTTCTCCCAAGTAGAGTCTGATGTGAATTCAAACAAATCGAGACGGCTAGAAGCCGTTTCCACTCCAGTAGCTCTCTATTCTGGGGAGGGCAGAGGCAAGGGGAAATATTGTCATGGTCTTTGCTGGTGGTCTTCGCCAGTTCTGTGGTTTTATGGAAGTTTTGGGTTTTCTCAGAGAGTCAATTCTCTCTGCCTGACTGCTGCAGAAACTTGCGTCCTTTCAACTGTGTAGCTTCAGACAGTCTACAAATACAGTGTTTGTCGCTTGACTTCTGTGTCTCCAGTGTGTATACAGTGGTGAAGTTTTTTCCTTCAGTGTCTTGGTGGTTATAGTTTCCCCTTTTCAGTTAAGAGACTTAGCACCCTGGAAGGGGGGAGGAGGAAGGAAATGTCTTCATTTTTAATAAAAAGAAAGGTGGCCCCAATTTGTGTGGCCCAGAACTAAGATACTCTCTTAAGACTGGAAGTCAGAGATTAGACATTCTGTCTCCAGCATGGAAACAGGCCTAGCTAGCACTGGCTGAAAAGGCCACCCGTAGGTCCAATCACCCACCCCCCTGCTTGCCTGCCTGCCTTTCCCCTGCCGGAGAAAGCCCCAGAAGGAGCAGCTGCCAGCAGTACGACTGTGAGAAAATAGGAAATTGATTTGAAATAGGATAGGGAAAAAGGCCCAAGAATGAATTTAAGAATTTTCAAATATTCCCTTTTTAGGCATACGTAGGTAGCGGCAGCCTCAGCAGACCAAGGTGAGCTTTAGTTACTCTCTCAGGAGGGTAAAAAGGCAGGGAACTGACAGCCAGTACCTGCATGGAAAAGACCTGTCTTGGGTTTATTTCTTTATAGGTGGAAGAAAATTGAGTGTGGATTTGTGTCTTACTTATCTTACTAGTCTTCTGGATCCCTTACAAATAAGAAGTTGGATTATTATATACACTCTCATTCTAAGAAATAGGAAAAGGAGGTCTTTTTTTCATGCCAGGTATGATGATATTAATTTAAATCTCATATTAATCAGAGGAGGCTGGGCAGTTTCATAGGGTACTATGAGGGCATGCATGGACTAGTGGTGGCATCTCTCACATAAAAACAGGTGCATTTAGGTTTGTCTGAGTGTACTCTCTCTGGCTCAGTGAAGAAACATGTTAACAATGTTCACAATTGCTAATAAGAAGAGAAGATGTTTGCATTATACAGACAGGCATGCTTCCAGGTGCCCAGCTGTATGGGAATGGTATCCTGGCAGAACATTGAGTGACAGGAGATGCAGGGCTGTCTGTGGACGGAGCCATCCTGCCCCTCTGTCCCACGAAAAGGAAGATGTTGCTGAGATGTTGGCAAGGGGCAGGGCTGTGTGGTCTCTCCAAGCAGGAAATGGGCAAGGTGCTTGGCCTCCAGTGACCGTGGTAGAGAACCTCCTGTATGAAGAACACCTGGCTCGAAGTGGTTAAAAGATACAGGATCAGCATGTACCCAAAGTGATGGATGTGTCACTGGCCAGCGGGCCAAGGACTGTAAGAACACTGAAACTGCCCCTTACTCATGAAGTAGCCCTCCTCATAGCACAACGCAATCCATCCCAGGCTTGTTTTGTGGTAGACAAACCGACTGGGCTGCCCTTTGCACAAAAATACAGGCCACACAGAAACCACCTTTCTCTGAACATGACGGGGCCGATGTGTTCATGACTTCAGCTGCACTGATCTCCACGAGTCCTTCATGGGAATTGTCCAATCAACATTTCACCATGGAAGGGGAGAGACCTCAAAAGACACCATGCCTCCCTGAAAGACGACTAAGACAGAGGAGGAGAAATGCAAGATGCTTTCCTCAATGGCATACCTACTGACACGAGATTCAGGCTGCACCAAGTACTCAGGCACAAGACATCAAAGGCAAATCAGGTGAAACCCAGTGGTCCGTAAACGTGAAAAGGAAATAGGAGGGAATCTGGCAGGAGAGAAGAGTTGAAATGGGAAGAGGAAGGGAGGGGGGGTGAGATAGGAGAGTAATGTTGTGAAAATACTCTAAGTTCAGCTATTCTTGTATGATACACAAAAAGAAAAAAAACTAGAAATAAAGGACAGTGCAGACAAGTAAAATAAGCATATAATGCTGTAAAGACTATATTACTTGTTAATGTGTTAAGTACCGTACTTTTAGCTATTATTTCTGGGTTCACAAACTTCTATTTAAAGATGATTACGGAAGCGATGGTCTTGCAGGATACCCAGCAGCAATTCATTCAGTTCCTGTCTGCTGTGGACATTGACTGCATCAGAAGGATCTACCCCATCTAGTTTTGTGTGCAAAGTTCACATATTGACAGAATTTTCCCACACATTCTCAAAACATGTACCTGCTGCAAACAATGAATGGGTGGACATAAAATTTAGGGAGAATAAACAGATATAAGTCTGTTAGATTCTTCCCACCAACAATACAGTGGCCATGAAATTTACACATAGTCAGCTTCTGAAAATTCACCCATGTTATTCTTATGAAGGAAAAAATTCTCTTGCTTTTTTTTTAAATTTTCAGTGCTGGGTTTAGATGGAACCTAGAGCTTTTGTACTGGCTGAGCTGAGCTATATCTTCTTCCAAGCATGGTTAACGAGGTTACAACCTTAACCCATGGGGTGTTAATGTAAAGAGAATAAAGGCAAAAATGGTCTTGTCTGTTTTAAGGAGTCTGCATTCAAAAATGACTGTGTAGGCCCTCCACTTTATTCTTTCAAATAAATAAAACCATAATCTTAAATGCATGATGGGTAGATTAGTCAAAAAAAAAATTCCCATAAGGTAGAAAAGGAAATGCCTTAAGGAAATGACTAATGCCTGTGCTAGGAGGCTAGAGGGCTCAGCGCAGGCTGGGAAGAGGGCTCGGTGCAGGCTGGGAAGTGGGCTCGGCGCAGGCTGGGAAGAGGGCTCAGGGTAGGCTGGGAAGAGGGCTCAGTGGGTAAGTGTCTGCTATGCAGCAGGAGGGCCTGAGTCTGAATCACCAGCAAAAGCCAGGCACATCCAATCATACAGTGCTGTAATGCCAGCACTGGGGAGGGTGGAGACAGGAGGAAGGGGAGATTTCTGGGAGATATGCAGACTGCCAACCTAGCAGTGGGTTCAGTGGGAAACTGTGTCTCAAGGTCTCAAGGGAGCAAAGACACTTAGTAGAGCAAGACATGTGCCTGATATTATCCAGAGATATCTGCATGGTGTGCAAGACCTATAGACACATAGACAGATGAGAGAAAGAGAGAGAGAGAATGAAGAAAAATAAGAGAAGAAAAAAGAAAGGAAAAGGAAATAAGGGAAGGGAAGGGGAGAGGGGGGAGAGGAGGGAGGGGAGAGAAGAAGGAAGAAGAGAAGAGAAGGAAAGAAGGGAAGGGAGGGAGGGAGAGGAGGGGAGGGGAGGGGAGGAAAGAAGGGAAGGGAGGAGAGGGGAGGAAAGAGAGGGGAGGGAGGGGAGAGGAAGGGAGTGGAGGGCAGGGGAGGGGAGGGTAAGAAAGGGGAAGGAAGGGGAGGGGAGAGGAGGGGAGGGAAGGGAAGTGCAAAATGCAGTAACTGAAACACATATCCTAGGGCATCAAAGCAGCTGGGTGGGGCAGGGGGTAAGGGGGAGGCTGGGGATATGGTTCACGGTCAGCACTATAGAAACCAACAAAACCCATTAAAATACAAAGAGAAGCTGAGCCAGATATAGTGGCAGACACTTGGGAGATTGAGATAAGAGAATCAGGAGTTCAAGACCAGTCTCAGAATGCATCAAACTCATGTCCAGCCAGGCTACATGAGACCCTGTCTCAAAACCAAAACCACAAAAAAGAAACTGAAATAAATACCTACATGATTATTTGAAGGATGCCAAAGACCAGGGAGACTTTTCCATCTCTCTCTCTCTTTCTCTCTCTTTCTCTCTCTCTTTCTCTCTATCTCTCTCTCTCTCTCTCTTTCTTTCTTTCCCTTTTGAGGTAGGGTCTCATTCTGTAGTCCAGGCTGACCCGAAACTCACAATGAATGCTAGGATCTCAGCTATGGGCCACCACATTCAGATACAGTGCACACGCTAACAAAGCCCTTCATTCCGTGGTAGGGCCATGATGTCTTCATCATAAGCATGCTCATCCAGATACTTTGAGGTGTGAATGAAAAGACACCTCCTTATCTGAATTCCAACCAGCCAGCCATGTCTGTCCCTGACACCCACATCAGAGTGCTTCATTTACTGAAGTTGCCAGAAACAATCACCAACCTTTTTATTACCTAAATGCCCCACTGTAATTTAGACTATTCCTACTGTCATAAATTTCTTTTAATCACAACCTAATCAAACAGCACCATCCAGGGCAGAGAGTTTCCCATTCTAACCATCCTTCTGAAATTTGCTTGAAGTAAAATGACCCCACATCCCAATACAGACCCCTCAAGCTGGGGCCATTCATCTTGGCTCTGTGCCAAATCCTGACAGTTTTCTGCTGCTCACCAGGACTGCTCGTGTCCCCTGAATTAAAGCTATCTTCCACTGCCATTAAAGTGACAGAGTGATAGAGCGATCTGATGAGTAATATTGGGAAATTAATTCTAAGATACTCTAACTTGTTCCGCCTTAATCTTCGAAGTTCATTTGAATGATCACATTGCACAAACCTTTTTGTTGAGAATCTCGCAAAGGCCCTTGGCCAGAAATAACAGAGTTCTGTGTGTTTTCACAGTGGTTTCTGTGTCAAGGTCAAATTACTACCATGAGCGAACAGTGGACTTTAAAACATCTGGATTGTCTGGTGTCAAGATCTTCATGTGGACTCATCCCCAGGTTGCCCTGGCCACAGGAGGCACTTTCAGTTAGTGTAGCAATAAAGTTGATGCCCTTATTTTGCCTTTCAGTGACTCTCGACCTTCTGGTAGGCCTAACTCCCTCTGCACCTGCTTTCCTAAGAGAGAAAGACAGCAGCAGAGTTGTCCCCTCCAGAAAGAGACATCATCTGGAAGCTTCTCTTCCTGCAGTCTGTCTCTAACTGTTTTCTTTCTGTTTCTCTTTCTTCAATCTTCCACTCCCCCCCCCAAAAAAAAACTACATGTATCTGTGTATGATTGGGCTGTAGAAGTTGCTTCCAGTAATATACTTAGGATCTTACTGGAAGTAACTTCTACAGTTAGTTTTCAACTAAGTCGACATAGGAATTTGCCTAAAAGGAATAGTACATGTTTCCCCTTTTAAACAATGGAAATTCAGTGTTCTTTCCAAGCAATGAAGAGTCTTGCCTGACTTTCATGTGAAAGTACTGGAGGTGCTTCAGGCACATAGTAGGCACTCAATAAATGTGAACGAGAAGGAAAGGAAAGTGGTTGTCTACACTTCTTTCTTCATTTCCCTGTATCTGCTTGCTTTCCCCCAAACCCTTGAATCCAGCATTCATTCACCCTGTTCTGCTAGAAATTACTCTCAATGGGTCACAAATTGCCTCTTCCTTCTAACTTCAAGGCCTTTTTTCTTTAATGGTTCTCAGTCTGAATCTGCCAGGAGGGGTTTCCTAAACCGGCACCACCCTGTTTTCAAATCCTGGCTGTTGAAAGTTACCTGTGGGGCCTGTCAAGTGATTACTGCTGATTCTCTCCAGATTCCCAGAAGTCAGTGTTTCCCAAGATCCTCTGGGACAGACTTCAGCCATTCTTTCCAGTTTAGTCTCGCTGGCACATTTCCGTAGCAGTTACAGCAAGAAGCTCACTTCACTCTATTTCGTTTCACCAAGACTTTTGCTCTCTCCTAAAACTTTCCCGGTCTCTATTCTAATAATGCTTCTGACAGATTGCGGTTCTCAGCTAGTTCCACCTCTTAGAGACAAAGGAAGTTTAGAGAAGAGACCTTAAGATATTGCAAAAGGTTAAAAAAAAAATACACTAGGAAAAAGTAAAATGAGAATTTGCATGACAATGGGTTTTAAAGGAAGTGTGGAGAATAATCCTCTTCAATTATGAGAAAATGGTGGCCAGCTGTTGCTCCTTGTGCTCGTAATTTCTAATGATGACATTTAGTATAAAAATTGATGTTAGAGACTCTCCAAAAAGACAACCCTCAGTAAACCATATGAGACATTGTCATACACTACTTGGAATGGATGTGGCATTGTAAGACTTTAAAAAGAAATCATCAGGAGGCTGGTGTGATGGCTCAAGTGGGTAAGATGCCTGTTCACAAGCCCAGCAACCCAATTGTGATCCCCAGAGATCCCTAAGGTAGAATCAGAGAACCAATTTCTGAAAGTTACCCACTAACCTTCATTGTGTATTATGGCAGTGTGTCTTCTTTCATTCTCCTCTCTCTCTCTCTCTCTATCTCCTCTCCATGTCTCTGACTCTCAAATAAATAAATAAAATCAGCAGTGTACAGTGTTACTTTAGATGAACTGTATTTGGGAGATATTTAAGAGGAAATCACCAACATATCATATATTATGGTTATGTCCAGTTTTATAATCTTGTGATTTCTATTAAAAATTATTTACTATAGAACTTTAAAAATAGTGACCTGAATTCTCAATGGTGAGACATATCATTAGGCCACAGTCTTTGTCAATGATAAGTATATTAGGTTAGGGTATAGATGGTGGGGTTGTGTGTGTGTGTGTGTGTGTGTGTGTGTGTGTGTGCGCGCGCGTATGCATGCACATGTGCACACACACGTTTTTGTGTTTGGAGAGAGAGAGAGAGAGAACAATTATAATAGTGAGAAAAATGCAAGTGATTGAATTGTTTTAATTAGCAAGGGATTTCTTCAACCTGAATAATCATTTCTAGTGATCCATTCTTCCCCAAACTAGCATTTATTTAGTGTCTAGCTTGTGCAAGACAAGTGTGCTGTGTGTGAGGGAATCAGCAAAATAATTTTTCCTGCCATCATGGTCTGGAAATGGCCAAAGACACAGGCAGCAAAACGTGACACCACAAATGTGAGAAAGAATACAGAGCTCCTAGAAACAGAAAAAAAGGGGGCCCTAAACTCTGGACCAATCAGGAAAGACTGAAAGGAAGTACTCCCTTCTAAGCCAAGTTCATCAACAAACCTTGTTTGACAAGTAGAAAGTAGAGGTTTAGTCAAGCACATACTTACCTCAAGATGACACAACAGAATATATTCACACACAGTTTGTGTTCACACACACACACACACACACACACACACACAAATTAAAAACATGTTTTATATGACTATTTCGTGAAAACATAAAAATACACTGTTGATTACCTATATTTACTGTCAACAAAGATGTAAAAACTGTGTTAATGCAGATGGGTTCTTTGGGAAATTTTGATATTATAAATTTTAAGGGCTAAATAAACAAGTTTATGTGAGTTGTGCCATGTTAGCAGCAGAAAGATTTGACTTGTGGAGAGATAGTTATCCCCAGACAGGCAGCTTCTTGGCTGATAACATTCCCTCTCTCACCAGTTACCAGTGGATAAGTACTTGGTTATCAAAGACAATGAAAAAATACAGTGATTTATATAGGTTTAAAGTCATGCTGCCCAGCCTTTTGACATTTAATTGCAAATGGCTTTGAGACTAGTATTTTGGGAGCAAGTAGTCCAGAGTGCCGCTATAGAATCAGCATAATCCATTCATGCTCACTTGCCACATCCACATTCCTGACACTCAGGCTGTCGAAGAATACATACAGAATACTCCTCCAAGACATATTCCTGTTTTCAAGACCTAAGAATAAGATGAACCCTGATAGGCTGCCAAGTGTGGACAAACACTGCCATCCCTGGGTGGGCCTGGGAATTAGTCTCCCTGCCTGTGGACCCAGCGCCCTCCTGCCAGAGATGAGCAACATTCTTCTCCTTGACCTTTCGGGCTCCTTCCTGTCCCGAGGTGCACTGAGGGAGCTAGGCCCTGCGCACTTCTGTGTTCGGAAGCCTGCCTTCTGATGCTACTACCTTGGGGCACCTGCTTGCTCGCTTAAGCCCTCAGCTCCAACTAAGCACTCCCTCCCTCCCCCCAAATAACTTATTGGCCATCTGGATTCTTCAAACTCTGCCCTCCTGCCCCGTCTTGCTCTCTCCACCAGGTGAGTATGATCTCTCTGATCTCCCTTCTTCACCCTCTTTCTTCCAGCCCCCAATTGGAAGCTTGCCAGCACAGGTCCAAAGCTCACCAAGCCATTTGGATAGAGGGCATTTCTTGACAGCCCCCTGCAAGGAGTCCAGACCTCATCGCACACCCCCAGGCTCTACTTCTCCCACTTTCCTGCCTGTTCAAGCTCAGCAGGCTCCTGCCCAAGGTCATCTGAATTAGAACAGAAATAAAGACCAATTCTTTTTGGCACACACAGACAGGGCTAGATAGCTAAAGGAAGAGTTTTAGGCCTTCATCTTATACCTTGGTTTCAGAGTGTCATTTGTTTTGTTGGTGATGAAATAATTTAGCAGCTTTTAAAAGGAAGAAACAAACTTACTTTTGGAAATGTTTTCAGATGGGATAATGGCTGATAGATGTGAAATAAATATGTATATTTGTGGATGAAATTTCCTATTGAATAAAGAAAAAAATCACCTAGCTTTTTACTACCTGTTTAGATTTATTCTAGACAGTTATGAAAAATTATGACTAGGACTTTCTTACAAGACTTAGTTTTCAAGCCTTTATGTCTGTTCCACTGTAAATGGTCCTTGACTTTTATTAGAAAATAGACCCAGAAATATGATTTTAAATACTGTTTTATGTTAGCTTATAACAGAATCCACATAGTTGTTAGAAAATTATGTGCTACTGACAAAATAATGCTTTGCAAAATATAAGATAACATCTAAAATTCTGTTCACAGTATGTGACTAAAGTATTTGTACAATTATTATATTCCAAGTGATGTAAGTGCACTATAATTTTGGTAGCCTAAACAGTTTCTTTGACATAGTTATCTGAAAGAAAAAAACCTCTTTCTAAATAGAGGTATAATTCTCAGCAGAGTCCAAAAAGACAGACTATGGTAACAGACACAGACCGATCCACAATAATCCCTAAATCAGGTGTTTAGCTTTTCTAGCTTGTAGTTGGTACTAATTTTAACTAATATTGGCCATTATTTTGAAGAATTTTAAAATCAGGAAAAATACATGGGGCTGGAGAGGTGGCTCAGGGGTTAAGCCTCCGCCTTGCAGGCGGAAGGTCCTGAGTTCGGATCCCAGATCCCACGTATAGACGCCAGGCGGAAGCGGGGGCGGCCTGCGCTTCTGGTCCTGGTAGGGCGGAGCCTGTGAATCCCGGGGCAGAAGGAGGTGGAGGCGTTCATGGTGGTTCGCGAATTCGTCCGTGGTTCTACACATACACAGACACACAGACACACGCGCGTGCACATACACACGCATATGCACACAGTTGAATAAATAATAATAAAAAAATTTAAAATCAGGAAAAATACAGCACTGGGCCTCTTTGATTCTCTCCTCTTAAACCCACAGATTAACAATCTGTAGAATTGAATATCATGTTTTCAAGTAGTTGCTGTGTCTCCTCCTGATAAATTAGATTAGAAATTGAACTACACCCTTTATATGAGTCTTCTACTGAGCCAGTTCTGTGACATTGTTAATGTCAAGCTCGAGGGCCAACCAGAGCCAGACTTGGGACCGAGTTTAAACCCTGACATGTCCTGTGTAGGTGTGTTTCTTTACCTTTTATTCTTCACCTCTTCAAGTTCCAGTTTTCTTGTCTGTAAAATGGATTTTACTACTTGCTCACAGAGACTCAAAGAATTTAGCTAAAATAGTATGTGTCAGGCAAGGGTCGTCACTTAATGAGCGAGAACTTACCTACCATGAAAAGGCCCTAACTTTGATCTCCAGGGTTGGCCAAGATATGAAACATTTCATATTAGCATTTATCATAATCATCTATGTAGTATAGTGATAAGTGTTTGATTTTGATTTTGTATTAGTACTTCTGACAATATGGTTTTGGCGCGTAATAATTTAACAGGATAGGTAACCATTTTAGGTTCAGTTGCACTCCGACTTTTTGGCCTAAATAGAAATAGGTAAGAAACACACTCAAATATGAAGTTAAGTCAATGTCAGTGTGAAGTAACAGCTCATTCATGAGCTTTTTTCTTCTTTACTACAATCTGCTTTGATTTGATTTGGTTCATGCATTTTTAAAAATCTTCCTTGTGGTGTGCAGTCATTAGACTTTTATGCCTAAAGAACTGAATTCAGTCATAAGTAAAATTCATTTAATATTGCAAGTATAAATTCATGTGGTTATTTATTCACAAC
This sequence comes from Typhlomys cinereus, assembly GCA_023101885.1. Lineage (NCBI taxonomy): Eukaryota > Metazoa > Chordata > Mammalia > Rodentia > Platacanthomyidae > Typhlomys > Typhlomys cinereus. The sequence goes on from JALPQD010000401.1 coordinate 254,487, forward strand.
ATAAAACAGGCACATATTTCAACATATTTAGTAGTGTCTGTTTGTGGATCTGTGGGGGAGTACTGCACTTCTTTGACGAGAAGTGCTTTGGTTATAGAGTAGTCATATTGCTAATTGTCCTTGGCATCTTTGATTCGGTCAACCACAGTGGAAGAAAGCAGAAATCCTATGTGTACCTCCTGATGGTCTCTGTGGAGCCTTTGCTAAACTTTTGTAGATGGCAGGGATTTAGGGAATGGACGGATAGGGTCACAAAACCATCGGTTTTCTTGGAAGACATATATGGAAACTGTCTTTCCTAGTTCAGTAAAAGAAGCAGTCAAGCCCTGTCTCTTCCCATGCCTTTTGCACATCGGCTGCTGCGCCGACTCAGCTTCCTTCAAAGTAAATCCTGGATCATTCTCAAGGGAAGTTCTCTCTGTCCAATTTGTAATAATCGGTTTTGTATCTAGAAAAGCTAAGAGCCAGATACACAGAAGGTTCTTCTCTACAATGCAATATAAAAACTTGCCTAACCTGAATCTGATATTTATAAATGGGCACAGCTCAATTAGCATTTTAAATTGGAATTTTAATATATGCTATCAATCAGTGACCAATTTACATAACATTTATCTGGGGAAATGAGCATGCCAACTCTCAGTCTTCTCAAGTTTCATCTTGACCCAAACTGATGTATTCAAACTCGGAACCATTCGCTCCTCCGTTACAGCGTCTTCCTCGGTTCTAATGTTCTAGTTCAGATCGATACCCTTGTGCACATCAGAAATCAAAGAAAGTAGGCAAGCCCCGGGTCTTAGCACATATTAACCGCGTGGTGTTCTGCCTGTTTAATGCGTCCAAAATTAGATTCCCATTGAAGAGCTTTCTTCATGCTCTGTTTTCAGGTTAGGTAGTGTTTGCAAGGCCTTCAGGCTTCCTACCTCCAGGAATGTACTCACTACATTTGCAACCATTCCTGAAATGATTCTTTTTGCGCTTCCGAAGGTATTTGTTTAGGAACTCAGGACTTGTTTGGTGCCCTATAAAATATCTATTGTTCTATTTCTTGACCCAATTTCCCTACAGAGAAAGAAATACAAAACCTTGAAATAATGTCAAAATTTAGACTGTCAAAGGAATGTCTACATTTTAAATAATCGCTATGTATTCACATAATTTCTGTGATATCTTAATGTGTCCTGATGAAAGGTCTTTTAAATCAATCATTCGGAGCATGCTTGTGAAATTCATGTAACAGGATGTGCTGATGAGTCAGGGTTTTAGAAGATTCATAGCTACTGAAAGAAAAGAATACTAAAGTATAGAGACTTTGCTTAAATGCTAAATAAGGAATGATATCAGATATTTCTATAAGGTGATGGGTGGTATTAAGTGGATGTGGCTATTGAGAAGAAGTCTGTACAGATGTAAAGGAGCCAAGCTCACGTTTTTGTAGCATTAGGTATAAAATTCAACAAAAGTCAAGGTGAAAGTAATGTTTGCTCCTGCCCCCCCCCAAAAAAAGAAAGCGCTGTTATAGTTGAATCTTGGGAATAAATATGAAAAACATTTAGTTTTTACCAGAATAAAGAAGGAGGGTCACTGAAAAATTAAAGGAGAAAAATGAGTGTTTTTACTGTTGGGGTGTGGGGTGTTAAATATATATAAGGTTGAAATATAAAATGGGAACTAGTAGTGCTATCTTGATTGATACAAATGTTATGATAGCAAGTGTTCTTGCTTTGTTCCTTGTATAAAAAGAATCGAGTTGGGGGAACTGGAAGAAAATACTGATAAATCTAAAAATTTATGAACAGTCAATTCAATTTTCAGGTTAAGGGAGGTAGTGTCTGAAGAAGGCAAGTAGAATGTTCTAGAAAGAGAAATCAAAGGCAGGCAGGATGTTAGACTGACTGGGGGAAATAAAAATGATAAAAGTGGATCTAGGGGAGAGGGAAGTGGCAATCTTCGGAATAAAAATTTGAGCACTTGAATTTCCAAGTGTCGTTTATTTCAAAGTAAAGCTGGTCAGAACACGTTAGCTCTTCCACATCTGAATTCTCCAGTCTGGGCACGTCATTTAGAACAGCTGGGACCGCTGGATCCAAAGCCTCCAGCCCCAAGACCTCCCAATACTGTCCTTTGCCATTCAGCCGGGGTCCGAGATCTGCGTGAACCGGGGCTCACAGCCACTCCCGCCACCGCAGTCCCCGGCAGAAAGTGGCTGAGCCAGGAGACAGAGGCCCCGGGCTGAGGGCGGGCTGCACGGGTCCCCGCGGCGCTTGCTGGCGACAGCCACCCACGCGCGGCGCACGCCCGGCCGGTGCGAGCGAGACTTCGGGGCCCCGCGTGGACCCCCGCGGCGCGCGAGGTACGATCGGCGCGCTCTGCCGCGCGGCGCGTCCAGACAGCCGCAGGACGAAGTTGGGCCGAGCGGCGGCGAGGGTGGCCTTCACTGCGGTGAAGTAAGCGGCGCGGCGGAGCGTGAATGGTGCCCGAGCCAGGGTCGGGATCCATTCATGTGCGGGGAAAGGAGCGTCTTTGTGAGCTGGGGAAAGTCGTGCGAGCAGAGAATCTGGATTTTTGCAACATCTTCAGCAGCCTGGGAAGCCGTGCTGGCGAATACTGATGTTTCCAGGGGTCTGCTGTGAGTATGTGCACCGAGGGGGTGGATACCTTCCTTAGGGGTCTCCAAAAGCATGCCGGCGACCAGTTTGCAGAGCAGTTTGCAGCGCGCGTGGGGGGGGGTGCGGCAGCCAGGAAGCGGAGGTCCGAGCTCCGAGCGTGCGTGCGTGTGTACACACGTGTGCGTGTATGTGCATGCATGTGCATGCATGTGCATGCGTATGCATGCATGCGTGTGTGCGCCCTGGAGAGGGAGAGGCGGCGGCCCGGTGGCGGTGGCGGGTTCCGTCCTTGGCGGGGCGGCGGCGGCCCCAGCCCGGCGTGAAGGGGTTAAGCGTCGCCGCCGCCCCCTCGGCGGCCGGGTGTAAACAGAGGAGCCTCAGCCTATCATGTCTGGCTGCCGCTCGCAGCCGGAGCCCCGAGCCCGGCGCTGTAACATGATACGCTCCAGACCCAGGCAAGTTGGCAGCGCCGGGCTCCGCTCCGCACGGCCACAGCAAGGAGGGCGCGCCGCGGCCAGGTGGGTGAGCGGCGGCGGGCGACGGGCGGCGGGCGGCCGGGCCGGGCGGCGCGGGAGGACGGTGGCTGCTGGCCGAGCGCTGGCTCGGGGCCCCCCGGGTGGCGGCGGCGGCGGCGATCCGCGATCCCCCGGCGGTCCTCCCAGTGGTCCTCCGTGTGCACGCGGAATGGGAGGAGGCTTCGCGCGGGTTTGAATCAGTGCAGAGGCAGATTTAGCTTCTGCACCGAGGTGGCTTTTTAACCCCGGAGGGACCGCATTTCAGGGCTTAGAAGAGCTTGGGCTGAACTTTCCAGAATAGTCTCGCCATCCCGGAGAGGTGCAAGGTAGCCGCGGGGAGCATGGAGTCTTTTGTTCCCGGTATTTTTAATTAGATGGCTTTTTATATCGATGAATTCTGTACGGTCCTGATCAATGAGGTAAAGCTGACCCCCCCTTCCCTCTCCTTCCCTCTACCTCCTACTCTCGATATCTTTGACTTTTGTGATTTATTTTCTGGAATTCGTTGGGAGCAGTCATGATTTTGTATAATGGATGTCTGAAATGTTTAAAAATCTGCATCAAGTTAAAATGAAACAACCATTTGGTTCCATTAACTGAAATCCATCGTACTAATTGCTTAATGGGGGGAAAAGGTACAAAATAATCTTGCTAATTAAAAGAGCAGTTCTTCACCCGAGAAACACTGGGTGCTTGCTGTCAGGAGAGGGTTCTGTGGAGCATTCTCTAAAAGGCATTCAACTTCGCCCGCATGCTTTCTTCCTCACGCAGGTTACTAACGTGGAAAGAGAGTTGGGGATGGTTTGGGAAAACTTGTGCAGTATCCTATTCTAGTCTGAAAGAAAATCCTGCTCTCACTTGTGTGCGCATTTTAATAAAACAGCTATGTGGCAGCTCTCGCAATGAGAAATCACAGTTCGTCCCTCGCGTGTCTGTGTCTGCGATATCTTGGAAATGATACAGACAGATTTATGTGCCTGTGTCACAAAGTCATTTTGTCTTCCGAAAGCCTAACAGAGTCTAGCCCAGTGCCTTAAGATGGTGTAGTTGAAGATTTGATCCCCTTCCACTAAAGTGGAAATACTTTCAGTAATTGAAAGCAGATTCATGTCTGGAGTAGTAGAAGCCAAGGTTTTCATTTTTTTTAAAATAAACCTTTTGTTCTCTGGTTTTAAATGTTTCAGAGAGCCATCCAGAGACCTCTGTGTGCTAATTATTAAAGTAGTTCTTAAGAAGGGATTGAAAATATCTAAAGAAGGCATTTTAGAAATATAGCCAACTTGCTAAGCCTGCCCCTCGGCAGGGTATGAGAGTGCAGCATACACTGTATGCCCCACATTGTTTTTTTTTTCCCCACATGGGGTTCTCCAGCATTCACATATAGCTGCAATGTTCAAAACACCCAAACTCCAGGCACAGTTCATATTTACAGAGGTTAAAAAAAAAGCATGAAAAATCATTGTGCTATCCCATTGTATCCTGTGAATGACACAATCATGATAGATTTGAAATCCAGTAGGAAGTGTGTTGACATTGAAGAGATATTGATTAGACACTTACTGATGGACTGAAATTTACAAAATAATCACTGCAGGTTTTAATCTGGCTCCGGTCTCATCTGTGGGGACTCTGATGTTAAAAGCTTAAAAACTGGCTCTTAAGAGTCTGAAATTAGGAAACATTCTAGACAAAGAGTGAGTCACTTGATCTCTTATTAGCGGAGAAGATAGAGTAGAATGGAGATGAATGAGTGGGTCACCTTCTTCAGGAAATGGAATCTAAAAGGAATTGTGTATATGAGAAAAAAAGTTCAAAGAGTTGTACTTTTTAACAATGATTACTGACAAATCAGAAGTATACAGAAATATCCTGAATGCATTTAAACACTAGCTTTATTTAATTACTAGCTTTTTCCAACCTTTATATTGATTATCAATAAAATGTGACCAGAGTTTATAGCACAGCAACCTGACTTCGTAGAAACTATTTGGTAACTGTATTTTGCCAGTTTCCTTATCTCTCTGATAGGTATAAGTTTGAACACATCTTAATGAATTCCAAGTAGATCCCTTCCCCTTGGTTTAAATGATGTTCTCGTTATTATTTCTCCTGTAAAAGTTCTCTTATGAAAAGAAACCAGTTTGTAAAAATATTCAGATATTGACCTGGTTTAAAAAATATCTTAATAAATGTTGCATCCGTTTTTTAGATACAACGGCCTACTGTATGGTGGAATAGATTTTCCCCAAAGATTTAATAGAAAAGAAAGTGACTTACCTCAGATTCCCTTACAGCTCTCTGAACACTTATCTTCAGTGTCTCGAAACATTTAAACTAACCCTTTTCCTGGCTTCTCTTTACTGTTAGCTTTTATGCCTTTTGCTTGGTAAGGGGAACACGGGATCTTCTGTCATCTGAAATGATATGTTCAGTTTACCAAGGGACTCCTGTCTTTCACATTGTAGTGAGGTGGCAACCGAGGCACCATTGAAATACAGTGATCTTGCTAATGAATGCCATCAAATAGATTAAAATGCTGCTTTCCAGGTATTCATTTTCTTAAAAGGGCCACCAGAATGGCGTTGCTAGGCATCCGTCACCACTGCAAGTAACAGAAAATGACCCAAATTAAAGAACCTGTTCTGAGCTGTATTCTGGTATTTTCCAAAGTGCATTTCAAAAGGTTTAACAAGACTCACTCAATTAGTGCAGAGAAAAGATCTATTTTCAGCTCTGATCAGCAATTAAGAGACTGGGCTTTGGAACATCAGTTCTTCATGTTTGCAGTTTATTTTGTTCCCCAGACTTTACTTTAACTAAACAATTATGAATAAAGATTTCTAACAAGCTACCCTTCAGTCCAGACATAAATGCTAGATATTGGACATTTGTTTTAAATTTTCATCTAAATGAGTTTTTGTATATTAACTTTTCCTCTCTTTCAGAAAGTTTTTTTTGCACTAATATGATATATTACAACTTCATCGTGGGTTCTTATTTTGTGTATATATGTGTATGTGTGGGTGTATATGTCCACACACATGCAGTTTGTGTTAAAATTTAGCTGTACATATTCTATTTGACTTACAGAGTGCTTTTGTAATTATTCCTTGAGAAAAAAGATATTCTTTATAGGTAGTTGGATATTGTGAAATGGTACCAGGAAGAAGGGAAGGTAATATGTTGAATTAAGAAAATAATTAACTAAATCAGAGACAATTTTTGGTTTTGTATTAAACCTGAGAGTTTGGCTATAACTTCTTAGTTATAAATCACAACAATTAGAGTGTTACATAAATTAAATTCACTTACAAACAGGTTCTTGGCAAATACAAGTCACAAAAACAAGTGGAAACTTCCCATGAGAGAGAAGGGAATGGGTGTTAGAAGAGGAGAGAGCAAAGATTTCAAGGCTTATTATCAAGACTTTTGCCATCTCATAGTGCTCTGGACAGGTCTGAAGCATATTAACATAGCTTTTAAGTTTTTAATCATAAGTGCTGTTTTGGCTATAATTGTATGCGAAGTGTTTACACATCCTGAAACATGGGTATTTCAGAGCCAAAAATAGCATTAATTCCTTCTTTTGAAAGAGATGGTTTACATTAGAAATTCATTATGTTTAGATGGAGCAGACTGTTTAGCATTGCAGATCTCTCTAGCAGTAGATAATATAAAATAAATACATTGTGTAGGATCCTTATTGCAGTTTTGCCTGTAATGAAAGTCCTTATAATATTAATTTATGTCTAAGACTTTTAAATTGAGGTTTCACTTCTACTAATTAAAATGCAATTTGTTTTTGACATGTCAAAGTTCATTTCTCTTCCAAGAGAGATGATATGTACAGATTACATGCTATATGGATTTAGCAGGTTGGAAGTAATTCATTTCAATATTTAAGAAACAATTGCTTGAAATTGAATTGTGACTAAAATCACAAACCTAGATGTTTAACTAAAAAATCCTATATTTGAGTTTTGAAATATCCACTCTTAATTTTTACTGTATCCAGTGAAAACAACTCTCTTTGAAATCAAATAGACAATTTATTATACAATAATAATGGTAAATTAATTTCATAAGGGAAAATAATTGAAAACTACACACAAATATTTCAGGGCAAGCAAGATCTCATTGAAATATTAGTTAACTGTGGTAACCCACATGCCATAGTATTTAAAAGAAGGACAGTTTCTTTTGTAAGAGTTGTGATTCTCCTACCTTAATACTAAATGATGTTCCACATAAAAGTCTTGTTTCGTGTATTTAGAAAAATACTTCAGTCTTTTATATCCCCTCATAAATATTAACCTTATTTTTTTAAAGAAAAAGTAGATTTTAGAGTTCAAAGAATTGTTTCAGTGTTAGTTTGTGTGTAACACCGTTTTTCCCTTGATCTTAAACTGCTTTGGATAGGAAAAGAGAGTCTCTACCATCTATAAAACTGTAAGATGTAATCCGGAACACCTTTTTTTAGCCTTTTCTTTTAAATGAAGCAAAACTGTCTTATATAACATTTAACATCGTTAACCTTTTCTAATTATTTCATTTCACTTCCTGCTTGAAAGTTGTACCTCAGTGGGGTGGACACCTGGCGGTGCTCTTAAAAGTTTGTCTTTCAATTCCTGTGATCGTAGGGGGCAGTACATCGCCTTAATTATCTTTGCCCAGGGAAATGTTGAAAGGCCAGAGTAGTTAAACAAGGCCATTTGGATTTGTGAGGTCGAAGTCAGATGCAAGGCAAGTGGCTAAATGCATTATCATCTTACTGAGTCCATCTCCAGTAGGGTGACCTTGATAGAGGTGGAGAAAGCCATTTTTGGCCATTTTATGACAACCACCCCTGCTTTTTAATTTTTTTTTTTGCATAGACAGCCTTTTGCATCTTGCTTCATAATAGTCTGTTCTTTTTTGCATTTTCATATATAGTTCCCCTTCATTATAGATCATCACATGTAAGGTGACAATTAAAATTAGCTTCTTTTACTGAAAGATTTTCTTTCATAACTTTATTTCATACATTGATACATCGATGTGGTGATATTGCTTCATTAAAAATTAAGTTGATCAGGCTGGTTTGACCATTCTGTATTTGCTGCTAAGGGTCTTTTAATGATGCTGATTAGTATCTTTGCAGAGAAGCTGCCTCTTTTCCCCTTGGTTTTGAAGCTATTAAGAGGCCTTGCCAACTTCAATTTCAGCATCGGGGATAATGTTTGTTTTAACAAGTGCCTAAGTCTGTTTACTCCAACGTTCTTCAAGTTTTCTTAGTTCCATGGCTGCTGTTCTAGAGCCATTACATCCTCAAAGAAAGTAAAACATAACTGTGAGATTTAGAATTGATATCTCTCAACTTTATGGTCAGTGTTTTCTTTGTGATGTATTTTTGATGTCAACCCTAATAAAATGGTATTCTTGCTTAAATATTTGAACAAGTGTTGTTCAAAAAAGAGGAAGGGTTTTTATGAAACACAACACAAGCACTAATCTTTTTGGAAATCCCAGTGAAGGCAATTAAGTACTGCTTATGAGACTTTTGTTTACCTAGGCCAAGCTGTCAAGCATTACTGATTGGGGGGGGTGGGGGAGTGAGCTTTTTCTCTCCTTTTTACTGAGTCCTTTTTTGTTACAATTAATCAGAACTAAATTTGAATCTTATCATAGGAAAGAAAAAACTATGGCCCACTTTCTACATACCTAAAATGTTATTTCAAGCTTTATCAGAGATAATGCCTTATCACGCTTTGAATTATGTAACACTCACATCTTAGGAACTCAAGAATCCTAAAAATAGGTCCTACAGGAGAGTCACGTCTTTTAAGCCACGCCAGACTTAGTGCTGCAGGAACCTTTTGTTTTTAAAAACAAACCAAGCAACTTATTGGATGGTAATATGTTTAAATGGACTCAGAAGCTCTTCATGTTCTGCTCGGTCAAGGCGTACCTCTCTGTGCCTGTGTGCATCCCTTAGACTGATTCTTGGGTTTCCAGGCTGGTTTTCACCTCTGTTGGTCTTGATAATTGTCTTCTCTGCTTTCATCCCTCCCATTCTGATCCTGCTTCAACCTCCATTGCTTCAATCCAAAGTCCCACCCAGGTGTCAAGACTTCACTTTTTCTGTGTTTGTGGTCTGAGCAGACTTTCAAGAGCCTGATTCATGGCATTTCTTTTCCAGCCTGGGGCAAGCTGAGTGCTGGTACTTCCAGAGCACCTGATACGTAATTCTCTTCCAGCACGTAGCACATCCTACTGTGGTCGCTTGTTTATCTTTCTCTCTCTCCCTGCTGGGGAACAAGTTCTTTCAGGTCACAGCTGTGTATTACTCACCGCTACATTCCAGCACCAACCACAATGCCAAGAAAACAGTAGTCAGTAAATACTTGTGAACATTAGTTATTTCATAGGTCTGGGTTAAAATATTGCAGTTGGCCTAACTGTGGTAAGTGGCTAGGTATTGCTCCTCCAAGGACTCGACTGGCTACTCCCACACATGTTACCTCTTGTTTGTACTCCTTTCTCGTCTTAAATATCTGATGCACAGCCCTTCCTTTGCCTCTAACATCCCCTTAAGAAGAGAATTCCTGTTCCACTGTGGGATAAACCATTTTCTATGTAGGTTAAATGCATTCCAAGCTACATAGGTATTAAGTGGTCAAACAGTATTCTGAATCACTCCTGTCATTTTTCCATCTGGTCTCCAGAATATCACACTCTCTCTTGTTACCCATCCTTGGCTGCGGATCAAACCCAGGGCTTCCATTATGCTAAGTAGCCAAAGCCCCCCCATTCTTTTTCTATTGTTTGCACCCTTCAGATGCAGAAACTATCATGCTCTCAACTTTCACTTCATATTACTCTGTCATCAAACAGCCCAGATTGCTTTTTAGTGTCTTTGTAATTTGTGCATAAAGTAGGAGTCAGAAAATTCTGGGTTAAGACTCTCATCAGATTGGGTCTTACTGACTTACTAATTTTAACTTCTTGGAAACTTTGGTGGTCTAATGTCTCTCTTGCTTTGCATTTTTGCTCAAGAAATTTTCAAATAGTAGAATTCCAGTTAAGTATTGGATAAGGACTTCCAAAGAAGCTCCATGACCTGTCATAAGAAATTTGAATGAGAAAAATTATTGTCTGGTTAACTTGAAACATAAACACTGATAACCATTAACAAAGATAGTTGGTGGGAAGAAGTAGAGGTAAGTAACTGGGGGGTGAACCCCAAACCTGGCACATACTAAGTAGGTGTTACACTGAGCTGCACCCCTAGTCCACAGGTTTCCTTAAAGTAAAAACAGGGTTTCACTGTATTGCCCCTGTTATTCTTGAAGTCCAGCACTCAGGTAGGTCTCACCTCGGCCACCTCTGTAAGTGCGTGCCACTGTGTCAAAGTTCAGTGAGTGTTTTAAATTGGCTGACGTCATTATCTACAGAGACTTTTCTGAGTGGTTAAAGTGGAGAAGACATGCTGTTTTAAACATTATTTCACTTATTTTGTATGTGCATGTTCATGTGGCTGCAGGTGGAGGTCAAAGGTCAATGTCAGCTGTCGCTCCTCACTCCTCAAGGGCCATTCACTTTCTGTTTTGAGACAGGGTCTCTCACTAGGGTCTGGGTTTTGAGACAGGCAGGGTCTCTCACTGGGACCTGGGGCTCGCTGATAGGCTAGGCTGGCTGGCCAGCAGACCCCAAAGATCCTCTCATCTCCCTCACCCTTGCTGGGGCTACAAGCACAAGCTGTGAGGCCCAGTTCATCTGAGTGGTGCGCACCTTACAGGTTGCACTGTCCCCTTTTCCCCCCAGTCAGGAACACATAGTCTTTGGGATGACAGTTTAGAACAAGAATGTTAATAGGGGAGAAGGGCTAGGACAGAAAAAAAGAAACATTTTGTTACCAAGAGACAGGAATACCGTTACAAGGAGAAGGGAGAATTACATTTCTGTTCCATTAGGGAATAAAACAACAACAACAATAAAAACCCCACACGATTTTAAAAACCAGCACAAACAACTTTTCTCATGAAAATGGATAGATTTGGAGACTTTCAAAACTGAAGAGAATCTTCAAGTCATTTCATTCCTACTGCATATTTTCTAAGTAGGAAAAGCCAAGGTCTGATAATGGTTTCCATGTAATGAACATACAGTAAAAGCTCCTCTCTGTGCTAAATCCTTTATTTCCTTGCTTATTTTTTTTTTCTTGGTTTGTTTTGCTATATTGGAGACTGAACCCAGGGCCTAGTCAGACAAGTGCTCCAGCATTGAGTTATATCTCAGCCTTCTTTTATTTTTCTTTCGAGACAAGGCCTCGCTGCATTGCTCTGGCTGGTCTTGAAGCTGCCTTGTAGTCTCGAGACACCTCGTACTTGTGACAGTCGGACCTTCGCTTCCCGAGTGTGTATCTGTGTTCCTGGCTCGTGCTAAACCTTTTATACTGATTTATTCCCACAGCAACTCTGGGATTAGATACACTTTAATTCATAGCTCCAAGGCAGGGAAACTGAGGCAGCAAGCAAGTTGCTTGTTGAAAGTAAAATGAACAAATGGGAGTTTGAGTTTCCTTTATCAGCTTTTGATAGGACCTCAGGCTCGGGTCCTGGAGCACATGGTGAGCCGCGGGCTGCTCATGAAGTAAATGTTGCCCTGACCGCTAATTGTGTGGATGTTGTTGAAGACGCCAAGTAATCTGTGGGAGGTTCTTAAATGACCACATTACACATAACAGCAGGGACTCAGGTGTATTCTACATTCAAATTTGCATCCTTCATTACTGCATTCCACATCTGCTTCTCGAATTAGGATTTGTTTTGACTTTATCTTACCTCTATTTTGCACGTAAATTCTCTTCCCTGTTATAGACAAGAAATCTGCTTAGAGCCTTTCACCAGCATAGCAGTCATGGAATACTACAAAGATCTCCATACTTATCTGCTGGAGGCAAACCCTGGCCAATAAGTACTTACTGAGGAATAGGCGTTTTGTTTTGTCTCTTGTTTCTACTCAGATTTTTTTTATTTATGTATTTGAAAAAGAGAGAGGGGGCAGAGAGAGAATAAGTGATGTATGCATGCTACAGTGCATGAGTGAGTGGAAGCCGAAGAACAGTTTGCAGAAGTCAATTCTTTCCTTCCACTGTGTAGGCTTTTAGGGACTGAATTAAGATTGCCAGTTTTGTGAAGTGGCACTCTAACCCTCTGAGCTGTCTGTGCTTTGTTTACATAGTGAGGCCATGATAATAAATGGTCAGCTATGATTTTGCTAATGTCCACTCCCTAATTTATATCCAACAATGATTAGCGTCATTGATTGGAAAATTAGTGTATTATACCCTTATTGACACTTCTATTCCCCATTTAATGGCTTGTTTATCTAATTGATAGCTAATGTTTTTACTATTAAAAGCTATTAACACATCAAAATGGTATTTATTGAACCTAGCAAAATGATAAATTATGTCTGTGTTTACTGCTGTGTTCCCATGGTTAATCTATTGGTTGGTTTTATGTAGTTTTCTCTCTGTGGGGAATCTTTGCTTAGGAGTCAAGGAAGTTGGCAAACTATTGTCTTTGATTTGTACCCTACAGATGGTTGCCTTCAAACAATGTGGTTTGTTATAGAAGTTCTGTATGGAGTTTCTTCATTTGACTCAGAATGCTTGGAAGAAAGGAAAAGTTTAAACTTAAAATAGTGAAAGTCAAGAAACAGTATAAAGAAGGTGGGAGAGAGTGGCTGGAAAGGAGAAAGAGTAATGGGAAGGAAGGGACATGGGATTGGATAGAAAGAGGTGCAGGTTCATTGTGCCCATAGATGAAAGTGTGGATAATAGATAAAAAGAGACCAACAGGAAGTACTGAGCTGGAGAGAGGGACTGTTTACCCAATCTAAAGCATAAGCAAGGAAATCTTAACTCAGCAAAATTAGTACATCTGTCATGTTTTGATAACAATTTCACTGTGTGCAGATATATAAGCTATAATTTTCCCTTCCTTCCTTTTTTAAATAAATATTTTCTTTGAGAGAGAGAGAGAGAGAGAGAGAGCACATACGTGCCATGATGCTCAAGTACAGAGGCCACTTCTCTCCGTCCGCCATGTGAATTTCTGGAGCTGCAGCTCAGGCTTTTGAGCAGGTGACTTACCCACAGAATAATCTCTCCAGCTCCCCTTCCTCCCTCCTGTTATCCTTTCTAAAGCACATCATCGAGCACAACATGAAAATGGTATGTATTCTAAAATGGAACATATATAAAGATAAAGGAAAGGAAAACAGAATCACCATCAGGCCAAGGAACATACACCGTGCACCTTTGTAGTTATTATTCCACTGCATATCCTTCTCGTGCTGCGCGTGGTTCGCACTGTGTCCAAAGGTGTTGTGGTCAGGAGGGGCTTACAGTGGCTGGTTTGGTTCATTCGGCAGGTCTAAGGCACAGGAAGAAGAAGCATCCACAGCAAAGGAGTCCTGGGGTCCACGAGCTTTCAGGGTCACTGATGGTAGACTACCCTCAGTGTCCTCTTTGGTTGACTCTCAGAACCAACAGGTTGTCTTCCTCATGAGGTGACGGGCACCATTCCCTGTTCATCATAGTACTACTCACTGAAACACTTTTGAAACTCCTTTGAAACTGAGCGTGAGACCCAAATAACAGTAGCTGCTGTTGTTACATAAGCCCGCTTTGTTGCTTTTGCCCCTCACAGACTCCCTCAACTACTATTTGGCTATTTCAAAAAAAAAAAAAAATGCAACCAGTTCTCAAGAGAAAGTATTTACTGCAATTAATTATATCCAGAGGAAAAGTAATGTTAAAAGCCGAGAGGACTTTTCAAAGAGAAGTTCAGTATCACAGAGAAACTGAATTATTTGAAAAGTCAGACAGTGCACCCTGCCCCACTGAAGGCAGGTAGAATCTTCTGGATGAATTCTAGAATTTCTGAGCTTTGAGGTACAGTACATTCGACCTTTTCACAAATCTCAGTGAATGGCGGAAACAGAATGGGGTTTTAAATGGCTGCAACAATTCAATTTAGAATCCTAGAAAGTAAATCTGTAGAGTTATTTTTAATGTATGTCATTTAACAAATAAGACCTATAGACTTTTTAAAGGTCTAAAGTTAGTAAATGTGTTATAATCTATTTGATTTCTTTAGCAGCCATTTAAAGTTCATGAATATTACATTTTGTACAAAAAAATAAATCTCAGACATCAAATTATTGCTCCTTGTTAGAAACAGAAAATTTAAGATAGGAGACCTTTTTTATTAATTTTTAGTTTTTCTACTTTTTTCACAAGCATATTGAGTACTTGCCCTTGCTTCCTTCCACCCTCTCCTCCCATCACTATCCTTCCCTTTATCAATCTCTTCCACTCCCTCCCACCCTTCTGCCTGAATGCTTCTATGGACCCCAGGGTTCACTCTGGCTTGTCTGTTTTGTGGGGGTTCAGGCCTCTGTGGCATACCAAGTTGCCTCTCTTCAGATAACCCCACTGATAAGGACATTTCCCTTCACTCAACCAGCTTTAGAGCCCAAGGTTTCCACTGTATATTCATACATTCCTTGAGTTCCTAGGCAGTCTGTGGAGGGATGTTGGTATGTTAGTCGTTATGCAGGTCTGGGAAGGACAAGTCTCACTGTGGTGAGTTCCTAGACGCAGCAGTCCTGCCTTGAGTGGAATGTCTTGTCCAACGGTGAACCTTTCCATCTTTAGGTTCTTACCTCTTCAGCGAGGTTCCCAAAGCCTTAGAATGGAGAGAGATTAGGTTGACCTGATTCTGGGTGAGCCTTGCTGAGTTGCTGGTGTTCTTCATTATGGCTGGCCATTGCTGTCCACTTCACTGCTCTTGTATTGCCCTAGGCTGCATCCTGTACTGAGATCTACATCTGTTGTAGAAGACTTCTAGGCTGAATGTTAAATGTCCTTCCAATATATGAGTATAATAACAGCTATTAACAGAACAGTTTGATGTACTGTCTTCCTACCTATAGGTTCTGTGGCTGTTTTCCCTATTGATTTATTTCCTTCCCTTTTTTAGGTTCTTGTTCTAGTTTATAGTAACAGGGATGTGTACCAACTGACAGCAGGTCCTGAATATAGGAGACTTTTTATAAGCTGGATAATTATGTTCATGCCAAGATATCAACATAAAATTTGGATCTATTCAGATGGATAATTTGTTAATTAACACAAGGTATTAACACTGATTAAAGTTTCAGTGTCTCAAGAGCTAGCCACTTAAATAATAGTTTTCATTTCTTTTGAACAAGAACATGAGTAGAATTAAATATTTAGAAATTTACATATTTATTTATGAAGATAGAAAGTTTATATCTTTTCAGTTTTTTAAAAAAAATCACAAAACAAAAACTTTTTAGAGTATGTTTGTTAAAACTCTTACCCAGATCCTGTTTTTAGGAATGTGTCGATTAGTAATAATAAGATGTCTAATTCTTAATGCAGAAGGTATACTTTAAACTCTATGAAGAACATCCTCAATAGGAGACCTGTTGAAGATTTTTATTATTCTCTTTAGTGTGAAAATGGAAACAATCTGAAATAAGAGATAGTTAGCTCTGAGTTCTGATAAAATGACAGGTGATCGCCAAGCCTGTAGCAAGAATGCCCCTTCAGAATGGAATCAAGGTATATTCACAGTGGCTTAATGAATTATTTCTTACGTCACCAATTTTATTTTATATGAAATTTTTGAGTATTCCATTTACTTCCCGTGCTATAATTTAGTCAGTTACGATCTGGTGAAATGTCTGTGTCCCAGAGACTGATTCACATTGTGAAAGTCGGGGTCAACTGCTTAAGTAAGTCTACTTCTTTCATTTGCAAAGGTATTGAAATTCTGTTGTTGGGAAAGACATACCAGTTACACGTTAGTTTGTGCCTAGGAGAAGGTGGGAAGAAAGGACAGGGGGAGTGAGGTGGGAGAACCTGTTGTAGCTTTCAGTTGTTTGTCTATAACATACTATTTCTTTTAAACCAACAAAGTAACATTTATGATACTGCTGTATGCACACTGTTTATCACCCAATCTCCTACTGTCTTAAATGTTAAAACAGACCTATGTGTATTTTTCTGTGAAGTTAATGTAGAACCTGATTTCCTTTTGGAATGATGGTTTTAAACTCAGCAGTCATTGAGTTTAAGTCATCATACTCGTGATTATGTAGCAATCTGCGAGGCTGCCAAAGTACCAGAGTGCTGAACCAGTTCTATCCATTTCATCTACCTGGCCAAGGAATGGACCCCCTCTATGGGCTGGGTCTTCCCACATTAGGTGAATAATCTCCCACAGGCTTGCTCGGTGCTTGCCTTAACTGCCAGTTCTTCACAGATGTGCCCAAAGGCTCAGCCTTCACCTGTCAAGTTGACACCCATTCTCTATTCAGGACTCCTGTTAAATCGCTTACATTTTAGAGTTTATCATTGTAGCCCCACAACTGTAGGGCTTCCAACTACTGTGGGATCCCTTTAGTCCTGGCATGTGATTGATGTCCAGTGAATTCTCTTTGAATTGGACAAATGAGTCGACCAACAGTCCAGGAGATTAAGTAGCATTTTACAGTTGTTCACAGCTAACATATGACAATTACAGGATTGAAATTGCCATGGGCTCCCAGTTTGGTGCTCGGTGCCAGCTCGCCCTTCTTGCAGTTTCCTTCCATTAAGGTACATTTTTCTTTTGTCCTTTCCTGTGCTGATCCATATTCTTCTCATTTTTCTCCCACGTAGTAACTGCAAACTCTCGCCGACGAAAGATCTCATTCCTGCCTCTTACTGGGTTGAATTCGCATATGGTGGAGTAGATTAAATTATTCTGATGCTTTTGAGGGTCTTGTGGTTTCAGGACCAGAGACTGTGCCTTCTCTTTAGGATTTTGTTGGTTTCCTTCTCATCAGAAAAGAGATGGCATCAAAGAAAATATATTTATGTACTTAGAAATTAGAAACATAGTGAGAATCATTTTTGACAAAAGACCACTTTATAGCTGAAACAATAGAAACACATAAATCTTTAGGATTATCCTATCTCTCTATTTAAAGTAATGGACTTGTGAATTTGTGATTAGCTCATCATTTTGCAGTTTAAAAGCAGAAGGAAGAAATTACATGATGATGCCTTGATTGTGAGCCCAACAAGTTCGCGCGCTATGTGGAAAACTATTGTGTTAAAGCATTGGGGGAACTATGAAAAGATCCTCTGTTGTTATTGCCTGGATTTTCCCTAGGAAGGACATGAGTTATGGCATCCGTTGCCAGTGCATTGCATGCAATTGATGGAGTACTTTAATCCAAGTAATAACGCTTATGTATGTATTTGGTAATAATTTCCTTCCCAGA
Source organism: Typhlomys cinereus (assembly GCA_023101885.1). Classification (NCBI taxonomy): domain Eukaryota; kingdom Metazoa; phylum Chordata; class Mammalia; order Rodentia; family Platacanthomyidae; genus Typhlomys; species Typhlomys cinereus. The sequence goes on from JALPQD010000401.1 coordinate 271,960, forward strand.
AAAAAGTGTTATTCATTGCATGTAAGAGAAGCTCTTATTAAGATCAATAAAATATCAGGGAATGCATGTTCCTCTGTAGACAAGGAAATTGCCATTCTTTCATGTTTATGAAATTGTTAGCATGTCATTAACCTTCCTTCAATTTAGAAATGTGTTCATCATGCTTTAAAAAAAGGGAGGAACAGTAGAGAAGTGTCTTCATTAAATAATGAGTTTCCGTAAAATATTCATCTGTGAGTCAAAGACGTTATGATATCAACATTGCTTTCTAAGCTTTATAATTTATACATAATTGACAATTTATTCTTAAAATGAATTAAAATTACTCAAATATGAACTACATTTATACTACATATAAGTAATAATTTGTAGCTCTGCAAGGTGTATTGGTTTAGTATCTTGAAAGTTAGAAAAATTTTGAGACCTTTTATCAGAGAAAGATACTGTATCAGATACAGTTTTGGGCATGTCCTGCGAGAGAACCAAAGTTGTATATTGCAGTAGTTTTTATTTACGAACTTTTAAATGTCATTCTTAACTTATAATGATATATGGATATATTAAGATTCATATTCTTTTGATTTTTGGTTCAGTCAGTCACTGTAGCTTCTTACCTCATTAGTTTTTTCCTATGTTCCTTTGTAAATATATTTATTCTTTTGATGCTTCCCCTGTGAATTAAGTAGGTTTGAGTCTTTGAAGGTCTTTGTGTATATTATACAGACAAAATGTCTATGATAATATCATTGAAGTTTTTTTGAGATGGGGGCAGCTATAGAACATATTGATCATTCTGAGCTGAGGTAAATACCTACTCAAGTTATTAATATTCCGGTAAATTTTTTCCCCAAAGAATGAGCATAGTAACGTAAATGTTTGCAGTGGTTTTATATAAATTACCAAAGTAAAACATTAACATTTTGGGGGTGTTATGGTTTGAATATTGTGTCGCTCAAATTTACTGTGTGGATTAGGCAAGTGTGTAGTTCATATGTGTGAGGGTGTATATATGTGAGGATGTTTGTACACATGTGTATATGTGTGAAAGCCAGAGAACAATTCAGGTGTTGTTCCTAATCCACCGTCCAACCTTGTTTTTGTGAGGTGTCTTTTATTGGCTTGGGACTTGCTGTGTAGACTAGGCTGTCTCCATCTCCCCAGGTTATGGGATTGCCTGTTTTGTTTTTTGCATGTGAAATCCAAAGAATTGAATTGAGGTCTTTTTGAAGCATGGCTAACACTTTAGCCCCTGGGAACTATACCCCAAGTTCATCCCCCACCTCCCAATTTCTGTATGCAGAAATCCAGTCCCATCTGTGGATACATTTGGAAATGGATCCCTCCTCGTGGTAAGTCATGGTGATGGAACCTTCTGAGTGGGATTAGCACTTTTGCAAGGGACACAGTCCCCGCCCCTCATTGGCCAGGTGAAGACGCAGCCGCAGCAGGACAGCTGTCTCTGAACCAGGAGGCAGGTGTTTGGAAGAGCTGAATCTGTTGGTACTTTGTTATTGGACGTCACGAACTCCAGAGCCCTGAGAAATCATTTCTGTTCTTTGTAACCCAATTAATTTGTGGCATTTTGTTTGAGCAGCTGGAACTAATACATGGCACAAATAAGTCAGATGATGCTTTGGAAGTCTTAGGGATTTAGCAAACATTCTAACCATTACTTACAAAAAAAGTAAGTTGCTAGAATATTCAGTTTGATAGTATTTGGTTAGTACCTGCTTATGTTTGGCATCACTACTTTATTAATATCAAGATACAAGAAATTCACATGCACACACATTCTACTAAGAAAACAGATGAAGCAATAATTCTTACAGTACCATTAATATTAACCAATATAGTTAGTAAATATTTTCAAGTTTTCTAATTTTTCAGTTTTCATTGACAATATTTTGTCATTTCTTACAAAGACCAAAGGTCCATTTAGGACTCATTTTTCTTTTTAACTTTGCTAAACTTGGATGAAACTTTGGAGATGTAGTTGGGTAGTAGAATGCCTCTTTATGCCTGGCATATGCAAGGTTCTGAACATTCACTCTCCAGTGTCACTAAATGAGTGAATGAATAATTAAATAAGTAAATGATGGCTCAGTGCTTAAATCTTTGCCTCATAAGAAAAGGACCTGAGTTTGAATCCCAAGTCCCTGCTTTTAAAATGGCAGAAACGGAAATGGCCTATAATTCCAACCCTGAAGGGCAGACTTTGGGAAACCCCAGAACAAAGAATAAGGAGGTAGAGAAATCAGGATGATTCCCAATGTCATCTTTGGGTCTCCATAGGCATGCATACTGAACTACCCTCTTGTACATACACACACACACATACACACACACACACGTACACGCACACACACACATACACACACACATACTCACACACTATCTAATCTGTCTAAACTGACTTCTACATCCTTTCCCCGCCATCTTCTCATAGGAAAATCCCGTGAAAGAAGGCCATAACTTTTGAATGATTGCTACTCATAGGGCAAAATAAATTTTAGTTCTATCTCTTTGATTTTCAGAAATTAAAAAATTAAAAGGAAACAAAAATGATTTTGAGACTGTGATGCTAGAGATGCAGTTCTCCAAGACTGTAGTTGTAAACCTCTCAACTGTAAATCAGGCATCTCAGAGTGTGTTGCCATCATTAAATAAACTATATATGGGTCTATTACTGTCAGTTTCCCACTAGTTAAATTTGTAAGGTTTTTTTAAATGAAAAAAGGTCAATTTTATATAATGAACTTTATAATTATTATTGACAAAACTTATTTGTAATTTAAGTTAAAAATAATCCTTGAATTTAGGTAGTAAAGTTAAACTCTTTCCACATACCTGAAACTTCTTTTAGAATCAGCTACATTTTAGTAAACAGATTAAATATTCTCTTGATAATAAATCTAGGGTAAGAGTTTCAGGGGCTTTTTTGTCATCTTTCAAGATAATAAATGGTACATTGAAGTCTAAAATGTTACATTCCTAAGGAGTAGAGGAGGAGATCTTTCCTGAGAGCAACTATTTGCTAATTAGAGAAGAAAGGCAAGTAGACTGTGGAGACACTAGAGAAAAACTTCAATGATACAATACCCCTCCTTGGATGTTGCTTTGGGTCAGTTCAGCCAGTAGAAGAGTATGTGTGTGAGTTACAGTAATATGGAGTATACTTTAAGCCCTTCTCAATAAACACATGCTGTAACAAGGTCCCATCTTGTAATTAGAGTAGTATAGTGTTTGTCCTTTCTGGGTAAGGGTGGAGGTGGAGAAGACAGGCCATTCTGGACTGAGATTTCCTACCTGGCAGATGATTACAGTAATGTTTGTAGAAGGGGACTATCAACCAAGATTACCGAAATGTTTGAAGAAAGGGACTATCAACCAACATGTGTGACTCGGACCTAATAGCCATGGATCTCTAGAATTCCTCAGGGATTACCTTATCTATGAAACTTAAATTCTTAATAATTTCAAGAATCATTAAATTCATGAATATTTTTGTCCAGTTTTTTTCAAAAAGGTGTTTTAAGCCTCAACAAGCAGATAAATCATTAAGTAAATAGTTTCTCATACTTCTTTACAAACAAAGCTTACTTTGTTGATTGGTTCTTCTGTAGAATTAAGATGCTCTGTGTAGCTCTGTGGATGTTTAGCAAATTTCTCTTTTTTTCACTGCTCCAGTGGACTGTGTAGTTGAAGGACAGAGAATGGCTTGTGCCAGCTTTGGTCCTGCTTTGATGCCACGGAATTTTCACTGGCTAACTGCACCCCGACAGGTGACTCCAAAGACCTTATGAAAGCATTGATTTAAAATAGAAGGGCTGGCATATTTCCTTTTCAGTTTTAAAATTATTCCATCATTATTTTATTTTTTTACTTTTATTTTAGTGGAGAAGGAACATCACTGTTTGATTGTGATCAAATTATGTTCTTCTTGGTGATAAAAGTAGAACATTCTCTTTTATGTGATATATTTCTTTAGTTATGCTGATTTGCTTGGGAGTCGATAACTCTTCTTGGCATCATATTAATTTTAGGAGATTGCCTTTCAATTCTCTATTAGACTTTAATTATTTCCCAATAGTCTTTTAAGAAAATTAAAAATGAAAAGTCCTATGTATGTATGTGCAAATGTGCTTATATTTTAACTAGCCATTAATATTGTGCATAAATAGTCAGTAGTTTATTTCTATGTTGAACAGTTATCCAATCACTGTGCATTTAAAACTTTATAGTTTATAGTTTTTTTAAATATATAAATATTTTTACAAATTTAGTTTCACGTTTGTACAAATCTCCAGTGGAAGCACTATCTACAAGAAGTCTTTCCTGCTAAGCGTGACTCATAAACCTGTGAGTTTCTGGACAGATAGAACAGAAAACTTATAAACAAGCTGAAAGTCCATATTTCTATTCTATTTAATATTAATGTACATATTAACCCATATACATAGGATGCCCCAACTGAATTATTTCACGAGTAAAAATAAGTTTAAGTATGATTTACCACATTTCAAGTTACTCGATTCATATTTCATGTGCTGAAGTTGAGGAGAATTATACAACTCTCTTCAAATAGCCTTGTCAAGATCATGCAGAATGCAGGAATCAAAGAGCTTAAGAAATTTGACAATGGTTTAGTCAAATAGGTAGGTTTAGGTAGAAAAGGAACCTCTGAATCCAGGTTTCATGATCCCTATCCATTGTTCCCATTAAACTTAAGTTTTGTGCATATAGCGTCTTCTACCTTGGAGCTAGTGGATGCTATCTTTCTGATCTATGTGATATATGTGTGAAATCCTGTTTCATAATTACATTTTTATAAAGGAGTCATCTCAAGAATTATTTGTCTTCTGCTGTCTCAGATGTCCCAAAACTTTTGGAAGAGTTTCTGTAAATTTGGATATTTTTCAGTTGCAAAACATAACAGGTTCGTTTCCAGAAACCAGCAGTAGAATTCTAGGGTTGGAAGAGTCTGAAGTGGCCATCAGTCTCCCCTTGCCTCCGAAGATCATCATTAGAAGGACAAATGATTTTATATCCTACAGGAACTTGTTCATTCTGGGTCCTTAAGTCACACATCTGACTCCATTGTCCCATGTGAGCTGTCTATTACTGGAAAGAATAATAGGAGTTTGATCAAAAACAACTTAAAGCAAACAGATAAAAGCAGGTTCCATTTTATATAAATCTATATTTTATAAATTTGTTGAGCGCTCAAAGAGTTATTTATGGTAGCTCGGGATTAAGCCTTTGACATGTAAGCAGAGGGACCTGAGTTTGGGTCACAGATCCAACATAAAAACACAGGTTGGAATAATTGGACTTTACATGACCTGCACAATGACTGATATGTCAACGACCCCCAAAATCTAGCATGGATCACAGGCGGTAAGATCCTTAGAGGCAAGGGATTAACAGTCATAACAGAGTTCTCATACTAACGGGGAGCCCCTTGCCACTGAGTCCTTACACCTCATTAGGGTGGAGGACTCAGAGGGAGGTTTGGCATTCACACAAAAATGCTCCAGGGAATGGGAGAGAGGAAGGGAGAGGCACTGGGAGAAGGGAAGGGAGGGCGGGTGAAAGGAAGGGGAAAAGGGGGACAGTGCAATGGGAGACTGGGAACGGGGAAAGGGGAGGGAGGGAGAGAATGGGGGTACCTATTGAGCTTGTATCATTGGGAAAAAAATAAAATACAGGAGAAAAAAAAACACAGGTTGGAAATGCCTCCCACCTAAACTTTAGCCCTAGAAGGCAGAGTCTGAGAAACTCCAGAGCAAAGCATTGAGGAGTTCAAACAATGCAGGATGATTCCTGAAGTCACTCTTGGGCCTCCACAGGCACACACAGCGCCCTCTTCTACGTACAACCATACCCCCCAAAAACACCTACCCACACACACATACTCAAAAAATAATTCTTAATACTTTGCAAGTTAATTTAAAAATGAATAAGAAATTTAAAAATATTTTTATAGAACTTTAGTTTCTTAGAGTAATCATAAAAATCCATTCTAACTCACAGTGCAACACAACATAGGAAAGCATAGTATGTTTTCTCAGTTCTAGTTCTGAATGCCAAGAACACAGCTCCTTTGGTCGTACACCTGGGTTTCAACTCGATGTGGTGCACTGGACCATAGATTAGGTTACAGGCAGATAATTATTTCAAAATGGGGAAAGAGACGAACAGATCAGATTTTTGTGGCTGCTGAGATCAAGAAGAAATTTAAGTTTCCTAGGACGCTTAGAGGCTACTGAGTTAATCTTGGCCAGAATTAAAAGCAAGGCACATCTTGAGCTCTGACTACTTTCTTTAGTCCTTCCACAGTATTGACACAGGGATGGTTATGCAAGGTTGGTTAGAGTGCGCGTAGGTTGTGCAGGAAGGCTACGAAAATCCTTCTCCATGGATTCAGAGACTCCTGGAGAGTTTCAAGTTATTATTAGTCAGGGTTCTCTAGAGTCACGAAATCAACATAATGAATATATAGAAAGGGAATTTATTGAAGTTAACTTACGAGATATGGCTGAAGTAGTCCAATGATGGCTGCCAGTAGTTGCTCAGTCCAGTAGGCCAGTGGGTGACAGCTAAAGGCTGGAGGATTCCTGGAAAGCTTTACTCAAGTTCAAGACTTGGAGGGCTGGAGGGTGGAAGAAATGAAGAAACCAGGTGGCAGGAGGGAAGAGTGTTTTCTATCACAGCTTCAGAGATCTCTCCTCTTCTCAGTCTTCTGTGCTGTGGTTCCTTTTATCTGGTCAGCTACAGGAAGGTTCCAATGAGATCTAGGGCAGGTCTTTGTATTGTAAATGTGTTGATGCAGATAATCTCTTCAGGTGGTCTCACAACTGATCTTAGTTAATGCCAGGTGTACCCAGTTGACACCCAAGACTAACTATCACATTAGAGTCGTTGCCACAAGCTGTAACTCTCTTCAGTTCCCAGGCCATTGTCACACCCTGGGTTTATAGCTCTCAAACTTTTTGTTTGAATAAACCGAAGACAACTTTTAAGCAAATTAAATATGGGACAATATTTTGAGTGGTTATGTGAAGATTGGCATTGTTTCTGTCACATAGAAATCTTTCTGTAACAGAATATACCATATCTGTCAATATAAGGAAAATTGTACTTGCCTTGAATTTTCTCCTCACTGGTTTTTCCTGCTTGTTTTTTCTTGTAGAAATTTTAATGAGCAGTGAAATGACCAAAAGCTAGACAGCCAGGAGGAGGAAAGAAGAGATAATCTAAAGCATGCTTAATTATCATCAGTATAATAAAAACTTTACTGTAATAGGGACAAAGTATTCTCTAAAATACTTTGAAATGGCCTTCCTCTGTTGTTAGTGGAGTAAATATCCCGCTATGTTTTGGGTCTCTGTGATGGTTTCCCTCACATATCTATTTATTCCTATTATAATGTGCACAGTAATCATATGCATGTATTGCCTTCATGCAAGTATATTACTTATAAATATTTCTTATGAAACCATACAGTTAAAGATAATTACAAATGAATAAGTCATAGAAACAGCATTTCTCAGGATACAGTATTTCATGTGTCTTATTCATTTATTTTCTTAAAAACTGTATTCAAAAGTTGACTTTCATTTTAAAGCCTCATTAAATCATCATTACTCCCAAAGATAATTAAGATGATTCATTTTAGTATAATATATTTCTCCAGACTCTCCCTCTCTATCTCTGTTTCCAATTAAACTCTCTACACAGTAGAAGAGTAGTTCATTTTAATTACTAAAGATACCCATGGGGGAATTCCTTGAGTGGACTCTTGAATTTCAAGGGATTTGAATCCTGGGAATAAACTGTACAGTAGAGACTATAACCTAGTTCTCCATTCTGCCTAGCACCCAGAACTTCCTATATTATTATGTGTAGATATAAATGCATTTGTCTCATCTTAAAATCTGTGTGTTTATGTTCCCTTCATTTTTCTTTAATTCATTATAGCAAAAAGTCTCTTTCATGCTTTTTAGACCTTACCACTTTGTCTTTTTTATCCTTTTCGAGATCATAAGCTTTAGTTACTTATGTTTCTGTGCTTGCTTTTCTTGGCCCCAAATGTGGCTATTAATACACTACTGAAAACAGCTTTACCCCTTTCTGTGTGCAGGTGTTCCTCTTAAAATTATTACTCAGCGCACATTTTGAAATTGCACCTTTATTTTCTGGGCATGCTGATTTTTGCAGTTTAAAACTTTATAGGTTCAATTCATGGACATCAGAAAATGTGACTCAGAGATGTTGACTCGAAAGGATATTGAAGTCATTCCTGTATGCTCTGCAGTGATCTTCAAACTTTTTGCTTATCTACTCAATGAATTTTAGTACACCGAAAATCCTGCTGCACATTTTAAACTTGAGATCTAATATTTCTCCTCACAGTCAAAATTAATTGTAAAAGGTTATCTTTAATGTATGACAGATCCTGACATTTTGAATAAAGCTGCTACATCGAAGTTTTTCAATATCCATTTGTAAAAAAATAGTGTCATAGTAGTTGATACGCACTATCATTTTCCAAAACTTAACAAATTCTATTGCACTGGATTTTACACTATTTTTGTTTTCTTTGAAATTTACGTTATCATCCAATGTTTTAATTTAATACGACATGCCTTTATTCTGAAAAATTCCTTTTGTTCTTCTTGTTGCAGTCTTCTGGAATAAGTGCACAGTTACACTATACATATGCATACATTTAAAACAGACGCAGTCATGTATATAAATTTAAAGTTTAAAAGTATGTCAAAGCACATGTCCAAGCACATAGAAACAAATGTTCTGCTTTGAGCTTTCTAAACAATTATAACCAGTATGTACTTGACCCCAAATCAAATAAGCACAATGTAATAAAAAATGCATGAAAAATAAAGCTGTAATAAAAAATTATCATGGAAAATCAAATTGCCCTGCAAATGTGTCTTTTGAGTAGATGGGTTGGTATTTCTAGTGCTTGGTTTAATTGGTAAGTCTCTGTTACAAAAAGCTGTCTTTTTTTCTGGAGTTAAGAAAAGGAAATTCTCACATAGATGCTACTTTAAGGCTGACCAAGGTCAAAACCTGCAATTGATTTTTTTCTTAAACTCACAAATCCCTTTAAGAATTTTTTTAGAATTGGAATTTTCTCACTTTCAGTGTCATTGGATGGCACTGCTAGGTGACCGTTGGTCCTGTATGTGGTGCATTTATATGAATCATCAGTTCTATATTACGATCATGTATGTACTTTAAAAGTGCGTTATTATTTATAGGCACCATCATTTGCTGTGTGCCCATTTAACTGAGGTCAAATTTGTTTATTAATTAGGTGATTATAGCTCAATTGAGATACTCATTAGCACTGTGAATGGGGTAATTCCTCTTATGGGGTACTTTTCTTGCATTTTAGGATACTCTGTATCCCTGTCTCTTGTCCTTTAAATGCCAGAAGTGTTCTTAGACATTAAACAGACACTGTTGCCACCAAATATTGTGACACCCCCCACAACCTAGTTTCAAATGCCTCAGGCAAGTAGAACCATCTCCTATTGGGAATCACTGATTAAGCCCCCAATATCCTTGGCAAGACCATTTGCTCAAAGTTTCAAAAGACTTAAGTCGCTAGCATTTTCCACTGTTGTCATGGTTCTGTTCAGTATCTGTGGGTTTCTTAATGTTTTGCTTTATAAAGTTCATTCTTTTTCTAGGTTCCTCATAGACTATAGGCCTAATAGGACCTTTTTAATTCAAATTAATACTTTTTATGTCATAACTCCTACTTTATGTGATATTAATATTGTATCTCCTACTGTCTTTTTAATTGAACTTACTTCATTTATTTGTGCCTTAAGGTTTATATGCAACTTGCTCATTTTAGCTGCTATTTAATATTTTTGGATTTCATAGACATAGCAAACTGCAGGTCATGCCCTCTCCCTTCTTTCTTAGACCCTTCGTATAGACCCCTATATAAGGCCTGAAACACTGTGGAGGGTTCTCAGAATTAGTCTGGAATCTAAAGGGCTCCTTTCAAAGTGGATTATCTCTTGGTTAATATATTTTAGGCATTTCATTTCCTATTAGGAGAGGGGACAACTGATAGATGCCTATCAGTTATAGTTAGGCACAGATAACAACTTGACAGTTGAGAGTGTGAGCTCTGGGCACATTTGTACAGAATTAGTGGTTGAGTTAAGCCAGAGCAAACCTGCAGGAGATTGTCTAGCTGATGGGGTGAAGGCCCAGCCCATGGTGGGTGGGACTAAGCCATAGAATAAATCACGGGGAGCTGTTTGAAAGAGGCGGCATCCTTGTGTATACTTGGCCAGACATGCTTGTCTGGCAAGTAAGGATCGTCCCTGTCTCAGCCATTATGTAGATAGAGATGGTGTGGCCAGTCTCCTCAACCCTGGTGTTGGTCTGATCTCTCTTGTCAAACTGGACTGAGAACTATAAAAGAAAAATCATAAGATAAAATAAACCCCTTGTTCCCTTAAGCCGTTTGATGGTGATTTATCAGCAACCATGCAGCCTAACTGCTACACCTATGTATAACACATCATTTTCTATGAAAATTGGTTTCTATGTAGAAATTCATCCTTTTAAGAAATGTAGCTGATTTGCAAATGTAAATGTAGAATCCTGGTCTGTGGTGTCTTTGTTGATTTACTGCTGCTCTAACACAATGCTAGACTGAGTGAATTGTTCATAAAAGGAGTTTAATTAGCTTCTGGTTCTCATAGCTAGCCTGACAGGTGGCAGGTATCATATAGCAAGAAAATGAGGAAGAGAGAGGAGAAACAGGAGGAGATGAGAAAGGGTTCCAACTCCTGTCCTCTGTTTTAATGGATCCATGTATATCATGCTGGCTCTAGTTCATGAAAGACATGAGCCACAGAGCCCAGTTGTGACTAGCTCAAAATGCTACACACAGGCAACTGCATTTCAGTGTGAGTTTTGCAGGCAATACTTAACCCATAGGAAATATATTATCATTCTTTTACTTCGGTTAATATTATGCAAGTTTAAGTAGTAGGCAGAATTACATGCTGTTTGTTGTAGTTAAAGTATACTACTATTGATGGTCACCGGTATGTTTCCTTACACTGAGTGGTAGGCTTTATTGCTGTATGCCAGAGAAAGTTCAGAATGCATTCTGCAGTTCTAGAAGGGTCACCACTCTAGCAGGGCATCTTCAGAGACACTGCCGTCTACATATGTGCACGCACAGATTCCTTCATTCAGTTCGTAAATTTAGCTCATGGAAATGACAAGTCGTAGCAAGCCACACTTGGGGATTTAATCTTCACTGACTAATTTATCAGATGTTTTACCTTTCCGTAGTCACAGATGGTTTTCGTATCTGTCTCTATTGAACAATCACTCAGATGTGTCCGTCTCTGTCTTTATTGGATAAATAATCATTCAGTACCTCTCAAGTGGCAATGATAATTGGATTCCAAACGAGAATTTTAGCTTTGTAGGTATTTTCCTATTCAAAATTTGATATCTGTGATCCAGAGTCTCTAAGACACTCAAATATATTCCCACTTAAGTGGAACACAGGGTGGTACTGTTTTGTATAAATTACTTAGAATAGATCTTAGGGGAAGCTCTCTATGTAACCTCTCTGCTTTCTAAAAATGACATTTACCATTCCAAAATAAAGTCCCTAGTGGTACTACTTGACTCACTCCAAAGTGACCTACACTTGATTAAGTGATGTCTCATCTAATAGCAGAAATTCCCTGGAGTGTTATTGGGTGTTTAAAATGAATGTCTGTATCTAAAGTCATTTTAGTCCATACCAAATCTCCACTTTTCCTCTATTTCCAGATTTAGAAAACAGATGTAGACCTTTTTCCAATTTCCTGTCAGTGAAAACAGATGATGCGGCAGTGGTTGGAGTATCTGATTACAAAGTTAGTTAACTGAAAGGATGAGGAGGAAAAACTGATGAAGAAATAAAACCTTAAAGACCAGCTTGGTCATTGCTTTGCTGCTGGAGGAATGTGTGTGTATATATATATATATATATATATATATATATATATATATATATGTATGTATGTATTTAGCAATGAATGTCAGGTTGCATACTTGCTAGGCAAGTCTTTTACCATTGAGCTAGCTTGACTTTCTCTCTCTCTCTCTCTCTCTCTCTCTCTCTCTCTCTCTCTCTCACACACACACACACACACACACACACAAATAAACACAAGTGTACTCACATATATGCACATATAATATGTGTACCTGCGTCTTTGAGACAGGAACTCACTAAGTCGTTCAGGGTAGGCATGAACTCCCTCTGTGGCCCAAACAGGTCTTGACCTTTGATCCTCCTGCCTCAGCCTCTCAAACAACTGGGATTAGGTATCTGTACCACCATGCCTGGCTATTATTTTTTTTTTAAGAATTAGAAAATACTGGCCTGAAGAGATGACTCAGGGGTTAAGATTCTGCCTCACAAGCAGAAGGTCCTGAGTTTGGATCCCAGGTCCCACATTAAAAAAAAAAAAAAAAAACACTCCAGGAAGAAATGATGGAGGCCTGTATTTTGGGCCCTGCTGGACAGAGCCTGGGAAATCCCAAGAGTGAAGCTAAAAGGAAGTAGAAGCAATCCAGGATGGTTCCTGAAGTCATCCTTGGTCCTCCATAGGGACACATAAAGAAAAACGAATTGAAAAATACAGATTTTATGAAATGCTAGTGTCCTTAATGCTTTTCCAGATTTACAGATGACATGCAATCACACATAAGAGATACCTGCATTTTAATTGCAGCTGTTTAGTACTGTGGGCTTATGCACAATTTTGAAAAGAACTTCTTTCACTGTAGAGGTGAGTGTTCATATCTGACTGTGAATGGAACTATGTGTCCATGTTGAGGACAATGTACGGTGTTCACAATCGCTGTCAGAAGTGTTCCTGGGATGTGTTACTGGCAGAAAAGCTGGAGACTTCCAACCTTCCCATTGTCTCACATTAGGGCTCTGCCGACTTGCTTTGACGCTTCTTTGAATCTTCAGAAAGGTTACTAGTGTCCATGTTTCACAGTCTAGTCTGCTTTATATAGGCATTTTCTAAAATGAGTGTGATTAGTGTAAGATTTAGGGAAAAATCTTGAACATTTTGTCATTTTTTAATGTTTCTGATTATATGGTATATTTAATGTTGGAGCAATAAAGCTTATACATGTGATGGGTCTTTGTGTCCTGTATAATATATGTCATTTTAAAAATTGAACTTAATGCGGCTGGAGAGGTGGCTCAGGGGTTAAGCCTCTGCCTTGCAGGCGGAAGGTCCTGAGTTCGGATCCTAGACCCCACTATAGATGCCGGGTGGAAGCGGGGGGCGGCTTGCGCTTCTGGTCCTGGTAGGGCGGAGCCTGTGAATCCCGGGGCAGAGTAAACAAGGAAGGTGGAGGTGGTCCATGGGGGTTCCTGAATTCACCTGTGGTTCTACACACACACATGCACACACGCACACACGCACAATTGAGTAAATAATAATAATAAATTTTTTTTTAAAATTGAACTTCATGGTTAAATTAACTTATATTACCTTAATTTTTTTAAAGAGAAAAATTTTCCTTCAAGTATTTTTGTTCTTTTAGTTAGTCATTTTTTTCTCCTATTTGTGTGTATGTGTGCATGAAATGTAAGGGTGTGTGTGTGTGTGTGTGTGTGTGTGTGTACATGTGAAGGTCAGAGGATAATTTTTAGGTGTCATTAGTCGCCCGTCTGAAACAGGCCTCTTCATTTCTGTGCAAGCTGGGGGGCTGGCCCCACACAAGTTCCAACCCTTGCTTCAGTCCCTACTTCCTGTTCCCCATGTTATTACAAGCACTTGTGCCACACTTTTATAGTGGGATCTAGGGTCCCAAATCTGATCATCCCGGGCAGCACCGTCTCCCCAGCCCAGCTGCTTGCTCATAATTTGCGAGTTCTTTTCACCAATATTTTCGTTGCTCTTGGGAGTTGACTGACATCTGATGAAAAAGAACATTTCTGGTGAGGAATTGTAAATCATTTGCTGTAGAGTTGCAATTATCTCAGTGATTTCTAATTGTGACTAATTTCTTTGCAGTTCGAAACTAAAGAAAAATTAATGAGCAAGTTTGTTTTATTCTTTTTAACATGGAGCTAACATGTATCATTTGGTATGATTTTGTGTTCAGTTGTAAGTTCTCCATACCAGGGAATAGCCATGATCCATTGCAAAAAAAAAAAAAAAATGAAGATGAGAAAGAATTATTTATGGGATAGTTTTACTTCAAAGATTAATTCCTAAGATAGCACCATAGTTAAGATTCTTTTTAATTTTCTTTTTAGCAGTGATGCTGTTTACTGCTGTATTTCTCGGTACATTGGCTACAGACAATGCCTTTGGGTTTTTCTTCATTTGTTATTTTGTTTTGAGGGAGGATCTCACTGTATATCTCAAGCTGGCCCAGAATTCATGGTACTCTTGCCTCATACTTGCACGTGCTGAAATTATAGACATACTGTACACCATAGAGACACTGAGCCATAAGGTTTGGTTTCCGGACACCTGTTTCTTTTAGCTTGGTTGACCTGTTGACAGATATTTACACTTGAAAACTTTACAGATAGCAAGACCATTAGATAGGGACCGTGCCTCCATTTCCAGAGCACATTGCACAATGTATGTTAAGACTTAGCTAGAAAAATGTGCAAGACACTACCTTCTAGCTTTTGACTTAATCAGGTTTCAGTATTTCTTAGCCCTTCTAGAGAAAAAGACCCTGATTGTCACAGCTACAAGTTAAAATACCAAGTGCAGGGCTGGAGAGAGGCTCAGGGGTTAAGATGCTGTCTCACAAGCAAAAGGTTCTGAGTTCGGATCCCAGATCCCAGGTTAAAAAATGCCAGGAGGAAAGGCAGTGGCCTACACTTCTGACCTTGGTGGGTGGAGCCTGGGAAATACCAGCAGCAAAGCAAGAAGGAGGTAGAAGCAATTCAGCATGATTTCCGAAGTCATCTTTAGTCCTCCACAGGGACACATGGTGTCCTCTGATACAGAATCATGATAAGTAAATAAAATATTTTAAAAACACACTAAATGTAATTTATTTGGCTGAATCAAAAGGTTCATGTGAAACAGACACTGGACAGAGCGCCTCTACCTGAGGGCTCTACTGCTTGCCTCTGAAGCCTTCCAAGAGTTTCTACCAACACTTGCAAAGTCTTTCTTTCAGGTCATTTCTCAGTTTGTTCTATGAGTTTCCTCTCAGACAAGCTGTACAGATAAACTCACAAGATCCCAAGATTATGCTTTTGAAAATACAACCCAAGTTGCTTAACAGATTTTATATATGATATGGGACATCACATCTGAGATACAAAGATTCAAAAGCAGTTCACCCTCAGTATTTTACTCCCTATTTTTATTTGCATATATATGGAGGGCATGCTTATGTGTATGTATGTTCCAGTGTCGGTATGCATACATGTGTGTATGTGCGCGTGTGTGCATGCGTGCATGTGGGGGGGGTGCTTGTGCGCATGTGAGCGTCTGTGAGTGGAGGTTGAAGTTGACATGGTTGTCTTCCTGCATGCTTTTCTGCTTCATCAGCTGAGGCAGTTCTCTCAGTTGACTCCATGATACACAGATCAGATGGTTCAGCTAGCCAGCCCCTGGCTCTCTCACTCCCAGGTGCTGCGACCATAGGTCACTCACTACCTGCCCAGTGTTGATGTGGCGTCTGGGGACCTGAACTCTGATCTTCAAGCTTGCACAGCAAGCGCCTTAACCACTGAGCCATCTCTCCAGTTGCCCTCTACCTATTTCTAACACTCCTCAAGAAGATAGTGTTTTACATTCTCAAAAAAAAGTTTGTAATTATGGAAAAATGAATGTTGAAAGTAAAACATCACATACCAACATCAATGCAGAAGCTCCAAATTTTCCTGGAGAAGACCAATGACTAGTTGACCCAAAACAGAGCATCAGTTAATTTAGTTAGAAATCGATATACTTTGATATCATACAAATTTATAAAATTTATGTATGGTAGTAACTGTTTTCAGAAATATCTTTTATGAACATAACCACTTTTTGTTGTTGCCTGTTGTGTTGTGTTCTTTTTTGTTTATTTGTTTGTTTAGGGTAATTTGTTGTTTTGGGGTAATGAGAATCAAACTCAAGAGTATTGAAAATACTTGGCAAGTGCTCCATCCAACCTGAATATCAATCAATCTTGCTAGCTTGTTACTGTAAAAATTAAATACCACGACAGTTTGGTTTGCTCAAAATTTTGAATATGAGAGAGTGCTGAGCTACTTTTATAATATACTCCTCATTTATAGTGTTGAAAACGGTGTAGTGCTCTTGTTCTTTATACCTACACACCCAAGTTAATGAGTCCAGTAAAGTTGAATAAGTTGAAATTTTATCTAACCTTACGTTGCCCAGGCAAAGTTCACCAATTTCTTCAATATTTATTCTGCTGTTTTCATACCCTATAAGTACTATCTAATGGTTGATGTTCACTGTTTTGATATTCTTCATTCTACTCATGTCATTTAAAAACATTTTAGCGAACAAAATTTGAACTTCACATTCGTGACTTTATTTTGTTTGGTGGTGAATACTTGTTAAAAGGAAATGTGGCAAATATTGTCCAATTCACTGCTCTGTTCTTCAGCACCTTTTTTTTAATAGCCCTTCCCCCACTGCCCCCAATCATAGACTTTCATGTGCGTGCAGTGACTTGATTCTGAGCCACTAGAGGGCAGTAAAAAAATTGATTAAGTTAATGAGCATAATGTCACTTTTATACGCCTTTGTTTCCAACTATCCCATTGATTAACTTGTCCAGAGATCTACTTTTCAGCCCTTAAGGAAAAACACAAGTCTGAATGCAGGTTTTCTTCATATCTTTACAGGTCAAAATTGTCATGCTATTTAATCATGTGGTTTCTGGAAATGCATGAATTTAAGACACAATTAAAGCCAAGAATTGTTGTAGACAAGAAAGACCTTCATAATCTATGGGTCTTGGCTAGATTATTTGGCACACTTCGCTTGATATTTTTCTCAAAGGAATACTTGTATTTTGAAATGTTTTCCAATTTAATTGAAAATCAGAGTTGAAAAACTATAAGGTTCAATAAGTAAGATTATTTGCACCAAAATTGTCATTTTTTTTTTTTGAGTAACTTAGTATAGTCAGTTCAGTTTGGTTTTCTGTTAGATTCAGGAATGTACTCTTAGTTTGCCAAGTTAAAAGTCTTTAATTTTTAGAATTGGTAAAATTATCAAGTGATAGAATTCTCTAATGACACACTACACATTAATAATTAATGAAGTCTGTGATGAGATATCACAAACGGCTTTTAGGAATTAGTTGGGCTATGCTTTTTTAATTTTAACTTACCTTTTATTATTTTTATGCATTTGATTCCCTTAATTTGCAAGCCATAAATATATTTCTTACAGTCCACCCATCATCCCCAACACTGCAGCCTCACCTCAGGCTTATGAATGTGCAATTACTAAATCTGCAAGCGTTAGTGTCGTGTTAAAAACACTAGGCTTGTGATATTGGATGTGCAATTTTGAAGAAGCGAGGGATGCCATTTGTTTTTATTAAGCTGGGATTTGGATGTTTGAGGAAAGCATTGAGGGAGGCATTTCTCTAGAAATTGAGGTAATAATCCTCATTTGTAGTATTGAAAATATTATTTTTGCAGTACTCTCATTCTTTACACATAAACACAGGAGTCCATGTTTGAAAGGAATATATTTACTTTATGTGTCTACTGATAAATTTTTTGGTAATCTTTCATTCTATGGAGAATTCTACTAAACGAAACAAACACACATAATTAGAAGTAAACATGGCTGATCTCTAAATAGAATATTATTATCCTGTGATGGAAATACTAGTGTATCAATTTTGGATTTCCAGTACCTAAGTGATTTTTCATGATGTTCTTAATTCTTTAAAGATAAGTTAATGAGCGAGAGTGCGTGAAGCTGTTTCTGTAGGAACAGCTATGCCAATGCACTCAGAAAATAGGCAGGTAAAAGCAAACAACAGGGACCGGTGTGCTTGCCTACCAAATGTGAGGCTATAAGTTCAATACTTAGTATTACCAGGAAAAAACAAGCAAACAAACAAAGAAACAGGCCAGTGTGACACTTTAGAATAGCAGCTATACATTGCAATCTTTGGAATAAGATTGACAGTTGAAAGAAATATTTGTATATGATTTCCAAAATTGCACTAGCAATTCTTTTGTTGTAACAAGCAACTTATATCATGGTAGAATTTTTGAAAGTCCTTTACATGACGTCACATTTTCTTTCCCTCTGAGAAGTGGGAAAAAAATCACTTATTTTGGACATGATTTTTTTAGCACAGTTGGCACTAAAATGAAAGCAAAGCCCAGTAATAACTACACTTTACAAATGAAATCTTGCCTGGAATTGACATGGTAATTTCTCTCAAAATGAACCTTGTAGCAACCGAAGGGAAGCTGCAGAAATCCGGGGAAGAAGGGATTTTGCACAAAACTTTCCTGACTATACAATGCTGTGTGTTTTCAAAATCTTAATTTTCTTTTGCCAAAATGGGAAAAAAGTATTTTAAATATAATTTTAGGAGTATAGTTTTTAACTAATATGTCACCCAACTTATTTTAAATACATACACACACATACATATATCTGATTTAAAAAGTTTTATGAGTAAGTTTGAGCCATTGAAATTTAGTTTCTAGTCATACTGAGAAATTTTTATCTTTGTAAACGTCAGAAAGGTATTTTAGTGAGTTATCATATCATTTTAGTTTTCCGTTATATTTTAGGAAAAAAATATACACATTGCTTTGAGATTTTCTTACTTTCCTCCTTGTAACTCTGGGTCTGGGAGGTGGATTTTCCAGATGCAAAGTGACTTTTTTGTGCCGACTGCAGCATCTTTCAGGATGTCAAGTCTCGGGCAAGTGCTTCAGCTGAAAGCACTGTCTATGAACAGAATTGTTTAAGATACATTCTAGTTCACGGCGGTGATTTCCAAAGGCTTAGAGAATTTCTATTCTTCTCACTAGGTCCTGACCTGTTTAAAGAGTTGTTTTCATTTGTTGTGTGTAAATATAATTTCCTTATCTAAGTCTTGGTGTTGGGATTGAGAAATCCTATTTTGTCAGAGTGAAGAGTTTGAAAACGTACAATACCGTCTCTGAAAAGTAATTCTGTAGAGGTTCAGATTTTTCTGTCGGATGCATTTTTAAATAAACTGACTGAAAAAAATTAATTTCTAAAGGAAGCTTTAAGTGCAGCTGTGAGACAAAAAAAAAAGTCCAAAAAAAAGCTTGAGTACTGTATTTCTTATATATCTGGGTAATAAAAGGCTCCTTATTTTCTGTTCTCATTTGCCTTGATTTTTCTGAAATCTCATGTGTATCTTGTGTTTGTTATCTCTGGTCTTGAAGTTAATTTTCATTTTTTTTTTGCTTAGAATTTTTAAAAAAATTATTCTTTGATAGTTTCACACAGGTATAAGTGAATTGAAGTAATTTTCATGTCCCTGTCACCCAGTCCCATCCTTACCCCTTCTCCAGTGGAATCTTTTGTGTTCCTAACCAGTCATCTTCCACTTCATGTGCAGGGTCCTTACACTGTGTAAATCCTTCACTTGATGCTAAGCACTGAGATATCACACACTTTGTTCTAATTTAAAATACAATTATAGTTTAATTCCAATAACATTTTGGTGTTATTAAAATTTACATCAAAATGTAAGAGGTTCTGCTGTTCACTTTCTCCCCTCCCTATTATTTTAAAAGAAAGAAAATGTGGTATTATGCAGAAACCAGCTTTACCGTTACCATGCAGAATGCTAGTAAACCTAGGTGCTGCATTTTAATTGAGTACATTTAAATACAATATGGATTAAGTTTTTACGTCAGTATTTTTCCTTTTAGCCTAAAAACTGCAGCATCTATTTTATACTGAATTTATTAATTAGCAGAAGATCTATGCTACTTACAAAAATAATATAAATTCATTTTCATAGTTCATATTCTGAACTAGAAGCACTTCTGAGGATAAATACTGGAGTATGACTATTATTTTACAATGTGTGTGCCTTAATTACAATAATGCTTTTGAGTTTATGGCTTCTTTCCAGTTAGTGCTAATGAAAACTTTCTTATTAGTATGCTCATATTCATATTAGAGATTTATAAACTGTTCTTGTGAACATAATTAATACATACTTTGACCTTATTTTCCTGCCAATAGCAACATCAGAATATAATGTAAGCACCGGCAAGAAACTGTACTTCAGCTTAATCCTTAAAGTATTACAGGAGAATATATGAAAATGATGACATTTTGACATTTTTGGAGTAGAATGAGATATGTGTGTGTGTGTGTGTGTGTTGGGGGGGCCTTATTTTGTAACCTTACACAATCATAGTATAATTTCATTACTTACTGAGAAAATGTCTGTGTACAGCATTCTCTTGTCATGACAGGGTCACATCCACTTCGAGACACTTGCCTTATTTGAGAAGTACCCTTTTATGCCAGTTCTTTCTAGAAACTATAAGTAGAAATTACACAGAAATGCAATCTATTTTTATAAGCCTCTCCCACAGGATGCCTTCTTTGTAGCATAGTGTAGTATACTTAAAAGAGGTCATTATGTTGGGGGAAAAAGACTTCAGGAAGCAAGTACAACTGCAGGCCTTCAAAGTGTGGATTAATTTAGGATCTTAGACTTACAGTTAAAGTCAATGTTTTGGGACTGATTTTAGCTTTTTGTATGTCATGTAGTTAAAGCTTTTCACAGAAACTGCTGGTTACCCATATTCTCATATTATTTTAGAAGAGAATAATAAAAATGAAACATTATTCAAATGTACAAAGAAACATCAACACAATTTCATGTTTAAACTTTGAAGCGTGGGACTCAATATATGTTATATAATTGTTAAAATGTGAAATTATTTACTCGCTTGCCCTCTAGTAAAGACAATTTGATGAAAAGTGACATTGTGGTTGTTACCATGCTGCATATGCATAGTCATTGTAAGGTGGGGTGTGGTGGTGCCCGCCTGTCATCCCAGTAGTCAGAGACTGAGACAAGATGGGTCCTGAGTTTGAGGCCAGCCTGGGGTATGGAGAAAGACCCTGTCCCAAAACAAATGACTTTATAGTGTTAATAGTGACTGTTAGGAACAAACAGTGTGCTAATTGTGTGTGTGTGTGTGTGTGTGTGTGTGTGTGTGTGTGTGTGTGTGTGTGTGTTTTGTATGTATATGTGTGTGTTGTGTGTGTGTGTTGTGTATGAGTATACATGCCTATGCATTTGTGTTTAGCAATATGGTTTTTCAGAGCTCTCATTTAGCAGCATCATTGAATGTCATAATGCTGGAGAGTTGCACACACACTACTTAATGTGCCTCTATAGTTAACACAGATCATATAATGAGTTCAAATGCTCTAACATTTGAGAAGCATTGTGCTTCTCAGATAGTAGTGCCATTTGCATATCAGTTCCAAAGGTGACTGACTTGTTTCTACTGGTTAAAGACAGAGTTGATAATAGGTGGAACAGTGAGCCAGCTCATATAGCTGAACCTAGAAAGGTGGAGGAATATAGAAAATGGTCAGAACCATGTCTGCTAGCATTCCAGATAAAGTTCATGAGAGTAAGAGTCATGCTTTTTTACTGTTTATTTCCAGCATCTATCACATCTAACACACAGTAGAAACTGTCTGGCACAGTTCCAAAGGCTCCATGTAGATTAATGTATTTAATACTAACATCAATCCTTCAAGTAGCAACATTTACAAAGAAACTGGGGTGAGAAATGGTAATTAACTGGCTGGAGGGCAGCAGCTAGTCAACTGTGGAGTTGGAGTTTAAGCCCAGTTTTTATGTTTTAAGGGGTTAAGCCCCATTCATTGCCGCTCTGATTCTGAGGTGTGTGGTTCATAGGCACCCCAGAATTGTCTTAAGCACTGAGAATAGTTCACTTTTTTATCCTATGTAATGCACAAGGACAATGGAAGAAAGATTTTTTGAAGTCCTTTGAAGAGTATTAATTCAAGAAAGATTTAGGAAATCCCACAAATGATGAAATTAAAGAAAAAGGTGAATTTGCCAATTCTAAAAATTCATTTTAGTAGACAATACAAATAGCGTCATTTAATACATTTTAGCAAATTATCTAACTGCCACAAATACCTCAGGTTTAAGCCATAAATTAGGCACTTTCTAACTATAGCAAATACCTCATGTTAAAGTCATAAATATGACAACTTAGAGTGTTTCATTTTATCCTGAGATGGCATGTAATTCTTTTTGTTTAGTGTTTTCTATATTACCAATAGCTTGTGCAACACTGACTACATCTATATTTTAAGTGAAAAAAGAATATATAATAATTTCTCTTTATTCACAAATGAATCAATGAAACTTTTGATACTGGAGAAGAGGTATTTCTTATGGCTTTGTTAGCACTGTAAACAGTATTAATTGATTGATTGAAAACACAATCATCCTTGAAAACACAAGGATGGCAGGTGTCCCTTTGTCTAATGGCAACTGGATAAGACTGAGTATTTCAGATAGCCATAATTTTTTCCCTCTGTGTCTCACAATGAAAAGCTCTGTAAAGCCAGCAAACCCTGTGAAATGTCAGTCCTAACCAAGCAATCAATACTTTAATCAAGGAACTATAAATAAATTTGTTTTCATGGAACATTGCTCGACTTTTCAATATGTGATTATTTGCTCCAGAGGCACGTGCAGATGCAAAAGTTTGAAATAGGATATTTTAAATTTAATTTTTTGAGAGTTTCATACATAAATACAGTGAATTTGTGATATTTTCACACCTTAATTCCCGGTCCTGTCCACCTCCTTTTCCCATTGCAGCCCTCTTCTAGTTTCCCTTCTACTTTCACGTCTTTTCCCATGTGTGGCTCACTGAGTTTCATCTGGGTGGCCTTTGATGACATGTGCCAGAACCCTGGCTGGAGCATGAATCTTTCCACAGTGTTTATACTTCTGAGGAAAGCATCGTCTCTCGCTCATCCCATCAGCTTTAACGCTCAACAGTCTCTGGAGAGCATGGGGTGTCTTTTGTGATCTTGGGTGAGACTTTTTTTTTTTAGTTGTACTCTTAATTTTAAATTTAAAATCTAATTTTTTTTTATTAATCAGTTACCAGTGCTAGATATGCTGCATGAATTTCTGGGGTGAAAAAAAATGGCTGAGATCTCTGTTCTCAGAGTGTTCACGGGCCATTCATGCGGATAGTCAAGTAATCAGATGGCAGGAGAGACAGCGGTGTGGATAGATGGCTAAGTACCGGATTCAGTGGAAACATGGAGAACCTTCCTTGGCAGCCCTCACAGACTCTTACTAGAAGTTGGAAGCGGGGAGCCCAGCCAGGAGACGCAGACGGACAGAGGGAGGGGAGTGAATGGGAGGAAGAAGTAGCAATGCAGCCGAGCCAGAGCCTGCAGCATGCGGGAGAAATCGACAAAGGTTGGGAAAGAAGAACCATAAGGACCCTTGTAAGCCAAACTGAAATCGTTGGGTTTTATTCTGGGACTCCAAAGAAGCCACTGAAAGATTTTTCTCAGCCATGTAAGCCTTTTAAAGACCATCTTTAAAGCCAAGGCACAGCGGCTCATGACTGTAATCCTCCCACTCAGGAGGCTGAGGCAGGAGGATTACCTTGAATTTAAGGCCAGCCTGAGCTACAAGGAGAGGTCCTGGTTGGCATGGGCTACGATGTGAGACCATGTCTCTATGTAAATATGTAGATAATTAAAGAAGTCATTTTAAATAGACTTTTAGTATTTTTAAGAAAAGCGGTTGTACTTGGTAGCATTCCACTCTCAAAAATATATTTTCTGGGCTGGAGAGAAGGCTCAGAGGTTAAAACCTTTGTCTCCAAAGTAAAAGGATCTGCCAGATTCTATGTAAAACTACTGGGCAGAAATCAGGGTGATCTGCAACTCACCCTGGAAGGTGGAACCTGGGAAACTCCAGAGCAAAGCAGTAAGGAAAAAGAGCAATCCAGGATGATTCCTTGTGACACTCTTGGACCTCCACAGGCACACACATGCATGTGTCCACTGGCGCACGCTTGCACACACACACACACACACACACACACACTGGAATAAGTAAGTCTCATGATTCAGAGAAAGAAGAAGTTACAGAAGCTCTACTTACTGAAGTGTCAGGTCCAACGAATGGATCATAAGTAGCAAATACAGTGGAAAAGCTCTCAGTTCGCCAACCTCCCAAGCATCATTGAGTGGCAGCCAGCCTGCACAGCGTCCCTTGACACCTTTTGTGACGCTTGGGTGCCTGGGAACTGTTGTTTTCTGGTGTCGCCAGACCTTGAGACAGGATTGCACTGTGTGTCCCAACCTATATTGTAAATTTAGAGAATTGTGAGTCACACCATTGTATGTTTGGGGACTAGATGTTAACTGACTAGTATACTCCAGAGTCATCTCAGATTCTGGAAAAGGGGAGCATCAAGTTTTGGGTTTTACAGCAAACCATATTGATACAGTTAGCGATGTCCATGCTCGGCTGATCCGATCGGACCCTGCTCCGTTATAGTCTTATGCCCTTATTCTCCAAAGGAAGTTGGCCACTCACGTGAAATCAGTAGAAAATGTGGTATGATAATCACACAAGGTCCGGGGTCAGAAAAGCCATTCTGGGTGTGGGATTCCAACCTCCACAGCTGCCCTTTCATTCCAGGTGGGGCCAGCATTTCAGCCTGTCTGTCTTACCTTCTCAGCCACACCCACAACCTTAGCTGAGGTACAGGCACATCTTATGGTCAAGGGCTAACCTTGGAACTGATAGTCCTTCATGTGTCCTTCTTTATCCCTGAGGAGATAGAAATTTCTTATATTTATTTTTTCCTTTCTTTCAAATATATGTGTATGTGTTTGCATGGAATTGGTACACGTAGGTAGATGTATGTGTATCATCCTGGATTGTTCTTCTACCTTATTGTTGTGAGCCTGGGTCTCTAATTAAAGCAAGATCATGCCAATAGGACTAATCTGACTAGACAGCTTGCTCTTGTAATTCCCAGGCCCCAACTTCCTGGGCTAGAATGAGAGGCAGCTACACACCCACGAGGTCTTTTTATGTGGGAACTGAGATTGGAACTCAGGGCCCTTTGCTGGCCCTTTAGCCAGTAAGCCATCTTCCCAGTCAAAAAAGGGGCATTTCTAAAACAAAATCAAGATAGATACATTCCCTGAAGGTCTTCTAGCTGGTGTTAATGACTTAAGCTAGAAGGGAGCTCATTTCTAGGCTGAACATTCTGGAATGTTCTGCCATCAACTCGCTGCCATTCATCCCTACCATAACCTCCTCTGCTGTCCTAATTTTGTTCTGAGTGTCAGCAGGATAAAGAAGTCACATTGGACATGTTCTGGAACTGCCTAATTCTGGAATATGTGTCTCTAAAAGTCAGGCAAATCCCTGAGAGGTGGGACACGGCATGGGAAGAGGATCATCCACAGAAAACCATTTTCATGGCCATTGTAAACCAGCACTACGGTGAAGCTTCATCTTTCTCTCTTCTAGTGCCAGTGTATCAGGAGAGAAAGCCTCAGAGAAAACCTAAAGTGCCTTTTAATTCTAAGTAGTGGTTATTATTGTAATTGTTTCATGTCTTACCTTCTCAGTCTCATCTTTCCTGTGAATTAACATAGAGAATAGACTCACTGTATTCAGCTATCAGGCACCAGATTGTATAATCTAAAATTATGTGGTTTTTTTGAGAAAGAAAGAATAATTTCAATTTTATGATGTGTAATAAAGTGCATTTGATGGGAGCAACAGTATTACCAGAGATCCTTCTCTTGCTATTTGTAGTCTTACAATGGCCATTAAGTAAGACCAAACTGCAGAAAAAGTATGGATGATCAGTGCACTGCAGTAGGCACCCCTTTTATGTTAAGCATGTTTTCTGGATGTTTATGTTTATACGTAAAATGAAATTGTTTTATACTCTCAAAAAGCCAATAGCATTCGTGTAATAAAGACATATGATTTGCATGCATATATGCACATATGCGCACACATGCATTTGCATGTGGGGGGGGCATGGAGGGTCAAAGGAGAATGGTGAGTACCCTGCTCTATCACTCGCCACCTTAATATTTAGGGATAGATTCTCTCACTGAACCAGCAAGCCCTGGGCATCCTCCTGTCTCCACTCTCCAAAACCCCTGCAGTGCTAGAGTTAAAAGTGCATGTAAAGCCACACCCATCTTTTTACTTGGTCCCTGGACATTTGAACTCCCATCCTGATGGTTAGATAGCAAGTGCTTTTACTCACTGAGACTTATCCCCAGTCCAAAAGTGTAGTAGGATATTTGTGTGTGTGTGTGTGTATGTGTGTGTGTGTGTGTGTGTGTGTGTGTGTGTGTTTGCAGGCAGGTTTACAAGAAGGCACTTGAAATATGTGTGCCTGTGGAGGATGGAAGATGACATCTGGAATCATCCTGGATTGTTCTGCCTCTTCTTGCTTGGGTTTCCCAGGCTCTGCCTTCCTGGACTGAAAGTGCAGGCTGCCCCCATTTCCACCTGGCATTTTTAAATGGGATCTGGGATCCAAATTCAGATCCTTCTACTTTCAAGGCAGAGTCTTAACTGCTGAGTCATCTCTCCAGCCCAGGTATGGAATATTTTAAAGATTAAATTTGAAGGGATTTTTCTGGCATTCATCCTCAGGCATCCTCTTGTGAGATGCAATGATGCATAATACAAGCAGAGCCTTTGTGAAGTTGGATAAATATTATAGGAATTTTAGGATGTGGTCAGTTGAAATAAGGAATTGTATATGACAGTAATGAGTTCGTAACTAGGCTTTGCAATGAGTGAAGATTTATACAATGAGTGGCCAGTCCTAGGACAAGGTGATACTGATAAATTGCTTCCTGCTGAGGGCAAACAGACTAAAACAAATGATAATGGTGGGAGAGTCTATGTGGACAAGTGCAAAGAAATGGAATCTACACCTTAAAGGCATCGTTGTTTGGACAGATTGCATTGGAGGTCAGAGGTAGGTTCACGGGCAAAGAACAGACTTGCCATCCATGGGACGATTAGTGAGTGTACACATGCAGAGAAAGACCTAATGAATTTAAGAGAAGGGCTGGGAGGTGTAGGTAGCTCAGTTGTAGCGTGCTTGCCTAGCATGCGTGAAGCCTTGCATTCAATCCTAGCTCCCTGTTTACTGAGGTTCACCTTACATTGGTCATGTTGGTGCATCTCCGAAAGCGCAGCATAGGAGGTATAGGTAGAATGATCAGAAATTCAGGATCATCCTCAAGATTGGTTTGGTGATGTTTTTTAAATTTCCAGGATAAATGAGGGAGTTGTTCTTCTCTAAAGAGAACCAAAAATATAATTTTGCTTTTGTGAATTGGTAACTTACCTATGTAAATTTATTCTGCATACAAATCGCGATACAGTGATACTACACATAATGCCTGAGAGCACTGCCACCTGGGAATGTCAATCTCCTAGAGTTTCCCTACTTTATTTCAAGCAGGAAGCCATATGACGACTGCAACCAGAAAAACAAAGGAAGAAAATCCTAACTTCCAGGGGAAGTGAGCAGTGGGCAGACACATGGAAAGAAGTCAGCGACAGAAGCTCACTAGATGAGGCCAGGGTCCCAGAATCTTCAGCCCGAAACCGAGGCAGGAGGACGGGTATCATTCCATAGACTCGAGCAATCCTAAAGAGAGACTGTGGAAAGTTATGTCGCATGTGATACAGCTCGCCTGGGAAACCAGAAAGCTTTTATAATTTGCAGGTTCCAGACGAAGGTTGGGACAGAAAGAAGCTAATGTGTGTGTGTATTGGGGCTGGGGTGAGAGAGAGAGAGAGAGAGAGAGAGAGAGAGAGAGAGAGAAGAGGAGGAGAGAAGAAGATGAAGGAATTGAGTCAGGCAATAGTATGTAATTGATTGCTGGAGAAGACAGATCCATTTTCAGTGTTGACTCTGGGTGTGCATGTGTGCGTGAGACCAGAGAGTGAGTCCAAGGCTATGCATACTGCATAGGTACTCAGGAGCTGAGCTACAGTTCTTTTGTTTTTTCTCTTTTAAATGCCTCTCATTATGTAAACATTACTCAGCTGTGAAAAGGTCATTTTCTGTTCTTTTCATTTTTCAATTTGTTAATTTTTAAGAAGTGATTATACAGTCTTGAATGTATGGGTGTCCCTAGACGCAAATTATTTCATTGCTTGCCAGGTTTTGTTCTGTGCACTGCATAGTGTCCCATCTTTTGGGAAAAAGAACTGCTAAGGTTCATAAATAACATTAAGTGAACTCTCAGGCCATAATTTCATTTTGAATGAGTGAAACCTATGAAAGATGACACGTTTTATACATTTTATCTATTTGTACGCTAGTGTGTATATTTGATTTATCGATACATTAGTGTGCTCTGCTAAGCAAATGAACAGCACTCTTTTAAAAGAATTCATTCTAGTTTTCTTAGAGACATGATTGTTCAAGTAACATTTTCATAACTTTTTTCCAGAAAAATGCTACCACGACTCAAAATGGCTTAAAGTAGACAAACCAGCATTATGTCTCTTTAAGAAGTGTGAAATAACCTTTAGTTATTTTAGTAATAAATTAAAAACTGAGATTTATGTGAATTTAAGGAATGAAGGGAAACATGCCAAGTCACATAGTGGGCATGTATAAAATATTTAGACTTAACGGAAAGAAAGCCAACCTTTATTGAGTTAAGTGTGGGCAGGAACACCATACTGTTGGAATGATTGATGCTTTTCTCCTCACATGTAACAGGCTAACGTAATTTTGTAGAACCTTTGCTTACTGCTTACAAATTATCCAAAATTCTTTTTCAGCAAAGATAGCAGTGTGTGTTTACCTTCCTGTTCCCCTCCCTCTGTCCTTCCTTCTCTTCTTCCTCCTTCCCTTTCCCCTCCCCCCTAATTTTGGAGGGCTTTATTTCTGGATTGTTATTTTACATGTCCTTATTTGTACACATCCTTGAGAATTCGACAAATGTTTTCAGATCAATAACTGTTTTATAAGAAAGAAACTCTACATAGTAAAAATGCAGTGTGGCAGGCAGGAAACTGGCCCGACTAACACACTTCTGCATTCTTTTCCTGTCCTCCTTACTTACTCAAATAACATTTCCGGCTCGGAGATATAAAAGGCATAATGCTGAGATAGTGAGAGGTGGGACCTGTAAAATGGCTCAGTGGGTAAAAGGAGCTTGCATGCAGACTTGATGACTTGGGTTCAAGCTACAGAACCCAAAGGGTAGAAAGAGAGAACCGCTATTTGAATGTTGTCCTCTGGCTTCCACATGTATACCACGTGTACACTCTCTCTCACTGTCTCTCTCTGTCTCAAATATATATATATATATATTTTTTTTAAAGATACAAAGTCATATAAAAGTGAAAAAGATATAAATCAAAGTCATTATAAAACTGTTCATGAGATACAGCAAGAAAACTCGTACGTTTACGTCTTCAGCAAACAGTATCTGGGTATTATCTGGTCCACACTCATAGTAAGTTATCAGTGAACAAGCCAGGCAAATTCCTCTTTTAATGAAACTTGTATTCCAGTGCTGAAATTGGACAATGCAGCAGTAATGATAGAAGAAGTAGTGAGTCACAGTTGTTAGAGGCGGGGGACAGTAAGCAGTGTCGTCTCAGTTGGAACAGTGACGTGGAAATGGGTCGTCGTCTTTGTCAAGAGTCTGTGGTTGCTGCCGCTCCTCTGCAGATGAGAATGGACCTATTTCGGTCATGATCCAGGGGCGTGGTATTCAGACTAAGAGTGAATAATGCATGTTCAAGCCTCTGTCCAGGAAAGGATGGGATACCACTGCAGATCAGAAAGAAGCCCAAGGAGCCCTGTATATGGCTGAGAAAAGCGATAAGGCAGACTGTGGCCTGGGGCGAGTGGAACGAGTCGGACAAGGAGAAGAGGTCTTGGAGGGTACTGAAGGATTTGGAGAGCAGTTTGGGTATAAACAGGGTGTGGTGCGGCCTGATGGAGCTTTCTGAAAGATGCCTAAGATTATTGATAAAGGCTGGATGAATGTTTGTCTTGATGGAAATTACAGCCCAGTGAGTGAACTGGGAACATGCAGGTGACACCACAGGGGAAACTTGCTAAAGCGTGTAAGAGGGCCACACAGGCCAAATGCCATCGGACAGAGCAATGACTCGGCCAGAAAGAGCAAGAAAGCTGTGAACGGGTCAGATATCTACCAGAAAATTCCATAGCAGGAAGGGCAAGAGGTTTAGTTTGTATTTGGTAAGAAAGTAAGGTTGACATCAGATCAGGGATGAATTAAGAATTTGCACTCTGCGTCATAGAATCCCACTGAAAAAGGCAGGAAGTCAGGGAAGCAGTGTTTCGAGAGCTGCAGTGAGTTCGGGAATCTGCGTGTAAAATATGCTTGGGCAGGGCTTGACTTTGCCACTGAGCAAAATGTGGGGTGAGGTTTGTTTTGTCTTCATGCATGCAAGGATGTTAGACTGGGCATTCTTCAATGTGCCATGTTAAATTTAGCAAAGCCACACTGCAGTGTCCAATCTAGAAAATACCATGGATGTAAGTGCAAGCCATCATTATAATGGCTGGTTAATGTAGAAAGCCTGCATCTCACTAGCTAAGGTCATTTCAGGGTTTCCTTAGCGCCCCTTTCTTAGCTCGCTGTGTCTTTTTTTGCCAATACACTTTGCAAAGAGCGAATCCACCTTGTTAAGCTTAGCTAGGTGAAAATTCCAAATGCGTTTTTCTCATTGTAGAATCTAGTTGAATGCAGTCCTTCGTGGACTTCATTTTAAGAAAAGCCTTCCTTTTTTGTCTTTAGACTAACATTTCTTTTCTTTTCGTATTGCCTGAAAGAAGGGGGAAGTAAAGTGTGAATTAAACCAAATGGGTCAGAGCACGGCGTTCTGGGGCTGTTCTGGAGTTTTCCTGGCGTGGCTCACATGCCGCTGTGGATGATCTGCATGGTCATGGGTGTTCTGTAGAAGCTGCCCACCATTCCCTGCTACATCCCTCTGTAACAGTGAGCTTACAGCAAGTACTCGAAAGACGCTGCCCAGCACAAGTAGAAGCCTTGTATTCTCATGGTATTCCTGTCCTCCAGACTGTCAGCACATGGTAACAAACCATTATTAATCTTGGTGCCCTTTCTTTGTGATATCTGCCCTTTTGAATAAGTGTAAATATTCAAACACCTCATTAGTAAATAAGACTGCACTTCAGAGGCAGAATTTTTTTTATCATATTTAGACAACTGTGGCAACCACTTGGAACTGAACGCAGTACTGCGGATGGGCCATGATCAGATTTTGCATCTTTAGTCCTAAGAGTTATACTGTATCATCTTCAGCTTCCTGTGGTTTTCTTCTTGGCCTTGGAAAGTGACAAGATAACAACATTCTCCAATGCTCTCCTCTGTCCAGCATCCTCAATCAAGGGTTCACCAAACCTGCTCCATTCTGCTGATGGAATGTAAAGATGCCAGGCTGCGGGGGAAGCGATGATGTTCTCCGCATGATTATAACTTTAGACTCCTGTGCCAAACTAAATGGGACAAGCTGTGCTCAAATTATTGTTTGGGGTTAAGTGTCTTCATCATTCATTCTAGACATGCTGTACTATTGCTTGGAAATACATTTGAAACCATTTTGTGAATGATTGCTCCAGAAATTCTTCCTGTGTATGTTAGACCAAATAGGGCTCCTTGGCCAGACTGGCACATGTAGGTGTTAGGTTAAGCTTAATGTGTGTTGAAACAGCAAGACTCAAAGCGGGTACAATGTTGAGCATCATGCATTCATTTCTCAACTTGTTCTTCATTCATTTATTTGTGTAGGAGGGCAGGTGCACGCATACCCTGTACACCTGGAGGAAGTACACAAGAGTCCTTTTCTCCTTCTACCTTTTGAATCCCCGGGGATTGAACTCGGATTGTCGGGCTTGGCATCAAGTGTCTTCCCACTGAGCCATCTCGCCAGCCCTCATTTCTGAACATGTTTTTATGCACTGCAGCTTCTACTGTATTACCACAGGGTTTTTCTCATCTTTCCCGTTGGCTTTCTGGGTAGTGATTATCATAGGTGCCCTGAGCAACTTGGAACAAAAAGGAGAGGGAGAGAGAAAAGAGGGAGGGAGAAAATATAAGAGAATTAAGTAAATGTGTAAGGCAAACAAATATAAAAATAAAACAAACAACCAAAACTCTTATAAACCATTGTAGGACAGATATTCTCTGTACAGAGTTTACAGAGAATATCTGTCAACTCTAAGCAATATTTATCACTAATTTAGTTTACTTAGAGACACATAGGATCAGAGTATTCAGAATTTCACATGTGTGTTACTGACAAATATTGCTAAACAACACAGGATCTGCTTAATTTCATCACTTCAGAAATTACAGTAAATCTATACATATTTCTCTGGAGAAGAGTTACCGCAACTTTTAATCAAATTCATTAGTCAAAAAGATGTATGTGTATGTATGTGTATTTCAGTAATACACATTTTTTCACAATGCTTAAAATTAAGTCCATTGGCTAGAAAGATGTCTCAGAAGTTAAGACTCTGCCTTGCAAGCAGAAGGTTCTGAGTTCAAATTTCCAGGCTCCATGTAAAACACTCCAGGTGGAAATGGTAGTGGCCTGTACTTCTGGCCCTGGTAGGTGGACCCTGGGAAATTCCAGAGCAAAGCAAAAAGGAGTTAGAAGCAATCCAGGATGATTCCTAAAGTCACCCTTGGCCTGTCACAGAGACACACACAGTTCCTTCAGACACACACACACACACACACACACACACACACACACACACACACGATAGAAGATAGATAGATAGATAGATAGATAGATAGATAGATAGATAGATAGATAGATAGATAATGAAAATTAAGCCCATTATGGCATTTGCCAAGCAGTTGCCTTAATCGCCCCCATTGTGACTTACTCAGATTAACATGGTACTCTGTTAGTTTTAGATACGTAGAAATATTTATACCTGTTGCATTTATATTTTCTGTGTTGTGTTGCTGTTAAAACAGTAACAATAGAAAGTGTTCTTAAGTTTGCTTAAGAGGTGCATTAAAGTTTCTGACACATTTCTTATTCCCTCCTCCCATATTTTCTTTTAAGTGTGAATTTTCTTCATTTGGTTCTAGGAAGCCTCCGAGGTGTACTTTTGAGTAGCTTTACACACTGCCATCGATTTTAATGTGGGACACCTATAGGAGCTACTTCCAACCTGGGAGAGTAGGACTCAGGTGGAAAGCAAGAGGAAGGGTCTGGGATGCGGAACAGTAATTGGAAAAAGAGAAATAAATCCTTCTCTTTCAGTTGCTTCACTGAGTCCCAATGTTCCAGGTAAAGCGCACCTGCTGAGTGGCGAGAACAGGTACATGCTAGCATCCATGCTAGCATCCCATTAATTTCAGAAGCATGGCAGTGGGCTACAGCTTCCCAGCGGGTGTGCTGGGCTGAAGGAAGAAAGGAAGGACAGGAGGCATAGGACAGAGCAGGAAGGAGGCAGCCCAGATAGTGCATCCTCAAATGAAGGGCAGAGTTCAGCTTCTCTTCTTCTTCACTTGCACTTATAGAAATCTCCCCTTGGTTTCCTAGTAGTTCTACACATTTTTTGCAGCATTTGAAGCTGTGCTAGAATTATGACAGCATATGTTAAAATTATGCAATGTGGCTCAGTAAAATAAGCTAACGTTTCCTGACGCGATTTTTTAAAATACAGCAGACTGCAAAGTTACCCTGATAAGGAGCTTGGCTTTGATTACAATAATGAGATCTATGGTATGGTGTCAGAAACTGTCTTGCAGTTGACACAACAATCCATAATTTATAGATTGCCTTAAAAAATTAAAAGACAAAGTCAATTATAACTAATTATGACGCTATCTCCGTGTAAGAAGTTATTATATCCTTTGGGAGAAAGGAAGTAATGTCACGTCAGTCAGGAATCTTTAGCTCCAGTTTCCCACTTCTATCTTAAGAATTTCTCAGTTTTGTTTCGAGAGAATCCTAAGCCACCGGAAGCCTGAAACCATGCTATTTTTAGAAATAACTCTGGTAGCTTCTCTCCGTCATCTCCCTCTCCTGTTCTAAACCCTATCAGTGCTACATCTTCAGAGTGGTTACTGGAAATTGTGCTCAGTGACTGCTGAATCATTCAGAACTGAATATTAAATTACACCAGAGAAAACAGTAATATTAAAATGAATTCTAGCAAATTTCTGTTATTGTTGTTATTACCCCTATTGAGTCTGCTTTCTAACGTTCCATAGGAATTTTTTTTTTAAAAAAAGCAAAGCATTGCATATTTAGTAATTTTTTTAAATCTCATCATGGTCAGCTTTTTTCTTTAAGAGTCATGCACAAATTATTTGCAGATGATACTACAAGGTGAAGCATTTTCTCATCTTTGCAAGGATGTAACCGGAGGTTCATGTTGTCTTGTAATTTAATGCCATGATGAGATAAATACATCAGTCTTTGCAAAGAAAGTGGTGATTAGGAGGAAAGAAAAGATCCTCTTTATGTCTAAAGTTCCTGAAAATATAATGACCTCACACATTAATAGCTGTGTATCAACTCATTGCTTAGGCTTCTCTTGCGCATGCTTGGACCATCAACCACTTCTGTTTGATGTTGTGAGCCAGCCCCCACACAAGTGCGTGACATGGACTTCTTTAGAAAGGAAGAAGGAACATTCTGAAAATCGCACTAAGAGAATATGCATTCAAAGAAAACAAGAAACAATAAACCAGTTGTTTGAGTGACATTGTAAATTGGCCTTTTGTGGATTTGGGATGTCTTATGTTAGGAAGTTTTCAAAGGATCACCTAGTCGAAGGGCCAATGATGAAGATAATTCAGAGTAATTCAGAGTGTGCGTTGTGTCATGGATTTTAGGAATCCTCTCAAAAATGAGGCCAGAAATACCATGAAAATACAATTGCCTTTGTTTGGTAAGGCTTTGGGGCACTCATGTGAAAGGTGAAACCACTTTGAATGAGTCTCTGTCAGCAGCACATGATGTTGTGTTGCTCAGAACTGACATTTCCCCTATTAAGGGTGTGAAGTCATTTTTTTTTTCCTCATGAAGTCATTAAATACCATTATTGATTCGTTGAGTCAGATTGTACTTTCATTCTGTGATCATTATATGCATTAAAGTTGTCTTGATTTCAAGCAGTTTAGGCAGTAGATATCATGTCTGAAGCTTAAAACTAAAGAAATAGACAATAAATATCATATCTGAAGCTTAAAAATAAAGAAATAATGTCAAGCTTAGAGTTAAAAATAACATTGATGCCAATTAGGAAAAAGACACAGGATCATTTTTATCTAGAGTTACAATAAAGCTAATGGCTACCAATATATTACCGTTCATCTTCTGTGTTTCATGTAGAATTCCTAACTTCTTTTGAATTGATAAAGTAAAATTAATAAAGTTGTAATGCAGGTCCATGTAATATTCCTCTTCTCCCACTATGGTTTTTAAAACTAGTTGTAATTAGCTCTGCTGATTTACATGGGTCTATTCTCTCCCAGTTTTGTAGTTTTCTGCCCTCCCCCAAGACAAATGCAAACAAAGATCAATTCCTAGACAGATACTTGGTTCTTTAGGAAGTAAAGTGGGGAACTGGGGGAGGAAAATGAAAAGATATCTATGTATGATGTTCTGATCTAGAAATGTAGCTAGATTCTTCCATTGAGTAAAGAGCTTTTACCTAATCTGTTTTATGTTGTATTGCTTATTTAATTGAAATGATGTAAAAGTGATGTGTCTGCATAGTTCCTTAACACAGTCTTTGTCAAGGGAAACACAGAGGGATCTGTCATCTCATATTTCTGTACACTGAGCTCTGTGTAATATACTTTCCTTGTGTTTCACTTGAGGGTTAGCCTTACAAATGCCAGGAACTTAATAACTTTTGTCCTGGGACAGTGTTTTAGATGATTTCTCCTAACCTCTCCTTTTGGAATTTGAGCATCAATCACTATGAACCACAGTGACTTGATAGACTTTCTCACAGGGCAGGAAGTGACTAGGGAGGGGCTTTAGCCTCCAGTGTAGCAGGAGAACCAATGGTACCAAGTTTATTGCAACAACATCTTTGGAGAAGTTGTTTGCTCAGCACTCGCCCGTAGACCTCTTGCCTTCTTCATTGAAGGAAGGCTGAGCGAAGCTGTGATATTAATGAGTTATGACAAGCCTTTCTGCCTGTCAGACAGAGGTTCCCGCCTTCCCCCTTTAAGACAAAAACTTAATGGAAGATGCTCAGATGGGCGAGCCGTCTGATGATACCCCTTAAGTGCTCATCCTTTTTTCTGATGCGCATATTCAGAGAGCTGTGAAGCCGCTAGTGGCAGCGTTTAATACCGTCTTTCTCGTGATGCCTGAATAATTTTCCAAAGGCCGATCGCTGGAACTGCCCGTGAACGCGGTTATTTGTTTGTTCTTCACCTTGATCCTGGAGGAATGCTGACCTAGCTAATCGGCAGGACGCTAGGGGGGGAGGGGAGGGTTTCATATTCATAGCTCTGGCTGGTCTTTTCAGTCTTTTCAAATAAACACAATATCGAAGCTAGTGATCAGCTACATTAATAGAGAAACCAGGCTGCTGCCCCTTTGCAAAGTGCACCCAAAACGAAGTCTTGGTGCGGTGAAAAATGAAGACTTGCCTTGCATGTTTTTCATGGATGTGTGTGAGAGGAGAGGAGAAAACATAGGCTGTTGTGGTGAGTTATAGAATGTTCCTGAACTCTCCCTCTGGTCTTGCTCATTATGTTAAACAGCTTTGCTTTTAAGCTTCCGTAGCTTTCGTTTTATGTGTACTGGCCTTCATTTGCAGAAATGTTTCAAGTTCACGGTCCTAAAGTCATTTTGAAAACGGGATGTAATTACAAAGGTATCTTATGCTTACCAACAGCTTTTTTGGATCAATTTAATTATCATTACTTGTGGATACTGTAAATTGAATATCCCTTCCCTAATTACATTAAACTCAGGGGTTAGCTGCTTAAACATCTAAATGAGAAAAGTTCACCCTTTGCTATAAATAGGAGAATTGTTCTCTTCTTTGGACTGACCTTAGAAGCTAAGCATTTTACATGATACTGTCAGGTGAGCATTATGAAGACAGTCTGTAATGAGACCAGTAATGAGAAGCTAAGGTACAATGGCCCTTGGAAAAAGTTAATTTATTCAGCATTTTCCTATTGCATGATGGAATTAAAGTTTGTGTGTATGTCCAGCTTCCCTTTTTAAAGGGGCCCTAACGCTGTTCTGGTTTCCTCTTATTCTGCCAGTAGTTTGAAGTGGTTTAATATTACTGTTCCTCCTTAATGGAACCTACCATTAAAGTAGTGAATTAGTCTTCCCTTTTTAAATAGAGCTAATTTACTAAGGGAATGTTTCATTTGTTTATTTTACATGTCTTCCCCTTTTCCCTTTTATATAGATGATATAAAGGAATCTATTCAAGTCACTTACAGAATTGTTGTTTTTTTTTCCCTGAGAGGGAAAAGATGTCTTTAGATACCTAAAAGGCAGGAAGTGATATTTTTCTCCATGTTGCAGAAAATCAGCTTTTAATTAGTTGATGTATGTGTCTTTGGTTGTTTTTTGTCATCTGCTCAACCCAAGTGATTTTGTGTGTATAAGAAAGCAGAGATGGATTTCCGCTTATTATGGGCCTGGTGGGTTTCAGTGCTCTGCATAGCTGCTTACTTTTAGTTATTTTGTTTTCTCTCCTGATTGTAGCATCATTAAAAATCTGTCCATCTCCTCACTGCTGAAAGCTTAAAAAATGTAAGCATGCCGACCTATTGTTACAGTGCACGTCTACCTATTGGTACAGTATGGGTCTCCTTCTGAATGTGCTTTGTGATGTATCTTAAAAACTTGCAAAACATTGGGCTGGAGAGGTGGCTCAGGGGTTAAGCCTCTGCCTTGCAGGCGGAAGGTCCTGAGTTCGGATCCCAGATCCCACTGTATAGACGCCAGACAGAAGCAGGGGCGGTCTGCGCTTCTGGTCCTGGTAGGGTGGAGCCTGTGAATCTCGGGGCAGAGTAAACAAGGAGGAGGTGGAGGCGGTTCATGGTGGTTCCTGAATTCGTACGTGGTTGCACACACACACACGCACAATTGAATAAATAATAATAATAATAATAATAAACATTTAAAAAAACTTGCAAAACAGGATCAAGTGTGCAACCAGGTGACATAATTCTTGAGGTTACTACGAAAGATTTTTATTGTACAAGATAAGTAGTTAAAACCATTAATAAGCAACGGCCCATCTTAGATCAGAACATATCCTGAATGCTTTCTGGATTTTTCTCAGGTAAAACACCACATAACAAGAAATAAAGCAGGCTACAGTATTAAACAATGGGCAAATATTTTGGATCTCTGCATTTTCCAAAGTAGTTCACTTCACACTGAGATTACAGTGAAAGTTACATACAAACTGCTATTTTTAAACTCTCTCAACTGTATTTAATATTAGAGATTTACGTTTAGTGTAGTATGCTAAATAACAGGACAGAGATGGTTGAAAATTGCATTTTGATATGTCTTTTAAAACAGCTTTTAAAAATACAGATCTTTACATAAATCACTGCAAACCCCAATGAGATGGTGCTTGCTGGGTCTCCTCTTTCATGGGGCAGAGACTGACTAGGGGCTCTTTAGCCTCCAGTGGAACAGGACCAAGTGGTACCAAGTTTATTGCAGCAACATCATTGGGGAAGATGTTCCAGTGGCTGGAAGTAGGAAGCAGCAGTGACAGTTTTCCTATTAAGCAGACACTGAACTCTGGGATTACATTTTTACTGTTAGAAGATTCTTCATAGTATTGGAACTTTAAAACCAGACAGCCATTCCATGCGTCCGATACAATGAGACAGTTACCAACCATTGGCAGTTTAACTTTATTTTTTCTTTATAATAATAAAGACAGACAATTCCAGGTAACATTGATCCATAGGGATTAGAGAATGATTTCCAAGAGCCTGCACTTAGGATTCCTCCTGAAAGGAATTTATCAGTCATTGAGTAATGATAACGAAGGTTCTAAAAAGAAAGGGGTGTTTTGAAGCATAGACAGGCACCCATGCATCTTAAAATTAAGCAGGGGAGGAGGGGGTTGTATTGTCATTAGCTCATGCATCACGTGACTACTCCTTCTACTGTAAGCGTCGAGGTTCTCAGCCCAAGGTTTCTGGGACCCACCATCTCTTAAGACATCGTCTTCCTGGAACGAAGTTGCTGACTCACGCAATGTCTGTCCATAGCATCAATTAGGGCACCCGAGATTCCAAGTGTTTTTGAGGCTGATGATCATTGACACACATTAAATTTAGCTCTGAAATTAAGGCCTATTAGGAAAACTACTCCTCATCACTTCTTCTCACTTCTTGAGGATTGTGTGCATGGTGTGGAATATTGATGTGCTTCTCCATGCCCAGTGTCACGATCTCTTCTCATTACTCTAATTATCTTTTGCTGAGATGGTACCAAATTGGGCAGCATCTTGCTAAAACCCTTCTCCCATTAGCTTTTACAGTGGCTTCCCATGCACCCTTACATTTTATTAAAGTTATTTTCTTGGAACCTTGTTAAATGCCGGTCTTATAATCCTGGGTTTCAGTGCAATCCTTAGGGTGGTGTACATATAGCGCAACATCTCTGTAAATTTGGCCGTTAGGCATATTTTCTGAAGAGTTAACTAGCTTTGTATCATTCATTTGCATTAGGCATTTACCAGAACTTGTAGTATAGTTCTAGAAGAAGCCTGAAGGTAGAGTTATGGATGTTATTTTTAAAAATCTTTTTATATGTATACATGCATGAGTGTGTATGTGTGTGTGTGTGGGGGGGGACTTTAATATGTGTATCTGTAGTGGCCAAAGGGTGACATGGGGAATCATCCCAGTTTGTTCTACCTCCATTTTGCTTGCTCTGGGGTTTCCCAAGTCCAGGTCCGGAAGTGCAGACCACTGCTATTTCCACCCAGAGTTTTTACATGTGATCTGGGATGTGAACTTCTGCTTGAGAGACAGAGTCTTTAGCCCCTGAACCACCCATCTAGTCCCTGGATGGAATCTAAACTTTGTATGCTGTGGGCATCTACACAATAATGAGATTGAAATGGTTTGACTTGGCAATAAACGACTTCTTTGGCAATAAAGAAATAAATGGGATTTGGGGTTATTTAAACTAGGGTGATCTGAACACTGTCATTAACACTGGAGGTTAAAGAGTCCAGTTTTAATGTGTAGGGAAGTTAGGACACATAGGAAAGTCTCAGTAACAAAAGATTTCTCAGTGTCCTCTGTGGTATTATTGGCCCCACTCCTCAGGTGTCATGACTGAATCCCACGGGAGTTGCAGCAAGCCAGTAACTTCCCCCACGTCATGGAACTAACAAGGGCACCCTGTGGTATTTGAACTCAGGTCTTCTACTTAGGAAATTTTATAATGGAAGGTCATCAATCACACACTAATGTGGCCCATGGGTTGACTGTCAGGGTGAAGTCTAAGAAGCAGTATTTAGGCCTCCCCCCTCTTCCTTCATTCCCGTTGTGAAACCTCTCAGCACAGTCTGCTGCCACATTCCTCTCTTATTATCTCTGTCACTTGCCGCAAAGTCATAGCAAGTAGGTAAGTGTAAGTAGAAAGTTTGCTTTCAGGGACTGGGGAGATGGACTCAGGGTTAAAGTGTTTGCCTCTTAAGCAGAAGAATGTGAGTTCCCACCGGTAACAGTTACTCTTTGTGCTACTGTGAGACACCACTGAGGCCTGAACAACTTAAGGAGAGAAAAAGGAGGTTTATTCAGCTTAAGGTTCCAGAGGGGAGTTAACATCTTTCATGACAGAAACACCACGACTGTCAGCAGAAGCTGGAGGCCTCCTAAGTCACATCCTTCATGGAGGCCGAGAGCTGCGGAAACTACCAGATGCAAGCAGACCTCACCTGGAAGTAGGGTAGGACGGATCTACCTCCAGGCTCACCCCCTGGGACTGCCTTCCTACAGCAAGGCTCCACCTCTTAAAGATGCCATAACCTTCACAAACAACTAAAGATTCAACCATAGGAGCCTATGGGTACAACACACCATGACTCCACCTAAAAATGCTGGATGGATATGGCACTGGCCTGGAATTCCAACTCTGAAAGGCAGAGTCTGGGAAACCCCCAGAGCAACACAATATCAGGAGGTAGAACAATCCGGAATGATTCCCAAAGTCTCTCTTGAACCTCCACAGGCATGCACACTGGAGTGCCCTCTTGTACACATACCCCCCCCCCAAAAATAAAACAAGAAAGTACACTTTCAATACATATGATCGTCCAACAGCTCCTTAGGTCCCTGGTTTTAAGAAGTTCTAGAACTTTCACTGCTAGCAGCACCGAGAGAACTGATGGTAAGCTGTGCACTTGAGTAGAGATTATGAACTGAATATTGTATAAGTGACCACAGTGAGACACAGCTTTGAAAATACTCTCTCTACTCATATCTTTTTCTTTGAAATCATTGAAGACCATAATAATGCTGTATACGTAATAATGCTGTATACGTAATAATGCTGTATACGTAATAATG
This sequence comes from Typhlomys cinereus, assembly GCA_023101885.1. NCBI lineage: Eukaryota > Metazoa > Chordata > Mammalia > Rodentia > Platacanthomyidae > Typhlomys > Typhlomys cinereus. Next base: position 313,698 of record JALPQD010000401.1, read on the forward strand.
CTGTATACATAATAATGGTGTATACATAATAAGCATCAGCCAGCAGATGTCACCGTGAAGAATCTGCTTCTAAAGGGAAACAGACAAGCTTTTCCTTCCATCACGTTTTTCTTCAAATAGCATCAGGGCCAGAATCCAAAAGAGTGAAAAATAATGTTTCAAGGAAAGCGCATCTATGACTTCTGGTTTAGCCATCAAAATATTGTTCCTGGTGCCAGAAGTGATTCTGGTCCGTGTCTGAGGCTGCCACACGAAACAGTGTCTTCAGGAACTGAATACTCAAGTAACTGAGACATAATAAAACAAGCTTGAGTCAATTTGGAAGGTCGATCGATGAATTATTAATTAAGTACATACCGAAAGGTACACAATTAGACCATGTTCCAAAGACTACCTCAAAAAGTACATTACCAGCTGTATTAAAAGTTATGAGACTCACACGCTTATGAATTTCATCTAGGTTATAATATTAATCTGCCAAGAATATTACTGATCCTTTCTGTATTTGCTAATGCCGGTCACGTGTGTGTGTGTGTGTGTGTGTGTGTGTGTGTGTGTGTGTGTGTGTGTATGTGTGTGTGTGTGTTTTAAACTAGAAGCCAAAAATGTAAGCCATTGCAATCTTGAATAACTCTCACTGTGCAAGTCTAGTATCTTTCCTTTCTCTTATCTCTTTCTTGATCCTGAATTGCGGTGGGCAACATACTTGTTGAAAAAAGAATGAAACATAACACCCAAAGTGATAGCCACTTACTTTTCCAAGTGGATGGAGTTGAGGAGATTTTATTTATTTATTTATCTTCGTTTACTTGTTTAGTCTTTTGGTTGCATCAACTATAACCTTGCAAGAAAGACTGACACGGGAAGAGATATGGCTCAGAAGTTAAGTCTCTGCTTCACAAGCAGTAGGATCTGAGTTCGGATCCCAGATTCCACATAAAAACACCAGGCGGAAATGATGGCAACCTACAAATCCAACCCTAGAAAGCAGAATCTGGGAAACCCCAGAGCAAAGTAATAAGGAGGTGGAGCAATCCAGGGTGATTCCCGTGTTACCCTTGGACCCCCATAGATTCCAATCTCTCTCTCTCTCTCTCTGTCTGTCTCTCTGAAGTAAGATGGACATGTATTATTTGTATTTCAGAAGTAAAGAGAAAGCGGTGCCATAGAGACCATAAGACAATTTAGCCTATAATGCCTCAGATGAATTATAGTGTACCAGCGAGTGCTTGTCCATGGATGGTAAAAGCGAAATAATGCAAGTACCTTTGGTCCATGAGCAGTGCCTCACCTGTGGCCTTCAGTGCAGAACTTAGCATGGTGGTGCTGATAATTAGCTCTAAATCAGCCAATAATTAGGCAGTGAAAACATGGTGAGTGAAAAGAAAAAAGTCAAAGTTTGAAGGAGGCATTGAAATCAAAAACAGCTAAACTTGCAAAGTACAGGATTTTTATCGAATGCTGGATTACATGTGATCAACCTTTGCATTAATCTTTCTAACTTCTGTCCTGGGTACATTAACAGGGCATTTTGCCCAGACTTTATCAATATGAGACAGGCACTGTAATTAGTGGACTTCAGCAAAATGAGCTGGGTCATATTTTAGAGTATTTGTGTTTTCATAACCTATTTTTAATTAAGTTCATTTAGCTATGTAGCATGCCCAATAGTACAGTAAGACTCATCACGAAGCATTGTGATCCCTGCTGCTCTTGTACTGCTCTCTGTGTGTTTAACGGGTAGTTACATCCAATCTGCTAGATAATGTTATTTCAAAACTCATCAATTTTAGATATTATTTACTAATGTAACATGAGGGCACACCTCTCTTACAGTTGATCTGCATGTGTTTCCCTAGTACAATATATAATATGACTTTTTAATTTAGTAACTAAGTATATACTGCTGAGTTGTGTTCTGTCATAACTCGTTTTTCTCTACAAATCTTCACTTTTTTACTTTTTTGCTTAGGAGCAAGTCCTTGAGATTCATATACATACAGGGAAGTTCACAGTCGCTCCATGTCTAAATACATCTTCCTCTCTTACCTATAAATGTTCAGAGCCATCTTTATCCAAAGCCGGTTTCTTTCTCTGTAAGAGGATCTTGTGCTAGCATCTAAGGTTAGAGAATTCTATTGCTGATGTTTGTAAATAGACTGAAGAAGGGGACTGTTGGCCGAACTATTCTGTCTTTAAGGCTATTGTTTCTTGCTTCTATTTTTGGAGACAGTTTCTTGCTACTTTCCACAAAGGCCTGCAACTCACGGTGCAGACCAGAAAACCTTAAATGCTTGGCCCTAAAGACTGGGGAAATAAGAATGTGCCACCACATCTGGATACAATTTATTTTTAACTTACCCCTGTCTCTGTCACTCCTGATGTCCCAAAGTCACTGATTCTTCTTCATTTTCTCCAAGGAATATACCACAAATCTCTTGCTTTTCAGGGATGGGGATGTCCAGAGAATTAGAGGAACTGTATACATAGTCTGGGAGTTTTTTATTGGCTGGGAAGAGTGGAAAAGGGAGAGTTTTAGCCTCTACCCCCAGAGTTCTGTCCCATATCTCGCCTCTGGTTTTTGTCTTACCTCCATATGCTAAAGACTGAATTAGCTTTCTTCTCATAGCTTTATGGTTCAGCTAGTGGATTCTGCCCTCATTTTGTTCCTCTAAGTCTTCTTTTTCTTACAGAAATTAGATTTTCTTCTGCCACAGAAGTTGTACATTTCCTAAGCTGTGCATTTCCTGTCCATAACTATGTGTACTTAATGCATGTACAATGATTCAAACAATCCCGTCTCCTTAGCACAGATCACACAAGGATTGTACATTTCTGAGATTCCTCAGGCCCAGCTCATACTTTTCATCTCAATATCAGGTTGTCTGTCCCAGCAAATGTGGCTTTTATGGCTGAAGGTAAAAACTCTAGAGCGGATAGGGCCAAGCTTTTTGCTTAGATATGACAAGTCCTGCGTGAACTCATATTGCATAGTTGCAAAGTATGTCGCTGGCCATGCCCACTTGGCAGTCACGGGGGGAGAAATTACCCACCACCTTCAGGGTCCTCTCATAACTCCCTCACTTATTTCGAGCATTGCCAAATACCAGCTTCTCTGTCACTTTCTTCATTCTGCCCTTTTGTCTCGCTCTCATTTTCTATTCCTCTTGCCTGACTGCAAAATGCTGTTACAGTGCCTACCATGTGCCTTAGCTCCTAATTGGGCAGCATCCCTTCATAGAGTCAGGTAGAAAGAAAACTAACCTATCATGCGATTTACTTTGTCAATCCCTCTTCTTCCATAACCAGCATGTATGAGCTCCGTGAGGACAGATTTGTGTTTGGTTTGTTTCATTTCCTCAGTGTCCGTAGCAGTGCTTGATGAAGGAAGTACTGCCTTTGCTACCTTGGAATTCACTCCACCTTCCACGGAAGGACGCCCATCTCAGACAGGCACCATTATTCGACAGGTTGTTGAATTCTCTCCTCCAATGGCATAACTGCTTTCATTCTCTTTGATTTTGTGATTTATACCCTAACCATTATTTCAAAGGGTCTGAAGAGGGAAAACAGATTTTTTTTAAAAATCAAATCCTCTCTTATAAAATGGAAATCTTTTTCATGTTTGAAATAAAGAGACTTGATTTAATATATTGAATTTTCATACAAGCTAACTATCAAAGACAGATTTGATTGGGATTTTTAAAAGATAAAAGTCACAGAGTTAAGTGGTCTGTAAATGCTAGAGTAAATAAATAAATTGCTTAGCTTGCTTTCGGGATGTGATTTTGGGCTGACGGATGCTACTCTCTGAATAAGTGATTCATTTTCCCAAGTATACTAGTCAACCTACTTGAAAGTTGGTTAGTGCCTGTGCAGATGTGAATGAAAGGATTCATGAGGCATTGAATGCATTTTCTAACCTGAATACATATGAAGTTTGTTATTCACCTTCAAAGGGCCTATCTGCTATTTTTGGCATGGCTTCTAACCTTATAAATGCATAAAGCAAGTCCATTCCTTGTAGCTGTTCTGGCCGCTGCTGACATTTCCCATCAGTTGTTCATCATTGTCTTAAGACTGTCAGTGAATTGTTCCTGTGTCACCTGCCCTAGCTACAGCTTGTGATCGCCCCAGTCCAGACATGTGTGTATATGCTTATGAGCTTGTTCTCTCTCTCTCACCCTCTCTTCTTCACTTCCTCCCTCTCTCCTTCCATCTCTCATTCCCGCCTTCTTTCTTTCCTTCCCTCTCTCCCTCTCTGCTTGTGCCTTCTTTAACTTAGCATGGCTATAATGTGATGTTTTTTCCCTTTATTCATATGTTAGATTTGTGCAACTTGTTCCTTCTTTATGAGACCATAATATATATTTGTTGATAAACACATCAAGGCCCTCAAAGAGCTGTAAACCTAAACCAACATCACAAGTATCGATGAAAACATTCTGATTCTAATTCCCTGAGAATTACCTTTAGAGCCAGCTTACAAACTACATTGAAAGGTTTTGCTATTGTGCAACTAACTCTCATTTCCAGTTAGACAATACTAATGCAGAACAAATGTCTAAATACACTGGCATTTTTCACTGCAAATAATGTGTGCATGTCTCCAAAAATAAAGCTCTTCTGCAAAGATGAAAATCTGTATCACACCCAAAAGTGTGTGAAGAATATCTTGAAACTGCCAGCTAGCATTCTGAAGATGTGAGAGAGAATCCCTTGAAATGCAAATACTTATTGAAATGTACAAATATTGTACTTTTAAGGAAAATCCCCCTTACCTGCTGCGCTTCCTCTCATGGCCTCCTTTACCTTTATTTTTCATCCCCAGTCTTTATTTCTGTTTCCTCGTGATGTGTTCACTTCCCGCGTAAATCATTCCTTCCTTGACAATGTCATCATGCTCTTCCTGAAACAGCCTTACGTGATAAGGTGGAAGGAGACAGGCTTCAGGTTTCCCCCTCATTAGACCAAAGCAATTTATGTTCTCTAAGGAAAAGCAGATGTTGCCTACGAAATGAATTTTAAAGACAGTAAAAATCTCAGAATGTTACAGACAGGAGACCCATGGAGACAGCTGATCCACTTGACTGCACCTGCTCTGACCTAGAAAGGGGCAAAGATTAGCAAAGCCTGAGAAAGACAGACCAGGAACATCTGCACCTGAGCTTGAGCAGCCCACGACCCGACACTCAGCTGCTAGCTGCATGCATGTCTTGTGCATGCCTGTGAGACGGTGCATAGCCTGTAAGACATTTTTGCCTGCTCTCCTTTTTGAGATGTCTGCTGCTACTTTCAATATGCTTTCAACATCTAGCGATGATCTGGTATGGTTGAAAGTGATTGTTTAGGAATCAGACCCCAAAATCTCATCTTCACACAAAGATAAATATTCCTACCGATAAAATGAGAATGCTAACATTTGCATAATGCAGTTCTAGTAAAAGAAGTAGAAATAATATTTGTGAAAATTCAAAAGATTCTAGGATTGGTTTGGCATATGAGGAGCACATAGAAATATGACCCTATTTCTCTCTGCCTTCTTTATGTTTGAGTACAATTGATTGAGTTTATATTAGGATTTATACGTTTTTTATTTTATATGCTGTTATTAAAACAGTGAATTTCTGGTTTGCAATATTTTAAATGAACTTATAGGTGTTGTTACATACAAGGTTAAAGTAAAGAATGAATGTGGAAGAGGTGAATTTGGAGGCTGATAGCAAAAGCTTCATAGAAGAGCTCTAAGACGTCCTTGCCAACTTCCTCAAATATTCCTGAAGGGTCCTGATTGGTTGCCCGGTTCTTCTATCTCTAAGATCATTGGCCTTCCTTATCCTGACAGCAGCCAATAAAGGTTTGTTGTGGTTTTCTGGATTTTGCTTTCAAGATGATCCATACTGCGGACCATCTTTATCTGCCTTATTCATGATCCATAAAGTCTCATTCGAAGTCAAGTTGCATATTGCGGAAAGTGGAGCTCTAAAGTAGGTCACAGTCCTAAGAGAGACACTGGAATCAACATCCGAAATTGAAAAGCTATTCTCCATACGTATTACGTTTTTAGGTTATCGCTGAGAAAAAAAGCACACTAAAATTAGATGAATCACGGAAGCCCAGAATGGGGAGAATGTAAAAGACTGCAGAATGAGCATAGAGCATTTCCCTTTGTCACCTTTGTCCAGCCATTTGTCCAAAAATCCAAGTCACTGAACACCGTTTTCATGATCTCTGAATGGACCCATTTCAGTCTGTCCTCGTTCTTCAAGTACTTTGTATTTGAGCTTGCTTTCTCTTGCCGTATTATCACTGCCACATCTTTAGAAATCAGTTGCTCTGGATTTACACATTAAAAGAGAAATTTCCATGCCCAGGGAAGCCCAGGGAGGCACTGGTAAGGATACTTTTTAAAAGGAGAAGTTTTAGAAACAGAGGTTGTATTAATTTTCAATTTGGGGAAGGCGATTCTGAAGGGAAAAAAAAGCAATCATGTACTTGGCAAATGCCCACTTTTAAACTGCACTGCTTCTGAATCCATTTCTCCAAATGTCTACTATGTAATTATTGTCATTTCCTTTGGCAAATTATGGCAAATAAGAGAAATGTATCTTAAAGATATTGCTTTACTGTTAAACCTTTATGGTATATTCTTATATAGTGTCCTCTGATTGCTTCAATATATTTTAAATTCCAGTTGGGTCCTGAAAATTATAGTTTCATGTGCCCTGAAGCTAATCAGATGATTTTTGTTCTTTGGGTGGTTAGTGCTCAGTCTCAGGCATTGGGTTTCCTGGCTTGGAATTCCGGTTCCATTTCTTAGCCAGCTGAGTGATCTGACATGCCTGACTCAAGTTGATAAGCCTCAGTTTTCTCTGTATACAATGGGGATAAATACAGCTTACCTCATCAAACTATTATGAGAATAGACATCCAGTGTAATATTGCCAGTGCTCAGCTCATATAGATTCTTGCCACTGTTACTGCTGGTGACAATGTCGGACTTTTCTCTGTTATAAGTACTTTGTAGAGGAGTATTGAACATTACTTCAGATATTCCGAAGGAATTTTTGTTTTCATTTGGAGATAGGCAACATCATCTATGTCATTCTTTAGAGTACCTGTTCCTTTGAGAGTTCTCTCTGTTGTAATTGTGATCATGTATGGTTTACTTGGCTGTTAATTAAATAAGCATTTACTATATTCTAGATTAAAGATTATGTTAACCTACCCAAGTTAACTTGCTGTCCATAATGACTGAAGGATTGACCATTCTATAGCAATTCCTACCATCATTATGATCTAAGTTTCATGAAATTCATAAAATATTTTTATTCTTTATGAGTAATCAGGTTAATTTACTTTCAGATATCACCCAACTTTAAAAAAAGTTACATACTGGTAGTATCTTTAGCATGTTCTGATGAGTACTGGTGTATTTTTATATGAATTCATTCCGGTAGCTGTCAGCTTTTGTGTAATTGAATAAGAAATGAGGCAGTGGGGTTTTCCTCTGTTGGAACCCAAGTGACAGACTGATGGAGACTTTCTATTGTGTTTCCTGGCTGCCTACCTGTGTCCTTGTCTTGGTTTCATAAGTAGGAACATTTTTTTTAGAAACAGTTGATAAACTCAACTCCAACAGAGAAATAAATTACATGTCAGGCATAACGAGGCATCAACATCCAGTAAGTCTTCCTTTGCTTGTAAAACTGGCAGCATGCAGTAAGAATCAATAATTATTTATTACTGATTCCCTAACACTGGTGCTGATTCACATGCAGCCATGTGACTAAATGTAACAGAATTATCAGTTATTTGACATGCACTCACTCTAATGCACATGGATGAAAAACGAGTGATAATCCAACATGGATCCTTTGTATTTGAGTGGGGAAGCTTCCATCCTGAAGCCCAGGATTAAATGTACCTTTCACAGAATTGAATGCATATAACCTTTGCTGATAGAGAGCCTGGCACTCCTCTTGCCTGTGTTTAACTCCATTTCAGTCATGCTAGATTATTTTGGGAATCATTTCTAGTTTGGATTCCCGTGGAAGATGCAAGGTCTGTTTTAAGTTGCTTTGCCTTGCTTAACACAAATCGTCTGGTAAGCACTACATGGTGCCTGCCTCACACAGACATTTGTTCATGGCTGACTCTCTTTCTTGCACATCTTGATTGGATGCCTGTGTTAATTTGCAAATCATACCTGCAATTATTTCCCTGTTCTCTGTGATATGTCATGGAAAATACTACTCCGAATCTTGTTTTTATATGCATAATTTATTTCAATAATTGTCAGAAAGATTTAGTATGTCAGTTGAACAAAAACCATTCCCCCAATCCAAAAAGGAAAGAATTAAGTCAGTGAGTGGATAGGAAATTCTTAATTGCTTATACATTGGATCCAAGATAAATTTCCATCCTGAATTAGAAGGCAATGGAGACCTTAATCGTGGTTTCACCTTAAAGTTTTCTTTAAAGTATTGCTCCCGACCATTTTGTAATTTTTGTCTCATTGGTACCACAGCATTCCTCTCTACTGACGGAAAGATTAACATTGTCTGCTTCATGGTACCTTGTCAATCACTGTGCTTAGATAACAGCAGTTCACCTCTTTCTTCTCCACAGAGCATACTCTTTCCAGGCCCCTGAGTTGTATCTTGCTCTGCCAAAAATACAGTGCCCTGAAGTCGATTTCCTAGGCCGTTTCTCAGGGTGTCTCTTTGCAACCAGGAGCCTGAAAAGATGAGGTGTTCGCCAACAGCAGCTGACTGTAGACCAGTAGATCTTCCATGCTCAGTGGGCCTGAGCTATAGCAAGCCTATGGTGTGACCTACAGGCATGTGAGACCACCATCCCCCCCAAAGAGCCGGCTCACGTGCTCAGAGTTGCACTGCTGACTGTGCTGAGTTTTGTGTCCACCCAAGAGTCCCCTCCTTGTCCTGTTAGCACTCTCCACAGTGACAGGCTAACTTTATAATATGATTTTTTAAAAAAATATTTTTTATTTATTGATTTTGTGTGTGTGTGTGTGCGTGTGTGTGTGTGTGTGTGTGTGTGTGTGTGTGTGTGTGTGTGAGTTTGTATCAGAGTGCACATGTGTTCCTGTGGAGGACCAACCGCGACTTTGGGAATCATCCTGGATTGTTCCTACCTCCTTCTTGCTTTGCTCTGGGATTTCCCAGGCTCTACCCACTAGGGCTGGAAGTGTAGGCCACTGCCATTTCTGTTTAGCATTTTTTATGCAGGACCTGGGATTCAAACTCAGAACCTTCTGCTTACGAGACAAAGTCTTAATCCCTGAGCCCTAACATGATTTTGGTAAGCATCTAGTCCTAGGTCCAATTGCGCTGGTGGAAAGATATAATCTGAACCTTTTAAATCAGCCCACTGCATCCCACAGTCTTGAACATGCTGAACTGTAATTAGGTGTAAGGATGTACTTATTAAGCTTTGAAGAGTTTATTATTTTATAGACTTGTGACGGCAGTGTAGTAGCAATAATTGGTAATTTCTTAGAATTATGTCGAAAAGACTGAAGATAGTGAAATGACTTGCCCTCTTTTCCTCCCACTGAGTTAAGTCAATAGAAACTATATTTTTAGTTTCTGAGAGCTTTACTGTAGAATATAGTCTTGGATGTTTATCTTTCTCAATCCCTTCTGTCTTCTGTCTTCTTATCCAATTCATTGCTTTCTTAAGAAAATAGCTTGTTTTTGAAACAAGGTTTCATATAGCTCTGGCTGGCTTTGAACTCACTGTGTAGCAGAGGCTGACTCTGAACTCCCAATCGTCCTACCTCGACCTTCTTAGTACTGTCATTGTAGGCATGTGCCATCCTGCATTTATTTATGCAGTGCTGGGAATCAAACCCAAGTCCTGTGAATGCTGTGCAAGAACTCTGGCAACTGAGTCACATCTCGAGCCCCTTGAACATTCTGTTGTTGTTGTTGTTGTGACAGCGTCTCATTCTACTTAGTCCATGGAGACCCAAAACTCACCATGTAGTCCAGACTGGCTCCAAACTTACGGTAATTCTCCTGCTTCAGGCTTCTGAAGGTGGGATTGTAGGTTTGAGCCCCCATACTCAGGTTTAACTTTAAAAAACAAAATCTTACTCATTGCAGTTATGATGATGTAGCACTAACTAAATCTGGGTTTTAAGCAAAGTAACTTAGGTTCTCAAGTTGCTTGTGTTCTTTTAAACACCATCCCTTGAAGATGAGCAAGTCATGAGAGTACTAATCAATGATGGCACTCCAGAAGAGCTGGGTAGAAACATGGTTCACTGAGAAGCTGGAAAGCGCCTTGCCCATTTTAAAGTGCTTTATGTATCATCAAACCTCCCAATAATCTTAAGTATCCCTGAAAGAATAAGTGAAAAAGAAACAAGTGGGTTTAGGTAACTCAATGTGTGCTGTTGAGTAGCTATGACCAAATATGTGAGAAACAGCTTACGTTAGAAGAAAGGTTTATTTTGGCTCATGGTCTCAGAGGTTTCCGTCCATTATAATGAAGAAGTTCGTAGTGTCAGGAGCGTGTGACAGACAAGGGAACAGAAAAAGCAGGTCCAAACATTCCTGCCTGTTGAACCACTTCTGCTAGGGTCTGGAGCATTGTAATCATGAGCCTATAGGGGAGATTTTGGGTTCTTGTCGCTATATAAAGCACAGGTCCCTGTTTTCAGTGTTAGAAGATTCTATACGCATGACCAATCATTGCACCAAGGGTCTCTAACTAGCAATTCTTATCTTCTATTACAGTTATACTCAGGAAAGATGTGGCCATGAATATTGTGTTTGCATTCAAGACCTGTTCCTTGGTATTCCCTGTTAAGACTACATTCTCTAGCTCTTTTCTATCCCCTTGCATCTGACTCTGGACATACGGTTAGTGGGCCATGAGCAAAAGCAATGTACCAGGATGAAGTATGCCTGCTATAGAAATATAGCTCTCCCCCTTTCCCATTTACTTGCTAAAGGCACAGGACTTAGTGTATCCCAGGACATGACAGCCATAGAACAGGAAAGTCTTAGATTTATGTCATTACATGCCAGCCCACCTCAACTGAAAATAAAAACTCTTTTAGGTTACACCATAAATGTTTCACGGTTTACCTGTCACAGAAGCTCAAGTCAACTTGGTAATACAGAGGTGAGTGATCAGATGGTTCTCCTTGGAGCATTGGAAGTTTTTAAATATTCCATTGAATCAGCACAGTACCCACTATTTTTGAGATTGTTAAGGGAGTTAACTAATATCTTCAATATGGGAATGAGAAGTAAAATTGACTTTGTATAAAGGAAAATATTGGGAGTAGCCTTTACATTGTCATGACCTGGTCCTTCAGCTGCTTCTGTTTAATCAGGGGTGAATGGTTTAATCTGTAAGAACTCAATTTCCTAATATATAATAAGGAACGACCTACCTTAAGTTTCCATTGTGCAGAAACAGTAGTCTTTCACTTCCTTAAAGATAGAACTAAGGTGCACCTGTGTATCAGTTTGTCCATATATCTATCCCAGCTGCTTCAGGATGGAGGAAGCATCAGCAAACTTGGAATGAAATTCTTCAGCGGTCCAAGATGTCCGTTTAGAGTACACAGTGGCATTTGGAGCCAAAAATCATAAGCGTGTCTAGTCTACTTGGGCTAGTTATTCAAGGTTATTCATGAACAATTCAAGTGAAAGAAGCAGCCAGAATGGATGGGATCACAGAAACCTCATTTTTGCCACCGGGTACTGTCCCCGTCGCTGACTGGAGTAGGGTGCTTGGCACTGGGTAAACTCTCCTTCACTGCAAAGTTTGCCTGGCAGGAAATTTCAACCACCAAAGACTATATTCATATCCTAAAGGTTAATACTAGAGAATTAATTGAAATATAAACTATAAATTCTAGTACTATGTTCTTAATAGAAGTATGGAAAAATTAAATGCATACAGGAAAAATATTAGAGGACCTTATTTACTGAAAATTAGAATAGCATGATAAGTGATGGAATAATTCAACATTTTTTTTTCAGTTTGACTTGTAGAATAGGATGGAAGAACACACTGGGGAAAAAAACATAAGCTGAGTATTTAGGTATTGTGAATAGAATAATGGAATCCTGTGGGTGTCATTTGTGGTTTACTAGGAGATTCAACATCTTCTATAGATCTGGGCTTAGATCTAGTTTTTAAGAAAATTTAATTTATAATAAGAGAATAGGGAGATGAGATAGAATATTACTAATAGTTCTCTAGTAGTTCATTTGATAAATATATATAAACTTATCTTTCATTTTCTGTATTCTGTTACTGTGACATGAGGATCCTTGCTTCCCTAGGATGAACTGCCCTCTAGGATTAGAGAACTGGGGAATTCTTGCAGATAATAAACCTTCCAGCTGGCTAGAGAGCAACGCCAGCCTCGCTCTGAGGTTGCAATGGGTGTGAAAAAAAGATGAAGATGGTAGGCTTGGGGCGAATGCTTGCAGCCCCAGCTCCTGGGAGCCTGATGCAGGAGGATGGAGATTTTGAGAACAGAGCAGGCTACACAGTGAGGCTTGGACTCCGCAGAACAGAACAAACAGAAAAGGAAGGAAAGAAGTTAGACTTCCATTTCTTCCTGTTTCTATTTTTTAAATTGACACTTTCATACATGAAATTTTTGTCACTACTTACTACTCAATCCCATCCTCTCCTTTCCCATTTCAGATTTCCTCCTCTCTAGCCAGTCCCTGTCCTGTTTTCGTATCTTTTCGTATGTGTGACCTATTGGGTTTCATCCAGGATGCCTGTACTGGCAAGAGCTTGATATTTGCTGGAGCATGGATGACTTATCAATGGTAAATTGTTGAGTGAAGATTTCTTTCTCCTGTCTGATATGAAACTTAAGTATTAAACTCAGGGAGGTGTAGGAGGTGTAGTATTTCTTGAGAGCTTCCCTCACCCATGATGGAATGTTGATGGACCAAATAAGGTGCAGATATATAGTGGAAATGGACATTGCTATAGGGTCCCAGTGAAATCAGTCTTCACAGGCCAGTTAGTTTGTTGGGGTGCATGTTGGAGACTAAAATGGGTGCTGAATGTTTTTGAGAAAAAAATGTAGATGAGAATTGTCAAAAAGTAAAAAATGAATAAGAACAATTAAAATAAGTTTTAATTATTTAGTCTCAACACAGATAATAGGAACTCAACAAAAATCATAATATCTCTGGCCATAGATTAGTAGAGATGAAAAGGTAGTCTGGTGAAATTAATATGTATATGACCATGCAGACAGACACATTTGCAGACATATTTACATATATTAATATATATTACTAATGATATATGTATATTTCCTTAGACATCAATTAATTTAAAGAGGCTTGATCAATCTAGTTTGTTAAGGTTAGGAATGAAGTTTGACTGTAAATAAGTAGATTTTCCAAAATTTATGTTTTGAATACATAATTTGTATGACAGAATCAGTTGCTTAGCAAAACAGAATATAAATATAAGGGGAGTGTGGCAAAGAACTTCTCCGGGTCAAAGGACAGGTTTGTGGAGTCAATTCTTTCATTCTACCTTTATGTATGTTCTGGGGATTGAACTCAGGTTGTCAAGCTTGTGTTGCAAGCTCCTTTACCTACTGAATCCTATCACAGATACAGTCAGTGACAGTCTTATATGTGTTACTGTAAAAGTCTAATCCACTTACTGGCTTAAAAGATTTAATGGAACTTGTGATGTAACTACTCCATCTTTTTAAACTGAAACAAGTATTGCATTTCAGCACATGGCTTTGAGAAAGCCATGTAGTGGGACTGTTCTCCAACTAAAAGACCTGCTGTAGCTGTGATACAGAAAAAAGACAAACTGCTAACTCCAGGAGAAAGTATGTCAGTCTACCAGGTGGTTTTTGTTGTACCTTAAGTTAAAAAATATAACTTTAGTCAGCAGCAATCCCAGCTTACAGTAGACTACAAGATTCCCTCTGGATTTGTTATGGGAAAATAGGAGCCCTAGAAGCTCATGGAAGCTGCCGGGCTGTGCATCAGGAGCTGTAGAGCCCCGTCCACTTTCAAAAACGAAAGAAAGAAAAAGAAAGTGGGGCGGGCTTAGAGACAGAGGATCTTGCCGCAGAGCAGTGTGGGTAAATCCAAGGAGGCAGGTTGCAAATCTGCCTTGTCTTTACTTACACATACACTGGCGTGTGCTTTCTCTGATGAGTTATATGCTTCTGCAGTTGTCCTGTGGATTGATAGCAATTCTAGAATTTCACTTATGCCCTGTCCAACATGACCTCTAGAGTCTGTAAAGTAATGACTTTGGTGTTTTAAACAGCTAAGATGCAATAACAATTTGTTATTTAACAGTAGAAAACTGACACACGCAAGATTAGCAATAAAAATCAGAGCGTACAGAAATTCCAAACCTAGTCACTAAAAAAAAAAAAAAAAAAGTTTAAGGGATTGGAAATCTAGCTTAGTGGCAGAGTGCTTCGGTTTGGTCACTAGCACCAAATTAAAAAAAAAAAAAAAGCTGATACTGACTAGCATTTTTTGTGCCTACATTATGCTGGATGTTTCTTGTAATTTTCACTTCAAATTTTGTAAGAAATCTGAGATGCTAACATTCGGAAATATAATCCAAGTGGTTTCCCATTGCATTGCTTAGGTGGTGGCGGTCGCCCCTAACCACATGTGGCAGAGACACTTTTGAGAAATAACTAGGCAGTGTCGAGATGACTGTTAAGGGAGTTAAAGGTTAAATACAAAAAAACCCTAGATTTCAAAGTAAGTTTCAGTGTATAAAAAGTTGTGAGATGTATTTTTATGTATTGACTATGTATCACTAATGTGATATTTGGACATGTTAGAGGAAATATGTTTAAAATTAATCTCATCTCCTTTTTAAATGCTTCAAAATTTGGACAGTATTGTAGTTTAGATATGTTGTTAGTTGTTCAAAGAAGCATTTGAAAACATAGAAGACAAAACTCCTATTCCACCATCCAGGAGTAACTGTTATTCATTGTTTTTAAGGTATTTTATTCATTCATTCATTTGAGAGAGAGAATACTCATACACACACACACATACACACACACATATGTCTACCATGGAACATGGGTAGAGATCAGAGGACAACTTTCGGAAGTCACTTCTCTCCTTCTACCACGTAGACTTCTGGGGATCAAACTCAGGTTGGCAGGTTTGCAACCGGCGCCTCAACCACTGAACCCAGCCCATTAATGGCTTTTAAATGAGAATATTTTCTTTCCTTCCACTATTTATTCCAGCATATGGAGAAGCATTTGTAGGGACAAGAGGAAGAAAGCCCAGGGCCACTTGAGGACTCACTGGAGATGTTGCACTTCCTAAATGAAGGATCCAAAACCTAATCCAAATCCAGGCCTATAGCCTCCTAAAAAATCTTTTTAGTGGACATGAGATGATTCATAATCTTAAACAAAGAAAATATCAACTAGAGGAACAAAACCCAGCTGGTTCTGACCTTTTGTATCTTTGTATCAAGGGAAGAAAAAAAATGTTTAAAATTCTCAGCGCTCAGAATGTTTGTAGCAATGAGTACAATTTTTTTCCTTAAGGTAAACTCAAGAAGTATAGGTAGTCAGGAGATACAGTCAGTGTGGCTCTAATTCTAGCAGATGTGGTATGTATAGAATTAAGAAAATATCTGATCTAGAGATAATTCTGTTAATAAGGAGAAGAAATTGTGGGCATCCAGATAGGAAAAAAACTAAAATTCTTTGGTCTGCATACCATGTCATTGGGTGTCAGGAAAACCCTAAGGAGTCTTTATGTAAGACTCTCTGGAATTAACCTGAGTTGAGTAAAGTAGAATTGTAACACATACAATTAAATACCACTCATGGCAGGCAGTTGTCAAGTTAACACCCTAGAGCTGAGCCTTCAGGCACACCTAAGAAGAATTTCTTAGTTGAAGCAAGCCTTTGAGAACACTAATAAGGGATCGTTTATTTGATATGGGAAGACCCATCCCATGGCCCATTCCCTGGGCAGGTGGATAAGATTATAAAATGGTTGGTTTTGACTGATTGGCAAGCTGGTCTCAGCTCTTCTTGTGGACATGGTGTGAGTAGTTCTCTGGGTTCCTGATGTTCATATGAACCCTTCTGCCATCATACTGCAATGTAACCTCGAGATTCGTAAACTGAAATATAAAACCCTTTGTTGCCTTAAATTGTTTAGGCCATGTATTCACTACAGTAATGTTAATAAAAGGCAGAGACACCAATATATTAAAATCAAGTAGCTCAATATTCCAGCAACAAATCATCTGTACTTTAGTCTACAGATGTCAAGTCCATTTCCACCACAGTGCACACGTACCACAAAGGTCAGTTTTGTATGGTTTACTCTAAATTCAAATATTTTATATTGCTTTAGTTTTGTAATGTGTATAGCTAAGTTCGAGTATGGTATTCTGAACTTAGATGAGAGTACCTTGTCTCACATACTAAGAAAAAAATACAGAAAAGGTTTGCACTCAATTATGCCTGCTCCATAGAGGGGCAGGAGTGGCAGTTTGCTGCTGCTTTTTATTACACAGCAGATGTTGGCATTTCAAAATACACACAAACTTTTTCCCTGGAAGTGAAATTTCTTCTTTGTGAGTCAGTTTTGGACAAGTTAATATAGGCTTGTGTCTTCTAGAGCGTATGCAATTTATTATTTTTATAACAAAATGGTTCAAAAGAAAAATAATTATAGTTCCATGAAATTCATACATCAGCGCTTTCCTTCTCTCATGGGCCATAGTTCTAATTATTTTTTCTAATGGTAATTGATAACCAGGTGAATTCCCTTGCCGTAGCAGCTTTATAGAATTTTTTTGTTCTTAGCTTTCTTGGGAATAATAGAAAATCTTCAGGTTCAAATCTGTGTCAAAGGGATGTGCTCCTTTTTGTACATAAATAATAACGCTGTATAGAAGCCATAGAGGTGGCTTTCAGTTTTTATTTCAGATTTGCATCAGAAAGGTAATGATGGTTCATTAGCACTGGAAATATCCACAGCTTGGAAGATCAGTTTCACAATTCAAGGGTAAATGGATCATCACCCGTTTTGAAAGGGGATATCATGCCCTCCACAGAGTATTTCAGAATTGAAAGAGTTATCATGCAGGAAAATCCTACTCATTCTTCTCCAAATAAATGTGACAGGAGATAGGACCATCCAAACTGTTTCATTCTTTATTGTATGTGTAAAGACGGTAAAGCAGATGTTCCGGAGGGGGAAATTTCACACTGACTTCAGGAGTTATCTTTGGAATCAACACATTAAACGAAAAGGACTGTAAGGTTATAAATTACCATGCTTTGCATGAGCTTTTGCAACAATACTTTTTCATACTGCTGAATTTGCATGTCGAGTTTTAATTAAGAGATAACTGTCACCACAGGTCGGCTGTGGAAGGCTACAGTCTCCAACCGAGAGATAAATACTAGTGCCAAGTTCTACAGGTCCGGGAGCCAATGGGGGTGCAGAAATATCAAATGAGCTTGGAATTAGAGCGTAATTGTCTAATCTTACAAAGTTTTATCAAACCTAAGATTTCTCATTTACTATTAAAAAATGGGACGTTTGCACTCACTTTTAAAAAATAATTTCCTAACCCATTAATCACCTTTAAAAAGTGTCATGACTTTCTACCTGGATAGGATTTTTTCTATTTTACCACTTGTTTTATTAAGTACATGATAGTAATTCTCCCCATAAAATTATAATCCATGATGATTTACTTTTGTTTACTTCTGATATGGTAGAGGTAGAATTGATCTTCTGTTTTCACACAGTAATTTTTCTTCCAAAGTAACTGGGATAAAAGAGAAAATAGTCCTCTTTGTTGGCTAGAAAAATTACTCCTAGAAAAGAATCCTGAAGTTCTAACTCAGATTAACTGTGAAAAGAAACAGTCACTAGGATAGTATATCATGTGTGGGAAAAAAGACGGTCACTAACAATAGCAGATCCTGGAGAATAGGTCACTTGCAATGTATCGCAAGAGGGGAAAATGGAATTTGGATAATTATTATTTTCATTTACCATTTAAGGCATTTTAAGTAAGAATGAATTAAGGCTTCCCGTCTCAATTTAGACCCAATGCACAGACGGAAAGGAGAATGTACAGGGCTCTGGTTCTGACCAAGATATACTGTTCCTCCTTTTTGCTTCCCCACTGTCCATTAAGTTATCATTTCTGCTTTGCCTTCAGTTATCTTAGTCAATGTTGGCCATTTGGGAATAGACAGACAATGCCTCGGGGCGGAGTCATCTTCAGTTAAATCACTGCCACATCTGAATGGAACACAGAAGCATGATAATCTCCATCTCTTCCCTAAAGTACTAAAAACCATGACACTTCTCGAGCTCTTTGAAACTCTTGGTGCTAGTGTAGATTATGATGCCATTAAGGGTTGCAATATTTTTTGGGGGGGGGTGAGAGCAAAAGCTTTCTCTGCATATCACCTACAATATTCTTGAGTTGGAAGGGACAAAACTTGAGAAAATCCTCTTTACTTTCTTGTTGAAAAATAACCCTTACAGTGAAAGATAAATCGGTTAATTGGGAAGGACAGAAGCAAGGGTTTCAAACTTTAAGAGTTTGTCATATCATGTAAGTAGTCAACAAGGATTTTCCTTCCTACTGGTTATCATAACACATTGCCAATTTAGAAGGAAGATGATGGGTTTTGAAGAAAGAATCTGCTGTAGAGGAAAGGGACTAGAAAACATCACTGGGAATCTAATTCTTCATATAACACTTTTTATCTTTATATGATATCTTTATCTTTATCTGTATATGATATATTAGGTATCATTCTTGTAGTTGTTTAAATATCCATCTCTTAAGAGGTAATCATTATGTAAATAAAGAACATGCCCAGGACAGGAAAGCAGAACTCAACTTAGGCAATTTATTATTTTGCAAAAATCCTTGACTATGTTATTATTTCAAATGGTGGTTTGTCAAAATCTTGCATTGGTAGTCATCATTTCACCCACTGTTCAGCTCATTCAGAATAACGGCTTAATATTCCTCCATACAGATGAACTGTTTTTAAAACCATCCCTGTGTTTGTAAATCTGAACTAAGAGTCACAGCTTGTAAAGATCAGACAAGTAGAATTACATACGCAGACGTGAAGACTCTGAGGTACCTGACAATTTACAGTCCTCATAGCCAGGTCCTGATGTTCAGGAGTTTAGTATCTATACCTGGTGGATCTTGATTACTTTTTATTCTGCTAACGCCCCACTATTTTAAGTCACGAACAAATCGACAATTATAAAATTGACTAAGAAAAACAGGTTCCACTGTCACTTTATAGAGCATAGTCTTAGTGTATTAAAGATGTAAGTTTTAAAATTAAAATGCAACTAAGAACAATCGTAGCTTCTGGCCCCAGATGGACTTTAATCCTTACAGCCACACCGTGATTGTCTCCAGTTTTACAGATTAGGATGTGATGGCTTAGAGAGGTGAGGAGATGGGTCTGGGTGATGGATAATGCCTGCCAAATGGAGCTCATACATCATCTGATGCCAAAGACCAGCTCTTGCCAATGCACTGTGCTTTCTGCCTTTATACTTCCAAAAATAGCCATTTTCAAAATAGTCTGTGCTCTGTGATGATGTTTCATCACTTTTTTTTGTCTTTCTCCCTTTTAAAACTAGTCCTCTTCCTTCCTTTAAATTCTTAAACTTTTTCTAAGTTTCTAATAGTATGTGAAATGTGCTTATGTGTAAAATTGATTCTGGTGATAACGTTTGGATGATTGTATTGGTTTTCTTCAGACATACAATGTTTCATCTGTAGTATTGGCTTTTAAAGTAAGTGTTTCAGTTGAAGAAGCTAACAGTAGCTCCCCATCACAGGAGAAAATGTAGTAGAATGTAAAGTTAGAAAACAGATTCCTGTTATGTATTCATTACCTAATTTGTTCCCTTATTGTTCAATACATTTTTCCTTTGATTCATTTTAATTTTTGAAATTGGGGTGTGATTTTTAAAATGATATCAAAAGAATTGTGCTTGCAGCCAGGCAAGAGAAATAAATTATGACAGAATTTTCCCATGACATTGCCTATTACGGATGCTCCGAAGTGAACCGGAAGAACTATTAAACTTAGTGAAGGATTAAGTTTGGTTGTTGCTGAGGCAGAAAGTGACATTTCCCTATGTGGATTTGAGAACTATCACTTGGTTTAGAAAAAACAAGCCTATGCACTTACAGTAGCATTTTACTCATTATAAAAAGTAACACACATTGAAAGATATTACAGTCCATAATGTCATGCACAGAGGAAATATGGCAGTCATGTGAATTTTCATAACCTATTGAGCGGCTGTAAGCATTTTTTCACATTTGTGTAAAATTAGGCAAGATTTTTTTTATCTTTGATACTTTCATGCATGAACATAATGAATCTATGTAGTTTCCTCCTTTTACCCTCACCCATCCCTCTCCTCTCCTGCTCACCTGTAATTCCACTGCTCAGAAGGTAGAGACAGGGCTATCACTGGAACTAAGTCGCTAACTAGACTAGCCAACTGGGAAAGCTCTAGATTGGGCTTAGGGGCCCTGATTCAGTTATTAAGAATGGAGCAATCAAGGAAGACACCTGGAGTTGACAAGCTAGCTCAGTGGATAAAACGCCTATTCACAGACCTGTGACTGAATTCAATCTGCAGAAGCCCACATGGCGGATAGAGCAAACAGACTTCCAAAAGTTATCTTCTGACCTCTAGCCCTGGAATGTTCTCTCTCTCTCTCTCTCTCTCTCTCTCTCTCTCTCTCTCTCTCTCTCTCTCTCTCTCTCTCTCTCAATAAATAAAAAAAGTATTTGGAAAAGGAAGATACCTGTCACATCAACCTCAGTCCTCCACATGCACACACACACACACACACACACACACACACACACACACACACACATAGATTCAAAATCAGTCTCATTCTTTCAGCCCAAGATTTTTTCCAGTGTCTCTCCTAGAATTGTTCCTATGAAGAAATTATAGAAATATTTAAGACATTTTTTCCAATCACACAATTTTGAAAAGAAAGACACATTCTCTTATCTTTGCATGTGTTGCTATGGCAATTTTCAATTTATTAGGACAAACCTTAGTCCAGAAGCTAAGTGCAATTGAGGAGCCCACTTATCCACAACAGAATGCTGTTTTTCTTTCAAAGGGGTACTACATGCAAGGTTATTTATTCACTTCAAAATGAACCAATTGTGTGGTAGTGAAACACAGTTTTGTGCATTTAGATCTTCCCCAGAACTGTCCTTTGATTACCCAAGTCCAGTGCTCACTTTACCCTGCATCAGCACTTCATATGTCCAGCAAGCTGGTTAACTGTACCAATGTTTAGCTTCCTGAATGTCACAATTGCTGTGCTGACAACTGAAACTCGCCTCACCTCCTGAGTTTGTCAGTTTCAGTTCCTATAATTTTGAAGAGACTACAGAGTAAGTTCTAGTTTCTAATATTTTCTTCAAGCAAGGAAAAATACATGACACGTTGGGGTCAGCTCAATAATTGAACTTGGAAGGAGTTGGGAGGGATGAAGGTGCACATTACAAGGTTGGGGCTCTGAAAGACTCTAAAATAAGTTGAAAATCAACTGTCACTCTGTTGTGAGCAAACTATCTTGATAGTTTCCCTCTCTTCTCATTTTCTTAGGTATAAATGGTGTGGACTTCCAGCTACATAGACATTGTCCACCACTGATTTTTTTTTCCATTATTGAGTTTTGTGTCACTTACGAGTTGTAAGGGCAAAATAGAAAAGATTGTTTTGAAATTGTAAAAAGAGGCTCTTCTCTGTGGGTTCTTCATGAACAGTTTTATGTTTGTCTGAGGTTTGTTAATCCAGCATAAATTATTAGAATCCTTCAAAGTCATAGAAAATTCTTTGTCATTCATCCTATTTGCTTCAAGACCTCAGACACCAGTACCAAGGTATGACCAGCCCTTTCCCTATCATTACCATAGAGAAATTCTTTTTTCTATAATTCATTCATTCATGCCTTTATGCATTTAGTAAATATTTGTTCAGCACCTATATCTGAACCGTGTTCTACACATAAACTCTAATTAGCCGCTGACGCCACACTCATGGTATATAGCAAAGTCATGATAAAAAGTAAGTCAGCTATGACCATACAGTATGGTAAGAGCAATAAACAGACATTCATACAGGTGCACAGTGACCTATTCTGAACTAAGGACAGACAGCATTGTTTGAAGTCTTGTCTTACCCTGTGTGCCAGAAGAATTTCAGATGCTAGGTTGATTTGAATATGCATGTAAGCAAAATGTCTTATATCAAATGATAAAGAAAATTTACTTTGTAGAGTTACTAGCAATACCAAACTAGTCACTGGAAAATTTCTTCTCTTTTTTTTAAATTTTTTTATTATTTATTCAATTGTGCGTGTATGCATGTGTGCGTGTGTGTGTATGTATGTGTGTGTAGAACCACGGATGAATTCGGGAACCACCATGGACGCCTCCACCTCCTGCTTGTTTACTCTGCCCTCGGATTCCCAGGCTCTGCCCTACCAGGACTGGAAATGCCCCAATTTCTTCTCTTTTAAAAGTATGTTATATACCTATTAAGTTTGTATGAGCAGAAATAATAATAAAAAATGTTAAAAAAAGATAAAAAAGTATGTTATAGATGTGACCCACTTTTAGTCTACCCCCAAAATATAAATATATTCCAGAGATAGTAATCTGTCATCTATCTATCTATCTATATTTATCTATCATCTATCTATCATCATCTACCCATCCATCGTCCATCTATCTCTCATCTACCTCTTTTTCTCTTCCTTCTCCTTACCCTCTTTTCTTTTCTTCCCTTATCTTCTCTCCCCTTCTCAGGGTAGAAATACTTAGAATAGCAGTGAACTAGGATAACAGCAGTTTCATTTTTCCCTTTTGTCATTGAAGCTACATCTAAATTTTATTCATATCATACTTTTTTCAGTAGATTCCCTCTTTAGTGTCTTCTTTTAGGAGCTCTATAGTTTTAGCAGAATTTCTCCTTTCCTGGATTGTGTTCCATCTTAGAAATACAAGGTCTAGTGAAAAGATTGTCTTCATTTCTTTAAAATATAAAAACAGAATGTCTTAAAATAAGGAATATTATGCTGTAGCAGTCTATGTTGTTTGGTTTTGAGCAGGGACTCTAATAGTATCTCCATTAAGATTATAAACATGTACTTATTGTGAAGGCTGTCCGTGTATTATAGAGTGTTGGGGAGACTGCAAAATCGGACCTATTGTAATTACTCTGCATGTTGCCAATAAATTCATGACAAAGCTCCAAATGTGCTTCGACAAGAATGGAACAGAGATCGAGGATGAGAGTAGAAATGGGAGTTGGTCTTGGGGGGAACCAAGACCAAAAGAAAAAGGTGAAGGAGGAATGATACTTCTTAGACATTCACTTAAGAAATGTTAGCCATGCTTCATTTGAAATAAATTAGAAATAGCTATCAAAATAATTTAAGAGAGAGAGAGAGAGAGAAACACTAAAGTAGGATGTGTTGATTCTCAGCATGCTGAAAGCCTTTAATAATAGCCATGTGACATACGCTAATAAATAAATAAATAAATAAAGTTTTTTTTTAAAAAAGCACATATACCAAAAAAAAAAAAAAAAAAAAAAAAAAAAAGGCCATATGAATCATCTGTAATGTCAACAGAATGGCCACAGAGTGAAACCAGACAGTGTCGGGGTCCTCGCAGGCTGCAGTATGCAGGCTTAGTCACAAGTAGGATTTGTTACAGGCAAAGTCCATAGCAGGATGAGCAAAGGGCAGAGGCAGCTGGGGCAGTTGGGGGAAGCCAGGCACAGACCCCAGGCATCCTCCCTGGCGGGGGCACAGAAGGTACATTTCATTCC
This sequence comes from Typhlomys cinereus, assembly GCA_023101885.1. Taxonomy (NCBI): domain Eukaryota; kingdom Metazoa; phylum Chordata; class Mammalia; order Rodentia; family Platacanthomyidae; genus Typhlomys; species Typhlomys cinereus. Next base: position 337,643 of record JALPQD010000401.1, read on the forward strand.
TCTCGTGAGTGACAGCAGCAGGTGTGCACAGCTGTCTGCCGGGGAGGCTTATTACAGACTCGGGGTTTCTTCTCTTTTTTTGGTGTATGGGGGAGAGTGCTGTCATGTGAACACCCTCTGCCTAGCCCATACCAAAATCCCAGCGTCACAGAGTGAAGTGCAGGCTCAGCACAAACCATACTGTTTGTATCAACAGTTTCAATGTGGTGAACTTCTATGCTTATTAGCCCAAGCATGCTGGGAACACTTCCCCAGATGTGTGTCTCCAGCTGCAAGCCAGGGCCGTCCCTGCAAGCAAACCCCTCTAAGCCTTCAGTCCTGCTGTATAGCCTCTTCTGCTTTTGTACCCCATCCAAAGCCCAGAACACTACAAGCACGGTTGGCACCAAGACGAAATAAGAATTTCCCTGGAATGGATACTTGATTAATAAACTGTTCCTAACCTATTCCAGATCATTTGGACAGCTAGTGAACGACAATTTTTTTTCTTCTCTTTGTATCGAGAGGCAGTGCAGCGTGTAATAAAATCATCGTGGGCTGTGGTGTCTCACAAACTTGGCTTCAAGTCATGGCGTAGGTGCATTACCTTTCTCTAGCACCATTTCTGATATAAAAACTACCACTTTGAAGATTTAATTTTACATAAACACACATCTTGTAGAGTAGTGACTAGTACATATAAACATTCAAAATCAGTGGTGGTCTTGGTATCAGTGTTAATAATTGCAGGAATAGTTGCTATTTTATTGCAGTCTCTCTTTGGTTAGACACAACATTATTTTTCTTGGATTAATCAGTTGTAATATTCACCGTACCGTATTTTCAACTAAATGGCTTTCAGTTTTTCAATTAAAATTTCGGTTGAACAGCATCAGAGGCATTTTAATAAAAAAAATTTACTGAACTTGATTAGTTGATGAGAAGTAAATTGCTCATTTTTGATTACCACATTAACTCTTTCTGGCCATTAGGGTACCATTTAGTAAATTACCTCTTTTCGTACAGACCCAAAATATTCCCCAAGTGACCAGAAAGAGTTAATAATGTGCCAATAGGCTGAGCCATTTACTACCTTCTTACTATCAGATCAGTCTCATTATATTAAATGTTTTTCCTCTTATAATTGTCATTTTCTTTAAAAAATGAAATATTCAATACGGTTATTTATTTTTAATAGGCTATATAAGCTCCATGAAAGGCAAGCTGAGTTTACTCACAAGTCACTTAGGGGGACTTAATGCCATAGTGCCCAGTATACGATATAGAAAATAAATCTGTTGGGGGCAATGAATCCATCTTATGCAATATGCAAGGACATTAATTTTTGAGGGCATAAGCAATTCCCTGATTATGATCTGAGTCCTGGGGAGTCATATTACCATGCCTCTCTCCGTACATGTGTACTAGAGAGAATCATGTCTCCTGGTATTATAGCAGGTCAGTTTTTACTCAGACAAGAATTCTGCCTTTTATACTATATACATTACCTGCCTTATTGTATGTAGGCTTTTACTGCTAATTCTAACCCAGATTTTAATGATTTGAGGATCACCTAGCTTTCTAAGAAAAGGTAGTTTGTCCTCTATTCTGTGTCTTGAATTCAGGTTCGTTTGTTTCGTTTTGTTTTTTAAGTAACCTAGGAACATCACTGCCACGCACTTGGGGAAGGTACCTGTTTCTCTTGTGTAACTGTGTCCAGAATCCTGAGAGAATGTACAGTTTCAGAGGGCTTCTGGCCACAGCTACTCAATCTTGTGTACGGGAGCAGAACATCATGGTGGCAGGCATGCATGGTGGGGGGCGGAGGAGGGGTCTTTACCACCTGATGCACAAGAAGCAGAGAAAGTGAGAGTACCCTCTGATAGGAGAATCAGACCCTAATGGCACAACCGCGTGACCAACCACTTTCCTCTAGCTAGGCATCACTTCCTAAAGTTCCTAACACCCTCCATAATATCCCTGCCAACTGCGGACCAAGCATGTGTTCACTTGGATTTGTAGGGGACATTTCAGATTTCGAGCATTCCACTTTTTCGGGCACTTGTTTTTCTCCCACATTAAAAGTTGTCCTTTCATTGATATAACTTGCTAATCTACGAGCCACAAGATGTTTCCTGACTTGGCACTAGACCATTATGTATAATGTGATGTTACGTACTTTGAGTAATATCCAGCTAGTGTGTAACTAGCTCAGGCAGTTCTTCCTACTCATGCTTATTCAGAGAGCTGCGTGCTGTGCACTCTAAAAATAAAATGATGTATAAAAACCCATCAAAGACTTTGAGGTCTGGTGAGGGAGATGATTAATGATGACATCATAGAATAATACCATCACATCTATAAAAGCCCAGTAATAGGAAGGCGGGTACCCAACTACTGCAAGAGGTCAAGGATAGAGACCTAGTCCTGCTTTAACAGAGACTGAGAAATTGAACTTCCAGGAGATGGAGCTGAGCAGAGTCTTACAAAGACAAAGAGAAGTCATCCAGGGAAAACTAACTATTTTTATAAAGCTTTTTTTTTAAATTTTTTTATTATTTATTCAACTGTGCGCATGTGCGTATGTATGTGTGTGTGTGTGTGTGTGTGTGTGTGTGTGTGTGTGTGTGTGTGTGTAGAACCACGGACGAATTCGGGAACCACCATGGACACCTCCACCTCCTTCTGCCCCGGGATTCACAGGCTCCGCCCTACCAGGACCAGAAGCGCAGGCCGCCCCCGCTTCTGCCTGGCGTCTATACGTGGGATCTGGGATCCGAACTCAGGACCTTCCGCCTGCAAGGCGGAGGCTTAACCCCTGAGCCACCTCTCCTGCCCAAAACTAACTATTTTTTAGGAGAGAAGGTGACCCCAAGGCATGAAGCTGAGGAAAAGGGCCTGTAAATATCATGTTATGTAGATTGCTGCTGGTGTCACATGCAGAGTGAAAACAAGCTTAGGCCAGAGTGGAGGGATATGCCTGAATTAAATTCACTGACTTTTAAAGCCTGATTAGAAAAAAGAAAAACCAGGCAGTGGAGACAGAGAATACTTGGCTGTTGGAGTTTATTGCATTTTATATTTTTCCCCCAAACCCTTGAGGTTTGGGGGATATTTTTCCCATATTACAGATGAAGATGTCTGTCTCCTTATTGGGCTTTGCTTTTGGCTTTTGTACATGATCATCACCAACAAACATTAAAACATCATTAGCTCTCTGCCTTGTATCCTTTCTCCCAAACAAGCGATTGAACAATTCACTAACCAAGCATTCAGTTCAGATCTCATCTCCTTCATAAGAGCAGAAGTGGAGGACAGGTAGAAGACATTAAAGTTGACTTTAGCTAGACTGCATCTGGTATAAGAGCATCTCGAGTACAGAGAGAGAAGGGTGCACGCTGGTCTCCCAGGACATCACAGGACACAGCAGAATGACCAGTAGCGCCATCTTTCACTCAAACATTGCCAGCGTGACAATCAATTTCATGGGTCCTGTAGATAGAAAGGGCATCATAAAAAGAGTCAGCATTTGTGCCAGCTGCCACAGAGGGTCTTACTGGGGGGGATGGCACTTAGAAAGAGTGATAGAAAAGGAGATCAGATTATGTTCTCTAATCACAACTGAATGAATTAAATGAAAATGAGACCAAATAGTGATTTCATAGTGCTGTATCCTAGAGATGTCGGTGCACCAAGGAACCTTTTTTTTCCCTGCAGCTACTGCATAACCATTTTTCTCACTTGTACAAGTAGACAATGCATTTTGATCATAACTACACCTTTCTCCCTCCCACTTCCCCTGGACATGGTGTGAGCACATGAAGCCCTGCCCACTTTTGTGCGCATGGAGCCCACCACATGAGAGGCCTTCTTGTGGTGAGTGCACAGATATGGAATTCAGGCAGTGTGGTATGCCAGGTTATTAATCATTCAGCTGTCCACAGGTCAGAACACTGAATGTAGAAATAGTCTCATTTTCTCCCTGCTACTATCTGATGCACTTGAGACACTATAGCCACATGTACAGTACCTCTAGGGGCAAGTGGACTTCTGTGTTATAGCAAACTTCTTGGATACGGTAACAAACCCTTCCATCCCTTCAGTTTAGTTCAATGCAAAGACCCAACCTATATATGTTTGTGTGGAGGTGTTTGTGGCATACGAAGGTTTGTGGTATAGGTGTATTATGTGGGTACGGTGTATATGTATGTTTGTTTCTTTACATGTATCTGTGCAAAACAGCATGAAATATAATTGGAAAACAATAATCAAGCTGTAGGTTCACTTTAGACTTTTTTTCCTGCCTCAGAAAATCCTGCAGAAAGTTTCACATTCACTTTTGCTATTTTCAAACTGTCTTCCATATAGTTTAATATTTGTCCTAAAATTCCTGTTGTTATTTGTATTTATAAGAAAAGCTATTCTAATTAGTGGCATTGTTGATGAGACTTATTTTAGCCATTAGCCAAAATACTGTTATTTCTTATCATTGTTTTATTTTGTCTTAGCAAATACTTCTTCAAATGTATAGACTAAATCATATACTTATATATCTTTGCATTTTTCATGAGGGATGTTTATTGTAATGGCATTTAATTCACAATGAATTATGCTATGCATTGTTATATGTTAGTAATAGTAGCAAATGCCTACCTGTGAGAAATAATGTGAAAAAATACTTTAATAAAGGTTTGTGAGTATTTGCAAAAAATTTAATGACTGATCCCCAATATCACTTGCTATGCAAATATTTTTTTCATCATCAGTTTTTTAAAGTAGCACTCTGCCCTCAGAGCAGTGTCAAATTTCCTGTGATTTAGAAACTTCAAAAGGGTGTTGAGATAATTCCACAGAGAATTTTTTGTGGTATATTTGTCAGAAACAGGATCTCATTGTACACCCAGACTGGCCTCCACCTCATTTCCATATGGGGATCATAGATGTGTGCCACCCCACTTGGATATATTTTAATCTACATTAGATTTTTGAAGAGCTGGAGAGATGGCTCAGGGGTTAAGACTCTGCCTCACAAGCAGAAGGTCCTGAGTTCAGATCCCAAGTCCCACATAAAAACACAAGACAGAAATGGCAGCGATATGCACTTCCTGTCCTGGTGGGCAGAGCCTGGGAAATCCCAGAGCGAAGCAAGGAGGAGAAGCAATCCAGGGCCCTGCCTCCTTTACAAGGACACACAGTGCTTTCTCACACACACACACACATACACACACACACACACACACACACACACAAATTTATTATAGCACATCGTTCTTCAGGACAGATGAGCTTGTAAGTTGTCATTTCTGCTATGGCCACCAAAGTCACCTGTTACTGTCTCTGGAAAAGTGTCTGGGTTTGTAAGGCATTTCTTTAAAAAAATTAGCATCCAGATATCTCCTGGGGTCTTTCTTGGATCAGTGTGGCCTCATTTTAGCAGTGAGTCTTCAAGACCTTTGGCTAGGAATGCTTCAACTCGTGGACCACCTGACGGCTGTGCAAAAAGAGCTGCCAGCATCCATGCCACGCCTCTTAGCTTCTGTGAAGCTCCGTTCGGAAATCTTGCAAGGTTTCTTAGCAGCTGATGACAGCTCACTAGTGGGTCAGAGGATCACGGCCTGCCTGCCAGGGAAAACACACACTTTTTCTTTCTTTCTTGCCGTCTTGAGCAGGAACCTGCAGAATAAAGGGGAAAGGAAGGAGCTACTGACATTTTCAGGCTCCCACACCTTCCTTCTTTGGCGACTTTGAAGAGCCCTGTGCATACCAGGCCCATTCGTGTTAGTGTAGACTCCACTCCCTAGCAGGAAGTCTGTTTCTGAGGAAATTGCTCACGATGAACATTTCCACGAAGTTACTGGTTCTAATCACACGGCCTTGATGTTACACAGCCGTTGGCTTCTCTTGACATCAGAAAGCTTCAGCTTAAGCTATTAAATATTTCAGCGGTCAGGAGGAATCTCCTAAATGCCTTTTTACTGTTTGTCAAGGAACACATCTTTCCTCCCGTACTTGTTTGCTTTTTATGCATGCAGCGGTCATTCTCTAAAGCAGTTGCCAAGAACTGATACTATAGTAGGGTACTTTGAGAAGTGTCCAGATGGATGAAAGACATAAATACAGCTAGATGTGGTAGACATTCCTGTAATCTCAGCGGTTGGGAGGCGGGTTTGGGAGGATCGGGCATTTGAGTCCAGCATCATCTCAGATACCTAGGAAATCAGAGGGCTGTTTCTCATCTACTTAAATTTTCTAGTGATGAACTTTGAGGTCTTTCACACAAGTTACTTTATCTTTGTGATTCATGTCTCATGACTGACTCTATACTAAATCCTCCACTTTGGGGAAGTGTAAATTTACTATCCTTGATTCTAGCCATTTGCTTTCTCCCATTTCTTGGTCTCAACACTTACAAACCTTTCCCATTCCCATGTGGTATGCTCTCTTTTCTCATTAGGAAAGTTTTTTTTTTTTTCTTTGCTTTCTACATCCTTGAACAGATCTGTTTAACAATCGCCCCTCATAATCTCATGACTAGTAATTGGACATTTTTTGCCCATGTTTAATTGTGTAACCATTATTAGCTATAGTTACTTGATGTTAATCTTGCATCGATGTCTGCAGATGCATTTATGTGGGGAAGGGGGTCCTCTGTTACACTGAACTGAAGACAAGATACAGACAGATTCTTGGTCCATAACCAATTACCCATTAAAGATAACCTAAGTCTAATTCCTGGCTCCTCTCATCGACAATGGATATATGTGCCCTTCTCTTCCATTTTCCCTTTTCCTTTTTTTAGGGACAAAATCCCTAAGATGTCCCCTAATACGAAATGGCCACTGATTCATATGTTTATATGAAAAGAAATTTCTTAAAATAAGAGGAAGACAGTTTTTTGGTTTTTTTAATTTTTTTTATTATTTATTCAATTGTGCACGTGTATGTGTGTGTGTGTGCGTGTATGTGTGTGTGTGCGTGTGTGTGTGTAGAACCACGGACGAATTCGGGAACCACCATGGATGCCTCCGCCTCCTCCTTGTTTACTCTGCCCCGGGATTCACAGGCTCCGCCCTACCAGGATCGGAAACACAGGCCGCCCCCGTTTCCGCCCGACGTCTATACGTGGGGTCTAGGATCCGAACTCAGGACCTTCTGTCTGCAAGGCGGAGGCTTAACCCCTGAGCCACCTCTCCAGCCCCGGAAGACAGTTTTTTTAAAAGTGCCGTCTCCTAGTTCTAGGTGGTTGATATAGGGTCTCTGAAGTTCTGGATTGTGGTTTGTTGATTTTCTTTTGCAGTTTTGCTGCTCCTGCAATGCCCTTCACTCCATCCTGCTGGGCACTGTATGTCACCCCCTGGCCAGAGACAAAAAGCTGTTAAACTGGAGTCTTATTATAAGAGCATATTCAAGGGAGATGTAATAAAAGTAGGAAACCTCAGTGAGGGAGGGGTCAGACTAATCTCTCCCATCCTGAAACTCAGGGAAATTTGCGGAAGAGGGGGCGGTAAGAGTGTAAGAGCAAAAGGATGGGAGGAGCAATGATTTGCAAGATACTCCACACAAGTTAGGGCCGAAGCAATCATAATTGGACTTTGCATGCCCTGCGCAATGTCCAACACACTATTGACCTCACAAAGTCTAGCATTTGCTAAAGGCACCAAGATCCTTGGAGGCAAGGGATTGGCAGCCACAGTAGTGTTCCTGTGCTTAAGGGGAACACGGGAAAAGATTCAGGGAAAGGCCACAGGGTCCTAGTACATCATCGGAGAGGAGGGCCCAGAGGAAAGTCAGGCATGCACAAGAAAGGACTCTCTGGGAATTGGGGCGGGAGTCACTGGAGGATGGGGAGGGAGGGGTGAGGGGAGGGGGAGCAGGAGGTTCAGGGGGAGGAGGAGGGAGGCAGGGAACTGGTGTACCTATTAAGTTTGTATGAGCTGAAATAATAATAATTAAAAAAGAAATCCAAAAAAAATAAATAAATGAAAGTGTCGTCCCCTGATTAGCAAGTAATTATCAGACCCTTTGACCACTGCAGCATCCCAATGAAAATGCCTGTTCTTTTTTGGTGGGGTGTTGGGATACCCTCAATCTTCTAATCAATGCTGTTCCTTTTCCCCTGGTCTCCACATTGGCCTTATTCCTATTACTGCCCACCTGGAAGTTCCCATTCTCCATGCCACCAGCACCCACGAAGATGTGCGTTGGTGCAGACAGAATGTGTCCCTCCTCTTGCACCTCACTGACCACGCTGAGAAGACACATTCTTATCTTTCCAGCATGGGGCTTTTATTAAGCAAGCCCTTTCTCATTGCCTTTCTGTTCTTTTTAAGAGTGAGTCAAAATGCTGGACATACCTGATGTTCGGATACATAAATAAAAAAATTAACTGGTTTAAAATCAGCTTTTAGGTAGTGTTTGTTTTACTTCACATTCAGGCAGGTTATACACTGCCTTCCTTTTGCAGATGAGAGCAGGAGATGTCAGGGGGCAGAAGTAATGCCACCACTTTGCTAAAGGTGGCCCAGGAACCAGCAAGAGGAGACAATTTCATTAACAGTTATTTATAGGGTGCCCGAGGCACAGGGCATTTTGCTAAGTGCTGAAAAAGTAAGCACTCCATACCGGGTCCCATTTAGGGAGGTCCATCCTCTACAAGGCACATTGATAAAATGATCGCACAAATCAACACATCGTCACTACTGAGTCGAGATTTGCTTAAGAAACTGTTACTGAAGCTGTGATTTGAGGAGTGAGTAGGACCCGGCTGTAGACAAAGGAAGGAAGGGAGAAGGTGGTGGCAGACACAGAGTAGCTTGTGTGACATGCAGTAGCTGTAGAGGACGGCACGTTTGAGGAATCTGTAGGTCATCCTGGATGGAGCCCTGAGGACAAAGGAATGTTATGCAAAGGCGCTGTGTTCAAGGCTTTAGATCTTCAGCTGGGGGCAAGTGGATGCGACTAGGCTGGCATTTGGAATGATGGCTTTGACCGCATAATACAGCAAACTGAAGGCTGCAAGGAAATGATAGTGGAGCTGAAGAGAAGTGTGGGTGTGGGACGATGTCTGCGAGCAGTTACCAATAGAAATGGAATTCAGGGCTGGGAAAAGGCTCAGGCTGTTAAAACCTTTGCCTAGCAAGCAAAAGGACCTCAGTTTGGATCCCAGATCCTAATCCTATGGGAAAACTCAGAGCAGAAATGGGGGAAGCCTACATTTTCTAGCCCTGAAAAGTGGGACCCAAGAAATCCCAGAGAGAAACAATAAGAAAGTAGAGCAATCAAGGATGAGTCCTGATGTCACCTTTGGACTCCCACAGGCACACACACTGTCACATTCTGTACACATACACACCCACACATGCAAAATAAACGAAGACCAAAAAGAAGAGAAACAAATGCAATTCAAAAGTGTGGGGAGGAGATTTTCAAGTTGATACCTACTTTTATGAACTGCATGAAATGGTAGAAAGAGCCCTTCCCCCCACCCCTTTTTTGAAATGGTTATACTGAAAGAATTTGGTTTTAAGCATATTGAGTCTGAGGCATTTTGCAACATGTAAGTGAATATATCAACTAGACAGTTAGATATATGGCTGCGTAGCTCCAGGGAAATGTCAGGGCTAGAGATATAAATATAAAAGTGATCATTATGTAGATGATAATTGAAGCTCCAAAGATGAGATTACTTAGGAAAAATGCACAGCGAGAAGAGAGCTCTGGCTAAGTCTATATTTTAATAGCTCCGTAAAGTGGCAGGCGCCTACCAGAATAGACTGGGAAGGTATAGCCAGGAGGTCCCCAGAGGAAATGATGAGAGATGGAGATAGTGTGGGCTACATAAGGCAAGAGGACGTTTCAAGAAGGGTGTGACTATGGTAGAGAAGGCTGTCAGGATGTTAAGGCAGAAAATAAATGCTTGATTTATTTACATGGTGACACATTGTGATCTTTTAGCTGTTACTCATTTGGAGGGAGGAATAGATGAAAACATGGCAGGTGAAATGGTGATGCTGAGATAACTTTTTCTAGAAGTTTCACTCCTGAATGGAAATATAGAGGAATAATGTGGTTGCTGCAAATATAGTCCAGGAGGCCTTTTAATTTTTCTTCAAAGGGTAGAGAGTTAAGCATGGTCAGCTGCTCATCAGAAGTAAGGAGGAGACTGGACACTTCTTTTCTTCCATAATGCGAAGGGCCATGGAATGATCTTAAATTGTTACCCACCATTAAAAATTTCCTGTAATCACAATTCTTATTATTCACTTATTATTTGTTGAGTGCCTTCTATGTTTCATGCCATGTTCTACGTCCTGGGAATATAATTATGATTGTTTACTGAGATGCAAAGAAAATGGTGTGGATGAGACTGGGTTGGGTGTCAAATCGAGGCTTTTGTTTTGGCCATACTGACTTTGCTATGTGTTTGGGGGTATTATGTAGAGTGTTGGTGATATTTATTGTAAAGTTAAGTACCCCTGAGGCCAAGGGACTTTCTGCTCATACTGCTGTATTCCAAGTCACTGTGTGCCTGACCCAGTTTAGAAAATTTTGATTGCAATAGCAAGTTCATTATTTCATTGTATTACCAAATCTTATTATTAATCCAGTTTTACAAATGAAAATAAGAAAAGATCCTAGTAACTCATTCACAGTTTGAGCAATGGTGTCCTCTGTTTCTAATCAGGAAGTCTAATTCCACAGGTTAAATGTCAACTGGGTTTTTGGTCTCTTGAAGGCATGGTATTTTTCCAACACAGTGGATAGTATGTAACATGATTTGACATGGAGCGTTTGTTATGTAAAGCAGGAGGAGAATGTTGCAAGGAGGACATGATCCATGCTGTAGAGAGTTAAGGCTGGAGGATCACATGGGCAATGTCATATACTATCATGTTTGTGATTTTGGATTTCTACCTGAAAGGCTGAAGAAAGTAATTCAGAGTTTTAGACTGTGTATGTATGTGTAGAAAAGGAAATAACTTTGGACTTCCTTCATTTGCTTGTGACCTCCAAATGAAAAGCAAAATTTCACCCGAATCTGTCATTCTTTCATATCTGTGAAAAAAAAAAAACAAGAATCTCCCAATAGTATTCAGAAGAGAATGTTTTAAAGATTATAGATTGTAGACGAGCACACATACAGTAATCCTGCAGGTGATCAAAGGGATGATTACACGAACAGTAATTCTTACAGAACCCCTCCTATTTTCCAGGGCTGTCATTCTTAGTAGCATATGTTACCTTACATGTGCCATGAAAAGTCCGTTCACACAGAAGAGTTCTCACTAGAAATTGAGCATGTGATACAATGAAGATTTGTTTTGAGGGACATTTGCCTTAGCCATCATCGATAAATATAGTATCAATGGCTGTCATTCTTGTGTACATACCTACTCGTGGGAGAGTTTGAAGCTGGAATCACAGCAAAGTATTCTTAGCCTAACGAAGCCAGTAGCCATCAGGCACCTTTTTTGTTGCTGTTTTCACACTCACCCGTGTGTGTTGGAACTTCACCTGTGGAATGTCTTAGGAGCCTGGGATTCCTCACCAGATGGTTCCTATATGGAACATTTTAATTCCTAGGCTTGGAATTGCCAGCTAATGGAAAATAGTGGGTAGATGTGTTGGAGGAGACCTTTGTCCTGGTTATGGATTCTCAAAGGACTCCTTTTTCTTTCCTCCACTAGGCAAAGGTCAAGGCAGGCAGTTTCTTCATGTCACTTTATTTGAGCATCTGTTTATTGTCTCCTTTGCATCAAGAATGCAGCCTCTCTCTGTTTTCTACAAGGGATCTTATTAAACTTATTAAACTGTCATTCCTAAAGACTATTCTAGGCTTTATCTTTACTTCCAGATTTCTGTGTACTTTTGAATGACAGCCTTGTTTCACCTTGGGTTTCGGCCTAATCTTTCTAGTTCTTTCTTTCTTACAAACTCAGAGATACAATTTTATGAATACGACTTGTAAGATTTTATTCTGTATCATTATTTAATTTTTGTGAGTTGTACAGGTTGTCTAGTGTGCCTATTGCTATAGATGAAAGTGTTTAAATCTTTGTCATTTAATCCTCACAACAGTTCTGTAGAGTAGATGCAAAAAGTATGTGGTTTAGAGATTTATATGATTGCTGTAAGCTTAAACAGCCAGCAGGAATTTCTTTCAAATTGAGTTTGATCCCAAGCGATCTAACTTTAGAAACCATGCTAATGGCATCTTACACATGACAATGGCATTTTACACAAATCTAGCTTCTGATCAGTCAATTATATTCCTAAGAACATACTGGTATTGAATAATTGGAATAGGATGCATAGATTATAGATGTAAATAAATAGATGATAGATTAGACATAGATAGATGATAGAGGATGATAATAGATATACTATTTGTATATATTTTTCAAATGGAACTTCATCTATTGGAAAGTTTCTGCTACAGTTAAATATATGTAATTTTATCAGCTATATTTCAGTGATTTACATTCTGTCACAAGAGGGTACCAATGTAAGAACCTTTATAAATGTATTCCTCTAATTCACTTATTTTATTTGTGGTGATACCAGTTCAGCTTAATGGTTTAATCCCTCCATGTTAACTAGGGGAAAGAGATGGCCTTTTAGCTTTATGTTTAAGAATGAAAAGATTGCATAATACGCTTTGTTTAAGGCAGTATGAATGGATGATGTAAAACTAAAATAAGAGAAAGAGTCACACGCTTACCGGTTTTGTTCTGAGTGTTCCCTGGTATTTTGCTAAAGTAATGGGATAGCAGATTTCAATTTATAGCTTGATAAATAGGTCTATATAGCTGATAACATTTATTGTATGCTCAAAGCTATGTACATTCTTAATAGGTCGGCACAAAGACCTGTTTGGAACTTTGCCCACCATGTTGTTTCTGTTTCCCCCTTGCCACATGTCCTGCCCTCTATGTTCCAGCTCGGTCTTCCTGGTCACACATTTGTAGCCCCTCCAGCACAGCGGTGTGAGTTTTTGTTTTGCATGCATGCGTGTGTGTGTGTGTGTGTGTGTGTGTGTGTGTGTGTGTGTGTGTGTGTGTTTCTATGTGTCTGTGTCTGTGTCTGTGTGTGTCTGTATCTGTGGGTGTGTCTGTGTGCATGTGTCCGTATGCATTAGAGGATGCTGTGTGCATCTGTGGAAGTCAAAAAGTGACTTAGGAATCACCCTGGATCACTCTACCTCCTTCTTGCTTTGCTCAGAGGTTTCTCAGGCTCTGCCTTCCAGGACCAGAAATGCAAGCTGCGCAGATTTCCTCCCATCCTTTTTTAACATGGAATCTGAGATCTGAACTCAAGTCCTTCTGCTTGTAAGGCATCTACTTAAGCCCTGAGCTAACTGAGGCTTAACTCCTAAGCCATCTCCTCAGCCCCGGGGAGGGTTTGTAAATAGGAAACCCTCCAGTCTTGCCAGCTCTCTGCCCTCCTATCCTTATTCAATTCATTTCCCTTCTATTCACCAGTCAGTCAAAGTCACATCACCCATCTTCTCTACCCTCCTGGCCTTTATAAGAAACACCAGACTGATAAAAGCAGAAACCATCCTTTCAAGGAGAGCACCAACAACTTAGCCCCACCAGAGTCTGAGGAAGCCTGGGGCTTGGTGTCAAACACACATTAAGCCCTACCCTGATAACAACAGTGTCTTATGTTTCTATAGAATTAGCTCTTACCTGGCTGAATGTGAGCAAATCTCTAAACCACACTTGGTATTAGTTTTGTTTCCTAAATAAAAGCTGGGATTGACCAGAAACTCCCAGTCAGCAGGTGGAAATCATTAACAGTAGATATGGAAAGCTTCCATGCTAGACCCTTTGAACTAAGTTTCCCTGGGGGACTGACTTTTACTAGCCATCTTGGAGGAAATAAAAAATAACAGGAAGTGACTGTTCCTCGTAACCTTTTTTTTTTTTTTTTTTTTTTTTTTTTTTTTTTTTGGCAAGATAGACTCTAAGCTGCCTCTCAACTCTGTTAACAGGATTCTGCCATGGACTGAAGGAAAGAAAGCTGAGAGAGTAGCAGCAGAATCTGTTCATTGGACTTAACTTTGACTTTTACAATAGTATTTCTTTTTGATTTCAGGAATTCATTAATAGGATGTTCAGGTAGAGCTCGGTAGTAGAGTTCTTGCTGAACTCTACATACAAGGTCCTAGGTTTGATCCCCAGCACCATGCACACACGTGCATGCGTGCACACACACACACACACACACCACTGCTACCTGTGTTTCTTTCAACAGAGGATTTATCAGCATTAACACCTTCCTTGGGCATGTCCTCTCTGTGAACTTATCCTCAGCCATACTGCTGTTTCTGAGCCATTTACCACCACCTCTTGCCTTGCTCCTCGTGGCTGGGCGTCTAACAGCCACAGTACTTTTAAAATCAAAAGTCAGTTCTTGGTCTGCTCTGCTCACACTCTGCTAAGACCTTCCTGCAGCCAGGACTCTGCCCCGCTTTCCACTGTTGTCTTATCTTGCACTGCCCTCACTCCTGCCCTCTGACCTTCTCCTGGCTTAAAATTTACCCAGGTGTCCCCTCCACTTGGGCCACACATTTGTGCAAGACTCTGCCCTTCTTGTTGTGGGATAGCGGTCTCCCTCCTCTGTCTTTAACCTTAATGTTAAATATTAATATGGAAGCCAGCTCCCCCAAAGGAGTCTTGTCTTGCTTCCACAAATGGGGTCTACCATTCTTACTCTGTTTGGTTCATTTTATAGCAATTATATGACTTTATCACGTTTCCTCTTACTACCAATTTTTCTATTTACAGAAATTAAGAGCTTCTAGATTTGAGGGGCCCTGTCTCTTTTCCTTGTTACTGTATGCCTGCCACAGTACCCTGCTATGCCAGGCATGCAATGTGTCTCTTGATGAATTCATCTCTTGCTATACCTGTACTACTTCTCCTGAGTTTTTATTCTCTGCACATTCACTCGAAGCAACTTCAAAAATCTACAAATGCAAAAGAAAGGGGGAGGAGAAGCCTGCTAAAGATATGATTTGTCTATACATCATCCACAGAATGTGTGAATTACTTATGGGAAGCAGAAAGGATGTCTAGTTCAGAAGCTAGATTTTTCTAGTGTTTGAAAATTTTATATAAATGTCCCTCCCCCATGTTGCATTGGTAGCTTCAAAATCTGTCCATGTAGTAGCTTCAAAAGCTGTCCACGTGAGCATCTGTGTGTATCTGAATACATTTCATTGACAGTCTTTAGTGATCATGTTAATTGCAGGTTTGCAGCTTGTTTACATGTGTCGAATCTGATCAGAATGACAGCTACTAATGACAGCTACTACTGTATTCCTCCTGCGTGCTACTTTGTAAATTTTGAAATCTGCCCATTTTTGAAAAGTAAATACCTATTCCATTTCCTCATGTCTCTCATGTGATTTCATTTTCATGACCAAGCAAGGATTTTGACCTGAACTTCCTTGCTTGTGCCTGTGTGTTCAGAGAGGAAAGAATTAGGTTAAGGCAGAAGAACTGGAAGAGTGTATTTGTGCAGCACCCGCTTCCCTTCTAAGACTAGAAAGCACCACAGATGTCCACTTGAGCGTGAGCTTACACAGCATCTTACAGGATTATTTTCTACTCTATATGATACTGACTTTGTCTTATTGTGCATTTTAGAAATTTGGTAAATTGTTTATAGATTACCATGAATATTGGTTCATGGCTATTATATGTTAATAACCAGAATTCCTTCAGAACAGAGAGGGCCCCATAATTCCCATTATGTCCCCCTCCACACCCTGTTCTTTCCATGTCATCTCATCCATTGGTTATCGAACACATACATTCCCTTCCTCCCCCACCTGATCTCCATGGCAACCAGAGGTGGTTGCTAAGTGCTAGTTTCATCCAGGCTGTTTTGATGCTGAGTGCACTACCAGGATGCTTCTCTGTGACGTGCATCCACATACTCTCCATTACCACCCATTCCTCAAAAGAAGATGCTAGTGTTCAGCTTCCACACTTGGCTAAATTCAGAAGCCAAAAAAAAAAATCATTATTTTAAACTCAGGACTAGATATCTCCTTAATTAAAAATTCCTATGAGTAGGTTGTGATTACAAATATTTATTAAGGTATGGAGAAGAAATTTGTACTTAAACCATTAATCTGTTTTCTGCTTCTAATGCATTACTTGCCAGCTACCTTGAATCAGAATACGTAGGTAAGAAGTAAAAAACTATTTTCCTGTCTCTGGCAGGGATAGAGAGAAGACAAAACTGATTCATTATTTGGAATTCCTCCAACCCAAACCCAGATTTTCCTTTGGGTTTAAGAAAATATGAGGAGTCTGCAGACATACAATATTCATGGTAGTCAAGTAAGTTTTAGACTCTTGAGATATTTAGAATATAGACTCTCAGCTCTATCAGAGATTGCTGAAACCTTAGGCTGAAAATCAAGGACCATGCTGAGCACGCCTCCACAGCTGTTAATGACTGTGGCACTCTGCGCCCCAGCACTAGATGAGCCCATTGATTCTGACCTGCATTGTCTGGGCATCTAGCTTAGATGTTCTCCCTCTTCATGTAACGTAATCAGGTATGACATGGTCCATGCGGTCCTTCCTCATGAGCCCAAAGCAGCCTGGGATTCTTTTGTAACACAAGGCTCAGTGTTGAATACCAATCTCGTTTTAAAAAGGAGGCACCTGTAGTCCCCCCAAATCTTTCTAAATTTCATTATCCATTTCCCCTTCCTCCTACAAGGCCTATTCCCTACTGCAGCAATTAGGGTGTTATTCGTGATTGCCTTGTGATATTTAGTAGCACATCTGTCCTTTGCTTTTGCAAAATAGATGACAGAAAGGATCTGCCTTTTCCCTTGTAAATGTGAGCAGTAGTAAATGGTAGATGTGGATTTTGAAAGTCTGGAACAGGTTTGTTTTTAATATGTCCAAGTGACATTACAGATTATTTTAATTTCCCCAGGATATATGTTATCTGGTGTGCCTGCGTGTATGCGTGTGTGCATGTGTGTATACATGCAAGCTTTTATGTGGAGGAAAGGATGCATGTGTGATTACACACACGTACTTGGGTAGATGTAACAGTCAAGTAAAAGGAAAAACAGTAATAAAGTGATTATAAACCAAAAAATGTTCACTTCCAAGAATGAATGTTCTTCAGAGGCAAATGCATGATTTGGAAACACATCTTAAAGTAAAGCACTTTCTTTGAATTCCTTTCCAATAAAAAGTGTGTGGACAAGTAGCCACTCAAGGATGAGGTCTGCTGTATGCCATGATGCCTACAGATTCGAAGGCGCTTGATGTTTGAGTTTTCCACCTTGTTGCTGGCTTTCAGAACTCTTTCAACGCATAGTTGCTAGTGTATTTTTGGATCAGGACGAGGTGAGTTCTGGGGAATGGGAAGGCAAACGCTCAGCTTGTCAGCATCTCAAACCTGTGGAAGCTGCCACCATTGTCGCAGCTATGGTTCCAGGGCTCAGCACGTTCACGGAGCAGCCTCCTTTTGAAGTATTTTCTTTGCTTTAATTGTCTTCACTTTTGAGATCCTTTCAGAAGTATTTTCTTTTAAAATATCACACATTCTTCTTGAGAAGAATTAGTCTTTCAGATAATACAAAGAGGCGTAGGATACTTGCAATCTGTCAAAGAATGGCTAAAAACATTAGGGTATTAAGGACAGATAGCAAGAGGGTTCTGGAAGAAGCAGCATTTCAGTGTAATTATAAATCTGCCTTTCCTTTTAATTGAGTTTGACTACAGAGAAACACAGCTAAGCAAAGAAAGCAAGAGATGTCAGTTTCATTCAGAATTTGCAAATTGTATTCATATGTTTAAGGGAAAATCAACATAGAAATCCTTCCTTGACACACTCATTGTTAATGTCATGGGATCATACAGAGTGCAAGGTTTTAGAAAACTCTGAAAATCCAACACTGGCTACTATAGAAAATGTAACTATAAAAACATAACCAACACGATCAGTAGGATTACTTGGAAATGTTAAGTTTAAAAAAGTCAGGGGCTAAGAGGTGGCTCAAGGGTTAAACCTCTGCCTCAAAAGTAGAAGGACCCTAGCTTAGGAGCTGTATGTAAGAAGACTGTGATAATTCTTACCCTGAAAAAAAAAAAAAAGAAACACTAGGCAGAAACAGCAGTGACCTGCACTTCCAGTCCTGGTGGGCAGAGCCGGGGAAATCTGAGCAAAGCAAGAAGGAAATAGAAGTAATCCAGGATGATTCCTGAAGTTACTCTTGGTCCTCCATAGGGACACACGGTGCCCTCTGATATACACATACACATGCACACACACACACATAAAATAATCAAATTAAATTAAATTAAATTTAAAAAAAAATAAAATAAAGTAGAAGGACCCAAGTTCATATTCCCAGATCCCACATAAAAAAGCTGAGAAGAAATGGCAATGGCTTGTACTTCCAGTCCTGGAACATGAGTCTGGGAGACCCCAGAGCAAAGCAAAAAGGAGGCTGAGCAATCCAGGATGATACCCAAAGTCATCCTTGGACCTCCACAGACAAACACACACACACACACACACACACACACACACACACACACACACACACAAACAAAGTCAGCACAAACTATTAATAGAGGACTCAAAAGAAAACAACGCTTTCTAAAACAGCTTATACAGTCATGTATATGCAAATGATGTATACACATTTAAATACAGCATTTCAGATTTCAAGTATGCTATGATGCACAAAAATCAATGAGCAGGAGCTCCACCTTCAGACCATTTGTTAGATGGAGGGCGTAGCCTTAGGCGCTGGTACACTCACTTCCTCTTCTGCTGACCAAATGCAGCCAGTCCCTTTCCCCAACAGAATTCCTTTCTTGCCCTTTTTTCTGTCTCCTGCTCTAATCAACTTACATCTCTCTCCACTGGTAACAATCGGAAACTGTGCTCTCGGGCGCTCACACCCTCTCTGCAGATGTTCATTTCATTATCTGGCGGACCGCTTCTTGACTGCCTTCTGTGAAACTTTTTCTGACTTCGTTAGCTTCTGAAGCTTGCTTAAAATGTTTCAGATTTCTTCAATTTTCATCACTAGAGACAAGTTATTAATATTTCTAGTGCCCAGGTATGTGCTTCTAGCATTAGGAATCTATCCTCCCTTAATGTGAACTAGTTGAAGTTGAAGTAAAAGGTGTCTTTTTCTGTAACCCTGACGTTCATGTAGTACCTGGCACGGAGCAAGTTTTGAGTGTTTGATGAATGAAAATGTATCCTGAGGTACTGGGAGCTGGGAAGAAAAGATGTTTATTTCACCCTGTAATGGAGATACTAAGGAATGTAACTTACTAAGAGTAAGTCAATAGGGAGGTGACTTAAGTACTCTTTATTTAAAAAACAAAAACTTACCTATTTGTCTTTCACCTGCTTAAAGATGATAAATCTACACGCTTTAAATAAAACTATAAGCCAACTTTTCCTGACCATGACTTTTTAGTGTTATAGCTAATATACATAAAAATCACTACTATTACTTCAAAAGGATAAGAGGTGGTTTATTCTAGAGCAAAATATGAGTGATCATGACCCTGGAAGCAACCCATATCACCCTAAATTCTTTTTTTTTAATTTATTTTTTTATTTAAAATTTAATTATACATTTTAAAATTTTTTACCACTTCCCTCCCTCCCCCCTCCTCCCCCCTGACCCCCTCCTCCCCCTCCTCTCCCTCCCCATCCCCCAGTGCCTCCCCCCCAATTCCCAGAGAGTCCTTTATTGTGTACGCCTAACTCTCCACTGGGTCCTCCTCTCCGATGACATATAAGGACCCAGTGGCATTTCCATAAGCCCTTTCTCTTGTTCCCCTTAAGCATAGGATCACTACTATGGCTGTCAATCCCTTGCCTCCAGGGGTCTCGGTGCCCTTAACAGATGCTAGACTTTATGAGGGCAACAGTGCACTGGACATTGCGCAGGGCATGCAAAGTCCCATTATGATTGCTTTGGCCCCAACTATTGTTGAAAATCTTGCAAATCGTTGCTCCTCCCATCCTTTTGCTCTTACAATCTTACCGCCCCCTCTTCCGCAAATGTCCCTGAGCTCCAGAATGGGGAGAGATTAGGCTGGCCTAGTTCTATGTGATTGATATAGAGTCTCTGAAGTTCTGGATTGTGGTTTGTTGATTTTCTTTTGCAGTTTTGCTGCTCCTGCAATTCCCTTCACTCCATTCTGCTGGGCACTGTATGTCACCCCCTGGCCAGAGACAAAAAGCTGTTAAACTGGAGTCTTGTTATAATAGCACATTCAAGGGTAGATGTAATAAGAGTAGGAAACCTCAGTGAGGGAGGGGTCCATCACCCATTTGCAAAATGATTACTTTTTATCTGCTAGACTATATGCCCTCCCCTTCTGGTGAGATCAGGAAAGAACGTCTGTGAACTAAACCAGGTTTCTCATTACTTACTTGCAGACCTTGATGGAGGCCTATTTTCTCTGCTGTAACATGGTCCCCTCTCTCCTTGTTTCTGGTTTGGCCCTCCTACCCCATCTCTCTTGTTCATAATCCTTGCAATTACTGTGTTACATAGGTTTACTTTTGAGTGTCTCAATGTGGGCTGGGTGAGTTTGGTACTAGGAGCCACCTATTAAGGTGTACATACGGCGCTTAATTTTCTGGGTCTGGGATACTTCACTTAATATAATTCTTTCTAATGACATCCATTTCCCAGCAAATTCCAGTAATTCATCATTTTTGATGGCTGAGTAGTACTCCATTGTATAGATGTACCACTGTTTCCTTATCCACTCGTCAACTGTTGGACATTTAGGTTGATTCCATGACTTTGCTATTGTAAACAGTGCTGCTATGAACATGGTCGAGCTTGTGCTATGGAGGCGAACCTCTGCTGCATGGGGGGTTATTCCCAAAAGTGGGATAGCAGGGTCATATGGCATTTCAATCTTTAATTTCTTTAAGAATCTCCAGACGGCTCGCCAGAGTGGCTGTATGAGTTCCTCTAAATTCTATATGTTCCATCGTTACAACAGATTCTTGAGATTTTGTTATTATAGAAGTAAAGAAAACCAGAAATCAAGACACTTCAAATTACATTAGTGGAAACATCAGGTGGCAGGTTATAGCCAAACAGGGAGATATGCTTTAGCCTTTTGATTGATGGAACCCAAGGGTCTCATTGCACATTACAAAGGATTTACCTCTAATAGTCACCAAGATGTTATGTCACATACAGAAGTGCATAACAAATGGCTATTAAGAAGGCTAAATATGGGCCAAGATAATCTGGCTTTGGACTTACAACATTCTAACCTCGCCACATCGTTGAAGCTCTTGTTAGTCAGTCAGTCTTTCAGGTGCAGTTTCTTCCTAAGAACTTCTGTTTGTGCTGATGTTCAGTTCATGCAAATAAATACATGTTCCGTTAAGAAAATTTGTGACTTTTTAATTCTGATTAGAAATAGCTTTAGTAAAGTATGATGTGTCAATAAAAGCTGTTGAAATAATAATGCAAATCAAATAAAAATTATAAATATAAGTTTAATAAGACTGAACCAAAATAATGTTGCTTTTTAAAAATCTTTCACTTCATTGAGCCCTTGCTCATTACAATGAGTACTAAATTTGATAATCAAGCTGTGCTATTCTAAGGTCGCATCTTTAGTTCTACATAAACAATATGTGACGTTTGGGAGCAAGAAGGATGTTCATCAGTCCGGGCTTTGGCAGTGATTTTTTCAGTGTTAGCTTTTTCCTTCCCTGCTCCCCCGCCATCATTTAAAAATAACAACAAAATTCTGAGTCTTGATTGGCTCTCTACTGTGGTGACAGGTGGAGCCTTAGCAATTACTGGTATGTTAATTCATCATTTATCAAACATCTGCTTCTGCATGTGCTGATACAAAAGCACACAAGACTTGGTTTCTACTCCCAAGGATCTATGTCTAGGCACGTGATACTTAAACATTGCACTTTGCATCAGTTGGCCCTTTATCTGGTTCTGCTGCACCATTTGGAAACTTCAAGAGTGTACTGAGAGCCACCAAGCTAATTAAAAGATTAGTAAATGAGAAAAAAAACCTCAAGAATAACTGAATTATTTAGTATAGAGAAGAAAGAGCCAAAGGGAAATG
Organism: Typhlomys cinereus; assembly: GCA_023101885.1. NCBI lineage: Eukaryota > Metazoa > Chordata > Mammalia > Rodentia > Platacanthomyidae > Typhlomys > Typhlomys cinereus. The sequence continues at coordinate 359,761 of JALPQD010000401.1, forward strand.
TCTTAATCGTTTCTGAAGGTGTAATAGAGAGTGGCCATCTGGTCCTAGTTGAATGTGAAAGAAACTGTGGATGAAACTCTGGGTGAGATACTTAAGCTAGAGTTCTCTGTCAATGACCATGTAACTTACTTTAGCACAGTTCTATGAAGAAACGTGCTTCTGACACTTCAGCAGGTACTTCTAAGTTGTGCCAAGTGTCTTTTGTTAAATCCCATCTGAATTTAGGGGTCACCTAAAGAATGTTAAAAGTTCTCTATAGTTCTAATAACTCTAGAGCTTGATTGTTTGGTTCCAGGACATGGGTGAAGCACAAATGATTACAGGGAGAGTTGGCTTGTGATAAATTCTAATTTGCATTTGTAATCCTTTTTTCCGTCAATACTGATAATCAAACCCTGGGCCTTGTGCATGCTAGCCAAGCACTTTACCACTGATCTCTGCTTTTAGAATTTTAATAAGATCATAGAAAATTGAAATTCATTCATTTAAGAGCAAGAGTTAGAACCTTCAGATAACTAATGCTGATTGTTAGAACGTCTCAACCCTTTGCTCAGTTGTAAAGAAGGAAGATAGATGTCTGCTGAGAATTCCTTCCCTGTCTCCTCTAGGTTTGGGTAGCATTCTTGCACATTTTAATTCATACCATAGCAGCTTGGTAACCTGGGTCAGGACCTAGACCTAAGAGACATTAAGAGATGGAGTCCATCAGCTTTGCAGTTTAATTTATTTCAAAGCCTCTAAATCAAAAGCCAGCATTTCAGGCCCCAGAGCCCTAACTCAGTCCTTCTTCGCCAGATGAGCAGTTTTATACCAACTCCCTTCCCAGATAGCCACTGAGATCTGATATTCCATTATATGCTCAGAAAGGTGTCCCCCTTGTTTTTCATCATAAGTCTTCCTGTATCCTATAGCCAGTCATGGTCACTAACATTCATATGTAACTAATTCCTGGGTGGCCCAAACATAAAACTGACCTGTGAAGGTAAAAAGCGTTTCTAAAAAAGCTCTTCACTTTGCTTCTCTTGCTTTGGGAGAGTAAGAAAGCAGATTTTTTTTCATCTCTGATTCAATTATTATTATTGTCTGTTTTTATTCCTTACTGGAAATGCCAAAGAAGAGTTTGTGCTAATATATTTTTTAAAAAGTCACTTTTGCTCTGTTTAAGTATTTCAACTTTTGACATGAGATAATTACTCTCCTCTTCCCATCTGAACACTGACCTGCTAAAATCAAGTTGTTTAGTGTGGTAGGGCAATTCGTTAAACTCCATTGTTCTCATAATTCATATTTTTCCAGGAATTATAGTATGCTAACTTTATAGTGCCTAGTCTCACACCTGTGGCAAGTGCTATTCCGCTCAACATCCTCTGTCTTTTTATTTCTTTTAAATGATGTAAATACAGGGAACCTTTGGAAGAGAAGGTGATAAGATTGTAAAAGTACAAAGATGGGAAGGTCCACTGTTGGACAAACACTCCATTCAAAACAGGACTGCTGCATCCAGGAACTCACTGCAATGAGACTTGTCCTTACCAGACCTGGACAAAGATTGACATACCAACATGTTCCCATTGACTAGGGCTGGATGAGTAAAGGGGAGTGCCCCTATCAGTGGGGTGGCCTGAGGAGGGACCACTTGGTATGCCATAAAGGCCTGATCCCCCACAAGAGTAAACAAGCTAGACGGCCCATAGAAGTGGACAGAAAGGCAGGAGGGAAGGAGGAAATGGGATGGATTGGTGAAAGGAGGGGAGGGAGGAGATGAGAAGGAGGGGGAAGAGGGAGGCAGGGATAAGTACTCAATATAGTTGTAAAACTAGAAAAAATTAAATTATTAAATAATAAATGATGTAGATAAGAGCAAAGGTATCTCCTTCAGATGTGTGTGCAGGGGGTCAGATTTCAAAAGAGTGGGTACTCTGCACCACCATCATTAATCACATCTCTGGGGAAGATATCACATCCCTCACCTGTTCAGAGGTTTGAAAATGACCATGATTCTGTCTACAAGGCGACTGTCTCCCTCTAGTTGTCTCCCTCTGCTTCAGGTGTGGTGTATCTTAGACACGAAGATGTAGTGAGAAAATGTGAGATCAAAGAGAATCCAGGAAAGGCGGGATGGAGTCCACAGTGGGAGAGCTGGCCACCGGAATTAACAGATAGAAATTGTTTCCAAGTGTGAATCAGTTTGGCCCCCAATGACTCTAAGCAAGTGCTGTGCATAAAGCTGGGTATATATATATTCCCTATCTGTTTTTGTTTTATTTGAAGTATTCTGAAATGTGCATTTAGAACATCACATGAAAGAAAAAAAAAACACAGCTTCAAAAACCTTGGTAATGAGAGTTTAAACAAGGGAAGGCAGCTTAGTGGGTATCTAAAATATTCAGTATGATGCTCAGAACTTCATGTTCCTTCATTCTTAAACGTAGTTATTTGTAAAACAGTTTGAGAAGTCTAAGACTTGCTATTGTATATACACAAGTACAGATATGTCTATGGATGTATATGAATGTGTATGCATTTAGCTTTGGTGATACGTGTTGGTGATGTGAATATATCAGGGAGAGAGAAATGAGGCCAATATTTATTCAGTGCCTGCTACAAACAATTCAGTGCACCAGGTAGTTCGTGTGGTGTGGGGGCGGGGGTGTACACATTGGCGTGTACATGGTGTCTAACACACTGTCCCTTACCCTGAAAATTTGGTGGTATCAGCCGTGTTATATAAATGAAGACTTGTGACACAGGAAGGTTAAATGACTTGCCCAAGGTCGCAGGATTATTAAGTGGCAGATCAAAAGTAGTTCTATTTAAACCCATAGAGGTAAAATAATCAAAAGAATTTTGATTCACCAAAGCCCACTTCAGGGATCCGGCCTATTTGGGAGGGGCGGGGTCTAATTCATCTATTTGCAGCTTTCATTTCACATTTCTTCTTCACTCTTTTCATGTTAAGCTTATTTCTCCCCTTTGCGTCACTTCTCTTCCTTCTTAGAAACTTCTCTATTTCTAAAGCCAAACAGCAAGTGGCTTGAAAGGTTAAAGAAAAAGTGAATAGGGAATGGAACTATTTTGATCTCTTTATTATTGTTTTTTTTAATGTCTCAAGTATAGAGTATAATCATATTCATGATTAAAAAAAAAAGCAGTAAGCTTGGTATTTACTTAGCTCACATTAATGGCTCTGTGAATGCATCCCAAAAATGTATAGGAAATGGGAAGTCAAGTCTATTTTAATAATGTAAGTCTATGACTAACCAGGCAGATTTAGTTCCAGATCATCTGTGTTGCTCAGTGCAGTTCTTTTCTTGATATTAGGCATAAGTTTAACTAGTGTGTTGGGGCCACTGAAAATCTGTCCTAAAGATATTTTTAAAAATCTCAAAAATGACTCTTTGACTCCTGCTCTCCAAGTTAATTCTAAAACCATTTCAATCCTACTTTAAAATTATTTGTATATGGCAAATATTATGTTAAAACAGTTGTGAAAAAATTGTGGCTTGGATACTTTCAACACTCATTTTTAGTAAATTTAAAGAAAATTGTTATCTGAACAGCTTGGTGCTTATACAAAAAATTTAACCTTAAATATGCTTAAAGCTACACTATTAGAAATGAAATTTTATGTGCTGTTCCTAGTAGGTGCTCAGTAAATGAGTATTGGATTAATATATGAACAGGCAGCATATTAATATGAACTGAATGAGTAGGGAAGAGCATGTAGTTACAGTAATAGAGTACTTACCTAGATGCACAAGGTCCTGGGTTTAATTCCCAGCCCTGGAAAAAAAGTAACGAAATGGGCACAAAGCACGTCAGAGAAAATTCCATATCTTAGGAAAAATACACATGTGGGTGCATTATATGACTCTTATATTGTTACTCTTCAGACTGCAATAATCTGTTTATTACTGTGATTTCTTATCGATTTCACTTCTATAGTTATCAGACAAAGAAATATTTCACTCATCCATCCAATAAAGTTATATATCTAGCAAATAAGAATTAAAAAAAAAGAATTTTAATGTTATAGGCTCGACATGCAGAAGTGTGATGGAAATACTTTTTTCCCCTGTGAAGTGTCTTTCTCTGTGCAGATGCAGCAGCCTGAACTTCATTGTCCTTACCCCATTAAGAGCCACTGATGTTTCAACCTACTTCACCACCCTTTCCCTGGGAATGTGGAAATCTGGCTGCAAGGCACAACAACCTCCCTCCTTCCTAGTCGACCAAGGATTCCTATTGTGGAAGGCAGTGGGCATGAAAGCTGCAATTTTTCCAGCACAAAAGCTCCAATAACATTTACTCCGGTTGGCTGAGATTGAAATGCACACAGGCACTGCTCAGTCTTGGTTGCTTAAGCACCAGCTTCCCTTGGCTTTTTGCCACTTTGTGCATTTCAAAGAGACAAGTCCTTTAAGGAGAAAGTGTTTTCCTTGTAACTTGCAGTGGAGTAAACAGACCATTCAGGCCTAGTTTATTGCAGTACTGACTCAACTCTGCAAGCCATTCCAGAATCAAATACAACAGACCAATTAGTGAATTCATTTGGTCATTAAAATTCATAAACATGAACTGTCCCCTTATACAGCAAAACTCTTTTGAAAAACCACTAAAATTTTATATTTAAATATAATTTTTCTTCTAATGATTTTACCTATTAAGAATAAAGTTCTTAATATCTTTTTCTTCCCACTCCTTATAGCTAACATTGTTATTAATTTGAGAAGTCATTACAGTTAAAGCAGACGTTAAGTGGATTATGATCCTTGTGCATGGGACCAGACATGTGCATATCCACACACATACACACCCACATACACACACACACACACACACACACACACACACACACACACACGGTCTTATTTATCCTAAGCTGACCTCAGCTGGCATTATGCTATGCTGGTGTATAGAGGCTTCCTGAGTGCTAGGCAAGCACTCTACCAAAAGAGCTCTATCCCTACCCCACATATGCTGGGATGTAAAGAAACAGACCTGAAAAGCATATAGGTACACATAGCTTTGAGTATGTTGATCCACTGAGCTGAGTAAAATATATGCACACTTTACATTTCTTTGCTTCATTTGCGTGCCAGGAGATAGGCAAGAGTAGCCAAGGTTAGTCTAGAGGTAGTCACTGATTCAGGGAACCTGATTTATTGATTCTGCGCTCAGTTACAGCGTGTAATGTGTGCTCAGAATGTAAACATGGCCAGCAGATGTTATCTTTCTTCTACAGTGTATTGTCCTAAATTCTTTTGGTAGTTTATTTTCTTATGAGGATCTGAATTTATGAAACTTCATGTAAGACATAAAATGACACAGCTTCTCAAATCTCAGTATTATATCTGATGGTTGGGGTGATATATATATTGGTCTATATATATTGGTCTACACTTCTATATATATTGGTCAGATCAAGAGTATTATCAAGCCAGTGCAACATAATTAGGACATTTTTATTGAGATCTAACTTAATAAGGCAACTAGGATCACATCATTTCTATAAACTGACCCTCACTTCTGATTGTAGATAAATGATAATGTATTTGGTTTTTGCAATTGCTTCTTTTTTGTTGAAGGAGCTCTTAGTATCTTCAAACACTGGTGAAAATAAGAGACTAGTGTGTTTTTTAAGCCAACAAATGAGCTGTCGGTCACAAAGAAACCTAAGCTGAATTCTGCTAATCCGGGTGTTATTAGTCTTCTTATTGATGGATTTGGGCCCCTGCTCCGCTTAATCTGCACATTGTCTCTATCCAGCGATGCTCAAAGAGACGCCCCAGGGCTGTAGATGACAGGGGCGGGAGTTCACACTGCCTGGCTCTCCTTTCTGCACCCCACAGACTGTAATCAGCACCCCAGGGCCGACAGGTGCAGGCATACCTCTGCTCCCACCACTACATGGGCGGAGGATGAGAACCGCCCACGGAGTCCCTGCTCCCTCATGTGCGCTCAGACCTGGGGAAACTCCACTGGAGTCAGAAATGCTTTGACCCTTGATGCCCACACCATTCATTTGTGTGTAGCTTCTTGCGCTCCGTGTGAATGTCAGGGAGCTAGCAAGCTTTCTGATCTGCCCATTGCTGAGCAATCCTCATTCACTTCGGGCTTGATGGGATTGTTTCAGTTTCTTCAAAGTCTCAGAAAGAGAGAATTGGAGAGAGGCCCGGAGCGCGCTGGCTGCTGCCTGGTGGGGCTTTCATCTGCGGCGGGGATCTGATTTCCCTTTCATGTAGCACAGAAGGGTTTAAATGGCATCCGAGGTAATCTTGAGTTTCTGGGTTACTTTTCAGTAGTTTGCCCTGGATGGAGTGGTGAGGAGGAAAGAATGGAAATGACCCTGCGCTGTCAGTACAGGCCGGTGGCAAAACCGCCTCAGAAAACAAGTGAAGCGCCCCTAATGAATTGCGCTTGTGCTTCTTTGAAGCTGCCCGGCATCTCCATCAGTTTTTTACAGCTGGACCCGAGCCGTAATTGCTACTGGGATGAGATGCACAACATGGGGTGCCGAAGCTAAGTAGTTACAGGGGTTGAGTGGCCAAAAATAGATGGCAGGGTAGGAGCATCGGGCTTGGTGAAATTCACACTTGTGTATCTTCATGTTCCTCACCCATTCCTGACATGCTGCTGCTTTGCCAGCAGGCACTGGAGATGAAGGTGATAAAAATGGCGAGGCCGAACAATGCTGTTTCCGAAAACATGCCACATAGCAATCAAGCGAGAGGCTCAGATTGCGGGCGTAAGTGGGAAATATACACGCAGGCTTTGTGGCCACCGCTAGGTGAAGATTCTGGATCCCTCCTCACCGTGGCCTAGAAAACCACCAGAGTTTACCATTTCAGTCTTATTAAGATACCCTTAGAATTACCCCTTCAACATGGTGCATATTCATTTTATTTATTCCTCCACGTGTAAACAGTAATTCTGTATTTGGGCAGCAGGACACTCAGACCCCTTGTTCAGATTTCTCATTAGACATAAATTAGCTTTTATGTGTAGTCCAAAGAAGCTTTACAGCCTAATGTTTCCTCATTCAAGAAATTATCACTCTAAAGAGGGTGTAATTGATGGCTGCACTAGAGGGGAAGTATCATATCGAGAATTACTACGGGTAAGGATAATGCAGATGTCCCGCCAACCCACCCAGATGGCTAGCTGACGCATGCTCCGTGAGGTTGGGGAGTTAATGGAATTCGGTGGGTATCTCAACTCTCCAAGATGCCAGCTGTGACCACTGAGGAGGCTCCAGCCCACTGTGATCTTTTTCTTTTCTATTCCTCTCTCGTTCTCTACCTCGTTCCTCCTTTTGTTTCTTCACACTTTGTTTCATTTTTTTCCTTGTGTTCATCCAGCCAAATGATTTTGCAGCCAGTTTACCTTAGCCTGAGTCTTCAAAGCAGTTTCTGTGCCAATGTGTATGTATATAAAATGTATATTAATTAGTCCTGTAAGCAATGCAGAGGCCTGGAGAGAATCATTTAAATTCGTCACAAGTGACACATGCAAAGATTTCTGTGACAACCGCTGAAGAAATGCATGTCCTTGTTTCCATAGTAATAAGGAGTCCCTTAGTTTTTGGTCCTTAGACCAAGCTACTTTTGTTTAGTTGCAATCAAATTGTAAGCACTAATCAAAAGATCCTTTGTTCTGTTTAGAATTCGGATTTTTCTCTCTTGAACTCACTTACCCACCTTTGTAAGATAACTTTCTAATTTCAAAGCCAGAAAATGATAATAAACAATCTGAATCTGAAGGGAAAAAAATGTTTGCCCTGTGCAAGTGACCTATATAAACTTTAAGAGTTTTCTATTTTAATTGATACTGTTTTAATGCCGAGACTTTAAACAGCATTTTTTCTGGAACATTTTTTCAGTCCATGATTCAGTTTAAGCTGTGCTTCATTCAGAATTACCTTCCAGTATGTGTTATTATCGAAATGTAATTTGAGAAATGGAGAATCATGGATCTTTATCTATCTTCGCAAAATGATCATGTAATGAGAAAGAGAGAGAGAGAATATATTGAAAACAAGTTTAAATTAAAATTCCAAAAGTGGCTTAATTCAAAAAACCCATATACATATACAGACTTCTTTGAAAATCAAGAAGGAGATGCTAAAATGGAAAAAAAAATATAAAAGGCAATTGGACTAACAGCATGCACTGTACCATTTTTGTCAAAGTCCTTGATTGACATTAATTAATAGATCTGTTTTCAGGCAATCCGACCGTCTGCCTAGCTGTTCTCTAGCATTCAGCTCCGCCTTTGCTGCTGCTGTGGATGGAGATGTCGAGGTTCTATGCTGGCACTGGCCAGGGAAGAGAGCTTTTCCCCGGGGCCAGGCAGCATGTTGCTTCTGTCCCGCAGGCTAGTGCCATGGGCCAGGGGTCCTGCCTGCTCCATCCCAGACAAAGGGCTTCCTCCTCAGGAGCAGAAAGGAAGCCAACATGTATCACATCTGTTCTGCTGCTTCGCACATTCCTATGCGCTGTCGCTGAAACTCAAGCAGCCGTTTTGAGGGTCCTCAAAAAAACATGGACAAAGATATTATGTGCTGGAAGAATGTAGTTTAGAAAGAGTCCATTTGGCTTAAAATCTGAGAGCTGATGTTTCAATGTATTTTGAAAGTATCAGGTCACGTCAATCTCTGGAAAACTGCAAAGCCAAACAATATGATCTTGAACATGACTCAGCACAGGAAAAAAAATTCTATGTGGGCCTATGCAGTACGAAAGGCTTCTGTGTCCTTATCTTCTCCTTTTTATTTTTCTGTACTTTTCTATTTCTGAATTTCCATATCTGTAAATTTTGTCTACTTGAGAGAAAGAGAAAGAGAGAGAGCACATATATGCCATGGTGCATGGTGTAAGTTAGAGGGCAACTTTCAGCAGCCAATTCTCTCTTCTACCACGTGGGCCTAGTGACTTAGGTCACCAAGTTTTGCAAGCAGGTTCCTTTACCACTGAGCCATCTCTCTGGCCCCATGTGTGATGTTTCAACAGTGAAGCATAAGCATTTGTAATTCAAAAGTATTTGTCAGTATCTACACATTTGTGCATGTTGATAAAAACTACAGGTCTTTATTGCCGCCATCCAGATATGCCCATGGAAACACTATGCCGCGACACTGTGCAGTTACTGTCCTGGATCTTAACAGATTCAGAAATGGAGTCACTCGCAAATTAAAGCTAGCTTTTGATCTGAGACAAGTAAGAAAAAAAAAACGGGAGGCAAATGCAATGAGTGCCTCGGGGGGTGAAAGGCATATGCTAAGCAGAAAAAAGAATCTATTAAAAATGTCTTACTAAGGGCTAATGTTTCTTTAAGCATTTGTGGAGGGAGAAAGCCCTCCACTGTCACGGGTGTTTTGAAATTGATTTTTCATCTGCCTGTCCTCCCGGAAGTGGTCTTTCATTTGGGGCATCAGGAGTTCATGTTTCAACTACTCCCACATCCTCCTTGTGCCACATATATTTGTCACACCCACAGACTGAACTCACCGATTGCTTGGGTCATAGGATCATGAAGTCGTCCAGTGTGGAAAGCCTCAAACGCAGCCATCAGGTGACTGCAGAGTACTTCCCAGAAGAGCCCTGCAGGGCTTGTGACTTTCCAGTATGTGAGCCGCTGGCTGAGATGGGCCCCGTGCGCTCTTGGCGTGCTCTTGGCCACCTTCCAGTGGAACAAAGCGCCTCTTACTGGGGTGCCCATGTCTCCCTTTGCTTCCACAGAAAACAGTTCCAGGCTTTCTCTCCAAGGATGGCCTTTCAGCAAGCATCCAAGCTTGCTGGCCTTCTCAGGCACTCGCCCGCCCCATGTCCCCACTTCCTTCCTAGCTTAGTTTGTTCCAGGGTCCCTGAGACTCCCACCAGTCAGGACAGGCATGGAAAATTTAGTACAGATCTGCCCGGTGAACTGACAGATGGCCAAAGTGGTCTAACATGACCGCACGGCTTTGGGTCCCATCCCATAATCTAGAAGAGAAGCGTCAGCTCGTCTCCTCCCTCTGGAAGGTGATCTGAGCAACACCAACAGTGACAAAACATCTGGTTTTCTCTTCTCTTGGCTTTATGGAAATGTCAAAGGTTCCTGTGCCAGGGTAGCTTTTGAATATGCCTGTTCATTCCCTCTCTTTGCTTCCGGATGTTTCATTTCCTATTAGTTCATAAATGAGTATGTATCTCATGTATCTCCCGTATTTAAAAATATTTCCCATTGGGCTTGAGTTTGTATTCATACATGTGTGAAAAGTGCTAGTTTCTGTTAATATTCATGCACAACTAGGCCATCACTAAAATGTAAGGCTAATGTGCTCAGTGACATCATTAATGGAGATGCCCACATAGCAGAGTCGGTAAAGGACATATTTCTCTTTTTTTTATATAGGAATTTTCTTTTTTTTAAATTTCTTCCACTCATACAAAGTTGATAAGTACCCCATTCCCCTCCTTCCCTCCACTCCTCCCTGGACCCTCTTGTTCCCTCCCCCCTTTTCCCTTTCCTTTCCCCCTCTCTCCCTTTCTCCCAGTACCCCCCCCCCCATTCTGGAGCATTCTTTAGTGTGCATGTCAAACTTCCCTCTGGGTCCTCCTCTCTGATGAGGTGTAAGGACTCAGTGGCATTGCCTAGAGCTGTTTTTTTGTGTTTCCCTTTAGTATAGAAACACTATTGTGGCTGTTAATCCCTTGCCTGTAAGGATCGTAGTGCCTGTGATCCATGCTAGACTATGGGGGGTCAATGATATGTTGGTCATTGCGCAGGTCATGCAAAGTCCTATTATGATTACATCGGCTCTAACTTGTGTGGAGTATCTTGCATATCGTTGCTCCTCCCCATCTTTAGGCTCTTACAAATTTCCTGCCCTCCTTCCGCAAATTTCCCTGAGCTGGTAAAGCACATATTTCAATGGAGTAAGAGTCAACTAAAAGATAATCCTAATGAAAATAATAGTTTTTTGATGACTACCTGTTTTTGTTTATTTACCCCAGTGCCTAGAATTTTTTTCTAACCTCCCAATTTCACTAATCCCAAAAGCAGCAAAGATAGTAAGTCAGTTCTCTGAAATAGGTGTATTGTCTATGGCGATGGAAAATCCAAAGTTCCAGAGGAATTTTAGTCATGTCTTCACCCGATTACCACATATAACAATTTTTTCAGAGTTGAAGCAGCTATTTCAAGCCCTCCTAAGGGGTTATGATGCAGTATTGCAACCATGTTGATATATAAATGTTAGGATTTTGGAATTAAAGAAACATACCAAGCTCCCAAGTGTCGGGTTAAGTTGCTCTATATCTGTGAAGTCAGTGGGCTATGCCAGCTACCACTTACTTACCTGTGTGTGCTCAACTCTCTTGCATCACAGCGTCTATTTTTACAGTGCCTTCTCAAGCATCTGTATTACTCTCCACTAAATAAAACATGGAGAAAACACATTTCCGGCCTGCATGCATAAGTGGATTAGATATCTAGAGTATTCTGCTTTAAAGAAAATTCTTCCTGACGTCCTTGAAGAAAAAGGGGAGGCAGGGGGATTCCACATGTGTTACATAATCATTAGTATGGAGGCCTCCTTTTCAGCTTTGGACCAGCTGCCTAGTGAACTTGAAGGCCCCCTCATTCCTGCATATTTCAATAGCTTGCCATGGATTAGCTTGCTTAGTCCCACACCCTGATCAAAGGGAACTTGGCTGGTTTTGAACACCATTGTCATTGAAAGCATTCCTCATTTGACTGCTTGACTTCTGAAATGTTCTATAAAAGGTCAGACGGGGTGCCTTTTCTCTTGTTTCTCTGTTTCTAGAATAGCCTCTGCTACCAATTATGTGCGGCTTGGGTGGGTGTGAAGATACCCCAGGGCAACTTTCCTTTAGTCTTGGTACAAGTTTGCTTTCGTCATGTACATGGTCCAACCAGAGATGACTGCATCCAAATAACATTAGGTGTCAGTGAGAAACGAATGCAGAAAAACAAGCATCCTTCCCTCTCTTATAGCCTGACTCAGTAAGGTTGGCTGAGGCACATCATCCGTGAGCTGTGCATCCTAATCAAAGGCTTAATTGATTTCAAGTCTTCCTCTTTGTTGGGTTCATGACTGTCTCCATAAATGCAAAGTGAAGACTTGACCCACATACCACACAGACCTAGGAATAAGCAAAGCTGAACCAGAGTTCCAACTGTGGTCTCTGTGGCAGTGGCTGAGAAAAAAAAATTTTTGATCCCTTCCAAGCAAATCACAATACTGAGTTATCATACCAGTGTGTTATGTTCATGGTTTCTTGCTCCCAGACCATATTGTGCTATTTCAGATCACAAACTCTGTGACCTCCACATTAGCTCTTTCATTCAGCAAAACTGGGGTGCTCTGCCTGTGCATATAGCCTACTGGCCGACTGTCACTGAGAATTTACAAAGACAGATTCTGTATGGAATAGGCCACAGTACCTGAAAAATTTGCATGGTTTTGAATTTAGGCACTATCCCACCAAATAAAATGGGTGTTGACATTTATTTGAAGTATCTTCATACGAGATACATAAGAGGACATTTACTTGGATACTTTACTATTTCACTTCTTTCAAAGTTACATTGATTGGTCCATAGAAATAGCACACTCCTATTTATTGGCATGTAAGAAAGGCCACATTCGTTGATGGAATGAAGTTTTCCTGTAAAGATGCACTAAAAATAAAAATGGAGAGCCCATTGCTCCATTTTACACAGATGTGTAGAAAAATTTAAGACCCCAGCAAAACCTCTGGATACAAAGGTATCCAATCTAGTTAGTGTACACAGTGGAAATCTAAAATGTAAGTGATAGAGCTGCAAATGAAGCTTGCTGTTTAGGATTTGTTGATTTTCATGGTGGAATAATACATGCTAATGTTTGGAGTTCATTGTGTCTATTATCGATATTCAAAGCTAAGATTCCCCCATGACGTCTGCTGCCAGCCAACCAGTCTCACCCATCACCCTTTGAAATTTCTGCTCTCATCTTCTGGCTTTTACCCTTGGCACCTTCCCTTCCCTGTACCACCCAGGCTATCATCACAAGCACCCTCTGCCTGCACCAATCATAGCAGCCCGAGGGGTTTTTTTTCTAATTATATTATTTACCTCTTCAAAACTGCCTGTGATCTTCTGTGGCAGTCACTTGTAGATGCCAACTTGGCCATTGAAGGCTGAGCCTGTGGGCACTTCTTCGAAAAGCAAACCTATGAGATATTATCTAATCAATGTGGGTGGGAACATTCCCTGGGCAGATAAATAAAAATAGAGATCAAGCTGGTTGGAAATTGGCATGCAAGCAGACTAGCAGTGAGAACGTGTGGCCCCTTTTACCTCTTTGTATTATATAGTGTGGCCAGTTATTTGGCTTCTGAAAGTATGATGATATGATATGATATGATATGATATGATATGATATGATATGATATGATATGATATGATATGATATGATATATGATACAGTATGATATGATTGATATATGCTATGAACTCCCCTGCCAAGCTGACAAAGTATAACCAAGAATCACAAACCAAAATAAAGTCCTTATTCCCCTCAGTTGATTCGTTCATGTATTTATATCAGCAACAGAAGAGAAACTGGAATCTCTTCCTATTTTCCTCCTAGCAGCAGGCAATGTCTTTATGATGGCCTTTCCTGTGTGTGTGCTCCGGCTCCTCTTGCCTCTCACCCTTCTCCTGCTCTGTCCTGTTCCCAACCATGGCAGCAGGACTTCACCTAGAGTTTCCTATTGGTCAGCCCTTATCTGGAACTTTCTTGACCAAACCTCTTCTCGCGTAGTCCTCTTGTTTTTCCAGTTCATTCTGAGTCTAGCGAGGCTTTGTGCTGACTCTATGTGCAACTTGTCCCCTGTCACTACTCTCAGACTTTATTTTTTCCCTAAAACATTGTTGTCCAGTAAGTTATCGTAGAAGTTGGTTGGTAATTATGTTATCATCTTCCCTGAAAATAATGAATCCTCAAACCAAACAAGCCCTGCTGCAGAAAATCCAGGGATACAATGACTTCTTGATTTGTTTCTTGTCCTGTTTATAGAAGCAACTAGAATGCTTGAGCAGTACTTGCCAAGTATATAGTAAGTGCTCAGAAGCATTTCTTGGAAGAACGAACTTAATCAAAAGAACTGGTGAAGGTGGAGTATTGGCTTAAAGAACAGCATGTGCACATTGTCCTTGAGTGTCAAAACCATGAGAAGTAGGCAGGCTATGGGTACGTTATAAGAGTTGGATGGATCCATCTAGTCCTTCAACAAATCCAGCCAACTTTCCCTTCAAATGACATTCAGAATCTTCAGCTTTCTGCTGCCTCTGAGCAATCCGTGCTAGTCATCTTGATTCTGCTTTCAATCTCGCCACATTCTAAGCTCAGCACAGGTCAAAGAAGTCAGGGAAGGTTCATACCAAGAATTAAAGAAGACCATGCTGAATTCATACAGGAGTATCTGATAGGAGATGCAAGAAGCTTAGATCAAGGGTAAGCTAGAGAAGGAATGAGGATGCCTTTTCTTTGTACTACTGGGAGAGTGACTTAGGAAAATCATGGAAATAGGAATATTTTCACTCATGTTAGAATGGTCAAAATGAAAGAGTCCAGCACCCAGGAAGTAGGACTGTTGGAACAACTTTCAGTGCATTGCTGGCAGGGATTTATTATGGCACAAACAATCTGCAGAGCCAGTTCAGCAGTTCTTATACACTAAGCATTTACCCTATAATTCAGTATTTTTTTTACCGTATCCTTTATCAGAAAGACATAAAACCCATTAAAACATGTTTCTAGCAACTTATTCTTAACCTAAAATTAGAAACAACTATTACTTCTGTCGACAGAAGAGACAGGGTACATTCACACAATGGGATAATATCTAGTGGAAGAAAGGAAAAAAATCCACTCCTATGAACATTCAGAGAGAGTGCCTCATGACCAAGAAGCCAGCTGTGTTAACAGTGCATGCCTATGGCTTTCCTCGCATTGTGTCAGTTTCATTTTCAGTTGCTGTGATAAATATTAGGACCAAAGAAGCTTAAAGGAGCCAGGGCCTATTAGACTCACAAGTCTAGATTATGCGCCATCATGGTAGGGAAGGCACAGTAGTGAGAGCTTGAGGGAACTGGTCATAACACTGTCACGAGTGGATCTCAGTGGATGAGTGCTTTCTGGTGCTCAGCCCAGGACCCTGGCCCAGGGAATGGCACCACCTTAATCATTCTAATCTGAGGTAACCTCCTACGGACACACTCAGAGGCCCATCTCCTCAGTGTGGTGTGGACGGTTAAGACTATAATCATCATATATGAATACATAAGTCCCAAGAACACATGTGATCATTTAATCTTCCTATTGCTAAATGAATTCAGAATTCAGTCAACCTAGGCATTTATTCCAGCTTATCATTTTCTAGTTACATTCATCAGCATAGCAAGAGACTTTATATCAGGAGCAGAGAGAACTAATCACACCATATATCCACAGGAAGAGCTGAGAGAGGAACATAACTTTCTCACTTCCGGCATGTCTGCATGCCAAAGTGTGCCCAAAATACTGAGCCAGCTCTCTCCATCTTAGCATGGTCTCACTTACTATGGGCTGGGTCTTCCCACATCAATTAGCTTGTTGAGGGTTTGCCTTAATTAAACAACTTTTCACAAATGTGCCCAAAGCCTCAGCCTTCAGTCGTCAAGTTCAACTAACTACAACACAAACACAAATGCAAGCGGCACTGGGAAGATGAAATTAACACAAGTGTTCTCAGCCTTTATGTGTGCAGATGTTCTTACATGGCGGAAAAGCTTCAGAGAGTTGATGTCTAATACGGGGAAGTAGTAAGCGGAAGAAGAATGGAGCTGTCTGAAGACAGACGGCAGATGGTTTCTTGTATGTCTTGTATGTAGGTAGCTGTTAGGTGTTCACAGTTCTCCAGCTGACACTTAAGATCTGCATTCCACCGAACTGTATCTCAGCCCAAATGAGCATAGTGATAATCTATGAGCATACATTGTGAAATTCTGAAGAAAACAGGAAGGGAAATCTGACCTGAAGGTAGTGGTTTGAATCTTACAAAAGTGGGATGCTAAGGTCATTTGCTGAGCTTGGTACATGAGTAATTAGGTGAGAAGATTGGAAAAAGTTGAGAACATAGCTACTTTAAGAGATACGATGGCATGTCAATGGGAGGAAGCAGAAATAGCAGTGAGTGGAGAGATGCAGGGACCAGAGAAAGCCGGTACTGTGGAGTCAGCCCACGAGACTTTGTGGTTATGGGCGAATAAATGTGATTGCTGCTCAGGAAGTTGGAGGGGACAGCTGGAGTCTAGGGGTTCTGCCTGCCTGAAAGCTTCACAGAAGAATTCAAGTTTAAATGGTGCCTTGGACAAGTCAATTTCAGTGGGAAACATGCAAGTCAGTACTGAGCTACATAGAGTGTGTTACTGAAATTATCTCCACTTGTTTCTCCTGGCTTTCTTTAATTTGGTTACAAGAAAACTGAGAATCACAGGTTGCCCATATGCATGCCCTTTGGAGAGTGTTTACCCTGAAGCATGTGGCTTTCGCCAGGATGGAGTTAAAGGGTAGTCAGCACCTATCCAGGATGATGGCAAGAGGAACCAAGTCAGAGGAACCAAGTCATGGTGCAGGGCAAAGAGCTCATGTACTGGACAGAATTGACTGGTCCATATTAGTGATTACCTTTGGCCTGCCAAGGGTTATGGAGCGGGACAAATCAAAGGCTGCTCTAAGTTTTCTAACTTAGGTAGTATTGATTGCCAGGAAAGGTCACATAATACATTAGACAGAAACCAAAGGAGGAAAAGCAGCCGCTGTCCAAGAGGTAAGACAGAAAATGTGACTTCACATACCACGGTCCAAGCACACTTCTTGTAAGCCATTTTAATCTCTCCAATTGCTAGAAATTAAGACCCAGAGAGGTAATTTAATTGTGTCGAAGATCAGCCAGGAAGAATGTCATCAAGCTAGGATCTAGATCCACATCAGTGGTGGCTCTCAATGATTTAGAAACTTGGAAAGGGCCAGGTGAGCGTGTGATCTTTGGGTCACGTGGGTCTGACTTGACCAACCCAGCTCAAGACCGTCACAAATGTCAAGATTTGTTCATGGTGGGATGATTCTTCGGGCAAGGTTACAAAGTCTTTCCATTTTTGTGCAAACAGCTCCAAAGTACATGAGCAGAGGCAGCTGCCTATAGGAAACACCCCACTCCCCAAAACTCCTGGTTTCTTACTGTCTTAGAGATGCAGACTCTGCAGAAGAGCCAGTATACCCCAAGGATACTTATGGGCATTAAACATTAAACCAGACTTTGTTTTCTTTGTATCTTCTTTGCTTTTAAAATGTAGAGGATAAGAGAAGATGGAAAGATGGCTGAGGTTTAAAGTCTCTGCCTCACTAAAGGACCTGAGTTAAGATCCCTAGATCCCACATTAAAAAAAACAGGCAGAAATGGTGGTAGGCTGCAATTCTGGCCCTGGAAAGGCAGAGCCTGGGAAATCCCAGAGCAAAGCAATAAGGAAGTAATTCCTGATTTCACCTTTGGGCCTCCAAAGGCACACACACTTAAATACTGTCTAGTGTACACAGAACATATACACGCACACACACGCACGCGCGCGCACACACACACACACACACACACACACACACACACAAATCTGAAAAAATGGGCAAGAAACATGTTAATAAAATTGGATTTAATTTGCCTGTGAATACATTTCAGTAACATTCCACACAATGTAAATTTCTATGTAAAAGAATATTTAAAAGTATGCAAAAAAATATTTACAATGCACAATCAAGACTGTATTTTTTGCATGTAGATCGCTAACACATAAGATTGCAAAAACTGGAACAATAAAACATAATTATAAATCGCTGTGAAACAAATGTCACAATCATTGTGCAACATAGCGGTCAGGAACGACAAGACTCTTTTAAACAAAGTCTCTTGGAGTGGAGTGAAAGAGATACCTACATGTATCAATATATTTTATGGACAGCGACAATCCCAAAGACTCGCCTTAAAAATGAGACCATCATTGTAATTAAAGACAGCTGCTTATCTCTCCACTGGTCTTTCCAGCCACGCATTGTAGCTATCTGTCTGGAAGAAGACAATTCGCTACCAGAACAGTGATCCAGTATTGTAGCACACTGTATCATCCGTAAGTACCTTTCATGGAGTCCTGTCACATAGAACTAAGCTCAGCACCTTCAGAAATGACCTGCAGTAACTCCATGATAGAGCCATCCACATGACAGAGGCGGAGTTGCAAGCCTCGTGTGTAGATATGAGTACCCCTTTTCAGTAGCCTGTGACTCTTCCCAAATTGTAACAAACTGATATGTCAGTCGCTTCTATTCAGAATGACGTGGGAAAAAAATAAATAGAGATACTCAGTTTAAGACTCTTCTTCCTATTTGAAAAAATCTTCCTGACTCTTTAAAGAGGAGTAGAAGTGCTTCCCCTAGATTGGATAAAGAGGCTAGAAATCACATACTAACTCAGATTCATGGTTGGCAGCTGTCTGATTTAAGATATTAACTCATTTTTAGAATTTCATTTGGAACAAAAAAAAAAAGCCCTATAATGATTAATGATACAAACCAAGGACTTGGGGATAGGGGGAGGGAATGCCGGTCACACAGTCAGCCCATCTCTGTCCTAGGCTGTGACTCAGCTCATTGAGATTGTATCAAATAGCAGCTAAAACCATCTTGCTTATTGATCATTTGTTGCCACTTAAGATTTCACCTCTGCCAAAACTTCAGCAGCAGTAGCATCAATGCCCACTTATTGCAAGAGAAAAATGAGACCCTGGTTCAAACCCCATCTTCCCAATTCCAAAGGCACTACACACTGACTGCAGTTTAGCATCCGTGGGGTTTGGGTGGGATTTGCTTAAATACCAACATTTTATAGATAAGTAGATAACCATTTCTATATACATATTCGTATGCAAACCATTTTGCTGTGGACATGAATTTTTTGAATATGTTTATTTGAAGTAAATCATTATAAAGTTTTAGCGTGTTTTCTACTTTACTCCCTGGCGTAAACATGAGCAAGCTTCTTCACAGGGAAATCAAGCTCTTCCATCAAGTTTTAAGAGTATATCACATGATTACGTGATAAAATTCACAATGGTTTAGAAGAAGGAGCAAAGATAGAACAAGGAGGGAAAGATTTGTGTTTTCAACCTGGTTTCACACGTTGAATAACAAAAGTATTACTATCTTCAGAGCTGTGTTGGTTAAAATTGAAGTGTTTGTCTCAAGGAATGGGGAATGGGTACTGACTACTCTAGGGAAATACATTGGGAAGGCAGTACTTAACCTTCCTATCAGAATTGAATTTTCCTGTAATTCAATATTAAAAAGAAAGCTTGTTTATAGTTCACTTCAAGTTATTCCCAAATGCGATAATGCTTACTTATTAATAAGAGAAAAATGCTGAGATTCGTATTTCACACATCATTGAAATGATTATACTTAAACAGATATTCTTTTCACATTTGTCATTATTTATTATGGTTTCTCTTTCAGAGCAGAAAATAAATTGTATTGTTCAGGAACAAGAATAAATAGATGAACAATAATAAAATGTGAAGAACTAAAGTGAATCTTTCTTAAGAGCATCAAACTCAAAGTAGTTCCCGTTTCATTTCAAATGCAGGAAGATATTTCTATTTTGATTTAAAAAAAGATTTTGCTCCCAAATCGGTTACTTTCTTCATTCATAGTTCTAAACACTTTATAAATGAAGTACTTTGTTTTGGCTGAAACTTAGAAACTCATTTTAGCAATGAGAAGCTAGAAATTTGTTCCTTCATGACCCTTTTTCTCGTCTTTTAAAATGACAAGGCATGTCCTAATTCCAATAACGTGAAGGTTTCTACTCTTATCAGAATTGCGATTTACCATGGCTTTATTATTCATTATTTATTTATTCATTAATTTATTCCCCGCTTTATCCCAGGAAGGGTTGACTTTTGGACTGTCATTCCATATGCATTGCTTCATGCATTTATTTATTGCCGCCTCTGCTAAACTGTATCTGTGAAACTTCTTCTTTATTAGCTCCCTGCTTTTAGAAATGAAGCAAACGAATTCTCCTGAGCCACTATTTAAAGAATTATTTAAAATGTTAAGGCATCTCATTGAACCATTTATAGGATGCTATGTGTTATATATTTTAGCTCAGAGCACATTAAAATAGATAATTCTGCCTTTCTGATGTAATTTCAAGGGGTAAAGCTTTGATTTGAAGTGGCAAACTCCCTGGGCACACCTAAAATTGATTGCATTTCCTTACCCTACCTCTTCTCTGCCTGCCTCCCTTCTACACGATTCGGTAGTGGGGAGGTAAGGTTTGGAACAAAATTTAATTCAAAAAGAGGAACCTTTACAATACGATTGAAGATGGTTTATTTGACTCACAGAAACTTATTCTACTCACAGACATAAAACCATAAATATCTATGCAAATGCCTCTTACAGAGAAGTCTTCCATCTGCATATCTTTACCCAGGTTATATCCCTGACTTCTGCTACACTTGATGCTAATATGACCTTTTTAATTCTTTATTTATCACCTCCTTTTACCTCCAAAACACAGGATTAAAAATCCATATTATGGTATGAGTGGTTAACACATTTTTGTTTAAAACTGGTCAGCACAGACATGTAATAAACTTGTTTAAAACACATATTTATGAATATGCACACATGCACCTACACTGGAAAGCAAGATCATGGGAACTTTGAGTACAGAGGGATTTTTACCATCGGCATCCTGTTTTTGGTTTTGCTTTTTACAAGGTGTTAACTGTTTGGGAAAACTAGTAAAGATTACAGGAATCCCTGCATTTTTCCTTAAAGCTGCATGTAACTCTATAACCCTAAGGATTTTCAATTGGAAAAAAAAAATCATTTGCAGACCTTTTCTTAAGGGGCAGATGTTAAATATTTCCATCATTTGGACATGATGAAGACATAATTACTTGGGTTTTTATATTGTTTGTTTTGTTTTGGTGTGTGTGTGTGTGTGTGTGTGTGTGTGTGTGTGTGTGTGTACAAAAGAGAAGTTGAGTATATGTCCCTGTGTGGCCAAGGGTGACATCAGCATCAGGAATCATCCTGGATTGCTCTACCTTCTTATTGCTTTGCTCTGGGGTTTCTCAGGCTCTGCCTTCCAGGGTTGGAATTACAGGATAATGCCGTTATTGGCATTTTTACTTGGGACCAGAACTGAGGTTTTTTTTTTTTTGCTTTGTGAGGCAAAGGCTTTCACCTCCAAGCCATTTACCCAGTCCAGTCTTTATTGCAGCACAAAAGTGATCAATAGATGAATGAATGAACATGACTATGTCTGGGCTAATGTGCACCTGCAGAAATAGGCGGCAGCCCTCTGATTTAAATTCCTGCAAGAAAAAAGGTGATACCGAAAGCTAACTGTGTCCTGACAACACTGTAATCTGAAGTCTTGTTTTCTTAACTTGCATGAGTATTTATACATAAAGAATAGCACATTCTCTTTTTAAAGTATTCTAGAAAGCACTGTTTTGATACCATGCTTCAGTATTTTGGAAAATCAAATAAGTTAACTTTGAGTTAGTAGAAAAGAAGAAATCCTTTTTAGACAAAGCATTTTGCTAAACGAAGAAATTACATGGAAATTCTATTATAAGATTCTCATGCCTAAGCATGAATAGTAATGAGTTAAAGAGTGACTTGAAATTTCCATTTTCTGTGCTTCTCCTAGTTCTGTCCAAGAATTGAACTTGTGCTGGAAGAGTTTAGGTTTCAATCAGTTACTGTCATTTTCATTGTGTGATAAAGCATTAGGTTAGGCAGAATTCAGCTTTACATAAGAGTGCATTCAGGCTTATGTTTAGACAGTGTTGAGAAAATCCTGGCTGGCTGTTAGGTGGTGGGAAAGGAAAGGAGAGCGACTCTATGACAATGTGTAAAGGTCAAAGAGAAGGTCCGTTATAAAGAGCAGCTAACAAGAAGAAGAGATGTGGGAGATACAAGTTTATTAGAGCTGACACTCTGGTGGTCAAGGGAACCATAGTTTAGCCTGAAGACAGGAGAGCATCAGAACAAGTGAGACAAATTAAAGTCATAGAGGATAAGGGAAGAACAATCAGGGATTGAAGCAGGGCAGGGGGAATTTGAAGAAAAGCCCCAGACTGGGAGAGAAGTGACTCCCAAAAGCTGTTCTCAGACCTTCTCTACCTTTCTTTCTTGCCTCACTCTATATGTCAATCTCTCTCTTTCTCTCTCTCTCTCCCTCTTATTCTTTCCTATTCTTTTTAAACAGACATATGGATGCATATATATGTATATAGTTTAGATATTGACTTAGATTTCTGGTGTGTAGCTTGTTTTTGCTCTTTCCTGCCACAATATGGATGGACATAGTTTCAAAAGGTCAGGCTCAGTTGCTGACCCTATCAGTATAAATCTCTTTCGCCTGTGCTGTTTCTTTTAACTTCTGCTTCTTCATCTGTTTTTAACGTGAGTGGTGTATATAGAAAACATCTTGAATACAGGGTAAAAAAAAAGAAAAGAGTTTGCCTTAGAGAGCCCAGGCATTAAGTCTCCAGTGTGTGCTGTGCACTGTTACAGATAAAAAGGGCTTCACTATTCAGAAGCGATCACAAACAGCCCAATATGCTGATGGGAAATGCGATGGACCCATGTAGAGTTCCAGAGGGATTAGAGTGTCTACGGACAGTGGGGTTAAAGAGATGAGGTTTTGTGATTTAAAATATTTTTAAAGAAGGAAAATATTCCTGAAAATACTTTAACCATTGCTTGCTCCATCCCTCCCCTCAGTTCTGTGTTTGCCCTGCCCCTCACTTAAAGACCATCCATCCTTTCACACCTGCCACATATTCTCTGAATCTCACCCTGTGCCTTGATCCCCCAACTACCAGAGCTCCCTTCGAGTATTCAGTTCAGTGGTTTACATATACAATGTTGATTGCCTAAGACTTGCAAACACACATATACACGCGCACATACCAGCTCATGCATATACATGCATGCACTTATGTGCAAGCAGGCGCACACACAACACACACACATACATATACCAGCACATGCACACACATACGTACTCATGTGCAAGCATGCACACATACAGCACACATATACATGAGCACCTGCACAAACAAACACATATACTAATGTGCAAGCATATACACGTATAACACACATACATACACACATGCATTCATGTGTGTGCATGTACACACACACACACACAAGCACATGCACAATTCTTCCTCCAGACTACTTCTGGTCCTCATAAAATTCATCTCTGATCTTGCCACCCATTTACTTAGAGACATTCAGCATCTCTGTGTCGCCTATGGGGCAATATGCAAATTTTATATCAATCAAAGTGATACCTTCAATCCCTATCCTGCTTTCTTTCCTAATCCACCTCTCTACCCCCCACCCCCATGACTAACACCCAGCACCCTCCCTCATCAGGCTGAGTGATTGCTTCCATGTTGCACCTCACATTCAAGCTTCTTCCTGTTTCTCAGTTACCCCAAAGCTTCTCTGTCTGAAATAGGCATTATCTTATCAGAATGCCATTTCTGCACCTTTCAGAACTCTTCAGACAATACCTGATCTCTTTGAGTGTTTTTGTATATCGAAGAATAGAAGGCAGTAGTGTAGTACAGTGCCGGGCAGGACAGTAAGGTACAGTGTAGTGGAATGAAACACTTTGAAATGCGACTCACTGAAGGCTTTGAAAGGGTAGGAAGAGATCTGATTTATTCATGTTTGAATGGCCTCTATGTGGAAAGTTCCTGGTATTCAGTGTATATTGTGCAGTGTGAATTACTGAGTGGGTGAATGAATGAATGAATCTAGGAGATAATTGTTCTTCACTTCTTGGCAGGGGATGCCTCTGAAGATATTAAGGGTTTAAGTAAGCACCCCTTCTAGACTGTCACTATATTAAAGTCATGTATGTCTCAAGGGAATTTCTACCTGTCCAGTTATTACCTAGGGAGGTGGGATGGTTACTTTTACAAAGAGTAATGGAGGGCTGGTGACAGCAGATAAAGACATCCGCATGCACACTTGTAGACCCAAGTCCTGGTAGAAGGAGAGAACTGACCTCTGAAAGTTGTCTTTTGGCCTCCACTTACACACAATGTCGTGTGCTCCCTCTCTCACACTCTCTTAGAAGAAAAAGCAGCAGAGTCATCAACAGCCAAGCTTGACTTACATTAATGACATGTAAAATTCAGCGACTCTGGAAGAAAATACATAATCATGGGGGAATATTATTTATTAACATTAAGGGCTATGAATATAATACATGTAAATACTACTAGTAAATGTTACCACTTTCAATAATATTCATGACACCTTATCCAGAAGTCTACGAATTGGCTCACATCACTATCAAAACATATAAACATTCCTAAGCTATTCCCGGCATATCTGAAGCCTAAAGCATGCTCTTCCCACCTCAGGAGGGTCTCATTCTTATTCTCAGGTCTTTGCTGAAAGGTGGTTTTCTCCATGAGCCGTGTGTCCCTGGCACCCCGTCCCAGCCTAACAGCAGCCCCAAACCCTTCCTTGGCTTTGTGCTGAGTCTGCACCCCAAGACTGTTGCCAGTTTACGTGTTCCATGTGCTACACCCTGCTCTCCTCACATGCAACATACGCTTAGCAAGGACAGGTTTTCTGTATGTGTTTGTTTTCAACGAGTGCATCCTCATGCAGCGGAAGGTGCTGGTAAATATTTGTGGAATGGATGAATGAACCATTACCTTAATGAGTCTACTTGGCTGTTGCACTTGAAAAGGGTGACTGCCGCTTCCCAGCCAAATGGCAGTCACGTGACTTTACTTATTCTGAAAGAGCATCCAGGTTCATCTTCCCCCGACTTCTTTTCTCATGATCCAAGGAAGCTCAGTGCCTTTCCAAACCAAGTATGAACTCTTCTGTTTCAAGTTCGAAGTCAGCTGTCCACAGAACGTTCCCCCAAGGCAGTTTTCCTCCAAATCTTTGTCAGTGCCAGGTCCCCACAAGCCTTCCTGGAGGTTGTCACTTTGCGTTTTCTCTTTGCTTGTCTCTTTTGACTCTTGGTTGAATATTAACCTGCCCTTTTGAACTAACCCCAATGCACTCTTCCACCTTCTCCTGGTCTCTTTCCTTAAATGCTTTGAAGGTCATTTTGTGGTTTCTGGGGATGGAGCTTGAGGTATCAGGTCAGGATTCTCAATTAGAACCTACACTCCTCATTCGCCGCTGCTTAAACATGGCGCACAGTTTGTGCTGTGGTTTGTCGGCCCTATCACACTGCTGGGGCCAGAGAGGGAAGAAGATTACGAGAAGGAAGTGACCGTGAAGCACAGAGCCGACTAGAGGGGAGGCAGTGGGTGGGCAGAGATGTCAGCAGATGGTCTCTCACATGCTCATACCTACGCCCCAGAAGGTGATTTTCATTTAACTTGGTGAATGACAGGTGGAGCGAGGAAGGATAGTGAGGGTCTTACCAGTGACAATACCCAGGAAGAAGCAGAACTGCACAATGCTTTTGGTGGGCCTGTGAACAGCCCAGGGTGTAAGGTGCCTGCTAGCAAACTTGGAGACCTAAATTCAATCCCTGCAGCCCACACCGAGAAATGGGGCATGTGTGCCCCTCTCTCTCTCCCTCTCCCTCACCTTTTTCCTCTCCCTCTTTCCTCCTCTCCTCTCCCTCTCCCTCTCCGTCTCCTTCTTGCTCTCTCTCTCTTTCTCTCTCTCTTCCTCCCTCTCCCTCTCTCTCTCTCTCAAATGAATAAGTAAATGAATTATTTTTTAAAAGAACCTTTTTCATGATACTAGTCTTTGTGAGCTGCAAACCCTTCAAAGACCTTAACCTATTTTAACTCAGTGCTGGAGGGATATGTACTATAACCTTGATGATCACTAAATAGAGAGCATCAAAGACAGCAAGTCATGAAGGCCACCAAACTTCCATTACAGCATGGCAAGCTCAGCCAGGCTAATGGTATCACTGAGAAAGGAGTGCTGTGTTGGACAGTGTATGGGAGGAAAATGAATTTAGTCTAAACAGATGGACAGTGTACATGTAGAAGACACCCAAGTGTGTTTTTCTTTCACAAATTCTGTAAAGTAAGAATACTAACATTACCTTGGCTACACTAGATATTAAAACACAAAACAAAACTGTGTGCATAGATTTTGCAAAGCTTCTCTTTGAAATCACTATGTAGATTCATTTCCTGCTTCCCACAGCACTTCTGAACCTACATTCGTTTATTTTAAAGCAAGGTTATCACGGTGCCTCTGGTATAAGAAAAAGTTAAATTAATTGAAACATTCAGACCATTATAATTTTGTTATAATTCTCATTTCAAATTTAATGGATCGGTGCCTGCTACCAGAGGGAGGGACTCACAGGGAACTAATTTACCTGTGAGAAGGAAAGGAACAGAGTCTTGGTTGTTAGGAACAAATTGCATAGGGTTGGGAATTTGTGGAGGCAGCTGTGGACTCTGTTGTCTGGCTGATTGAGGACCAGTGGAGGACAAACACCCAACTGTAATCAGTTGGCTTTTTTTTTTATGTTTAAAAAGAGGTTCAAATTCACGCTGGAGCCTGGGGAGTTTAATTAAAGTAAGTGGAGACAAAGTTCTCTTTTGAGAGCTGTCATTTCTCCTAGCTTGACACTGCTCATAGCATAGTGTAATGCTATTTTGGAAAGTGGGTTCTTGTCTTTTGTTCTGATGCTTCTATATTCTAAACAGGAGAAAGGAGAGGGTGCCGGAAGATAAACTGAACTCCAGGAACCTCTGTGCCCCACATTATCTCTGACCTTAGCCACAAGCCTGTGCAGAAAAGTTCCCTCAAAGCTCTCCCCCCACCACCAAGCTTTTATCATGAAGCTCTTTTACCATGTTTTCAGGGTTCTGCACAAAGAATCTTTTCAATTAGGATAAAAACTAGATCATGACGTGACCATTCCACGGGCACTGTAGCTTCCCTTCTTTGACAGCTCCATTAGATGAACCCTGTTGTAAGTCTTCTGATTTCTGCCTTGTACTAGAAATCAGAAAGCATTTTAGTGATGTTAAGTTTTCGTGAGCATCGGGCATGAAGGAAGAAATGGCAGACGTGCCAGCCCCCCTTGGCGAACTTATCTGTTCCAACAGTACTGGGGGGAATAGTGGTCGCTCAATCTGATGTTCAGCTTTGATTGCTAATCACGGGTGGTATGTTTTGAATTTAAAGAATGCTTCTGAAGTCACTTTTTGTTTTCATGTGTAACTTGGTCTTTACAAAACTCATTGTTTGACGGCGAATTAGTATTCTGTGTTAGAATACCTTCTCTCTTGCTCAAATAATCATTTAATTGCATTTGTCTGTCACTTTCATTTGGAGGAATATTTTAAAAGTCAAATTATATATTTAAGGTGTGCTCTTTCTAATTGCACTGACATTCAAAAGCACACGACTAAACATGTTAATATAAGTTGTACTTTTAATCAGTGCTAATACCCTATTTTTGCAATGTGCATAAGGTTAAAACATTTAAATTGTCCACATCATCTTAACAGCAGATTTTTTAAAAGTAAGATGATGTAAAGGAATAGATGAATTCTTATAATACGTGGAATCATTTAACTACTTTATTCACTTCTCAGAAATATAAACTTGGCAGCATTTGATCAAAGTAGGGAGTTGAAGAGTTAATACTTCTTTGTAAACGAGAAAGCCATTAACTTTTAATAATGCTGCATCAAATATTTGCCAGTAAATTATGGTGATCATCAAAGATGAGCCTATGGGATTATGCTCTGTAGTCTTGCTTGATTTGATAACTATGACAATCCTTAAGAATGTTAGGAAAAATACTGTATGTTCACATTACAGTCATCACTGTTTTATAAAATAGTATGATAACCTTACAATATACTGTTAAGACAAGGAGAAAAGGAATGGTATCCAGGATCTTGTTCTTTTTAATATTGCTTTCAGAGATTTTTTTCCATAAGCAATATATTTTCATTTCTTTCTAAGATAGATGTACCAGCTTTAATTTTTTAAATGAAATCAAACATTGCCCATGTATTAAAAAGGGTTAAACTCTGTGCAAAATTGGAAATATGATCCAGTCTGTTCTCATTAGCACTGTTCAAATGCATCGTGTAGCTTCCCTAGGCTGTGTGTGGAATCACTGCTGTGCTGAGAACCTCGATTGGATAGCTGTGGCTTTGACCCAACTTCAAAATAAAGCAAGTGCATTTCTTCAGCTTACAATGAATATCTGCTTTACTGTCTTAAAAGGCAAGTCTTTCCATTTTCTTCTCAGTAAATTGGCTGAAGCAAAAGTGACAAAAATGATTATTCTTGTATACATTTATAGATAAAGCTTTGGGATGTAAACTCTGTGACCTTTGTCAGATTTCTCATTTTTTCCTGAAGTTCCACCACTTGTGAAACAGAAATAAAGCAGCTCAGGGCTGCAGCATTAAATATGGTAATGAATGCCGTGCACATCACATTTTCTAAATGTTTGTCCTTCCCTCTCTCTTTTACGTTGAAGATCTACACAGTTGCATTGAGCATAAATATTTTTAGCTATTGCTTCTATTTACCTTTTTATAATTATCGAATAATTGATTTGCTTGTAATGAATCAAAACAAAACGAAATAGAAGGAAAAAATCTCTAAGATCCTTGTTTCTTAATAAAGAAGATTGTCTTTTAAACACACAGTCCTTTTGAGTACCAGGGGTTAAATGAATTGTTATGTACGGGATATGGACGTGTTGGAATGCTTTAAAAATCGATTCTAGCTAATGGAGAGAATGTTTTCAAAGTGAACTATGGCCATTCCTTCAGTGAACTACACTGAGCAGAAAAAAACAAAAAAAACCTCAAGTCTACATTGAGGGAAAGACATGTTCTTCCTTATACAATTAATGAGACTAGCAGGGAGCCCCCTGGGGAATTAGAACTTGAAGAACCTTTTCCATGTGCATTATTCCCTGATGCTTAGAACCATTTAAGTAGCCAATAACTTTAAGTTCACAATTATCCCAACAAGATGGATGCATAGGGCAGTGCTTGGGAAAAATGTGGATCCTCCTGGTCATATTTTTATTCTCCTTTAAAATAGACACTTAACTGGCAGGAGCCACATTTCCTGTTGCTCCCACAAGACTACATCTAGTTCCAGAGAGATGTAGTTGGCTTTATTTTGTGTCCACTATGGAGATGAGACCCAGAGAATATCTGAGAGGATCCTTGCCATTTTCCTTTAGAATGGTCTTGATCAGTTGTTTAACCATAACTAGATCTATATTTTATAAAATATGAACTGATAAAGCATGACGAATCTCAGACTAAAGTTATCAACCAAAGCTTTAGAATATATGTTTTTTTAAAGTGTTATAGGACTATGGATTTTTTAAGTCAAAAGAAAGATGTTGGAAATCCTATTCTGTCTTCCTAACGTTATAGATAAAAGGAACAAAAACTAGAACATGCTAGTGAGACAGCCAGGACCTAAATATATTGGTTGAAGTTCAAAATAAGGGAAAAAACCCAAATAGAATTTTCACCTTTTTTCAAATGTATTTTCCTAATTTAGGTATTACCACATAGATTCTAATACGTATATTCTGGGCTTTTAAAGTATAATGATGAGATGTTTTACTTTCATATTTTTGAAATTATTGTTAATGCTAGCTACTTCCTAAACAATAAATTGTATTTTAAAAATAAGACAAATACTTTGGCAACACAAGTTCACTCATCATTTGGTATAAGTCTATACTGAATTCAGATCCAACATATTTTCGATAACAGGCCTTTAATATCTGTGCTTTCAATAAAGGTTTTATGAGTTGGGTTGGGCATGTATTATAATAACGTGATTTTTCAAAATATTTGCGTTAAATCAAACATTCATGATGATGTTCAAATGGGAGCACAGCATATTCAAGTAGATAAATGTTTATTGATTATAATACAGCATTCAATTCACTTTTAAAAACCATCATGATTTTCAACAGACGGGCATATTTATTGTAAACCCTAAGCAGTCTTTCTGAAGAGAAAAAAAAAACTGAAAAAGATTTGTGAAAACAGCCTGCAATAAAAATCGCACATGCTTCATAAAACACTACTTGATAGATATCACTTGCACCATTAAGAACTAAACGACAAAGGATGTAATTTCAGTTCTGGCATGCAATATTAATCGAAAGCCTTTAAAACATCTTGCTGATGGGAACTTTGACAACGTGACATTGAAGAATTATGAGCTAAAGACATCTATCTTAATCAGATTTTCTAAGTCCATGCCATAAAACATAAAGCTGTTTCATTCATCTTTACATTTTCAAATATTTTGGTGGGAGCATTCTTCCCTGTGTGCTACTTTAAATGTGTGTTACTGCAATTTCAATGCCCAAAAGTGTGAGTTCAGTATTCAGACATAAAACAGGTTTTGTTTCTGCATTAATGGACCTTATTTCTATTGTCTGAGTTAGTGATACACTTAAGTAAACACAACCAAGAGTGATGTTAAAAGAGTCAGTGAGATGGCTAGTGGATAAGGTGGCAACTCATAGAACTGGGCACCTGGTTACAATTCCCGAAAGCCCACATGGTAGAAGGAACCGACTTCCAAAAGTTGTCCTCTGACTTCCACCCGTGGGCCCTGACATGCATGAATGTTCTCTGTGTGTGTGTGTCTCTCTCTCTGTCTCTCTCTCTCTCATGTCATAAATTAATAAAAATTTTAAAATATGGCTAAAAACATTTTGACTAAATGGGAAACAGGAAATTAAGACATAGAATAAAATAAACTTCTCAGATTGTAAGTGTGCATTAATATAAATATTTTAATATAAATAATATTTATATACTTAATATAAATAATATTTTAATCCTCACGGCATTCTGTGTAAGAGTGATCATCGCCTTGCCTCTGTTTTACAAATGACAAGGAGCTACAAAATTTAATTATTATTATTATTTATTCAACTGTGTGTATATGCGCGCGTGTGTCTGTGTGTGTGTGTGTGTGTGTATGTGTGTGTCTGTGTGTGTGTAGAACCACGGACGAATTCGCGAACCACCATGGACGCCTCCACCTCCTTCTGCCCCGGGATTCACAGGCTCCGCCCTACCAGGACTAGAAGCGCAGGCCTGCCCCCGCTTCTGTCTGGCGTCTATACGTGGGATCTGGGATCCGAACTCGGGACCTTCCGCCTGCAAGGCGGAGGCTTAACCCCTGAGCCACCTCTCCAGCCCGGAGCTACAAAATTTAAAATAGGAAACTATTTTCCACCATTAAGTTTGAGTGACAAGCTCAAACCCAGGTGTTAATGAATTGGATCTCTGTAATTCCGATTTCATATTTGTTCATCTAATCCCAGGACATTTATCTGTGGAGCTAGACAGAACCTCCAAGGAAGTGATAAAGGCTAAGTGAAGTCACAAGGGTATACCCCCTTACCTGTAAGATTAGCATCCTTAAGTGGAAGAGACTTCGAAGAACTTCTCGCCATATCTCCCACTTCAGCCATGTGTGAACAGAGCAGAAAGACCACTGTCTACCCTCCAGAAAGAGAAATCTGTGTCAGACATGCTGCTTCCTAGGCAGACCCGATTTGAGGCTGTGACCCTGTAGAACTTTCTCTTACATGAGCTGCCCAGCCTGTGGAATGTTGCCATAGAATGCTGAGCAAGCTATCATCAAGCTCATCTACTTGTATGGACAACAACACTCCGGCATAAAACTGTGTCAGAGTCCATGAAACAAAAGATCTGAACGAACATGTCAGGCATTTGTTCCTCTTTGTTGGCAGGTGCATTTTCAGTGTCATCGAGCATCCCAAAGCAAGTCGCAGGATTCCCACTGAGCCAGTTACACTTACTGCTATTTTAAATGCACAAGAATGCCTTATTAGTTTCCAAGCCAATAAAGTTATCTCACGTTTTTGTAGTAATTTGATTTTTATGCAGTGATATCATCTCTGTGTTCTTAGGTTGCTGTTGGTCTATATACTATCTCGTAGATTGGTGTTTCCATTACAACATCTTGACTTTGGTTGGTGTTAGTAGTTAAACAGTTGGGGAGAGTAGATATTGGAAAATAAGTTTTTAATGGTACACACAAAAGCAATACCTGTATCCCCAAACTATAGTGACAGAGAGAAGAGTGGATTCATCAAGAATAAGGGGACTCTTGTCCTTTAACCAAAATAAATACTTCGCCTGATTTCCATCGAGTAGCTTACCCACAGTTCCTGGGTCAAGAATGAAAAGATGTGATGCTTCATTTGAGTCCATTGTGTCCATGGAATAGTCAATGTTTGCAATAGCATTTCTGCCTAAAAGCCATATTATAATTGGAAGGAAGCTTAAAAAGTTCAATTCAATTTCAATGTAAAACATTAAAAACTATTATGGACTCAGTATACTACAGATAACCAATATGAGGTGAAATAATATGCTAGGAAAAATTTACAGTGGCGATGTTAATGTATTTTATGAAGTAATATAGACATAGTTATTAGGAGATTCATGTTGTCTGGTCCCTTGTCTGTCCATCCTGAAGTTGCTGACATGCTTCAGAGATAAAATCTGAAAAAAATTCCAACAAAGCTGACAGAATCTCCTTTCCTAAAAGTAATTAGTTAATTAAAATATAGCATCACTATAATTTTTATGAAACAGATGGTCTTTTTATTTTTTATTCTTTGACAGCTTCACGTACATATCCAATGAATTTTGTTATTTCTCTCCCCATGTTGCTCCTCCTTCCTCCACTGAGCATCTTCCTGTTTCCCTCCTACTTTTTCTTTTCTTGTGGGTGAGTGACTCATTGATCCCTCCCTTCCCCTCCTGTCCCCTCCCCTCCCCTCCTGTCTCCTTCCCTCCCCTCCCCTCCCTTCCTCTTCCCTCCCCTTCCCTTCTCTTACCCTCCCATCCTGTTTCCTTCCCTCCCTTCCTCTTTCCTCCTATCTCCTCCCCTCCCCTCCCCCTACCCTACCCTTCCCTTCCCTTTTCCTTTCTTTTTCCTTTCCTTTCCCTTTCCTTTTCTTTCTTCCCTTAGGGCTGTACCTAAGGTCTTGCATATACAAGGCCATCACTCTACCATGAAGCCACATCTCTAGCCCCAGAACAGTGTACTTTTAAGTTCAAAAGTGCATCCTGACTTTTTACATAGATATCTTTAGAGTACTTTTCATATTAAAATATGAGATCAGTTTATATCAGTTACTTTTTGTCAAAGGGACAAAGACCTGAGGATTTCGGGAAGAAGGGATTGCATTTGGCACCATTGCTTTTTCATCTGTGGCATGACAGAAACATCACGAGGAAGAAGGGTGTCATGGTTAGATACATGTGTCAACTTCACAGTTGAGGGGATCCAATTCTGTACACATTTGTGAAGCATCAGTACTTGAATTAAACCCTGAGCAAGCCTGACGGAAATTGTCTGATTGATGAAAAGACCCAGTCCATGGTAGGTGGGACTATCCCCCTGGCAGATGAATAAGATGAATGCAACTGATTGAAGAAGTTAGCATCCTTCTGTATACATGACCCGACATGCTGGTCTAGCAAGCAAAGATTGTAGTCCTGTGAATATGCTGTGTTCAGTTCCCTTGGCCTTTGGTGTTGGTACGGGCTCTCTTGTCAAGCCGGAGAAGGAACTGTTACCTCACGATAGTAAGCCGTAATTAAGCCTCTTGTTCCCTTAAGCTGATTGGTCATGAATTTATCAGCAGCAAATGCAGGCAAACTGGTACAAGGGGTGAGAAATGCTCAGTCTGTGGCATCCAGGAAATAGAGGGACAGGAAAGGAGGTAAGAGCCAAATGTGCCCTGTAAAAGCACTCCCCCACTGACATACTTTCTTCAACTAGGCCCCACCTCCTAATAACCCATTCAATGGTGATGTCATCAATGGAATCCTTGTGATCCAATTCTCTTTCAGAAATGCCAGTGGCTCGGGATCAAGCCTTCAGCACATGAACCTTCCAAAAGATACTTTATATCCAAACCTTAACAAAATGTAAATTTGAATCAAAGTGATTTTTCACTATAAGTAGTAGAATGTTAAACTATAGCATAAAGTAGAGGACTTCAAGAAATATCATTTTTAATATGACAAGATAAGATGGTGTGCCAAGGGTTGTATAGGAGTAGCAAAACTGAAAAAAAAATCAACAAACCATAATTCAGAAAATCAGAGACTCTACATCAACCACCTGGAACCAGACTAGCCTAATCTCTCCCCATCTTAAAGCTCAGGGAAATTTGCAGAAGAGGAGGCAGTAAGATTGTAAAACCTTAAAGATGGGGAGGAGCAATGATATACAAGATGCTCCATACAAGTTAGGGCTGAAGTAATCATAATAGGACTTTGCATGACCTGCGCAATGACCAACATATCATTGAACCCCCAAAGTCTAGCATGGATCACAGGCACTATGATCCTTAGAGGCAAGGGATTAACAGCCACAATAGTGTTCCTATATTAAAGGGGAACACAAGAAAGAGTTCTAGGCAATGCCACTGAGTCCTTATACCTCATCAGAGAGGAGGACCCAGAGGAAAGTTTGTCATGCATACTAAAGAATGCTCCAGGAATGGGGGGTAGGGGGCACTGGGAGAAAGGGAGGGAGGGGGGAAAGTGAGGGGAAAAGGGGGGGAGGGAACAAAGGGAATCCAGGGAGGGGTAGAGGGAGGGAGGGGAATGGGATACTTATCAACATTGTATGAGTGGAAAATTAATTAATTAATTAATTAAAAAGATGGTGTGGTGTTTATAACATAATTTAATATTGTAAAATATAGGATTTACATTTAAAGCAATGTGTTTAATTATATGTCTCTGAAGTGTTTATATGTATAACTGAAGATAAAAGTTATTATTTATCTAATTATCTTAATTATATTATTTATATCAATTATATTAAAAATTTAGCACTCAGCACCCTAAAAGATAGATCATCAAGTAAGGCATCTACTGGCAAAACCCAGTGGCTTGAGTTCAAATCCCAGAAGCCCACATGGTGGAGGGAGAGAACTGACTTCCTCTGACCACTCTTAGGCCATGGACTGCATCTCTATCTCTCTCTCTCTCTCTTTCTGTCTCTTTCATAAATTAATGAATAAATGCTTTTTAACTTAACACATATATTACCTAAAATAAAGAGAATTTTAAAGTTACAAAACTTCAAAAAATAATATATACCCCCCTTCCTGGGTCCTTCTGCATTTTTTTTTCAGAAAGAAGAGAAATTGAAGCTTAGAAGTTAGTCTATTCACGTCGTTCATTTAGTCAGAGCATGCAACCAAGCATCCCTGTTTCCTGCATCCCTGTCTAGGATCTCTCTGTTCTCTGACGAAGAACATGTCTGTAAGACACAACAAGTTCTGTATTGTCTGGAGTATTTGATTTGCTTTCATTCTTTCTAAGGGACTGGTGGATAATGACACAGCTTTGGTTGCCTTCCCGTCTGCCTTTCCCTATATTACAAATATGTTTTATTTATATCATATCATATCATATACTCCACTTAAAGTCAATGAAACTTAATTGCACTAAAATCAAATGCTCATTAGGTAATAAGGAGAGAGGAAAGCGTTTATGGATTATACGCTGGCAGTTTTTCATTGTCAAGATTGGGATATCTTCCTCTCTTGCTTCCTGTAAAATATTTTATTTTTTTATTTTTAAACAAGTAGAATTTTTAAGATTTATTTTAAATATTTTATATTTTAATATTTTTAAATGGTAGAAGAATACTCCAAAAGATACATTGAGACATTTTAAAGGAATTTTTTCCAGTTTCCTATGTGATAGAAATATTAGTAGAAATAGTAGAAATGTTTTGTGTATGTTTCTATTACAAATGATCATGCACAACTATGAATTCTGTAGAGGAAAATAGGTCTGTAGTGTTAATAGTGTTAATTACATGAAGATAAATTATTATAGCTAGCAAGACATGCATTTAGATATGTTTCTACCTACTGAAGTATTGGAGGCTTACAGTACAGTAGTAGCCACAAGAGCCAGCACATTGCCAGTGAGAACTTTTATCACTCGTGAGAAGTTACCGTTTAAATAAAACCGATGCTGATGTCCAGGAACAAAGAAACATGAGAAAATCATATGACACAAGGAAGAGATGAGTAATATGGTGTATAAGGCTTAAAGTCACAAATGTGTTAGGAACTTTGAAGACTACTTGACTCAAGAAAGTTGGTTCTCATCTCTCCTCCTGAAATTCTTATAGCTGCATATTGAGCAGTCTTATGCTTTTTATCTTTGAACTTTTCTTTCACATGGAAGCATCTTAATCATTTTTCTGCTGTGTGACAATTTTTTCTTAGGTTTGTTTTCCAATTCATTACGGCTCTCTTTAGTCACTTTAGTAGACTTTATGAACATCCAGCAGGATTTCAATTGCAGTGACCACATTTCTTCTATGTATAGACCTTTTTCTTTTTTCACAATACTCCCTCATTTCCATTTTTTTATGTCATCAAGTTCTTGGGTTCTCAGTTTCCTTTGCATCTTTAAACGTTTTAAGTATGCTGACAGTATAGCCTGGTGGTTGTCTTATCAGAAGTTCCAGAGCAGGTGAATTTGGGCTTTTTGTTTTGTTTAGATATTGCAGGGCACAGCACACAGAAGGGCCACAGTTTCGGCCTCCAGTGGAACTCACACTGAAGTGCTTATCACTAAAGTGGAAAGGAGGCATCAAAGCAGAGGTGACAGAGATAGTGCCAAAAGCATCCAAGATGCTGCTGTGGCTTCCTGATGGTGTGTCAGACACCAGAGGAACCTTCCTGCACTATGAAGGGGATATGAGCTCAAGCTAACTCTTTCTGTTAAATTTCTTATTTCTAGTGCATACCCTCACTGAAAGCAGGATTATGTTAAAAAAATCATTTGGGACTTGGATTGACAGCATCTTCTATAAAGATTTGCTCTAACTTCTAGAGGGTACCCAGGTAGGAGCACAGCAGACCTGGGTCTACAGTTAATGTCTTGGCCTGAGGTTCTAGAAATGGCTTGATAGTGTGTGAACAACCCCAGGAGATCCCAGCCAGTGGCTAAAAATCTCAGCTTTTGTCTTCTTCCCTTCAGCCAACCCAGAAAAAGACCTTATTGTTTGTTCTCTTCACATTGAGAAGACCTGAAAATACAGCACCTTAGGGGTCCAGGGATTACCTGGAAGGGGTGGTCCTCAGGTACATTGGCATTATTTCCAGTCTTCTCCTTATACATTAAGGTTACAGAGACTTGCAGACCACCGATGATCTCAATCTTCATCTTTGACACATCCTTTCTTCCCAGTTCGGGGATGGACCTCAAGCTCCAGTTCCACTGAAAGGCTGGGGTCGTTGCTGTGACCTTCATGACAGAACAGCATGTGCCCAAATGATATGCTAACTAAGTTAAACCTAAAAACTACTTCTATCTTCCCCCAACATCCTATGTGTATGATTACTAAGGTTTTGGTGAATCATCTTGGATACCACATGACCTGAAGTACAGAAATTTCCATGAACTGAGACGTAAGCATCTAAGACTCATAAGTAACATTCTTCTAAGTGTATTATGAATCCTCAGACATCTATGTATTTCTAAAAATTTTCATACTAAATATCACTTTATAAATGGCCTTTCAATAGCACGAGGGTGACAAAGACAGTATAATTTACTCACTTAAAAATCTCTGGATTTTTAAAATTCTTTCCGTGTTGATTTGTTGATTTTTCAGCAGGGCTATATTTAAATGAAAGACTTGTGGAGGTGTTTAAATAGACAATTTAGATTCAAACACTTTCTCTTTCTGAGAATTTTGATAAAATAATAAATCTGAGAAACAGGTTGTTGAACAAGTGATTGTCTGAATAAGGTCATATCTCTCCTTGCCAAATGCATTGTAGCATTTTAGGTGGTTCTTATTAGTATGATATTAAGGATGGGATAGGAAGGAGAGGAAAAAAAAAACCCTTGACTATCCATTCTTGCTTTAATATAAGCATTGTTGAGTTTGGGAAATGGTTAGAAACATGTACTTTCTCCATCAATTTTGTAGAGAAGTTATGACTATAGGGGATTTGGAGGACAAGGGAACCATTTATTTTATTTTATAATTCACTATTTCCATTGTCATGAAAAAAAGTTGGTTTCCCAAACATTGCTGATGTGGGGCCCCTCTTGCTGCTTTGGGGTCACACATTGAACCTAGAAACCTTCTTCTAGTGGACATTCTGAATACAAATCATTTCTCTTGAATGTTGGGAAGATCCACTCAAAGCTCTGATCACTGAAGTCAAAGTCAGTCATAATAAAAATGTAGAAAAACAAAAACCTGTTTTAAGAGGAAGATCAATTTTGTGAAAATTGTAAAAAGTTTTGTAAAAATTTTGTAAAAAGATTTTTTTTGCTCGAGAGTGTTTGATAAAGGTGAAGGAAGAGCTCAAAAGTCGAGTGAGGTCCAGCTTTAGGTTACAGAAGCAAAGCCTTTTTTTCATCCCTCTTTTTGGTTCTCATCTCTCCTCCTGAAATTCTTACAGGAGTTTGTTTCCTCCTGAATGTTTGTATCTGTCTACGTGGTCAGTTACCAGAATGTAAAGTCCCGGGGGGGGGGGGGGTCCACGTCCAGAGCCTTTCAGCTTTTATTCCTTTTGTTGCCATTTGGTATCTGGAAGTGAGGCATGGGTTATGAACGCGTAGTAGTCATTTCCCTTAGCGATGCTTCTCAGCGTTCTCCAGTAATTTAGAAATGAAAGAAGTTCTTGGAGCTGGGGGTTGGTCAGTTCATTGGGTAGAACGCTCGCCCATCACGCAGCGGGCTGTGACTACTAGACTCCATCCCGCAGCACTGCATCCAGCCAGGAGATCAGGAATTTCAGGGCATCCTCGGTTACAGCTATGTAGAGTTTGTAGACAGCCTGGGCTAGGTGAGACCTGCCTGAAAACCAAAAAAAAAAGGTCTTTCATCCTCTCACACTACATGATTTTCCTGTTCCTCTGTCTGCTTTTCTCTTGTCTCTTCCATTCCTCCTTCCCTCCTCCCTCCCCATCCTTTCTCCATCTCCATTTGCTTTTTATTACTCTTTATGCAAACTGCCATTGTTCTAAAGCCACACTATATTAGCTTCTCCATTCAATATCACTTCAAACTAGGATGTGACTTCCTTGGGGATCTCTACAGCCAGCCCACCCCAGAAATCCAGGGAAGGAAGAAGAGGGGCTGCTGAAGGAGGAAGTGGGGGTAGCACAGCAGGTAGAGTAACTGTGGAGATGTCTGTCCAGCTGTGCACATCTGCTCAGTGCAGGTGCCTGCCCCATCTCCTCACCCCTCCACTCACACTCACCTTTTTCTTGTTCCCACACAAGTCGAGCCCACTTGCAGATGCTGGCAGATGCACACAGAGACAACTCCCAAGGGGAGGTCATTCTCTGTCTCTGTGATCCTGTGTGAAAGTCCATTTCCACTCAGTTCCCCAAACACCACAGCTCAGGTCTACAAACCACACAGCTGCTGCTGCTGAATTACAGTCACCTAGAAGCTGCCAGGAGTGGCTTTTAATTAAAAATAAAAAAGTCTGTGGCCCTAGTTTCTCAAGGAAGCAGGGAGGGGAGGGGCGAGAGGAAAAGAATTGCTTGAGCCCAGAGTATGCAGTCACTTTGGACAGCATAGCAAGACCCTGATAGTCTATCATGTGTCTGTCTATCTATCTATCTATCTATCTATCTATCTATCTATCTATCTATCTACCTACCTATTTGTGTATATCTGTTTACCTATCTATCTAGTGAGAAAGATGGATATATAGATAAAATCAGCTAATAATCCTAACTATGTGCAAACACCTGATGTTCTTTCCCATTTTCTTGACCTGATCTAACATGGGAAAATGTCACTCAGAATAATTTCATGACTTGAGATTGAATTAATTCCTTCTTACATAGGAACTGGAGAGTTTTCTTTACTTTTGATTCTTATGGCACTTCTAATTGTGCATTTAAATTTTTTTCGTATGCGTGTGTGTGTGTGTGTGTGTGTGTGTGTTTCATGTAGGTAGATGTACCTGTATGTACAAGAGGGCACTTGACTTTGTGCGTGCCTGTGGAGGTCCAAAGGCAACATCAGAATCATTCTGTATTGCTCTACTTCCTTGTGGGTGCAACAGATGTGACTAGTATAAAACATGCATGAGGAGGATGTATAAGGAAGAGCTTGGCAAACATTCCTTGGGTTTTATGTAACCAAACGCAGCCTTTACTCTTGGAGTTCTTTTATGTGTGGTAGGCACTAGAAAGCTATTTGGAATTTTCCAGGATTAAGATGATATGCTCAAATCTAAGTCGCTGAGTTGTTAAGCTTGTTGACCATGTTAAGCTTGTGACCAGGGCCCAAGCCATTGTTTCCAAAATTTTTCTGAAATCCTATCCAAGCTGGTTATCAGTGGGTCAGCCCAAAGCCAAGGGTCACATTGACAGTCCCAGTTGTCCTTATTATAACCTGCCCACCTGTGACAGCTTCTCTACAAGTCCAGACTCTGTTCTCTGTTAAGCTGATTTCCATATTGAACCTTGATTCTCAAAATAATTCTTTATGCAAGGACTTTAAAAAGAATTTTCTCTATTCTCACTACCAGCCATGCTTATGTTTGTCTTAAGCAAATATTTTATTTCTAAAAATATGCTAAGTCATGTAACAGATCATATTTCTTCTTTATGTTGGCAGCTGGAGTTAGAGTTGGATTTTTATCTCACTTCAAAAAAATGTATAGGATTGTACAGCCTTAAATCTGTCTTTATCTTTCCTGCTTTTATTTTTCTTGTGTTCTAGCATCCTTCTGACTGTGTTGAACTTTATTTTATCTTGGTAGGATTTATATATTTACTCTGTGTTGAATAAGTCTGTGTAGATAAATACACACTTCAGCTACTTCATAGGTCTTGCCCAAATCTTGAGAACTACCATGGATTTGTGTTCTTGGATTTGACTTCTATCTGTGATCTGTTGTAAGATTTAAAATGCTAGCTACCTCAAATTTCTTCCATCAAATTGTAGATTGAACTTAGCCTCATCATCTAGAATTGCTTTATTGGCAGTTCTCTTGATTCTATAGTCCGATGAAAAAAGATTCTAGCAGATGGAAGTAAACTGGGTTGCACTAGATCACAGGAAACCATAGATTTTTACATGGGTGCAATGGAAGTTCCCACTCCAAATGTTTTTGTCAGTGAGAAAAATAAAGCTAGGGAAATCCACAGCAGCCCAATTTGGAAACCTTAAATGGAAGTTTTTCTTACTGGTTATGTTTTGATTTGACTTTAGAATAAGAACCTGTCATAGGTGAACCGCTTGTTTTGCAAGTGAGAACCTGTGTGTGAATCCCCAGAGCCCGCGCAAAGCCGTGCATAGTAGTAGCACATGCCTAGAAACCCGTGCTCCTTCCTAAGATGACAGGTCCAGGGCCAGAGCCCGGAAAGGTCCTGGGCCTCACTTGCATTTGCATTTCTTAGAAAGCAGCTTAAGGCGAGAGAGAGCTTTTTTTCTGGCTCACAGTTCCTTGATACAGCCCTTCATGGTGGGGAAGTTGAGGCAACAGGAGCTTGTAGCTGGTCCCATGGCATCCTCACTTAGAAAACGGGAAGAGATGCATGAATGCATGCTCATGCTCCATTTATATAGCCCTGGTCCCATCTAGCAGATGTTCACACACGGTGAGTGGATCTTCCCACCTCAGTCAAGGTACTCATGATTCACAGACTTCTCTCCCAGGTGACTCTAGATCCCCTTAAATCACCAGGAAGAAAATGCATTTGCATTTCGGTGCTCACCGAAGAAACTTGGCATTGCGACGTCTTATATTCACCTCCTTTTTTAGATACTATCAGATCTGAATTCTTTTCCACAACCCATGGAAAGGGTACTACCTTCATGATGGTACCTTAAAAACATGAAGTGATCCAGCCTGTCCTGCCTTCCAAACATTTTTCTTGAAATGCCTCTAGCTTTTTTTTCTTTAATCTCCATTCTCTTGACATCAACCAATCTGTTCTTGCCTAGGCACAGCTTGCTACGTGATACTATGAACAGCTTTGGAATTGGACCTTAAAGCTCTCCATAAAGAATCTAATCATGTACACTGATGAAGACGATACAAATTACTTATTTGATACTTGAATAATGAACTTTTCATGAATTTTAAACTGTTAGGCTTTATTTGTTTTAACACGGTTGCAAATATGTGCCATTTAACCCTGATATTTCTTGAAAAGCCATTATTACAACTTAAGTGAATTCTAGACCTTCATTTATCTGGGTCACCAAATCAGTGAACCCGAGAAGATGGCTAAGGTTTCTGAAATAGGGACCTTTAGGAATAGAGGTTGTATAAGGAAGTGACTCTATTCACATATTATGGTCCTCATTTCAGGAGTAAGAAAGTGTTACTTACATGGTAGGGATTATTACACACCATTAGAAATACACAATAATTCCTAATGTTGTGTGCTTTGGGAGGAGTTGTTTTTACTGTTGAATCCTGTAAAGAGGTTTGATAATATATTCACAATATTTCATATCATGTATTCATTTTGCGCAACCAGAATTACAGTGTTAGACTATATCATTTGCCTTAATAATCACTGCTGGATTTCACATTGTATATGAAAGACAGTCTTCATGTTTCCTATTTTCTTTTAGCATATATTTATATTAATAGTATGATTTAATACATCACTTTAAAATTATATTGCATTTTGAACTACATTTAGTGAAAAATTGGCACCTTATATGCATGGAAAGATAGTAAGTTTAACATTAAATTAATAAGTCCACCTATTCTGTAAAATACAGTATTTGTCAATCCTAGCATGTCCAAAGCTGAGTTATATAAGATTGAAAACTAGGTCTAAGATGTTATGCAGATATGCAATTTTTAGCTTATGATTTACAAGCTCTAGAGGATTTTTCTGTAGTTACAATGGAGCACTATGTTTATATTTTGAAATCGTCGGTTCCTTTTATGGTTCTGGTTCAGAACAAAATATTTGTACCACTAATATAATAGCAGGAGTCTCTCTGGTCACCTATGACTTCCTCCAAAATGTAGTTATACGGCATACTGTGAAATTGGAAAATCTGTTCTGTGTGTGTTCTAATGGATGTAACGGTCATTAAGTATATGAGTCTTCTGACGTTGTAATCAGATGTGATTCAGTCTGTTAAGTATCCATGAAACAACATCTGCTTCACAGAGTGACCTTCTGCTAAAGAATGCTTAGCGTCTATTAGTAGATCACAGTGCAGATCTGCCTTATTTGAAATGCACTAAACTAGAGTCGTCTGTTGCTGTTTAGCAACTAGCTTGTAATAATTTATTGCAGTTAAATAAAGCTTAAAAAACTCCATTAAATAATTACAGGGATTATATGCATTTCGAAAACCTTTGTGTTCTACCGAAATTACCCATCTAATTTCAGGGTTGGTTTGTTAAAAAAAACTGAAATCTGAAGGCACATTAGGGAAGCTGTCAGATGTTGTTTTCTGTAGGTGTTAATAAAACCAGATGAAAAAAAAATCTGAAACAAATTAAAACCAAAAGCAATTTTGCCATCTGTTGTATATTAATTAGAACTTTACGTATCAAGGGTAAGCTTGCTTTTCGAGAATGTCACTGAACACTCACTTAATAGAATAATATGCAAATTTATTAGGTTATGGATTTAGATGCAGTTGTTTTTTTAAAATTCTAATGCAGCTGCAGCAGATCTGTGAGAAATTGGTGGTGTGTGCAAGCATATGTAGATGCAGATATATGTAATGACTTTCCCTTTCTTCTCTTTCAGAACAACCTGCAAACAACCAAGGCCAGTCTACCCTGCAGCCTTTACCACCTCCCCACAAGCAACACTCTGCCCAGCATCATCCGTCCATCACTTCTCTCAATAGAAACTCCCTGACCAATAGAAGGAACCAGAGTCCGGCCCCGCCGGCTGCCTTGCCCGCCGAGCTGCAAACCACACCCGAGTCCGTCCAGCTGCAGGACAGCTGGGTCCTTGGCAGTAATGTACCACTGGAAAGCAGGTAATACCTAAGGGGGAGGTTTTCATATCATTGGATCCTTAAGACTACCTACCGAATACATAAGGAGTTTTCTAGAGCAATCAGCCAGCCCTACTTGTTGAGCATCTACAATTTAGAAATAAACTAGTCCACCACTTTGTGAATTGAGAAATGTTTTATGCTTATATTCTCAGTGTTCTGTCTTTTGTGAGACCGGTTCCAGACTGTACATAAAATTTTAATTGCTGGACTAGTGAACTGTTCCTATTCCTTTTACATATACTGTTCCCTACTAGGAGTGAAAGTCAGTTCACCTCAGTGACATTTTTCCTTAATGCTATTTTTTTTAAGTATATACAGTTATCAGGCAAGTGGTAAATGGAAAGAGTTCTAAGTGATTCTCATTTCCATGCTGGGTGACTCAATGATCATGTCTAGGGAAATTATTATTTGTTCCATTTTTTTGTGTGCATGTGTGTATGAGGTATATACATGCATGAATGTTTGCAGGTGTGGGCGTACACATGTGTGCAGATGTGCACACATATGAATACTTCTGTGTGCAGAGATCCAAGGATGATCTTGGAAGTCATCCTCAATCATTCTTCCACCTTAAACTCAGAACTCTCTGGAGAGCCTCTGGAGAGCCAGTTTGCTCTAGAGATTCCTGGGCTCTGACTTTCAGAGCTGGAATTATAGGTAAGCATTTTTACCATACCAACCTACATTCT
This sequence comes from Typhlomys cinereus, assembly GCA_023101885.1. Lineage (NCBI taxonomy): Eukaryota > Metazoa > Chordata > Mammalia > Rodentia > Platacanthomyidae > Typhlomys > Typhlomys cinereus. Next base: position 404,662 of record JALPQD010000401.1, read on the forward strand.
ATTTGGGATTTGGGATTCAAACTCTGATCTTTTTCTTGAACAGACAGCAATTTAAATGCTGAACCATCTGTCTACTCTTCAATCATCATGTTTAAGTGGACCTATAATACATAAGAAAAAGTCAGATGATCATTTCTTATGAATATTTTGGGGGTGTGTGGGGTATGTGTGTGTGTGTGTGTGTGTGTTAGTAGGAGAGAGATTGGACTTACTCCTTAAAGTTGCATCTAGCACTCTTTAGTGAAACATTCAAAGAAACAAAAGCCTAGAAAACAGAAAATGTCGCCTCCCTCAAGCACCGCTATGGCCAACCTGGGCAGTTACATGAGTGCTGATGAAGAAACTGCCTACTTGTTCATAGTTCTGTTAGGAGAGTCTTCCTCAGAGCAAACCAGTTTCTCTGTATCCATTCAGAAATTAGAGCCTCTAGCACAGGTTAGCTCACAGGAGGCTATCAGCTCATACAAAAACATAAGTCAATCAAAACTGTTTTGAGCTCATCTGTTTCCTTTTTAAATATGTCCTAGCACATGAGATTTCATCTTCATTCTTTGGATGGATCTTCTGCAGTCACTGTCTCCTTTGGGTTGTTTCGAGTAAAAAGAAAAAGAGTTGAATTTTAATTTTATTAGGCGGCCAGGCAGCAAAATCCACTTGCATACCTGCTATTCTTTATTTCTTCCCTAACCTAAGTTTTTATTGGGCTCCAAGATAAGAGAATTATCACCACATGAAAGTTCAAAAATAGCAAACTGAGAGAATGCAACATCCACCCCACCAAATGTAGAACCCAAGGCTGACCACAGCCTTTAAGTGAGCTGATGGGTGAATAAATTACTATCTTGCCCTTAGCTGTGTGATAGACACCAATTCTGCCCCAAGGATGAGCTAGCAGGAGAGCCTCCCAGGTAGTCTTCAACAATAAAATATTTCTGTCTTTTCTTTCACTCTTGACCTAAGACTGGGGTTCTAAAGGATTCTTGTCTTTCTATCGGTTGCAACAGCCAAGTGTAGTTGAATTTTATTGTTTATTTTGTCCTTTTCTTCTAGGAGAAATTAGAAAACAGAAAGACAAAGTAAAATGGGCAGACAATAAAGTCCTCTTCTATAACAAAGCATCATTATGTAGATCCTTCATCCCCTGCCCCCAGGTTAATAGCACAGACCCACTGTTTACCTGGTGTCAATAATTAGCACAGCCTAAGTAGCTAATCAACACTGACTCACTATCATCATTTGGAAAAATTTTATTAGAGAAAAAAGTAATTTTCCAGTTGAGTCATCAAATTGAATGTGGATAATTGCATTGTAGTTGACAATAATGGTTTTGACAAATATTTATGAACTGTGTCAGGTTAAATCATCAGAAACATGTTTAATTTGGGTGATGTTGTAGAACAGAAGCCCCCAACATCGTCAGTGAAAGAGTTAGCCTTCCTCGAAGTCAGATGTTACACGTCAAAGAGCTTTGAAGAGCTTTAGAAGAAATCTGAGCAAGATAAGATGTATTCTTGTTTTTCCGTATATTGTTTCAGGTAAAAGGAGGATCAGGAAAGCTGGTCAAGTGAACATTCTTTGTAATGATATGTAAAGTTATAACTTTTTTCATATTCAGACCATGCAAGAAATGCTTCATAAAGTGAGTAGTTACTGAGAATTGCTTCTTTTTAAAGCAATACCCTTAATGAATCATCAGTGAAATTACATAGTTTCATGAATGGATATAGGAGGAAACCAACAGATTGATATTATCTCACTAATAAATAGAAAGAATCATGAATCTAACAGTTTTGCACATTGTGTCAACACATTTTAACCTGCAGTATGGTTTTGTTGTTTTTCTCGTTATCCAAGGTTCAGGTCTTATGGTGTCGCTAATCAAAAGAAATGATATTTCCACTTGCAGGCACTTGCTGAGAAAACCTCAGTAGTGAAGTGCAAATCTCACACTGTCCCAACACAGCACTGCTGTGACTTCTTTAATAGTCTCACTTGGTTGGAACTCTTGAGGTGAAGAACAAGTCTTATTTATCATTGATTTTCTTTTTTAGTTAAGGTTCCCTATTGAGCTTGATTCTCTGGCTCAGTTTCAGCTGTATTAACACCTTTATCCAGACTTACAGCTGCCATCAACTACATGTGAAGCTAGTGTGCCATTTTCTATTTTGCACTTATGCCAATTTGTACATGCTTGTTTTATTAATTATTGCTTTCCTGACGCTGTCATTTAAAAGTTACAAACTGTAAATTAGAGAATTCAGTTATATATGGTTGCGAATGCAGATTTTCTTTTCTCATCCCCTTTTCTTCTCTGAGCAGATATAGATAATAGTTGATTTTTTAAAAATCCATAATATTTTGGTAATTTGTACATTTTATGCTGTGTAAACTAGTGGAAAAAGATAAAAGACTCTCTCACCATATATCTTTCAATGTAGCTTGTGTTTTGATTATCTGGAATAAAAGGTTTCTTGCTTCCACACAAATAACGTCTTTCCTTTCTCTGGAGAAATCATCATTCGCTCCTCCTGGAGATGGTCAGAGTAGTTCACTGCTGTAATCTCCAGCTAGCTTCATGTGTGCTAGACTCACATTAAGATCCCAATAAAATTTAGTAGTTCAAAGCAATCTTTATCTTATTTTCAGTAGCATTCAGTTTCTACATTCTGTATCCCGTGAAGTCTTCCTTACAATCCCCTTTCCTTCTGCTTGTTCTCGCTCACGCTTTGAACAGCTACCTTTAAGCTCATTCCATTGGCTTTGTGCTTCTCTACTGCAGCTGCTTCGAATGGTGGTAGTTGCTACCAGCATACGGAGCAGTGGAGAGAAAGCTTGGGCTGGACTTAGGGCGGCGGTAGCACTTCCGGGTGTAGTTCAGTAACTCATCACCAAACCCTGACCTTCAGTAATTGTAAAGTTAATTGTCTTCGAGTTCCTCGGTTATATATGAATTAAGCTGCTTAGTAGTTACCTATTAAATGTTAACAAAATGGTTTGTTCGTAGCCATTTAATAAATGATTCATTCAAGTCTACTTGTGTTATGACGTCTACTTTGGCATTGGTGGTTCATTAGCTATGTTCCCATGGCTTTTTACCTTGCAGTTCAGTAATGCTTTGCTAATTATTAATGTATGAAATTGCATACTAAACTACCTCTTTATTAGTGCATTTTTAATTTAAATATTGAAAGGTCCTGGATCGCTTTAATGTGAGAATCAATTGCCATGCATTTTAAAAATTGAGAATACCCAGGCAGAAGTATTTATTATTTACTCACTGAATTATTATCCTTTTTTCTCCCTTTTTATCGACTCTTCGAAATGGCTTTAAAGAAAGGCAAGAGGATCACACCCACATCAAGCCCAAGTCAACCTTGCCTATAAAAACTTTATGTAGGGTGCCACACATTGTGACCTCATAATACCAGGAGAAAACTTTTCCACTTGAAAAACTCTGTGTCTACCTTCTTAGGGACAAGTAATTGCCTGCCGTTAGCACAACAGTAGACAGAAGCATCTCCTTACTTCAAGATATGCCTGCAAGTGAAATGTACCTGTGTAGGTAGCCCATAATTTAAAATGAATGGCTGATGCCCCATCCTTCTGCTACAAGTAGCTTGGGGTCACTCAAGACTCCCTGTGGCGAAAGAGAGTGTCACACACTATAGAAAAGATATAAAAATAAAGAAGCTAAAGTTTTTGAACACAAATTTTGAATGGAGCCCTAGACCTAACTAAGAGATTCTTGATCTTTCAAACTTACCATCATTAACTTTTTTAAAAAGTGAACTCATTTGAAAATTGTAAAGTAATACATAATAAGCCAGTGGAGTTCTATATTGCTAAACACTACATAGTATTTTGCAGTAACTTATAGTATATCTTAGAAGATCTGTAAAGGGATAGGTAGGCCTTTATGAATAGAGAATTACAGGGAGGGAGTGAAGGAAGGAAAGAAAGAGGAAGGGAAGGACGGAGGGAGGGACAGAGGGAAGGACAGAGGGAGGGAGAGATGGACAAAATAGGTAATACAGTGTAGGATTTTCTAGGTGATATTTAAGGTATATTTCAAGTTGTGGCTTAAAAAAAGGGAGTTTTAACATAGCCATAACTCCTTGCCTACATATATGATCATATACTTCATCAGACATAAATCTCTGCTTTCTCCACAAAAGGGACACTGTGAGACACTATAGCAACACATACTTAAGATAGTAAAAATGAGAGATCAACTATCAGGATAGCCTTTCATTGAGTACTGGTGACTAAAGATCTAAACTTCCCCAATTTGTAGCAAATATGTAATCATTGATTTATTTATGCCTTCATGTAAAAATATCCTGGTCTCCAAAATATACAATTCTCAAAATATGAGTAAAATACTTATCTCTGTTTCTTTTCATATAACATCAAAGAATACATGACGAACATTTAGCAAAGATAGTATTTTGAGGTAGGATGTAGCTCAGTGGTAGTACAGTGCTTGCCTCACAGGCTCAATCCCCAGTCCTGAAAAAAGAAAAGAATTGTATATTAGATAAGACTTTATTCAAGAAATTTAAATTTAATTATTTAAATGTGAGATATTAGATTTAATGTAAATTAATATTCATAAAAATAGAACAGTGAACTTTGTTTCTGAATTTACTGAAAGAGCGAGTATCCATTGTCTCCAAGTGCATCATACGTATAGTTGCCCAAACTCTCCCTTCCCACTGAAGCAAAGGATCCTTTCTAAGAAAGCTGGAGATAAAAATTCACGTGTGTTTACAAATATTAGTGAAAGTAAAACCTTGATTTTTTAACATGAGGTTAAGAATTGGATTACACTGGATTGTGTAACAGGCACCACACCAGTAGTTAACATGAAAAAGTAGATTATGTGCACTTATAGTGTAAAAGCTCTGAATGAAGGTCTTTTCTAGGAATCAGTATTGAAAGTGGATAAGATAGCAACAGTAAGTTACAATACAGTTTAGCATCATCAAAGGAGCCAATGTTTCTGAGTCAGACTGACTTGGTCTTTACTCCTAGACTCATTTTTATGTTGTTTGTTCATTGAGAGAGGGTCTTGCTGTGCTGCTCAAGCAGGCCTCGAATTCCTGGATGCAAATGTCCCTCCTGCACAGCCTCCACAACAGCTAGGATTTCAGCCTCGCACCACACATATGGCTCGCAACTGTTCAATATTTAAAATTATTTAAGTATGAGGTACATAAACCGTACATGTAATAGTCATACTTGGGGCTAGGGTGAGGGCTCAGGAGTTAAAACCTCCACCTCGAAAGCAGAAGGACCTGAGTTCAAATCTCCAGATCCCACATAGAAACACCTGGCAGAAATGGTGGTGGCTATACTTTTGCCCCTTGAAGGCAAAGTTTGTGAGACCTCAGAGCAAAACAATAAGGAGGTAAAATAATCCAAGGTGACACCCTTGCTCTTCCACAGGTACACACAGTGCCCTCTTCTACACACACATACACACGTGTGTATTCAAAATACTTTTGCATTACATTTGAGAATGCAAGTAATTCTCCTAGCATACCATAGATACCATAAAGTTATTTTATATAAGGAATAAATAATAACAACAAAGATATAAGATTAAAAACAACTAACTGGTTAACAATAGAACCAATATTAATGAAATCATTTCTATTTTTCCAGATGATATTTGTCTTACCTTGAATGTTTATGTCTAACTTTGTGTGTAAGGTAGACCTAGCATAAAATTAACCCAGAATTAATTGTAGATAATATAATTTCTTAAATTTCTCATCTTCTCACAAGGATATTTTTCATTACTTGTTAACAAGAACATGTGAATTTTTTTTAGGTAGGAATCTCAAGTCTTTTCTTGAGAAAACAATCTTTAAATAATAATGAAAGATAACACTTTGGATTCTTGAAGCATATCTATCTTCTGCTAAAGGAGTAAATGTTTGAAATAAGACTATAAATAAATTTTGCTAGCTTATTTGTCTCAATCTTCCAGAAGTTAGGCCCCAGTTTCATTGAAGAGTATTAAAATCTTTGAATGTGTTTTATGCCTGATAAAGCTACTTACTGTACAACAGAGTAGAAGTGTTATTTGGCTGAACCGGAATGAACCAGTTTCTTTTCTGTAACAGTTAAGACCAGAGAACATATACACTAACCATTTATTGTAGATCTTCTATTATTTGTGAAGTCACAATTTCAGTAAATCACAATATTCTATATTCAGTTGATGTTTGGTTCTGGAAAACCAGTAATCTGTACAGCAATATGCACATGTGATCATTCTAATTTGCATAGTACCTGGGGAACGGATTCTTGATTACTTCTAACACATTTCTAGTCACTTCGATGTGGCCATGAGCAAAGTCAAAGGTCATAGAAGCCTGTGTTCTGATCACAACTCATGCCTGTGGTTTAATTATTCATCTCTTCTGAATATGACCTTTTCATTTGGAAACATTCTCCTTAGTAGTTGCCTTGCGAGGTTTTGTTTTATTTCATCTTTCACCTTCACTAATATTGTCCATTAAATTATATCTCAATCCTATTTACTCAAAGGTTGTGAATTTGTGCGTATTCATGCACATGTATGACTATGTTTGTCTCTACTTAACAATGCTACCTGCCGATTTTTTTTATCTTTCTACAATTAATATTGCTTCAATGTGTTTTTCTCAGAATTTCATCCTCTGGTTTTATCACCAATTAATATCTACCCTGTCAAAGATAATTGCATATCTTTTCCTGCATGCCTTCATTTCTCCGATACACTTCTGCCTATCATAGGTCTTCCTCTGTTAAATTTCAAACCAGAGGAAAAGTTGCTTTCTATTTCCCCATTTGAAAACCCCTTATTCTCAGCCTGTAGATTAAATTCTTGGACATGCAATTAACCAACTAGGCTTAATAAATTTCCTTTGATAACCCTTCTGATTCTGCTATGACCCCCTTTATGACTTCATAGTATCACACCTCATATTCAGAACCACTTAGAATGTTCAGACCAGAAGCCATCTTGTTCCAATTATATCCAGCAGTAATGTAATATTGTCACATTCTGGTCATGGGGCACTAGAAAAAGTCCTTGACTTTTAAGACCAATCTGAATTAAAATCTCAACATCTGACTAGCTGCCTAACCTTGATTTGGTTACTCATTCATTTCTATCTTATTTTTTTTCATAAATTGGATTAGTGATACTTCTCTAATATCTCATAAGGAGAGAATGTTGTATGGAATGTTCCAGATACTTTAATTACTTTGCTTTCCTTTATCCCTTGCCTATTGCATCATTTAAAAAGCAAAACAACTGTTTTAATGTGTACAAATGTAAATGACAGCTACAAAGGTAATAAAGACCTGATAAAGTCAGTGATAACTACCGAGAAATTACATGCTGATGAGTTTTTGTGAATAATTAGATGCCTTTTCAGCTTGAGATTTTTGATAGTAAGAATAATCACCAAATCCTGAACTTAATTGGGGTGACTTCTTAGAGGTATAAGTTTTCAAAGACAGAATTTTTTAACAGAAAGACAAAAATGATAATATGGAGAAGTAGTGTCTGATAGTAAAAAAATGATACAATAAAGCCTAAATGTACGATTCACCAATTCTGCAGGTTTTTTAAAAATTCTTTCACTGTTTGATACAGTCTTCCTTCTTTCCTGCCAGTCTTCCTCCTATTTTATTGTCTTTTTGTATGTGTGGCCCATTGAGTTTCATCTCAGTCGATTTTGAGGGCACTTGTTGAAGCACGAATCTTGTGACAGTGTGTATACCACTGAGGAAAAGCATCTTCCCCCTTCACCCCACCAGATCAGCCCTCATCAGTCTCACATGGAGGTGTGGGCGTCTTGAGATCTTTCCTGTTCCATGGTGAAATATTAATAGGACAAATCCTGTGAAGGTCTTGTGGAAATGTACATAGCTCTGCAGATTTTTTTAGATTAAAATCATCATGTATCACTGTGAAAACAAAGTTTATATTTTTATGGAGGACCTGACTGTATAGGTGTTGAATATGTCTATACACGTGTGTATATCTGTGTGCACATACATATGTGTTTTTGTATGTGCCTGTGAAAGCCAGATATTGATGTACAGTGTCTTCCTTTATCTCTCTGCAACTGATTTTTTGAGACAAGATCTTTCACTAACGTGGAGTTCACCACCAGCAAGACTAGCTGGCCACGGAAGCTCTAGGGACCCTCTGGTCTCTGCGTGTCCAGTGCTGAACTGCAGGCAAACATCAAAAAGTGACTCTTTCTGTGGGTGCTGGGATCTGAACTCAGGTCTTCATATTTGTGCACCAAGCACTTTACCAACTAAGCTGTTGAAAAGATGGGTTAGATTCCAGAACAAATTTGCAAGGTGTAATTATCCTCATAGAATATTTGATTTTACTTTCTTTTCAGACCCACTGAGATTTAGTAATCTGTGACTTATCTGTGACAGTTGCTCAGCTAAGTCTCAGGTCCTAATTTGTAAGCCCACTGTCTCTTGGTCTAGTAACAGTCTCTTAATTTTATATGCTACATATGACCAGGAAAGCAGAATGATATTAAAGCTTACGTACCTATTAAAATTTAACTCTATGCATGTAGCAGTCTTCTAACGTTATTCATGCCATCCTAATACGAAACAGTGAAAATTAGAAAGATGATATAAATTCTTTCACACTTTTGTTTGCAATGTCTACTTAATAATTTATCCAATTATTAAGCATAAACATAATTATTAACTTTGAATAAACTTAATGTAAATGTAAAACATGTAAATTTTCTTCACTTTTAGCTCATAACAGATTTGGTAGTACTCCCCTACAATCCTAGCTCTACAGAGGCTGGAGCAGAAGGATTATGACTTTAAGATCAACCTGGCTGCACAGCACGATTCTGTCTCAGTAATAATAATGATAATGACAATGATGAGCCTGTCGTACAATATTTTAAATCTTTATGTTGGCATTTGGCTAGGTTTTCCCACTTCTATATGCTCCAGAGTTGCTTTTCTTGGTTTTCAGAGCTTGGCTAAGACAGAGTGCAGTTCTTACCCATGATGATCATTCATATTCAGGGCAGCTATCCATTAATATTGAGGCAATCGTCAAAATATTAGTAATATTGTACCTTTTTATCTAAAACAACAGGAACATTTATCGCAAACCATTTTGTTGCAATTACTCACAACTCATGCTAATTCAGGTAGCAATAGGGGATGCATCTTGTTTGTAAGCTTTTCATTTAAGTCATCTTTCTTGCTGGGATCGCCTCCTAGTGTGAAAGTTGTCCAAAGATAATAGTGCGTCAATTCAAAAGTGTAATAGATTTGAGATCACAACGTGCTGTCGGCAGAAGTAGTTTTTCAGCCACACTGACAACTGTGTCACAGCTAGAATCATCATGTTTGTTCTTTTGTTTTAACATCAAAGTATATAATTTGCATCCTCATGTTGACTGCTTACTTGGGAAATTCTCATTGTTTATATTTAAAATATTTTCTTTTAACATGTAAAACAAAATTAATTTTATGTAATAATGAAAGAGACAGTTTAGTCAGTAGAAATCCCAAGCAACTCCCTTTTAAAATTGCATAGTATATTGTGAGCAATAAAACTTTTGTAATGAAATACAATATAATACGTCATTTATATTGGGACCAAAATACTCAACCCACATTGAACCAGCCAGCCCATAGAACGTTTCCACACTCTTGCAAAATTGTCTTGCTTTTCTGGCAAGATGTTCTGGGTAACATGGCCGTAGACATATGTTCCTTTTCTATAAGTCATCTTTCTTAAGAATTAGCAGAAGAAATTGCTATGCCACATGCAACAAAATGGAATTTTAGTCCATTCACAATTCAATGTAAATTTTGTCATTTAATTGTTTTGCATCCTCAGTTTGGAGATCAGCCTTTCCAGCTTTTAGATCACATTTGCTAATTTTTATTCCTACCTTTAGCACTACACTAATCATTAAGAACTTTGTGTGTGTGTGGTGTACACATTCCTGTGGGCATGTGTTGCCACTCTTAGGTGGAAGTCAGAGGTCAGCTTACAGGATTCGTTTCTCTCCTCCCACCATGTGAGTTCTTGGGAGCAAACTTGGGTTCATGGGCTTGGGAACAAGCGCTTCTCCATCTCACCGGCTCTGAAGAACTTAATTTTAAACTAGTACTGTTCATGCTTTGAACTTTCCTCCTAGCAGTTGAGTACTCTCAGGCTCTGCTGCTTACCCTGGGAAAGTGCGCTTTAAAATCAATTCTAAAGGATGAAAGAAAAGACTTTAGCTGTAATGGTACGAATTCGCAGTGCGGTTTTTTTTTCCAATTACGATGACATTGTGCTCCTCTGAAGTTGAGTGACAGGACTTTTTTCATCATATGGTTTTGGAGATCAGAAGCTCCCGCGCTCCCGACCCTTGCCGGGGCTTGCTGGTGCTGTCATGGCTAGTCCCGGGAAGGGGACCTTGATGGCCAGGACTTTGTTCTCAGCAGTGTGAAAGAGAAAAGCTAAGGAGCAAGCAGTGGTGCAGAAAAGTGTAAAGAGAGTTAGGAGATCGTGGGTGTGCACGTGCGCGTGCAATGGATTTAGCCATATCTATGGTTGTGCTTTCCAGAAGAGTCTCTGCTAGTCAGGAAAAAAGACTAATAGCAGTTCTTTCTTTAAAAGCAAATTTAATGCTGCCAATGACATTGGAAGAAAGTATTTTAGGGGGGAAAATGCCTAAAAGTGATTCTAGGTAGAAAGGTTAAGGGGAAAAACATATCATTACCTGGATAGGCAAGAATGGTGAAACTTCTTGGAAAATTTTAATGCCCAAAATGAATTATCACTAGATTTGTCCATGTTTCGAAAAAGCAAACATTGGCTCAGTGAGCAAAATTTCTGCTCACAAAACTGGTGACCCCTACATGTTCTCTCTTTCTCTTTATCTCTTTCTGTCTCAATCTTTCCCTTTAGCGAATAAAAGTTTAAATGTAAACAAAATACATTTTTAAAAGGAAAGTCTTAAGAAATCCAAGTGTTAAAGGCAAAGCAAAAGGGAAAGAATCCTCAATGAAGGACCTAGTAAATAAGATGCTTCACTGGTGAATAGCTTGGAAATATGTGGAACTATGAATACAATAGAAAATGAGGAAAGCGAAATAAAGTGTCTCGCTAGACTAAGCTGCACTAAATAGTGTGTTAAAAGTAGTAATGGGGCTGGAAAGATGGCTCAGGAGTTAAGACTCTGCCTCCCAAGCAGAAGGTCCTGAGTTCAGATCCCCCAGATCCCACTTTAAAAGGCTGAGAGGAAATGGCAGTGGTCTTTACTTTCGGCCCTGGTGGGCAGAGCCTGGGAAATCTTAGAGCAAAGCAAAAAGGAGTAGAAGCAACCGGAATGACTCCCAAAGTCACCCTTGATCCTCCACAGGAACACTCAGCGCCCTCTGACACACACACACACACACACAGACACACACACACAGACACACACACAGAGATTCATGCAAAATAAATAAATTTTAACAAAAAAATGAGTAATGATGGAATGGGGAGCTATTTCAATGATTAAGGCACTTGCTCACAATCATGAGGATCACAGTTGAGACCCGAAGAACTCATGTAAAAGCCAGGCAGGCATGGGCCACCTGTGCAGCGGTTACTTTTAACTATTGCTGTGAAATAGCATTCGAAGTCAAATAATGTAAGGGAGAAAAGAGATTTATTCACCTAAGGGTTCCAGAGGGAAAATACATGGAGGTGATGTCATGGCTGAAGCTGGCAGGCAGGTTAAGTCACAGGAGTTCCATGGCTGGAACATTCCTGGAGCTTCTCTTCTCTGTTCTGTGGCTCCTTTTATCTGGTCCACTACTGGGAGGTTCCTATGAGATCTGTGCAGGTTCTGATGGGATCTAGGGCTGGTCTTGCATTATCTAGATAATCTCTTCAGGTGGTCTCAGCTGATTTTGCCAGGTGGTCTCATCTGATCTTAGTTAATGCCAGGTGTGTCAAGTTAAAAGTAGTAATTAGGATTAGCTATCACAACCTGTAATCCCAGCATTTGAGATTCCAAACATCAGCTCTCTCCCCCCTGCGCCCCCAGTCCAGGAAAGCTATCTAGCTGGCCTAGGCTAGTTGGTAAGCTCCAAGTTCAACTGAGAGATCCTGATTTAATAATTCAAGTGGAAAGTTTTGAAGAAGACACTCTAGGTCAACTTCGGCCTACACATGCAAATGCACAAACGTGCGTGTGCAGGTGCATACATGCAATGAACATGCACGCGTGCACACATACACGCACAGTGTGTGTGTACCCCTCTCACACATATACATATTCAAGCAAAAAAAGTGAAAGTAACAAACACATTAGAAAGAAATGAGAGCTAATTAGGGAAAAGTTCTTAAAGAAGAAAATGAAAACAAAATAGGATGTTGAAAGTTATAAAAAAAAGAAACTAATTTGAAAATGTGATGACTCAGAACAATACAAGATATTTAAGCTTTTGGGGGTCAGATGGATTGAGCCTTGAGATACAATTTAATTTGTTCTAAACTGATGACTTAAAATAAGCTACCAGCAGTTGGATTTTTTTTAATTGATTTTCTCATGTGAGATGAACTTGATGGGAGTGGCGAAGGTAAAAGCAAGCTAGTAACGTATTCTGTTGCTATCTTACCATGGTTGTTCTCAAAGGATGATCCCTGAGCCTGTATGACTCACTGCCATTTCATCGCACTGACACCTATTCTATTTAAAAGCCCGCAAGGAAATTCTCATGCAAGCTGTTTGAAAAGTACCAATTAGTGCAGTGGAATGGACTGTCAGTCTCTTCTGCTCATCTTGATGGCCTAATCCTGACTGCATGAGTTTACAAGGTGTACCAAAGCTCGTGCTTCCACAGTCTTTCTAGCCAGATGATTAAAGCATGAAGCACAGGCAACTGTGGAGTCCCTTGCACCTTCTGTCAGTATGGGTGGATGGGCCACATTTACAGCTGGCTCTTCGGTCTTGTAATTCAAGGACTCTACAGTAGGCCATCGTTCTTAGCTATTCATTTCTTTCAAAATATCTAAGCATTTAAGCATTGTAAGCAATTATACTAGGTGTCTCTGAGTGTCTATAAAACGTGAAGCTGTCAAAAGGTCAGGAAAATAGACAGCTTTAGGTAAGAATATATTTTTCAGGGGATAAGGAGGTAGCTCAGTAGGTAAAAGTGCTTGTTGCTCAAATGTGAGTTTAATCCCCCAAGTACCCATGGGAAAAGTTGGGCAGAGTAGTGCATGCTTGCAATTCCAGCCCTGGAGAGGGACAGCCAGGGGGAATCCTGGGACTTATTGACTAACCAGTCCAGCCTAATAGGCTAGCTCCAGGTCTCATGCTACCGAAAAACAGCACTGAGATTAACCTGTGCCCTCCACATGCACACACAAACACGTGCACATATATACCATACATGCACCACAACAAATAAAGTGGTGGTTTTCTATATGGATTTACTTACTTCAGTTTTCTATCTGTTAGCTGCAAGGAAATTTGCATTTCTTTTCCTCATAATAAAGTACATGATTTTTTTCATTTTATTTATTTTTATGTTATTTTATTTTTCTATTTTTGAGTATTCATCTCTGCTTCTCTCCATCCTCCCTCTCACCCATCCCCCTTCCTTCACGTCTTCAATCTATTCTCATTATCATTTTGATGCTGTATACATGAATATAATGACTTTATAATATTTTCAATACCTAGTCCCAAATCCCATCCTCCCTCTTTTCCCCTTATAACCCTCCATCTCCCCTACCAGATTCTCATTTTCAAATCTTTTCACTTGTGTGGCCCGCTGTGTTTCATCTTGTCTTTCTCTGATGACATCTGCCTGACCTGGTTCATGCTCCAGCAAGCATCCTAGATCAGTGGATGTACCATTGAGGAAAGCATCCTCCTTTACTTCCCCATCAGCATCAGTCCTGATCAAGCTGTCAGAGAGGAGCTTCTTGAGAACTTTCTGATATAATGATGAGATGTTGATTAGACAGTTCCCATGCATTTTTGTGTAAGTATACATATCTGCCATGAAATCTTGAATATCAGAACCCTGTCATGTCCAGGAGATAATACATGGCCCACCACATTCCCATTTTAGAATCTTACAATCTTGCCGCCCTCTCTTTCACGATGTTCCTTAAGCCTTGGGATGGAAAGTGAGTCTTATATGTACTGTTTAGGGACAAGCAGTCTGCAGACATTTATTTTTGCATTTTGACAATTTGTAGAAAGCACATCATTTAAACAAGCCGCTCTTCCATCTTTTACTTAATTAGGAATATATTGCTAAATACACACTGAGCAGATAATTTAGTTGGCTTTGTAATGTAAAATTTGGAATCTGATAGTGAAAATTCTAAAAGCAAACAGCATGGGTTTTAAGTACTCAAAGTACTTTTAGTCATAATTAACCTCATCTTTAGGTATAAAGATCCAAAGACTCCAAGTAATTAAATGAGTGATATCAGAAAAAATGACAAGTACCACAATAACAATGAAATATTATATATCTTAATGCTTTTTAAAGTACCTTAAAACAAGCTCTAAGTGGCATGTCCATTGTTTTGACACCAAGTGAATCAATCTATTTTGAACCCAGTGTCTAATTTTAGCTTTCATATATTTCCAGGTAAATTTAATCCACAAGTATGGGATTCATTTGCTTTGGATCTGAAAATGTCATTTTGGAAAAGTCGTTTGATGTTCAGGAAATCTTGTGAGGCTTTTAATAAGCCTCTTAAGTCCAGAAAGTTATATTTTTGCCAGAGGGGGAAAGGAACCCATACCTTAAGTTTTTCTTACCTCTTAACTGAAAACTTTGGGTATTGAAAAGGTTGCGAATCTGGCCAAATGTAGTCGATCTCATTGGCAAGTTGTCTTTGTAATCAGAGCATCTAATTTAAAGAAATCAGCCTGCATCTTGGGAGCTGCGTATAGATTGTCCTACAAAGGTCAGTGAAAGCAGAGCAGTAAGACATTGTACTTAAATAGTTGAATGTCAATTACCCTCTTTGTCCAACAAGGAGGCGCATATGACCAGGAAGAAAGCATCTACACCCCCTGTGCTGAAGTGCCTTTCTCCCCAGAGGATGCAAGAGAAATGTTTTTCCAGGTGTCTTCGTGTCATTAATAAAGCTTTCAACTGTGCCTTAGGGACAGAAGCCGAACACCAACTGTTACACTCTCTACTCTTAATCATTTTCTTTTGTTAATCTCTGAAAAGGTTTTTAATACAGTCTAAAACACTGACAAAAAAACAAACTTCTTTCTTTACAGATAACCACTTATGAAGTTTAAGCTAATTAAAATTTCATTCAATAATCACATGCTTTCTCTTTGACTTTCTATTTTCTGTCCTAATCTCCCATTGAGGAGACAACTCGAACCTTATTGAAAGATACTACAACACATTTCGCAGAGATGTTTTCCATTTGATGCCTGTAATTTCTAAGTTATAAACCATTTACTTCATATTAAAGGAATAACATGATTATATTAATCCTCTGAACAAAAGACTCATGTTAACCCATTTTTCCTGGTGACTCATAAGCTTATAACTTATTTAATTTTTGTATTTAATGCTAAGATCTTCTTAACTAAGCGTTGGTATTTTCTATGCTATAATATAGAAAAACACACTTAATTATTCAAAAATCTTACCACTAAAAATCTTACGATGGTAAGTTTGCTGGTCATCACTGTGAAAGACAAAAGCAATCAAAAATAAAGAGTTATTAAGGAACAGTACAAACTTGCTAACAGGTGGGGCACAAAACACAAAATATATTATATGAAGCAAAAATGACCTGAGACAAAAGTTGATAGAAATATTGAGAGAACATGCAGAAGTTATTTGATGTAGCATGCAATGCTAATGTGTGAAACCCGATAGTAGAACATTGAAAAGTAGAACATTTGAAATAAAAATGCTATTTTTTTCCTGTGTTTAGCACTAGATTTAAAGAATGAAATGGGCTGGAGAGATGGCTTGTTGGGTAAATGCTTATTGCGCATATATAAGCACCTGAGTTCAGATCCCCACATTGGAAGTCAAACACAGCAGCACGCACCTGCCCTCCCAACGCTGAGAAGCAGAGACAGGAGGATCCTGGGGGCTTAGTGGCCAGCAGATCTGGAATATCAGGGAATATTCAGGTTCACTGAGAGACCCTCTCTCAAAAACTAAAATTGAGGGTAAGGACACCCAGCATCAATCTCTGATCTGCTCGCACACAAGCACCTTGTACCTCTGTTCTAGTCCATATTTTGACGGATTCTATGATGCAAGCGTCTATGCATCATATTATCGTGAATGCGAATTCACAGGCATGCACAGAGAGAATTTGAGGTTATAAGAAGAGAGAGCTTATCTACCAGAACAAAAAGAAAGAAAAGAAATGCTATAAAGAGAAGAAATGTGGGATTTTCTGACAGGCTGAATACTGGGATCAAGGGAACAGAACAGACAAGAAAGAAAAGTAATTGAAAATTATTCCAAGTCCTTCAGTTAGAGACCTAAAGAACAGTTACTAAACAATAACCAAGAAGTCAGGAAAGGGGGGGAAAGGAGAGTAAATAGTCTCTCTCTCTCTCTCCCTCTGCTTCTCCCCCCCCTTACAAAATTCACATTCACGATAATATGATGCATAGACGCTTGCATCATAGAATCCGTCAAAATATGGACTAGAACAGAGGTACAAGGTGAAACAAGCAGCCGGTCAGAAGGCAGATCAACCAAGAAATAGATCTTTCCGTTTCCAAAGACAAAAGAGCAACTATTAATTGCGCTTCACAGAGTAATTCTCGCCACTTACGCAGCGGCTGCTGCATAGCCTTACAAGCTAATGAGGCGACGCAGCGCGGCAAGCTTTGCCTTCTTCTTCTTCTTCTTGTTAATCGAATCCCCCCTCAAGATTCCGAAGCCACAAAGCAACGGTTAGTGTTCAGTGACCTTCTGTACCAGCTGCCTTTGGGGCTTTGAAATTGATTTGCCTCATCCCGGTCTCTGATAGTCTCTCTTCAAGTGTGCCTCTCTAGTTTATCACCAAAGTCAAAGCACTGGGAGCCCTCGTCACGTGGGGTGTCATTAGAAACCTCAGAACCAAATCAGCCTGCTCCGGTGTACTTGTCTCAAAAAGAAGCTGCAGCTGCTTTGTTGCAGAATACAATGGGGGGTGGTCTCATGGGATTTGCTTTTTTTTTTTTTATTCCCAAATACTGTCTGAGGAGTAAAGAATATTTCTGCCTTTATTCCTTAAGCTCATGTGCATGCTAGGTCAAAGCCATGTGGTTTTGGAAGGAATTTTCACACACAAAAAAATTACATATCTGAATAACATATCCCTGAAGCTAGGTGACTTAGGGAAGAGTTGGAGAGTAGAAGAGGTGTATCACACACACACACACACACACACACACACACACACACCCCACACGCACGTGCGCGCGCGCACACACGCACACAGACATACAGACCGGGTCTTCCTGGAGAATTAGATGGCAAGATAATTTTCTCAGTCATTGTGTGCACTTTGTATGGCAGAATTTTACCAGTCACTAAGCAGCTGTTTAGTTCTAAACATAGAAACATCATGCTGAACCCTGAGGCCAATAGGGAGGAGTCTGGGGCCCGATAGGGAGGAGTCCTGGCTTAAGATCTGCATTGAGGATAGGCAGTCGTAGCTGCTGTCTGTGGCATACATTGTGGTGGAAAAATCATCGGTGCCTTTTGAAAGATGCATCTCTTCACACCTCAAAACTAACCCATTTCTACCAACTGGGTAGCCACGTGTCTTCTGCGATAGAACATGTATGGACATGGCCTTGTCTGCTCTACATGAAGAACTTTCTGCTACTTCTGGAGGTCTAATTAAACTGAAGGAATTGGTCGTCATACAAATGATGGCTTTAAAGCACACACCAATTGAAGCCACCTTCACTAGTTCTTTTCTATGCATGTAACAGATGAGTGTGTGTGTGTCTGTATGTGCGTGAGTACAGGTCACACATGCCATGGCACATGTGTGCCACGATGCATGTTCAGAGGTCAGAGGACAGCCTTCTGGTGCCAGCCCTTGTTCTGTGTGTGTGCGCATGTGTGTGTGCGCGCACGTGCGTGCATGAAGATCAGTGAACAACAAGCAAGAGTCTGTTCTCTCCTTTCTTCATGTTGGCTCCGGGGAATGAACTCATCAGCCGCAAGCCTTGATCCACAGAGCTGTCTCCCCAGCATCATGAATAGAGTTTCATTAGAACAGAGTCACATTTATGCATGATCATGGCTGCTTTCACAACGTAACAAGTTCAATGATATGGCCAGAGAATCCTAAAACATTTACTCTCTAGACCTTTACAGAAGAACTCCCTGACACTTGGTCTCCGTGACAAGATTATTTCTTGGCCTAATACAGCCAACCCTTCGTTGTCCTTAGTAGTACCTGTGGCTTCCAGTGGCAAACTTCTGGTCTTGTATATTCATGTGAACACCAATTTTTCTAATGTTACATTTTGAACTGAGATTTGAAATCTTTCAAGTAGAAGTTTCTGTCATTCAGAATAGATATCCCAGTATGTGAATCTGAACAGAATAATAAGTAATGCTTATTGAGCACTTGCATTTGCCAACTAGTAATGTAAGTACTTCATTTAATCCTCATTAAAATAAATATTTATTAAGTACTGTCATACCCACTTCACAGATGATAAAAATCAAGATACAGAAAATTTAAATACTATAGCAAATATCATCCAGCTAATTACAAGTGAAGTCTAGATTTGAACGCAACTGAAGTTCCAGAAATTGTTCCCTCAGTAACCACCCTGAATGTGAATGTGGTCGGTACTAAAGTCTACCTTCAATAGTCACGTAACTCAAGCTATTAGCTTTTAAATTAGCCATATCTGGTAGTTCAGTAGAGAAAAATGAGTCCGTGATACAGGCACTAGTATAACTTATGGAAATGGTAACTTATCTTTGTATCTGATCTAATTTTGTGGTTGACGAGGCATTTTTAGATACTTCAAATGGTTTAAAACTTCATAAGATAAATAAATCATTAGTCTCATTCTATGGATGAAAAATAAAGTTCCCTAGGATCACATTACTAGAAAATGATAGCCCAAGAGCTTAAAAACCTCCTGATTTCCAGGCAGCAGAGATGTCTCAGTGGTTAATGTCTTTGCCTCACAAGCAAACGGACCTGAATTTGAATCCTAAGATTTCACGTAAAAATGTCATGTGGATGGGCCTATAGCTTGTAACTCCAGCCCTGGAAGGCAGAGGCTGGGATCCCAGAACAATCTGAGTAATCAGAATGGTATGTTCTGGTTTTAATTAGAGACCCAGCCTCACAGCAATAGGATGGAAAAGGGAAAGAATGATTCTCAGTATCACCTTTAGGTCTCCACAGGCACAAACATCAAGTGTACTCATGTACATGCACCCCAACATCATACACACATGTATACCCACCCACGTGTAAACATACATACACGCTTGAAAGAAAACTTTGAAAATAAACATGTGGTTTCTAATCTGGGATTCTTTCCTCTGTGTGTGTGTGTGTGTGTGTGTGTGTGTGTGTGTGTTAGCAGTTTTATGATATCTACCATGTCTTACTTAAGCTATATTATTATTCGCTTAGTGCTTTTGAGGTTGTCCTTCAATACCTTGTTAGCTTTTCATACATAATGAATTCATTAAAGTCATCATTTTGTTTTCTTTGGTTTTCATCAGATACATAAATAGAGTTTATTATGCTAGAAGTATTTTACAGCCCTTCACAGTCATTGAAACATGATAACAACTCTTGTGAAATAGATGTCCCCATCATATAGGTTGAAAAGTTAGAAACTTGAAAGACCCTGTACCTGGTATAAGGGAGAATTTGAATGCTGTCCACCCAAGCTTCCCTCCTCTCTGCTCTTTAGCCCTGAATTTGCTTGATATTTTCAGTTCTTTGCCAAGACCACAGATGCATGGGTGTTAGAACAAAAAAATACCTAGTTAGGAAGCTCATGAAAACATCTTCCATAACCACAATGCCGTACCATACCTCAGAGGAGAGCCCAGGAACCCTTTAAGCACAGATAAAGCGCCTCCTGACGTCACTGCATATCTTAGAGGGGAATTCATGTGATGCACACGTGCATTGACTGCTGTCAGCATAAGGTTAAGTGTAAACCAGTGACGCACGCTGCTGCCTTTACACTTGGAGACTTACTGTTAATAAAAATCTTAGAATCCAGCACTTCTCCTGAGCAATCCCTTGTGTAGTGCTCTTCTTCTCCGCTCACTTAATTGCTGCTTGAACATTTTCAAGGGGAGAGCCTGCGGCTCTCAGGCACCTCACCCCACTGTTAAGAACATCTCTGTGTGCAAGATCCTTAATTCTGCTGCACGGGCCTCTTTGTGTATCCAGGTCTGTTTTTAGACGTGTGTTCTGTGATTTCTTCCCTCTGACCACCTCCTGAAGGTTTCCCTTCCTGGTTATATTTGACACGAGCTAAAAATAAAATAGTTGACAACTCTAATGAACTGACCAGCCGCTATGCCAGGCTTAATAGCTCTCACTAGTGGGTGAGAAAATCCCACCCAGAACATCAGCCAACCCGCAGAACATTGGCAGGACCACACATGTATGTATATGAGCACATATGCTTATGTGACAGTAGATACATGTACAGCTATGAAATACCAGGACTGATTTTCTTGTGTGAGTTCTGAAGATGCTCTTAAGCATCATCAAAGAAAGTTCCAGAATGTTTTTGTTCAGAAAAATGCATGACTAGAATAACCGCACAAATCCTCAAGTTGCCATCTTGAAAGGAGAATGTGTGTTATGCTCACACCCTGCCATATATATTCAAAAATCATCATTTTTGTGAATTGAAGGTTTTTTATTAAAACATTTACTTTAACTTTTTTCATATGTGTGCATGTGTATGCAGATATGTGTGCAAGAGGGCACTTGAGTGTGTGTGCCTGTGGAGATCCAAGGGTAACATCAGAAATCATCCTAGATTGTTCTATCTCTTTATTGCTTTTCTCTGGGGTTTCCTGAGGCTCCACCTTCTAGGGCTGAAATTGCAGGCCACTGCTATATCCGCCCAGCATATTTTGTGGGATCTGGGGATCTGAACTCAGGTCCTTTGACTTGCTTGCAAGGCAAAGTCTTTAAGCCCTGAGCCATCTCCCCAGCCCTCATTTCCTTAATCTTTAACTTTTAAAATCACAAAAAAGCAGAGTTGGAGATGTAGCTGAGTTGGTTGCTGGTCAAGCGTGCTGGGTTTGACCTGCACTCTGTGCAAACTAGCTGTGGTGATGCACAGCTGTCCACCCACCTCTCAGGGGAATGGAGGGAGGCAGGTCAGAAGTGTTAGCCCCATAGTAAGTCAAAGGCCAGCAATGAGCTACATGAGACCCTGTTACAAAAGTAAAAGTCACATGAGGGACATTGGGAAGGAGGGAGGGTTAATACTTGTATCTACTCCTCGCTCCCTTGTCTTCTAATGACATTCCTGTCTTTCCACAGGCATTTCCTATTCAAAACCGGAACAGGGACCACGCCACTGTTCAGTACGGCAACCCCAGGATACACAATGGCATCTGGCTCTGTTTATTCACCGCCCACTCGGCCACTACCTAGAAACACCCTATCAAGAAGTGCTTTTAAATTCAAGAAGTCTTCGAAATACTGCAGCTGGAAGTGCACCGCACTGTGTGCTGTAGGAGTCTCGGTGCTCCTGGCAATTCTCCTGTCCTATTTTATAGGTGAGTACACATTTGCAGACTTAGCTTAGATTTGAGGCATTGCACCGTTGTTTTGCCATTTATTTACGTTTTCAAACAAAGAAGTGTGTTGTATTGTGAGGTACTGTTTTGTGAAGGAGGTCTTGTTAATAATACAGTATAAATCACAGAGTACTTTAAGTCATATCAAGAGATGTGCATAAACAGAAAAACTGATTTGGTAGGTCATACATTCCTATAAAGAGCCAAGAATATTCTTACATGTCAACATGATTGTCCGAGTGTCATGGGTGTGACTGGTCATGAAATCTGGATAGCTCTGTGACATTTCTTACACACACACACACACACACACACATCAAAACAAAACAAAACAAAAAACGATGGGCTTGGAGGATTAAGCAATACACAGGGATGTCCCTCAATTCGTGCTCAATGGGGCGCTCTGCCCCTTGTGGCATTACATGGCGCCTTTCGGCTGTCGATGTGTAAAATACATCACAGGGGATCAAAATCTCATGTTCAGGAGCACTCTGGAGAATTAAGTGTCCACGAGTCAGTGAATGTATTACATTGTCATTCATACATGTGGGGTTTTTATTGTTTGATCATGTTTGTTATTTAGGTGCAACCCAGATAGTGAAAGTTTCTAAAACAAGTTGTAACTCTTCCTTCTATTAAAATATTTCATTATGCATTTGGGCACTTATATTGCTAAAGTTGACTTTTAAAATGTCCGAAATGACTCCATCATATTTTAGCCTGCTTCTAAGTGTAGGGAAAGACACCCTACATTGAAATGCAAATGGTGTCGCTATGATAAATGGTGGTTTATCCACCCAGAGGAACTGCCAGTGATGGCATCTCCAAATTTACAAGTGATTTGTGATGCCCCATGAAATTCTAGAACTGAAGAAGAGTATGATAGCAATGCATACAGAACAGTGCAATGCTTTTACAGTGAGCTGGTATCTACCACTAGCCACAGTACTCCTTAGATATCAATTATGAACCTTGGAAAGTGAAATGACCATTGTGAGTCACTGTGGTTAGTGGAAATTTGAAAGAACGTGAAAGAACTCTAGAGACAATCAGGAGTACTGTGTACCACTACTTCCAGGTCTTAGAACCATGTCTGATGTCACTAGTGATTCAGGGCTCTGTCTGTCTCAGAAGCTGGAGCTGTCCTTATTGTCGTCATCCAAATGCCTCAGATACCTCCGGTCACTGCCTCCTATCACTCCAAGAGGAAAGCAAGACAAAACCTTCCCGTCATTTCTCTGTTCCTCCTCCTAAAATACCCAAAGGACATCCCTCTCCCAGCATCATATGCCAGTGGGACAGGACTACACTTCTCATAATATGAGGGTCAATGGAGCTTCACAACAAGCATCAGTATTCAGAGATGAATTTCTAGCATTCAATTAGAAAATATCCTGGCCATTAAAAGACGTCTCTCTAGTTAGCTGCATAAATTATTTGTAGCTGTCAGAAGTGTGCTGCTAAAGAATTCTAAATGATTCTGAAATGTGCTAGTCATAAATAGAATGTGATAAATTGCCCATATGTGTTTGTAGGGGGTTGGGTTTTTTGCAGGGTTTTTTTTTTTAATGCAGTGCATCCCAGATAGAAAGACATTGCAAGGCTGGAATTCAGTGTCACACTTACTGGTTCAGATCCATTCTGATTGGTGAGTGTGTGTTTGAAAACCATTGTAATACTATCTAATTTTATTGTTGGCGAATGACTAC
The DNA here is from genome assembly GCA_023101885.1 of Typhlomys cinereus. Classification (NCBI taxonomy): domain Eukaryota; kingdom Metazoa; phylum Chordata; class Mammalia; order Rodentia; family Platacanthomyidae; genus Typhlomys; species Typhlomys cinereus. The sequence goes on from JALPQD010000401.1 coordinate 428,196, forward strand.
CAGAAATAGTAGCATTTTAATGTGACTTCAATACTGTGACTTGCAAACTTGGACTCTCTAAGGCCCTGTTAATAAATAAGTAGAAGAATCATTCTTCTGAATAACAACTCAAATTTTTTCCTTTTTTAGGAATTGTCTGATCTTACTATTTATTGGCTAACTTACTCTTTATTGCTATTCTCATTGCTGGTGCAAAATTTCCCCTTTCCTTGTGTTTTCCCATGTGGAAACAGGAACATTCTATAACTGATATAAGCATGTCCTCTTTTCATTTCTATAGATACCTACAGAATATTCATTTTGATCTTGTTATTGTCAGGAACAAGAAGATACAATGCAGTGTTATCTAGCAAAATTCACTTTCATTGTCAGAAAACTATCTCAATTTTATTGCTTAAAATAAACCAGAGAAACTTAAATTTTCACCGGTTTTCCTACTTTCCAATGACTAGCACACTCACACCGTGATTGTTTTGAAATCAGGTAAAGCATGTCTTGTCTTCATCAGTCGGCATGCTGAATCTTTTTTGATTAGAAGCTGTTGCTTTTGTCCTTGGAAGAGAGAACAGGTCGGCGCTGGTGCTTCTCTGTGGGAAGCATGTCCTCGTCTAGTGAGTGTGCCCGTAAAGCCAAGCAGAAGAGAAGGGACTCTGACCCGCCAGCCAGGTCAGTCTGACAAATACCAGTCAATGAGAGACCAGTGTCACCTCAGATTGACTGCACCCTTTGGCAGAAACGCAGACATCCTTCAACTTTTTCCATTGCCTGAGAGGTCTACCTCTCTCGTGCTGCTTATACCAATCAAAAACTTAAGAATTAAGTTTTAAAAAGAAAAATAAAGGGACTGACAAAACAATGACCCAGGGGGTAAAGGGTTTGCACCTGCTAACCTGAGTCTGACACCCAGAGCCTCCATGTCAGGAGAGACCCAACTTCCAAAAGTTGTCCTCTGAGCACCATGTGTACTTCATGGTACACACTTGCCTGCTGCTTTCTCTTTTCTCTCTCCCGTCTCTCTCTCTCTCTCTCTCTCTCTCTCTCTCTTTCTCTTTCTCTCTCAATGAAAAACGCTTGAGAAATTATTCTAGAATGCCCTGGAATTTTCTTTCTCACCTTCCTATAAGATAATGAGCAGTTGTGGCAATGTGGCTCTAGCAGGTCTCGTTTCTGAGGTGAGGCTGTCTCACAAGGAACAAGGTCCATAGCATGTGAGCGAGAGGAAGAGAGGGAGGAGACAGACTTGGCTGATTGTTCTTGGCTGGCCCTGTCGAAAGCTCAAGAATATAGAAAGGCCCGAGAAGAAAGTGAAAATTAATTGTTGACCCCAGCCGTACATGGGACACCACTGTGAACTTTGAGGTATATGTCCCTTTCCAGAGATGTTGCCATCATACACAACTTGAGATTCACTATCACACCCGACATTTTACATGGATTCTGGATTGTGCAGGTCTTCATGCTTTGGTGTCAAACACTTTAATGACTAAGCCACTTCCTGGGGCCCCTGATCTAGTAGTTTTTCTTGAACTGGAATTTGAGAGAGGGATGACTTTGCCTGATGCGTAGGGCTACTGCAAGGTCACCACGAGGGAAGGAATCTAAGGGAGAACTAAGGGAGATCTGAGGGAGAGCAATGGTGCTTGGAATGTGCCTAGAGAGTGCTCCCTGTGTCTTGAGAGTGCTCCCTGGGCCTGGTGAGTGCTCCCTATGACTGGAAAGTGCTCCTTTTGTCAGACACTGGTTGAAGTTATACAAAAATTTTCTAATTTAATTTTCACAACCCAGCGAACTATATCTTCATGTAACTAACTCACATAGCAAACCTGTTGCTTTGAATGAGACCCTCCTTACGTCACAGGACCCCATTGCACTGTAGCTTCCTTCCGAGAGGTGCGTGTAGAGCTGCAAAGAGAAAAGCAATTGGCACATTGGAGCACGAAAGAATCAATTTCATGTTTCTAAGATACTGCTTTAGTAGCCTCGCAGAAGAGCTCCTTTGACAAAGGGAAGTCTAGAGTTGAGCTTTGACATTGATGCGCCTAAGAACCACCTGGCCATTTTGTGGAAATACATGTTCTCAGTCAGCCTGCCTGAACTAAGAACAGAGGTTCTGGACTTCCAGAGAGCCCCTAGATGCTGCTGCAGACATCCGTAGGACACATAGGAGCATCGAGGGTCCCCACTGCGCTGTCAGATGTTCCACTTGATGACAGAAATATCTGTTGCACACGCTGTCCAAGTCCTTAGCTTGCAGTCACATCTGCCTGTTGCATGCTTGAAGTGGTTCTCGTTAATTTAATAATGAACCGAAGTTTTCCTTTCAATTAACTTAAACTCAAAAGCTACAATGTCTGCCATTTGGAAAGTGCAAATCTAGAAACCTGTTAGAAAACTGGTCTTTAATGGGAACCAGGAGGCCTTGTTGGGTTGAAACAATGAGTGGAATTCAGAATTCTTAGCTGATGTGGAATACAAGAGATTCATTCGGATCCCAATTTAAAAAATAAAATGGACATATAGCAAAATTATTTCAGCAGATAACTTCTGTGTGGATGACTGAACACCCAATTAAAAATTCTGTTTCAATGCATTAAGCTTCAAGGCACTGCGCCTTTGCACAGTGAAATCGCCCACTGATTCTCAGGCCCAAATGTCAAGTCTAATGACAATGCTGATTATGGAACTATCCAAAACTACTTGCTCCAATATGCTAGCTCCTAACCTGTCTATTCCTTTTCTTCTTTAAAATCTGGGAGTTCTGTAGGTCAGCAGTGAATGGCAGAATGGAGAGAAGGAAACAGTCTGTCACTTGCTGATACTTTCATTTCTCCTCACAATCTGCATTGCAGGAGTCTTGATTCCCCCTCCTTCCTTACAGAGACCTTTTTTTCTTGATGGAAAATAACCTAAAGTTTTAATGGAAAAAAATTCAGAGATCACATCATGCAATACACACATGAGTAGAGTGTTGTTAGATGCAGGTCAAAATACAGGATGGAATTGTACCAGATAGAAAACTATGGCGAGTCACTCAGGTCGGACTTCCAGGAACACCGTCGGAAGCATCCTGCTTGGTGAAGGGTTCTCTGCTGGGCAGTGAGAAAACTCAAGGTATTGCACGTTGCAGGGAGCAACAAAGTTACCTGCACGTCGTGTTGATTGCACATCACGTCATGTGCAATACCTGAAGGAAACAAGATTTCCAAGTGTGCAGTCCATCACGGCAGGGAAAGCATGAGAGCAGAAGCCTCTGGCCACGTTGCGTCTACCGTCAGGAAGAGACAGAGATGAATGGTGGTGCTCAGCCAGCTTTCTCTTCTTGGTTGTAGTCTGGGACCCCATGGAATGGTGGTCACATATATAGTAAGTCAGCCAACCTCAGTTAACCTAATTTAAAAATATATATATTCGTGGAAATCCCAGCGATTTATCTCCAAGGTGATTCCCATCAAGGTGAAAATTAATATTAGCTATCACACTCATGTTCTTTAAATTTAAGGGATACTAAAGAAAACAAAAATCTAAGTTACAAAATATATATATTATAAAATATATATATAATACTAAAGGAATTTCTCAACTTTTTGTCCTTTTGGTTAAGTATTTTGTAATCAATAATTCAGCTGATGACAGAGGTTTCTTGAGCTACACTTCATGTCATCCAGTTTCCCCATTTACAATGAGTTATTCAATGGTGTTAATATATTCATAGAATTTTGCAACTGTTATTATAGTCAATTTCAAGAATGCTGTGTCACTCTCAAAGTAGGAACCCTGTGTCCTTTAGTGATCACTCTACATTTCTTTAATCTATTGCAATATTTTTCCCCATCTAAAAGTCTGAATTTTATGTGCATGTTGGTGTGCATGTGCATACATATATACATGCACATGTATGTGCATTCTGCATGTGGGTGTGTGTATGTGTGTGGGGGGGGCATGTGTATACAAAAGCATTTGAGCGTGTGTGTCTGTGGAACCCTGAGGGTGACATAGGGAGTCATCCTGAATTACTCTATTTCCTTATTACTTTGCTCTGGGGTTTCCCAGACTCTGCCTTCCAAGGCTAGAATTGCAGTCTGTTGCCACAACCATTTGGCATTTTTTCATGTGTGTGTACACGTATGTGCAGATATGTAGAGAGAGAGAGAGAGAGAGAGAGAGAAAGTGTGTGTGTACATACATGCATGCACACGTAAGTGCATGCCTATAGAATCTCAAAGGTGACAGGAATTATCTTGGATTTTTATACCACCCCATTTGGCTTTTCTTTTTTTTACATCAGCTCTGGGGATCTGAACTCAAGTCTTTTTGCTTTAGAGGCAAAGGCCTCAAACAAATAAGTTATCTCCCCAGCCCCAAGTCTGAATTTTTTAAGGGATTGATCTGTTACCTCATTTTCCAAAGAACCTCTGACAAGTACTGCTAACCCACAAAGTGCACAATTTTCAATCCTCCTCTTCGTTTAAAAAATACATTTGTGGTTGTTTATTTCCTTTGAACAGCTGCTACCAAGTGATTCCTAAAATGGGTGCTGTCATATGTCTGCTAAAAGGGCTGTTTAACAACATAAGCATTCCCTGAATCTAGCAAAACATAACCTGCCAAGTCCAAGTTCACTGCAGATAGAAATCCTCAGCCGTTGCCTGTGCTCTCTTTGAGTCTATTTGCATTTTGTGAACATCTTTACCTCTTTGTGTATCTCGAGATTGATGACAATCCTAGCTATAAACAGCAACTTTGGGTCAAAAGGAGAAATACAGCCAGCCCTTCGTGCTCCATGAAAAATCAGACATTTAAATATATATGGCAAAATAAAATGTGTTGTGACTATTTTTTTCTTTTTAGATGTGTCTTTGTACTAAAACTGCTTCTCTATTAGGTTATAGAACACAGCCAAGCAATGAATTACAGACCATTTTTCCCACTATCGCTTCTTCTGTTATTTCTTTGATGCATGACATGCAGAATATGCATTTTATCTGAGATGGGAGGGGTGGCATCTTAACACTACTATAATTTGATCCCATCATGGAAAATTGTGACCTGGGCCTTAGCAGATGGGAAATAATAAAGCAAAAACTCTGGAATTAGAATGTCAATTTTTATTTTAGTTTTATGCCTGAAATTGAGGACATGGTTAATCCCGATTCAATGGTGAATGAAGGCTCAGCATCAGTAGCTTACCCCTGTAGAAAAGGAGAAAAAAGAGTAGTTGGATAAAGCGTACCGCTGTCGCAGTCAGAATCCATGAATCCAAAAAGGAGAACAATCTTGCAAAGGCCATGTCTAACTAAGCCACATGGAAGCATTTTTTCCTTATTAACAGCAGCACTACATAAGGGTGAATTTCAGCTTCCATTTATAGATGCTCCTTCAGCACCCACGGAAATTTGGACTGTTTTGATGTGTGTTCTGTCGTGACTGACTTTCAGTATGAGCCCTTATCCATGAATTTCTATACAAATTGTTACTTTCCTAATAGCTCACAAAAGCCTATATAAAAAGACTAAGGGGCAACTTAAGCTTGAGCATAGTCTAGTCAGCTGTGTATATACCATGGCAGTGATTCTTGAATCCAATCAAAAGTGGGAATGAGTTGCTTGATAGGTAGTCACTTTACAATAAAAATTTGTGTTGCTTTTTATTAACAATGGATTAGACACTTAGTTCTGAGTTTATCCTGTTATTTATTGTTATATATGGAAAAGGAACCACTCCCAAATTCAAGAAATTTTACAATTACAGTAAATACATTCCTCCTTTCGCTCCAGAACAATCCATTTTGTTCTCAGCTTGGTGCAAGGTCAGCTAAAATAAATAATATTGAAAAATACTATACTTATGCAGACTATTTTTTTTTCATTTAAGTATAGGGATCTCTTGACTTGGAAAATATTCAAGGTCAGGAGCAATAAGAAAACCTTTTCAAGTCATCTCAGGTTCAGTTTGTGTGAGACACATAAATATCTTGCCCATGCAATGCAGTAGTATTTCCTGTTTAAGGCTATCATTTTTTTACAGAGCATAGTGATACCTTCTGACTAATCACAAGTAGAAAGCATAATGCAATATTTACAATTTCAGTGCTATATCGAATAAATATTTAATTGGTGCTGCCCAAATCATTTGCTTTGACATTAGTGTTACTGAGAGCATGTGTTCAGAGAGAAATACTTACATACAGAGCAGCAAAGGAAAAAGTAGCTAGCATACATAATTTTGAAATAAATTCTTGGTACATCATCAGGACTTTTTAAGTTCCATTGACACATATTCAAAAGCCCCATTCTATAAATTTATAGATAAAAATTTTAGTTGACATATGATATTTTGAAGACATAGTGACTATTTAAAAAAAAAAAGACTCGTGACTTAGCTCAGTGGTAGAACTTTTGTCTAGCATACAAGGCCCTAGGTTTAATACTCAATAGGAAGAGAAAAAAAAAACAAAATGAGGGAAAGAGGAAGGGAAGGAGGAAAGAAGGAATGCAGGAGGATGCATAAAAGGCAAAACTTATTGGGTCTGAACATTAGAGAAAGGTTTCCTGCTAAGACCTGCATTTTGACAAATGTTAATATGAGGATAACTTTTCAGTTTTTCCATAAAACTAAATGTGATCCAAAAATTCAGTTGTCATAAACAAAATCTATATGTGCCTTAGGGGAAAAATTATAATATCCGTTCATTTCCTGTGTGGACTTAGCTAGAACTTTTGTCACAATTAATGTCTATAAGTGGAAAGAAATGTGACTTTGGAAATTTTGGGAAATTAGAGCTGCAATTGTCAGGAGACTTTATATTCTCTTTCTGTTTGTTTCATTCTGTAATATACAAGCATACTTTAAGAAATTTATTTATAAAGTATGTCCAGACAACAGTTTAAAACCGTTAAAGGAAAGCTGTCTCTGACTTTTGCAGATATTAATGCATACACTGTTACTCAGTCTTCAAGAAATTTTTTAAAAATTGTATATATACAATTTTTACACAGATATACACAGATAAAGGTCATGTTTTGTGCTTGGTCATAAAAGAATCAACATGTCTGATTCCATTTTTGTGCTGGATTTAAAAGTAGAGAAACAACATTGCCCTGTGATAACCATATTGAACGTTTTGTTTTACTCTGCATTTTGTTTGCCTGTTGTATTTTTTAATATAGAAAAATACTTTAATATACCCCTTAAAGTACGAACCAATCTATGAACATTCATGAAATGTACTTTTGATAAAATCTTTATAGAATGTTTAGAAAGGATTAAATTTTCACTTTTAAAAATTATTGTTACATAAAGCATACCAACTTAAGCATGCAGGAATGAAACTCTTTCTTTTTTGAGAAATTGGAAATAATCTTCATCCCCTCAAAAGATAAGGATGTAAGACATAGCACAATGATCAAGGAAAGAATCTATTGTGTTATTAAACTTGGACTTGCCTGTAAAAATACAGAATTTCATTGGTGACTTTTTATATCTTCACAGAACAGATAATTCCTACAAAATTTAAGTTGTTTCAGGCATAGAAAATAAACACATCCAGTCTTTTAAAAAAAGATATGAAACTGAATCTTAATTTTGCTAAGATATCACAGATAGTTAATAAATTATCTTAGTTATAAATATTTTTTATTTTTAATGCATTTTTGCCTAGTCATACAAGCTCAATAGGTACCCCTTTTCTTCTCCCTCCCTTCCCTTCCCCTCTGTTGTTCCCTTTCCATTCTCCCCTCTTCTCATTTCCCCCACCCCTTTTCCTTCCCTCCTCCTCTCTTGGTGTATTTCCAAGGCAGAATCTCTCTCTCTAGGTAGCCTGGCTTCCAGCTCCCAGTCCTCTGGCTTCTGTCTCCCCAATGCTAGGATTTCAAGCTTGCTTACACATCTCACCTCTTGTGGTGAGTCACATACAGTGACTCTCTAAGTGTGATGGTGGGTGTCAGCATGAACGCACCATGCTGAAGTATTTCCTAATCCTTCCTTTCCCGTATCTCATCCTGCTGATTGAGGGGGCATCCAACGTTCCTGTCCTTTTCTGTGACTTTTTCTGTGAATGATTTCATCTGGGCTCAGGCTGCTGCCCTACAATTTCCTCCTCACCCAAACACTTCAGCCTCCAATTCATTCTGTGTTAGGAAGCACAGTAATCTGCTGCCCTCCAGGAGAAGTGGCTTCTCACACACCATCCACCCTCTCCCATGGGACAGGATGCCCACAGCGCCTGCATAGATGGTTCCTGTAACACATGCAATGTGTAGAATTGGAGACTTTTGGTTCTGAGAGGAAATGACACAAATTGTTTCCGCAGTTTTCAAATCTGCATTTTTGTTTTTCACATATTTCTCCTCTTATTTTCAATATCACAGTCAGTTATATCCCATGAAACTTAATCATTGAGGATCATCCTTCTACACTAAATTCAGAAAGATGAGCAAGACATAGTCTTTTTTTATACATTTTTATTATTATTTCTGCTCATACAAACTTAATAGGTACACCAGTTCCCTCTCTCCCTCCTCCTCCCCTCGAACCCCTTGCTCCCCCACCCCTCACCCATCCCTCCCCATCCCCCAGTGCTTCCCGCCCCAATTCCCAGAGAGTCCTTTATTGTGCATGCCTGACTCTCTTCTGGGCCCTCCTCTCCGATGACATACAAGGACCCAGTGGCATTTCCCTGAACCCTTTCCTATGTTCCCCTTAAGCATAGGAACACTACTGTGGCTGTCAATCTCTCGCCTCCAAGGATCTTGGTGCCTTTAGCAGATGCTAGACTTTGTGAGGTCAATAGTGTGTTAGACATTGTGCTGGGCATGCAAAGTCCAATTATGATTGCTTCGGCCCTAACTTGTGTGAAGTGTCTTGCAAATCATTGCTCCTCCCATTCTTTTGCTCTTACAATCTTACTGCCCCCTCTTCCGCAAATGGCAAGACAAGTCTTGATGTCACTGATCTCACATCTGGTGTGTCAAGATATGTCAGATGTGTGTATTATCTTACGACATTGTTCAAACCATTTTTGACTTGCAAAGCATTAGATTTCAGTTTGTATTTCAGTGTTGTCATTTGCTAGCTGTGACTGTTGAGCAATTACTTCCATAAACCTGAATATGCAATATGAACAGGTACAATCATAGCACCCTTTTAGGGAATGTTTAATAAAATTATCAATGGTCTTGCAAAATACAAGTGTTTGGTTAATTTTAGTTGTTATTACTTGCTATTGTCATATTTTCATTCATTCTCTCTCTTGCTCTCTCATTCTCTCTTGTGTGTGTGTGTGTGTGTGTGTGTGTGTGTGTGTGTGTGTGTATTTCTTCACTCTTCTCAGAATCTTACTGCTGGCACTTCAGGTGTGAATACCATGCCTGGCCTCATCATTAATTCATATTCAACCTAAGAAACCAAATGCTGATGTCCACAGTTTAACCATAGATACTTGGTGCCTTGCTCAGTCTTAGGGTCAGTAAGTACTTCAAAGGAGCCTAATCTGGGGCTCCATATTTTGAATCTAGAACTTCCCCTACTACTTTATAGGGCTTTTTTTCTATAAGATTTAAGCATTTACTAAAGTTGACATATGGACAGGAAAATAATTAACAATGAATGACAAAAAGAGAAGTTTCTTCAATTTTGAACTTTCATTCTGATGTATCTTAGCTAAGAAGAAGGTCTCAGTAGATGTCAGAACTTCTCTGACACCTGTTTAGCTCCTCTTTCACATCATGCATGCAAGGAAGAATTTTTAGGTAGACTTGAGTAATATTGTTCATAGTTCATTCCATTTATTCTTCTAGATGCCTTTGTTTGTACCGAGAGATGCCAATTCCACTTCAGGGTAATATAATCAACTTTCCTCTTCTAATAAATGCAGTAAAAACATTGCCAATCATTTCAAACAGAAAAATGAGTTAGAGACATATGTGAAATACCGATTCATAAAATATTTCCATTCTGTGTGTGTGTGTGTGTGTGTGTGTGTGTGTGTGTGTGAGAGAGAGAGAGCTGGAGAGATGGATAAGAGGTTAAGGAGGTTAAGACTCTTCCTCACAAGCAGAAGATCCTGAGTTCAGATCCCAGGTCCTAAATTTAAAAAAAGCAAGGCCAGTTGCACACAGAAGACAAGTGTATATATTCAGTGTATAGGAATTGCTGCTGAAGAGACTGAGAATGAGGTAGGCATTTTCCTTTGTTCTCTGAATTTCATTCTAGATCCTCAATCTCTTCATTAACTCTATATCTGATTTTGCCAAGCTAACTGCTTGATCTAGTTACTTGAGACCATGTGAGTGATATTGAATTGGTAAATACACCCTAACCGGATTGTTTCCATCATTTCCAGTCATCACAATTCTTACCGTTACTTTCTATTTTCAGAGGAAAGATATTTTCGGATGCCTTTTCCTTCTTCAGAGACATTCTTTCTGATCTTAGAAAAGAGTCACACATAGAGGCGATGCATGTTTAAAGTGGAAAGTGGGTCATTTATTTTTAGGCAAGGAGGGTGAGCCCACCAAACTCAGCAGCATGCTGGTGCAGGGAGCCCGTCTCCCGAGACCAGAGACTGGGGCTTCCCTGGAGCTTCATTTTGAAATCTGTGTCCACAGATACTCCATGAATAACCATCAATAATAGTACAGGTATGTTAATAAGTCAGCAAAGATGCTCTGAGCCCCAATGAGTCGGGAGTCACTGGAACATGGGCTTCCTGAGACCTTTTCTTACCCTGCCCTGATGGGATCCATCACTGTGATAGTCACCTGCTTGATGCTCAAGGGGTGAAGAAGCAGAGAAGGGGACTCCACAACACTCAGTTTCTCACAGACAGCAGAGACATGAATAGATAAAAACTGCAAGATTTAGTTGTATGAATGAAGAGCAACAAACCATGTGAAATGCCTGTGCCTACATCCTAGAAGGATATCAATGATTTTTGTATACAATTTGTATTTGAAAATCACGTGTGCACATATACATGCAAGCAGGCACAAGACACACACACTCATAAATCATTACCTTTCGTGCAGGAGAATAGCTTTGTAACTGAGCTATTTTTCTAGATCTGCCATACATAAAGATACCAACATATCTCTAAGAATTTTAATGTTTCAACAGTAGACACCTTTAATCATGACAATTTTTTAAATTATTATTTTATTTTTCTAGTTTTGCAAGCATATTGAGTATTCCATCCTCTACCTCCCATTCCCCTACCTTCCTTGCATCAATCCATTGCACTCCCTAATCATGACAATTAAAGCATCTTCACATTTCAAAGATTTCTCGGTCCAGACCCTGTATTCTATGAATTTACTTTGCATATATGTTAGCAATCAGCTAGACAAGTGCTCTTCTACCAGACTCAGTTATTCTGTCACCTTTTTAGAAAGTCAAAGGTGGACAAGGAAAAGCATCACGCTTACTTCCGCCGTTGAAATTTATAAACATCTGTTACATGGATGTAGCATGTAGTTCTGAAAGCTGCTGTAAGAAAGGAATTCAGGGCTCAAGCTTTTGACTAATGAGCGAGGAGTTGTGGGGTTTCAATAGCAAAGCTGCCAATAATTGTCTCTAATGAGTCCTCTGTCACGTGTCCTCATAACAACAAGCCCCAGTGTCTCAGTAGTCAAGGAATAGTATGCAAATCATGTAAATGATTTCATTGTGTAGTTGAAGTGTTTGTGAAATGGGTCCTCATAGCATCTCCTTTTCTGCTGACAACTCTTACCTTCAAGATGTTCTGGTCTACTCATGCTATTCCCGTTGGGCTGGCGATTGAGATGCTAACGTGTTTTTTCTGTTGGACAAGAGAACGGATGTTTCTTTCAGTCATTGAACACCCAAACATGGGAAAACTGATGAAACATTAGGAAAACAATGGGCTTCGAGATGCTAACTCTATTCCCTCGGTGACCAGTGCAACAGCTTGATGTTGGTTAGCCTGAGCTGGAAAGATCATTTCCCAAGCCGTACCTGTGGGTGTTTTGCATCATACCTGCTCCACGGTGAAGAAGGAGATTGTAATGACTCTCACAAGTAGAATGTTTAAATCTTACCATTTGCAAATGGATGTGAGTTAACTGCAGCAGAAACAAACATAAAAATTAAATCACTGTTAATTCCTACCAAGACATTTCAGTGATTATTTGGTAATGATCAAAGAAAGAGAAAATAGCCCAGAAATATAACATATTGCCAGCCATCCCTGACTTTCATTCACTTCTCTCCTCCTCAAATCAGTCCATTCACAAAGCCTGGGATTTTAGAATGCTTTCCGATAATTCTCAAAAGAAGTTGCCACATTAGGAATTAGTTCACTTGCATTATCAAATATCCTCTTAGATGATAAAAAGAATACTTTTCTTACTGACAAATGGAGGACATATGGATATGAAGACTTTCACAGGAAATATTGATTTTTAAAATAACCTTATTTGGGTCAGCAAGGTATAGACTGTTGAAATAATATTAGTCTTAAAAGTTAATAACAAATAGTAATGGATTCAAATGCCACAATGTTGCCTAACGCATTCCGTCAACATGTATATAAACACAGCAGGAATTCCAAAACAAAAGCTAATTTATGGAAAACTATGTCTTCCTAATGACAGTTTAGACTGTAGGGGTCCGAGTAACAAACTGCAGTCTTTACTAAGATGCTTTCTTTTTGCATAGAAACCTTGGTTGAGGTTCTGAGCGTATGCATCAAGTCAAATCATTGCCCTATATTTAAGTATATTTTTCTTATTTTTTCTGTAAAATCTAATCACTCCACATGCATAACATGTATATTTAGATATTCATGAAATTAAAATAAAAAAATGAAAAAATGTACATTTGAAAACCCAAGCTACACAAGGAATCATGCATATAAAATGATCACTTTATAACCCTGTGCAATATGGCTTTCAAAATTAATAGAAAATAGCAATAGGGCATTCTAGAATATTGATATCTTTCTGATGTAAAGTATTGTTCATTTTTCTGTTGCTTGTAGTTTAACCTATATATTTATAGTATGAAATAATAAACATCATAGACAATAAATTTGGAGGAGATCTAAGTGATCATCTCACACAAACCTTTCAGATGTTCCGATCAGTGAGACATAAGGCACAGAGAAGCCCAGGAACTTGCCAAAGTTCCATGAACAGCTGGAGCCAGAACTGAGACCTGGATTCCATGAACAGCTGGAGCCAGAACTGAGACCTGGATGTCCTTTACTGTAAAGAAAAGGCTCCAAACACACCTCAGACGATTCACAGGAAAGAAATGCCTTTCGGTGTAACCAAGCAAATCTGGATTGTATCTCTCTTGCAACTTCTATTAAGAGATTCTTAGTGAGTCATTCTCACATTCTTTGGGGGACTTCAGACAAAGATGAATGAGAAATAAAGAAAGGAGAATTCTAGACTTTTGCACACTTGGTTGAACTTTCAGGACTTGGGAAACTCAACAAGACTGAATTGCAGATGTTTTCACGATGGGTTTTTTTTTCCCCCCAGTCTGTTCTTCCTTCCTACACCGTGGTTTCTGTATTATCTCCTCCATTTATCTTGGCAAGAAATGGTTGCTTGACCTTGTTAATATTAAGCAGCATTTAAGCAATAATGTCAAGCCTGCCGAGAGCCGGGCCCATGCTGCCAAGACCTCAGCATGTACCCTTGGGGGCTCTGGTGGCACGCACTGCCTCCAGCATACCCATGGCAAGGGGGCCGTCTCCATGTTCCCTTCACAACAGTCATTTGCCCCTCGGTTCTGGCAGACTGCTGGACACTCTCACCAGCTGTCACCACCCCTTCTTCCTATCCGTATCTGGCAGGATCCGAGAACTCAGGCAGCCAGTAGAAATAATAGTAGCTGTGGTAACAGCTTCCATGGCATGGTCCCCAGAGACAAGATCAAAATTTGGCACCTTTTCTCTCAACAGGAGGCTAAAAATGGCACTGAATTTGCTACTGGGTGGCATAGAATTTTCTTTAATTATACATTTTTGGTTTCCAGTGTTCCACATGCTGGCTTGGAAGTGTCAAGGCAACATATATGGGTTTAAAACACTGGCATGCTGTCTTAGATGAAGGCAGGGGGGTGATTCTATCACCATGGTCACTTCACTCTATATCCACCTTGAAAGACAAAAGGAAAGCATGCTGTAATTTCTCTCACTTGAATAGTCTTTGATTCTGAAGGAAAATTCCTTCTTAGAAATTTCCTGGTACATCTTTGCTAACATAGTATCTTAAATTAAATTATTTAAATTCATGAAGTTATCCCCTCCCCCCACTCTTAACTTTTATTAGAAAAGCATACAGGGTTATAGAAGGAATGCTTTTCAACTGTATAAGAAGTCATTTAATTTTCAACATTTTAGCATTGGTTACAATCCAAGAGTATCACAGGCAACTTACAAACAGGCAATAGGAAGAGGGCTGCTTATCATTAACGTAAGCTTCAATAATCATCAGTTAATAACCATTTAAGTCACTGTGAGAGTTCATACAAACATAGCATTTTATCATCAGCTTAGATGGTTGTAAAAAAACAGACTGCTTAATTTTGTAAGTAAAATATGTCCAATATTATATTAGAGGCACTGATGATGAATTATCGAAGGACTCTATGTTCTCTTGCCTGAAAGAACTTGTTCTGTCTGGGGCTCCTTCTAACTGGTACCACTCTAAGATCTTCTGTGGGTCACCTGAGTTCTTGGGAAACTCTTCTGCTCCAGAAAGCCAGGCCTCAGATCAACTCTGAGCAAATGAGAAACTGAAGTTTTCCTTTCTTCTCATGTTTCCATAGCTAAACTCTTTCTTTCTTCCATCCAAGTATTTATTGTTACCTCTAGGTGCAAAGACAACTTCTTTCCTTTCCATTTCCATGTGCATGTCTATGCAAGGTGCATGCATGTCAGCATGTGTGTTTGTTCTAGGGGAGTGCACACATGTGTATGCATGTGTGTGTGTGTATATGTGCATGTAGAGGCCCAAGGGTGATATCGGGAATCATCCTCATTCACTCTTCCACCTTACTGTTTTGAGGCTGGGTGGTCTCTAAATTCAGAGTTGGTTTGTAGGACTCGTCTGGCTTTTCAATCTGCTCTGGGGATCCCCCCACTCAGCTTTCCAGGGCTGGAATTATAGATGGGTTGCCATTTACATGAGAGTTGGGGATCCAAGCTCCCGTCCTCTAGCTTGCAGAGCAAATGTTTTGTCTGCTAACATTCATTTCTCCTGTCATCGGCACACCACACACCCCAGGAAATAAGAACAGTAATCATAACAATAAAATATAAGCTGGAGGATGAAGTAAAATATTGCAGTGCACTGCGACAGTGCAGCGTCCTCATCATTTCTGGAAGGATTTCCTCATGAAGTCAGGTTCTAGTGGGACATCCTCAGACAGAGGTTGCGGCTAGACACCCCAGAAACCAGGAATTAAAAGAACAAAGACACAAGGACAGGAAAATTTAGGAGACAGTGTAAGTGATGACTTGGCACTTGGAATCAATTCATGGGTCCTGAGAGAAGTGTGGCTGGAGATACATTAATGGCCATCTGGGAAGACACTATCATCAGATAATAGGAGACATCCATAGGGAGCATGACTAGAGTATAGAGAGCTTTGAAAGGGAGACAAGGGCACTGATTAGAAGCATTGAGGGTTTTGTCAGTCCTGGATATAGGAAACAGTGTCTATGGAAACATAAGGAGGGAAATAACAAATAGTCCACACAAAGAATTGTGAATGATTTTTGTCTATGGAGTTCAAAAATTAAATGAGCCAATTGAGGACCATAGTTTTTGCCTAGCAAGCTTTGTAAAAGCGTGTCCATGTAGAACTTGGAGAAATTTAAAGTGAGCCTTAAAGAAGTTAAATCGGATCTTAAGAGAAAGAGTGTTGCTGAGACCATGGCAAATATACTGGAGCTGTTCCTGAACCTCGTCCCTGGTTGACGAGATGGGAAGGGGAAGAAAATGTAAGATTTCAAATTTGCAGTGTGTGTGCGTGTGCATGTTCATGTGTGTATGAAATGTGTTTACAGGTGCATGTGTATATATGTGCTCATATGTGTGGAATCCAGAAGTCAACCTCAGCTGCCTTCCTCCATCTCTCTTTACCTTATTTTTTTTTAAGAATGTTTCTCTCACAGAACCTGGAGCTCACCAATCAGTAGTCTGGTTGGCCAGCAAGCCCCCAAGATGCAAGTGTCTCAGTCTTCCAAGAACTGGAGTTGCAAACCAGAGCCACAAACTCGGCTTTTCACTTGGGTCCTGAGGAATCGCACTCAGGACCTCGTGCTGATGGGTTTGGCAATGAGTAACAGTTCTCAATGTTTATTGAATATTCTATAAGTCTATAGGCTTCATATATGTGCATAAATACATCATCTTTATTTAATTTTTAGGAAATCTATAAAATAGGACTCATGGTTTCTATTCGACAGGCAAGAAAACTCAGAATTGTTGAAGTTAAATAATTACTCAGACACCAGACAATAAACAGTAGGTATGTAATTCAACCCAAGTCTATGCAACTTCATTGCCTTGGCTAATGGGATATCATGAACTGACAAAGGACCCCCCCCCAAAAAAAAACAATCACAAGGTTTTTTAGGAATATCTAGCTAAAAAATTGGAATCTGGGTAAATTCATACAGAAGATTTCATTAGCACATGCCTATTTGAAAATCATCTGTCCACGTGGACTTTGAAGGTCAAAGACATAAAAGCTGTTAGATGAAAGGGAGGTCAAGCACAGGCTTTGGTAAATGCTCATGGGTTTATACTGTGGGAGTACATTCAGGGAGGGATTGTACATGGTAGGACAGAACAGGTCCTGAAATGCAAAAGACAAACCCTAAAATATCAGTGGTGCTAGTAATTGTAAATTGCTCACAAAACGTAGCAGTTTCTAACAACATTTATCTCAAATTTCTGGGGGTCATAGGATCTGTTCTCAATTTAGTGGTGTGCCTCTGTTTCAAGCTGTTTAAAGTTGTGCTCAAACCACAGGTTGGGGCCGAAATCTCATTTGAAAGTTCATCTGGTGCTAAAGGAATATGCTTGGAGCCCACTCGTGGGGATTTTAGCAGGCCCAACATTCACCGCATGGACAGCTACACGGGACTAGCCAGCGCATGGTATGACAGCTGCTTTTTCCCCATGGCAAGCAGTGTGCGGGAGAGGTTGGGTAACCAAAATAGAAGCTGAATTCTTTTAAAACCTACGCTCAGAAAAGATATCCCATGATGTCCACCATATGCTTTCCATTACAAGCAAGTTACTAAATCAAGACTACACTCGAAGGGAGGGAATTTTACTAGGGTATACATGAATACCAGGAGACAGGGATTATTTGAAGCTATCTCAGAGGCATCCTACTATCGTGGTCTAATGCCAGCTTATGTCTTGCTTAAGTGCCATGCACATGTGGTTCTCGTTGAAGGGATTATACTCACTCAAGGACCCCTACTAACAGCGCTATTCAATGCATTTCCCTGGTCACTGCTTGGGAACATCACGAGTCACGTAATTCCTGTAACTTACTCCAAAAAGTGAGACATTGCCCGTGCCCATGTTTCATGCTCCAAAGCAGTCAGAGGACTTCAGGGGGAAAGGAAGAGCCATTCTGTTTCTGTAATATGCTTGCGAATTGCCCTTAAGACAAATACTAGAGGATTCCACAAGGTAACCGGGAAACAATGTTAGAGAGCTTGGGGGGAATGAACTGAACTACCAGAAGAGGATGAGACCTTGAACAGGGTGGATGCGGCTGACAAACACAGCTGAAATGCAAGGATGAGACTTGAAGAGATGGCTGCAGGTGGCTTTTCAAGACACCCTCGTAAAGCATCAAGTGGTTTTGGTATGATCAAGAGAAAGGTCAGTAATACTAAGGAGAAAATAAGGAGTTTGTGCTGAGGACTCCTTTTGAGATATGGAGAGAAGGGAAGGAAAAGGACTGCACAGTACACTGAAGGAAGCATAAAAACTGACTTTACAATCCCGATTGTCATCCGGCACAGTATTTGTATACTAAATCAAAGAGCTTTGTAATCTGCATACTCTAACAGCATTGTTTTCATATTTTCATCTAGTCCATTAATAAACATGCTTTAGTCTACTAAAGTGCAGAAAAGAAGCTTACCAATGTCTCCATTTGAGTCTTCAGTCTTCATGGATATTAATTGATAGCTAAGTTATTGTGGGACAAGTCTCCAAAACTGTTTCCCAGCGCACAACTGAAGCTGCACACTCAGAAAACAGCTCCCCGTGTCCTCCCCCTAGCTTCAGCATCTGCTAGGCTCCATTCTTTCTGTTTCTAGGAGTTGGAAATTTTAGATAGGGCATGTGGGTGGGATCATACAGAATTTGTCTTTCTAGATAAGTAGACAGACAGATAGGCAGACAGATGGACAGACTGTATTTGTAGTAGACTATTCCAAGTAACACAAAGTGTTCAAGTTTCATTAATACTATTGTTTATAACCAGGATTTCGTTCCTTTTCAAGGCTGAATGATAGTCACATAATGTTCATGGTAGATACATACCACATGTTGTTTATTCATGTATCTATCACTAGACGTGGGGTTACTTTTGCCTGTAACCTCCCGTGAAGAGTACTCATGTAGACACCTGGCTATGCAAGTATTTCTGCGACTTTAACTGTGATCCTTTGGGATATGACAGAACTGGATCATACATTCATCCTAATTTTTCCGAGGGATTGGAATACTGCTTTCTGTAGAAATCATAATGTTTTATGGTAATCCTAAAAATGCAGAAGCATTTCACTTTGTCTAACCCTTGCCAAGACAATCATGTGTTCAACTTTCAGAGCATCTTGGTCAGCCATGGGCTGGAAGTGACACCGTGCATGGCTTTGTACGATCACACTGCCCTCTTCTTGCCACTTGAGATTGCCATTGAAAGCCTTGTGAGCGCCTGTAGAGCCCCGAGGCTGACTTCTGGAATCATCCTGGATTACTCTACCTTCTTGCTTTGCTCTTGGTTTCCCAAGGCTGGAAGTGCTAACCACCAGTATTTCTGCTCAACGTTTTACGTGGGATCTGGGCATCTGCGCTCTCAAGTCTTTTTGTTTACAAGGCAAAGGTTTAACACCTGAACCATCATCTCACTAGCCTATGACTGACTTTAAAGTTCTTGTGTAACAAACACTTAACAAAACACACAGACCAGGCAGGCAGGGCATGGTAGAATATGGCAGTACTCCGGAGGCAAAGCTTCTTGAGCCTCATAGTGACGACCCTGTTTCAGAAAATGAAAAGAAAAGCATGCTGACCATGAACAAACACACCAGTAGAACCACCTCCCAGGAAGAATATCAGCAACACTCCTGAAACCCTGTGGATTTTCCCAGTGGCCCCTTTGAACATTCACACCAGCATCAAACAATGCTCCTTTTGTAATATTTGTGAGATCAGTCTATATTGTTGCATCTAGCAATGGTTCACTTTTTAACATAACTGATAGAACCTAGTCTATACTACACTTTGTTTATTCATTCCACTACTGGGAGCTATCTGGGTTGTTTCCAGTTGAACATATTACAAAATAATAGTTTTATAAATGTTTTTCTTCATGCATGTTGGTGCCATGTCTATGTAGATATTTATGGAATATGTAGTCAAATTCTTGTAAACCAACTGGAGAATTAATCATCATGGGGCTGGAGAGGTGGCTCAGGGGTTAAGCCTCTGCCTTGCAGGAGGAAGGTCCTGAGTTCGGATTCTAGACCCCACGTATAGACGCCAGGCAGAAGCGGGGGCGGCCTGCGTTTCTGGTCCTGGTAGGGCGGAGCCTGTGAATCCCGGGGCAGAGTAAACAAGGAGGAGGTGGAAGTGGTCCATGGTGGTTCCCAAATTCACCCGTGGTTCTACACACACATACATGCACACATGCACACACACGCATACACGCACAATTGAATAAATAATTAATAATAATTTAAAAAATTAAAAAAAGAATTAATCATCACTTCTGAGATTTTTTTAACATAGTACATTCCAGTTTAAAATACAACTAATTTATAGATAGTATTTCAAAATAGCAACCATTTGTAGGTGGCGAAGTCATTGCATTTAGAAGTAAGATTTAACATATGAACAACTTCTGATCATGTTTGTCATTTTTAAAATAATTTGGATTAAAACTTAAAAATACATGGGTCACTTTTATATGAAGGTAAACAAGGAAACATTACAGTGTAGAATGTGGAATTCTCAAATCCAGCTCAGATCTGGTATCAGAAGTCTTCTTTGTACAATCACTTTTTTAAAGTCATTGAGTAACTCAGCGGGCCTCTCTGCCTACTTTCATCCAACTTAGCGGGGATAAATGATCCTTCACACAGTACATTAGACAGTCATAGATACCAAGTCATTTTAGAAAGTGGGAAGTACACTGAACACACTACACCCACCCACCCCCGCATACACACCCTGGGCATAGTGGCTCGTGCTTCTAATCCCAGCTCTCTGAAGATTGAAGACAGATGGGCATGAGTTTAAAACCAGCCTGGACTACATAAGAAAACCTTGTCTCAAAAAAAGAAAAAAAAAATTGAACAGATTACATCACGATGTTCCAACCCCAGCTGAGAAATGAGGAGACCTGGAGTAGTTCTTCCCACTTGCTCTTGGCCTGTGCTCTGCCCCCCAATGGACAGCAGAGTTTAGGCCTCCCAGCTGCTCCCCGCCGCTCCTCCAGCTCCACCAGTGGGATGTGCGTGAACCCAGGATCATAGTCTATGAAGAGCAGCAGCAAAGGCTTCCTCATGGGTTCAAATCTGCTTTCCAGCTCAGGATCGAAGAACTGGGTTCTCTGTCTTTATGTGCACATGTGTTTTATTTAGCTAATCTACCCTTTTATTTGTTTGCCAAGTTATCTGCCAAGTTTCATTACACCACCATTTAGCAATTCCTGGAGCATTTTTTTTACTTTTTTGAGCATGCTGTCTGGTCCTATCTTCTCTTCTGTTAGCTCACGTGTGAAAATAAATCTTAAGTTATACATAAGCACCAAGAGTTTCTCTAATACCAAAAAGTAATGGCTTCAAAGCAGGTTGATACCCGAAACCAAATAACTCATTGTTTTCAGTTTCCGGTGAAATATCGAGCAAGTTATGGTATTATTGGGCATGATTTTCATTATGCAGCATCTTAATTAGAACCAGAATCTCATGTTGTTGAAATATTTTGCAAGTGTGTGTGTGTGTGTGTGTGTATCTGTGTGTGTGTATAATAAAATTTTTACCCATCTGGCAAAAAAATGAAAGAATTCTCCTAACACAAACATCACATTATTTTTTAACTTTGACATCTGTGCACAATCCCATGGACTACTACTACCCTTCAAAGACTGTCAAAATCAATAATATGAGCCAATCTATCATTCAAGGAGATTTGTATGTTCTTTTTATACAAAAATTTCATAATGATGATAAATTGATTTGTGTAGAAACTTCTCTTTTTGGAATACAGGTATTTCTTGACTTGTAGTGGGGTTATATCTCAATTAAACCCATTGGATTTTGAACACATTGAATGTTAAAAATGCACTTAGCATGTAAACTAATATGCATCCCAGATAACAGCGGTTCACTGGACAGTTTCTGTTGCCCTTTGTGAGGTCTGAGGGGAGTTACAGCCTCATGACCCTATCTAGCAGTGTGAGAAAGAATGTTATCCCATATTGCTATGCAGAAAAGGACCACAATAGAAAAATCAAACTATGGTTTCTACTGCATGTATATAGCTTATGTATTATTGTAACATTGAAAAGTCAGAATTCAAGCCATTCTGAGCCAGAGATGGTCTATGTTGACAATTGCTATGCCAGTGTATCTAGCAAACCTTTACTGTCTGTAGAGACAACTAATATTATTTGTTCAAAAATTGCCGAAGTGTGTAAAACCTTGGAAAGTGTATGAGAAGATAAATATTTTTCCAAGAGTTATGTAAGATAATGCAAGATAACATACTAAGATATACTTTTTTTAATAAGGCAACAGCTTACACTGTTGTACTTACACTAATGTATCCAACACTGATACATTAGTCCATGAAAATCAAAGTTCAAATAGAATTGCTGTCAGATTATAATTTAAACATGGAGTGTGAGTATATAAATGTTAAAAATACACAAATGTATATATAAGTGTATATAATTATGGTTGTGTCTTAACTACATCATGTATCTCATCAGATACTATAATAAAAGAACATGTGACTGATAACAATATCCTGAAATTTTTTAAAAATTTAAAAATCCTGAATTTTTAAAATAATCGTACATGGAAATAGGCTTTCACACAGCTACTTTTCACATATTAGACTATAAAAGTCATTAATTAATGATATGCTCTTCATTCTTAGCCACGCAGCATTTGTTTTCTATTTCTTTTTTCTCCAACTTACTGGATTGCCCATAAAAAGATTCCTTCTTAGATTTTTAATTTTCAGAAATTAAAGTATTGTTAATTTTAATTCATGGACTTGGTCGATACATATTGAAACCTGTAAGGAATCCTTGAACATACACACACACACACACACACACACACACACACATACACAAAAAACCCTCTGAGATGTTGACCTCTGCTGTCTTGAATGATGTTGTGTTTTCCATAGTTAGTGGGGAGCTCTATTTACTGAGATATGCCATGAGCTGGTCAGGTGACTCCCAATTCTTCAGCAATCTACAGTCTAAATCAGTAAATAAAACCTGTATAAGAAATGTCCTGTGAGGAGCAACAAAACTGCAAAAGAAAATCAACAAACCATAATCCAGAACTTCAGAGACTCTATATCAACCATCTAGAACTAGGCCAGCCTAATCTCTCCCCATCCTGAAGCTCAGGGACATTTGCGGAAGAGGGGACGGTAAGATTGTAAGAGCACAAGGATGGGAGGAGCAATGATATACACGATACTCCACACAAGTTAGGGCCGAAGCAATCATAATTGGATTTTGCATGCCCTGTGCAATGTTCCACACACTATTGACCCACAAAGTCCAGCATTTGCTAAAGGCACCAAGATCATTGGAGGCAAGGGATTGACAGCCACAGCAGTGTTCCTATACTTAAGGAGAACACGGGAAAGGGTTCAGGGAAAGGCCACTGGGTCCTTGTACGTCATCGGAGAGGAGGACCCAGAGAAGAGTATGGCATGCACATTAAAGGATTCTCTGGGGATTGGAGGGGAGGCACTGGGGGATAGGGAAGGAGGGTGAGGGGAGGGGGAGGAGGGGGTTCAAGGGGGAGGAGGAGGGAGGAAGGGAACCGGTGTACCTATTAAGTTTGTATGAGCAGAAATAATAATAATAATAAAAGAAATGTCCTGCGAATGCCAACAGTGCTTCACATTGCACATCAATTACATAAACTAATATACCTAATTTTTAAGTAAACTTAACGTTTATCACTGATCTGTCAGAGACTGAATACTAGGCTAAGGTTTGAGCAAAGATCTAAGTGTGCTTAAAGCTGCTCTTTACACTGGTATTAAATCCAGTTTATTTTTGTTACTACATAATTCGACTATTTAATAACAGCTCTTTGTTTGGAAGGGGTTATCACACTGCCTCTGAGACTGCTTTTGAAAATATCTGTATCTTTCTCTATTTCACTGGTAAATTCCAATGTATATAATAAGAGAAAAAAAAAAAAGATATCAGAACAGTTCTTCCCTGACTCAGTAATCTAGCCATCATTGAATTTCCCTGTGTATATTTACCCTTCCCAAAGAAATAATTTCTAAGTTATATTCTATGGATCACACATAAGCATTTAGTAGTTGCTAATAGCTAATATGCAGGTGATATTTTTCTGAATACTTTAAATAAATTAAGAAAAATTATATATTAAAATTTGAGTTATATTGTTTCATAACTTTGTAGTTGTACTATGTAGTCCTGTAGTTGTGTTTTCTAAATATTTTAAACAAGAGTTATTATAAAGGCCTAAAGCTTTAGTAAGTGTATGTTACTTAAAAATTCATAACATTATTATCATACCCACATCAGACGCTCACATGAAGTTACTAGAAACCTTGACACATGCATGTTGCTTGATCGGCACTCTTACTAGTTGTATGTCATAAATTCAAAGCGATTCATTCTAATTTAAGGCATTGCACTTTTTATTTGACACATCTGCATCTATTCTGAGCATTTCATATGCAAACAAGTTCATCTGTGAAACCATAATCCAAATCGAAAGTGTTGTGTGTCTAGGGCACCTGCGGCCGCTGCCGCAGAATGTGTTAGATTCACAGACAGCTTGTGGTCAAGCAGGTTTGGCAAATGCTGTGATAGAACATTCTGTAGCTTTCATCGAAGATGGTGAAACATGGAACCAGATCACTGAGAGCACATTATGATTCACGCTTCAGACTTTACCTGGTACCAATTAACTGAGTAATATAAAATCATCATTGAAATGTTCTCTTGTTGCATGGCATTGCTATGTAAATTGCATGTGTTCGAGGTATTCAGTCTTATAATTTGTGCCACACAATTATCCATATGATTTCAGAAATTGGGCATTTTAACTCTACATCTGACTCTCGTTATAAACATGCTTACCATTTGCTTTTGGAGCGCAAAAGCAGCCGGCCTTTTAACCAACTTGTATTCTTTACCCCCAGCAATGCATTTATTTGGCCTCAACTGGCAGTTACAGCAGACTGAAAATGACACATTTGAGAATGGAAAAGTGAATTCTGATACCATGCCAACAAACACTGTCTCGTTACCTTCCGGCGACAACGGTAAGAGAAAGAATTATGTACACCATAGTCTTCCGTTCACATGCTAGTCCATACGCTTATTTTTAACTGTGCTTGTGTCTAGTTTATGTGGGAAAGAGAAATGGCTTGGAAATGACAGGTATCATCTGTTCACGGGTGTTTCTTATTAATTTGCTTGAAAAGTTGAGAATTCACACTTTTATTACAAGAATAATCTAATTTTCTGCTTTCTGGGGGCTGGTGGTTAGTCTTTTCTGCCTTTCCTTCCTGTAAGTGCCTATTAAGTTTTATTTTCAGTCTACAGCTACATTATACTTCAGTGTAACATAACATCTCCTACAGTATCTTGAGTACATTATCTTTTCTTCATTGTACTCATATGTGGAGTTAGGATATTCTATTAATCTTATTATAAAGCTTTTAAATATAAACTACATTAGAAGATTATAACTTATTGACCTTTCCCTCTGCCCTTTCTCTAACCTTTTAAGAGTGTGCACTTTGAACACTCTTTCAAGTGAATTTGCTTTGAATTAAAAATGGAATTTAAGTGGTTAGAGAATGCTGTATTTCATTTCTCTGGTGTAAAAAAGAAACCTAAAATATATGCATGCATACAGATTTATATTATATATCGTTTAATATTATTTATGCATTGTATACATTTTGGCATCAGTTTAATATTATTTAAGCATATGTGCATATTTCGGCATTTTTTAATCTTCATTTTCAAAAAAAATGCTGGTGCTTTATGTCTCACAGCAATGTGAAGTAGGTATCTGACACCCAATAAATCATTTGCTTTTAAGAATTTCTCTAGCTGTCCTTCCTCTGCTTGTTCTGATCTCGTGTACTTGTATTAACACGAATGTCAGTCAAGCCCATGCTTCTTCATAAGACTATCTGCTGTTCCTCACTTGTAGTCATTTACTAGGACTGTTTCTTTAGCGTGTTTTCATGCTTTGCCCCCCTCATCTTTTACTTTAACAGTAATATTTATGACACATCTGTTCCTCCTCAAGGAAGCTGATGAATTTTATGGGAATTATATCTTCACAATAATGATTAAATGCTCCCCTCCCACTACAGAGTCTTTCCTATAAACTTCTCCATGTGTAAAAGAACTATAATCTGGTACCCGACATGTCTCTACAGAGTAGTCACTGCACGGCGGGTTAGTGGAAGTCAAGACAAGCTTTCTTAGTTGAATCTGCAGCTGATAAATCACCTATGGTAACAGCTTAATAGCTTCCCTGTTGTATATTTTTTATGCATTGATAGCACATCTAAGCATATCAGGTAAACTCACAGAAATCAAGAATATTTATTTTTGTTTATATTGATTGAAATTTAGACTACTTCTTAAACTGGAAGATTCTTGTAAAGATGATCAAATGGAGCTTCTAATCATATGTGTTGTGAACGGTTTTCCCAAACGGAACAAACTATAATTACATTGATGCTTGTTGTGGACATTTGTTTATTTATAATATCCTAACCTTCTGTTATGATTAAGATAAAAATAGAGTACAGCTAATTAGTTTCGCAGCACTCAAAATGCATGATGTTGAGAAAGCTGCGAATTCACATGTGTTCCCCTCACCCCAAACTCAGCGTGGGTTCCAGTGTTTTTCCAGGGAATGCATTTGCTCACATCAGAGTCTCTTAGCTCACATAAGCATATATTTGAATCATATTTTCTTCTCCTGTTTACCTTGGAAACTTTGAGGAAGTGATTAGTAGTTCACAATTGTAAGAAAATCTACATTCGTTGTGGAATAAACTATCTAGTATTATCAATACCAAAGAGTTATAAAAATACTACATGAATATGGGTTCAGGGTTCTCTGTGAAGTCAGAACTCTCTAAAACAGTAACTCCTAAATGTATTGATTATGATAGCAGTAAGAAATACATTATATCACACTGGCTACCCCTATACAAATCTATCTCTATTTATAGATGCATGTATATATGCATGTATATACATATATATATAACTGTGAAATTATTCCTAAATTAAGACTGACTTAATATTGTGAAATGTGTCATAGTATTTTCTGTTTTGTTTCATTGTATTTTCCCAAACACATGCAAATTGCAACTTACTAAAATAGTTTTATAATTTATAACAAATTACAGCTTCAAAAATACTGCTCTCAGTGTACACACTGTTGATGCATACCATTCGGGTAACTGCATATCTACCCACAGTAACTTCATCCTAGGTGTATTCAGGGGTCTCCCACAAAAATTAATAGTTAATAGTCTCCCCAGAATCAGTTTAGTACATTGGAGAACTAGGCCTCCAGCCTGCCAATTTAAGGGCATTTCTCTTCAGGGAAAGAAGTCTGTCTGGTTTCGCTCAGACCATGTCTAAAATGTGACTGAAACAAGTTTCTCATCTTCTTATTTCTCAAATAGCCACAAATTCCCAGATTGTAAAGATTCCTTATATCTACTTTTCAATAAAGGTTCTTAGTATATGTTCTTTGAATTCCTACCCATGATTCAGGGGGCAGGAGGAGACTCTATTTACAAGAACAGAAGTACCCAAAATCTATTTCTTTATAAAAGAACTCTATGATGACTTTGTACTGCACCGTCGCCCCCTGCTTCAGATTTGTAAACTCTCTGGAGAAGCAGATCACATCGTCAGTTTAGAAATCATGGGAGGAGCTGATCCTAGAGAAAGACCTCCACAACAGTTGGCCTATCAACTTCCCCAGTAATGAGAGAAGATCTCAAGAAATAAGACGCCTCCCTGAGAGACTGAATTTGCCCACTGATGCATCACCCACGGCCCAGCAAGTGTTGGGCACTTTCTTACTTGTCAGTGTAGACATTTCAGACAGAACCCAATGAGTCACACATGAAAAAAAGTGGGGGGGGGGGAGTAAAGATTGAAGAAGATTGGATGGAGAGGAGCGAGGAAGGAAATAGGTAGTAAGGGGTAAAAACACAAAGATTCGGTGTATTTATATATGAAAGTGTCAAAGAATAAAACAGTAATAACTTTAAAAAAGAATTGTGCACAAAGTTTGCTATGAGAATTAACCATGATAAACATAATGAGAGAATTACTTCATGATTTCTAAATGAAATGCTCTTGTTCCTGTGGTCCTATTTCATCCTTCCTTTATAAACATAATTCTGAACAATGATCATTGTACTAATGGCTTTGTAATCTTTCTACTGCCTTTAAAACTGAACCAAAGCCTCTCAATGGTGGTTAGTATAAGAAAGAAGAATCTATATTACATGGAATAACCCTTTACTCTTTATCTCCGAGACTTTTTTGGCAGAATTGTAGAAGTTAGATAGCCAAAGCGTAGGGATCTCAGGACAGACTCAAAGAAATGGACAAAGTGGATAAATAGGTGAGATTAAAGGTTGGAGCTGAAATAGCTTCCTTCTAGAAAACTGAAATTATTCCCTTGGACTAGTGGGTTCATTTGGCCTAATGGACAGAAAGGATCACACAGGCCTCTACTCAAATCCCAGCTCCTTCATTTATTTAGCCTGTAACCAGTTATTTAACCTCTTTGAGCCTCAATTTCCTCATGTGTAAATAGGGAATAATAACACTTATTCCATGGCTTGCCAACCTCAAAGTCTTGCACTCCACTCTATTTTCTTTTCATCAGTCTGCACCCTATACTTTTCAACAATTAGGTCAACTTCCCAGGTATGCTCAAGACCCTGTTTTGCACTCTGTTCAACAGAAAGAAATTGAACGCTTCAGGAGGAACTTTCTTTTGTTTTCTGGTTGAAAAAAAATTCCATTCCTGTATATGCTACTTTTTCCTACTACTGTGACATAATAACTGAAGAAAGCAACTTAAAGGAGTTTTTTTTTTTTTTTTTTTTTTGGCTCAGAGCTTGAAAGTATATACTGAATCTTCAGTCAGGAAGCAGAGGGAGATGGATACTAAGATTCAACTCACTTGCTCATTACACAGTTCCTAGACTTAAGTCTTGAATCCCATGTACTCATCACTATCTGGCTTTTGCAGCACTCCTTCACACAACTGTCTTCTGTCACTGCCCAATGAGCTGATGATGTCTTCCAAGTCATCTGCTACGTATCAACACTAGTGAATACTGTCTACCCCTTCTTGCATTTGAGTCCTTGGTGACATTTTATTAGTTGACCTAGACTTATAAAAAAATGTATAGGGTATTGACTAAGGGGCAAAAAGAATATAGACTAGCAAGAGCAGCACAAAGCTATCTTGTGGAGCTGACATAGCACTCGTGAGCTCACCACACAGGAGCACATGAAGAGTCTGGTCCTCATGGAGAGAAGGTCATGAGCTCTCACTTCTCCCCACGAGATTCATGGCAGTTGAGATGATTAGGGGAGGGGTATCATGGTTTTCTTTTCAAGGCCACAGCCTTTACTCCCACCCTTATTCAGCCAGGAAACCATAATAAAGCTCAGTAACTCATACACAAGAAGAAGGCATGAATGCAAAAAAAGAAGTGTGATTTCAGGAAGGGGTGAAAATGTGATTGGGCTAGGCACAAACAACTAAAGTTCATTAATATATGAAATTGTCAAACAATAAATTAATTTTTTAAAAAAATTGATCTATTCTTCCTAATCAAAACATTCCTTCTTGGGCTGGAGAGACTCTGCCTCAGCAAGCAAAAGGTCCTGAGTTCAGATCCCAGGTCCCAGGTAAAAACTCCAGGTGGAAATGGGGTTAGCCTGCACTTCCCACTCTGGTGAGCTGAGCTTGGGAAATCCCAGAGGGAAGCAAGGAGGAGGTAAAAGCAATCCAGGATGATTCCCAAAGTCACCCTTGGTCCTCCACAGGGACATATAGTGCCCTCTGTGCCCTCTGATACACACACACACACACACACACACACACATACACACACACACACACAGAGACACACACACACACTAAATGAATGAATAAATAAATTTTAAAAAACATTCCTTCTGCTACCTTGTGTCTTGATCAACCTTTATTTCTTTTTAAGTAGCAACATCTATTTGTTTAGTTAACGCATCTCCTTTCACCTTATTACTAAACATTATTCTTCAGAACTCCGCTCTTTCACAACCACTTTGATTTTTCTCCTCTGTTCTTGACCTTGATTATAGCCTAGGTCCTCTTGACTCCCAAGTCAGTAAGTTCAGCTTTACTTGACTTCAGACATCAACATATCAACCTTATGTTTTTTGAAACATCTCCACTTGAATGCCTGTATTAGCATCTCAAACTGAGCCTATCGGTGGTTTCAGTTATCTAGTACTATACAGCAAACCATACCAAATTCCCTAGCTTGCAGAAACTATTTTTCCATCTGCCCTAGTTTTGCCAGCTGCCTGAGCAGTCTTGCGTTCTTGCTCGGGCTTTTCCTGCAGTCGTTCCCAGATGTCCAGGGCTGTCTGAAAGTTCTCTTGAGCGGCAGATCCAAGGTCACTCATTCACAGAGATGGCAGCTGATGCTGTCTATGGACTCTCCTGGACTGTGGCTGTCAAATGGAACATCTGTCATGATCTTCCATGTGGTTTGAGTTTCTCAGAATGTAGTAGCTGGCTCTGAAGAGAAGTATCTCAAGAGGGGAAACTCTCAGAGACCTATACAAAAGCACTCAGCATTCTGAGGTATCACTGTCATCAAGAGGTAAGTAGCTGGGCCAGCAATGTAGATCAGTAACAGATTGCTTGCCTAACATACAGAAAACCCTGAGTTTTATCTCTATCAACTGTGACCATCCTAGCTTCACAGTAGGGGATCTAAGCTTCCTTCTTGATGACGTACACAGGCAACACCCTCAAGGGCATTTGGGATGGAAACATTATTGTGACATATCTTTTGAAAACATAATTGCCAGTCACTTTTCCAAGTTTGCCTGTCTGTTGGCAATTGCTATACTAAAATGTTGTTCTAGCAGTTGGCAAGTACTGACAATTCAGACTCTGTGGTGTCTTTTGAATCCTGTCATTTCTCACACGGGTCACAGCAGACCCCACTCTGTGCTGTCTCTGCTCTTGCTCGTTGATCTTCACAAACAAATTCAAGATAGCAATATCACACCTGACTCCCTTCAGTGACATAGCTGCTTGTCACATGCCTTTAAATGACTTCTGAGTTTCTCCATAATCTGGCCTCTCATCTTACCTTACTACCATACAGAAAGAAAATGTGTGCACACTAGAACCAGAACACCCGGCTTCATGTACAAGTTCTTATCATTAGTGCCTGAATTACTCAGGATAATTCATATAGCTTCTTTGTGTACACATTTTCTCATCAATTGAAAGGAACTTGGGGCTGGAGAGGTGGCTCAGGGGTTAAGCTTCTGCCTTGCAGGCAGAAGGTCCTGAGTTCCGATCCTAGAACCCACGTATAGACGCCGGATGGAAGCGGGGCAGGCCTGTGTTTCTGGTCCTGGTAGGGCGGAGCCTGTGAATCCCTGAGCAGAGTAAACAAGGAGGAAGTGGAGGCGTCCATGGTGGTTCCCGAATTCGTCCGTGGTTCTACACACACACACACATACATACACACATGCGCACACACACATACACGCACAATTGAATACATAATAAATAATAAAAAAAATTTTTAAAAGTAACTCATAGCAGTTACCTAATTAGGATTAATGCCAATAAGTGAGAAGCCAAGATGCTTTCCTCGGTGGTATACCAACTGATTTGTGATTCATGCTCCAGCAAGTGCTTCGGCACATGCCATAAAAGCAAACCAGATGAAACTCACTGGGCCACACATGCAAAAAGACATTAAAATAGGAAGGAGACTGGTAAGGAAGAAGAAGGGTTTGTTGGGAGAAAGAAAGAGATGGAATTGGAGATTAAGGTATGAAACTCATAAATTCACTGCATTCATGTATAAAACTATAAAGAATAAAAAAGAATTTACCTCGTAAAATGGTTCTGAGAGGATAAATACTATACATGAGTTACAGAACATGCTTGAAAATATTGATAGTTTAGTAATTAATATATGCCTTCTTTGCTAAAATGTAAGGCAAAAGTTACTATTTTTCTTTCGCTACTCCAAGCTCTTAAAATGGTTATCTGTTTGAGATAACTGCTGTAAAAAGTGCTCAAAGTGTATTTGTTGAGTAAATGAATAAAAACAATGTGATATGAAGTGTATAAAGGGCCAACAAAAAGCATATACAGTGTGAATCCCACTGTAGCTGAGCATTGAAGCTCTGTCACTCACCGACCCTTAGCAAATCACCTTCCTTGACTTCCTGATTCTGCAGAGTAGTACTGGTTTAAATTGGATATGTGGAAGGCACTGAGCAGTGATGCATGTCAGTAATAATTAGTCTGCTCTTTTTGTAATCCAATTATGTATGTATAATTTACAGCAGAGTCCTTAAATTATCATCAATAATGTTCCCTCAATGAAAATACCT
This sequence comes from Typhlomys cinereus, assembly GCA_023101885.1. Lineage (NCBI taxonomy): Eukaryota > Metazoa > Chordata > Mammalia > Rodentia > Platacanthomyidae > Typhlomys > Typhlomys cinereus. The sequence goes on from JALPQD010000401.1 coordinate 460,380, forward strand.
TAAACATTTGCATTTCTGGCTACTTGGAGAATTGGCTTGAATGATTGGAATCTTATTCTTAACTTTCCTTTGAATATATAGTATTTGTTTTATATTTATTTATTGCATTATACTATGTGTCATGTACTGAGCAAGACTCTGGGAAAATATCAGCTTAAGAAAAAAAAAAAGAAACAAGACTGTTACAGACACGTGTTCCCAGAGCACGTGGATTTCTAGGCAAGACAGGCTTCAAGCAAATGGTTACAATGAATTAGAAAATGTCCAAAGGGAAACATGAAGGACACAGGTTAGGAAATTGTAGCTCTGGCTTATTGGAAAGAGGCCATAAGATTATTGCTGAGATTTGGATGAGCTAATCTGGGGTGATCTAGGACTAAAATGAAACCCATCAATATCGGTGAATGTATTAGTCACTTTCTGTTACCACAACCAAAATACCTGTAACCACAGTGAGAGTAGAAAGATTTGGGCTCCTGGTTTCAGGAAAGGCCAGCGCTGTTCTTTCTCTTTTTATTCCATCTGGGTCCCCAGCCCAAGGTATGGTTCCACCCACATTCAGGGAAGGACTTCCCTATGCTAATTATCTCTGGAAATACCTCTTAGTGAGTCTAAATCCAATCAGGATGATGATGAAGGTAGCCTTCATAGTCGGTAGAGCTAGAACAAATGATTCCTCCTGTGAAAACCAAACAAAATCTCTCCTTTTTGTTTAAATTAAAACTAAAAGCCTGAGTGTGTGTGTGTGTGTGTGTGTGTGTGTGTATGATTATCTTGTTTAAACAAAATTGTAATTGCTCCTAAGTTCGACATTCTTGCATGCTTGTTCATTGTGTTTCAACTTTCTCAACTATGAAACAACTTCAGAGAACAAGGTTTATAGCTGGTTAATCTTTGCCCAGGTATTGAGAAGAAATGGGACTAACATTAACGGGCTTGCAAGAACATTGAGCTTTAGCTAATATTGTTTATTGTATTTGTGTTGTTGAGGTATGTAATAGTTCCTTCATTGGATTCTGTATTGATTTTTGTCCATTAAAATATGTTTGTTATTCTGTATAGCTTGTAATGTAACGCTCCATGTCCACAGGGCTTAGCTGTGGCATGTGGTTGCTTCTAAAAGATAGGTTCTCTCATAGATCTCACACTCAGGATATGAACCCAAGATTAGAGCGCATGATTGGAGTGTGGGCTATTGATCGTATATAAATGCCTAACTTTGCTTCCTGTCATGTTAATTACTAGTGCCTATGTGGAACGTAGGATTATACTATTCACCCTTCTTGACAATTGCATTTGTAGTTTGATACTTGGACTTTTTCCACCTATCTTCCTGTTTTATTATTGTCTCATTTACTGAGATCATGTGTATATGCCCTGTATGTGGACATATTTAATATTGCATCATTTTGGGTGATTTCTGATGTCATAAACTATGACATGTTGAAAAAATCCTTTAAGCTAGTGTCCTGCTGCATTGGAAAATTTGGGATATTACTTCTGATATGAACAAGACCTGCTTTGTTCTGCTTTGTCCTTATTACATCTGTTAGTCAACTTACTTTCGAAATGTTTTTTTCAAAATTTAAAGTCCTTTTTTTAGGCACTTTCTTCAAGATACCTGTTTCCTGATATATTTTCATGTCAATTGGATAACCTGTCAGGCCGCCAGTACTAGCTTGTGTACATCAATCTCTTTCTGTTTTCCAGCCCAGACAACTGTATTTTAGGACATTAAGAGTTGATGAAAAAAAAAATATATATCCGAGTCTGCAGGCAAAAAGGCAGCTAGCAACTCCCATGTTCATGCACAACAGGACATCTGGAGGGGGGGGATCATCAGGATGGTGCCCTGTTGCGTCTGAAAACTTAGGGCATCTCGTTCTCACTGTGAAGGCTTTAATTGGTTTGATTTGTAAGCTGTTGGCTTTGATTATAGTAACTACAAGGTACTCTGTGTTTCTCCATTGTTCCTTCTTTTCCGCTTAGCAAAGCCCACACGCAACCTTGTGCTTCCTATGATCATTTCCAAGTTCTGGCTGTCGGGGGTTCAAGGAGGTAGTGATCTCAGGAGGGGGGATGAGAGAGCCCTAGAACTGGCCTTCCTTTTATTTCTTCTGAAGCCAGAGTTTTCTGGAATGCAGGACAAGATGAAAGACTTCTGTCACTAAGCTTTGCTCTAAGAGATCCAGTAGCTTCAGAGAAAGGTGCTGAGTTGAGTATTTGCAAGTTTATCAAGGGCTCTCAGACTTGTAGGTTTGTCTACAATTAGCAAAGCATATTGAAAAAGTATGACCGTAAATAGTGTATCCTTGACGCAGTCAAATTAAATAAGCCATGTGACTTAAAAAGCAAGGGACGGATTGACAAAGGAACAGATTACAAAACTTGAACCTTCAGCTGTTGTTCACCCTGGCAGCCTACATAGAAGTGACACCCTGATCTCAGCCACCACTCTGATGAAGAAAATCATTGTCGCCCTCTGTTTCACAGCATGACTATAGTGAGAAACCAGACCTGCACCTACCTTTTACTAAAGACCCATCCTAAGATTTCAAATTCAAAATACACAGTGTAGTAATTTGAAGCAAATAGAAGGTGACAGACACTTAGAGACAAAATTCACATTTCATGAACAAGGCTAGAATGGAAACATGATCCTCAAACTTATTCCCATTTAAACAAAATATCTATGTCACTTTAGGTTGGAATTTTTTTAATTTCCTGAGATCATATGATAGATTTTTTTAATCTCCTTCCTTCCATAATAATTATGGTTACAGTTATTAGTTGTCCAGATTTAATTGAATGTAATCTAATTATGATATAATTGTATTTCATGCGTTGACAACTTAAAAGGGGACTTCTCCCAGTTAAATGAACAAGGACTTTTTTACATATATATAGTCACAGATGAATCATAAGGAGTACAGCAAAATTCTATGTTAATTCTATTCTGTTCTTCTTTTTAATTATTTTACTTGAGAAAGGCTAAGAAGAGAGAGGAAGGGGTACGCACATGCACACTATGTGGCTGGAGGTCAGAGGACAACCTAAGGAAGTCATTTCTCTCCTTCCACCATATGGGCTTGCAGGGATCAAACTCAGGTTGCCAGATTTACCTCTGAGCTATCTTGATAGTGGCCCTGTTTTCTTTTTTATAAATATAGCCACAAAAATTTGCTATGAAATAAGTAGATGAGATTGGAAGGATTTCTTTTTGAATGACATTCAGAATGGCTGTTAGTCTCATATCAAAAATTACATTGTGATCCATTTCCAAAAAGTGATATTGAGTGATCTGCAAAGTGCCATTTACATCAGATTCCTCCTTCAGTGTTATAGAAAGCATAGAATGAGAATTTACCTTCTCTGAAAAAGATTTGCTATACTGATTTTAAAATAGATTCTTTGCTGATTTTACCAGAAAAGTCTTTACCGAGGCTTAAGAAACTACCACTTGATATCTGGTGTTCTTTCACTTCACATTGTTAACTTGGTCTGATCTTCTTGAAGTAGAAATAGGAGAGCTGTCCATTCTAATTCACCTTTGCTATTATAATATTTTTGAATGCTTTTACCTCATTATATGCTTTAAATATATCTATTTTATTAGCTCATTTAATTTATGGGAAATTCCTACTCTATAATTTAACTGACAGTGGCAGTATTCATTAAAAATCAAATTTACACTCTGTCAGGAAAAAAAATCTGATGTATTTTTCCAGTTCAAATAGTTAATCTGCATTTCTCCCAGCCTTCTCAGTTCAGCTCTGAATCCCTGCCTGCTCTAGGCAGAGACAGATAAAGCATAAATCGGCCCCATCAGCTTGACAATTAGAACGAATAAGGCATTACTCTCTTTTGTATGTGTCTTCTCTCTGTACCATACTAAAGCTTTTCTGTAGCTAAGAGTATTTTTAGACAATGACTAAGAGAATGTCCTCAAGACACTGGCTAAGAAAATGTCCTTCCCTTGGTCTATCTAATTTCCAAGTGTGTCAATAAACCTTAATTCCATTTCCAACTCCACTTTGTCCTGATGGAATAATGTAGATGACAGACAAAGACAAAAGTCTCACCTTAGACTTACAGTGTCTTAGGCTGGAGAGATGGCTCAGGGGTTAAGACTCTGCCTCACAAGCAGAAGATTCTGAGTTCGGATCCCAGGTCCCATGTAAAAACTCCAGAGGGAAACCACAGCCTTCTGGCTCTGGTGGGCGCAACTGTGAGAATTCCCAGAGTGAAAAAAAAAAGGAGGTAGAAGCAATTGAGAATGATTCCTGAAATCACCATTTTCCCCCACAGGGACAAACAGTGCCATCTCACACACACACACACACACACACACACACACACACACACACACACACACAATATATACACAGATAAATGATAAACAAATGAAAGTTAAGAAATTATGGCCTCTTAAGTAGAAACGGTATCACTAAATATACTCTCTACTTTGAATCTTGTCATTGCTGAGCTTTTTGGAAGCTTCATCCTGCAAAACAACACATGTTAAATGCACAAGAATTCTGATTCCTCACTATAAAGAAAATACACACAGAGGAGTTGTTCAGGTTGTAGAAATTAATTCTCTGAAATCTGCCCCTTCTCTTGTTTATGAGTCTTAATGCTGTTTTCACACATAATGATCAGTACAGGACTCTGGGACCTCAAGAAATATGGGGGCTTCTCCCCAAGCGCGTCAGCAAGCAGTCCCGTAGGAGACACCGTCCAATGTCCCTGTTACAAGTCAGTTCTGACTCAGTCTACCTGGATGTTGGCTCAGTCTTCAAAACTGTCCCACCCAGTTCCGATGGCAGTCATGAGCCCTGGCTTGTTTTGTTCATGCACTGAGAATTGGGGTTTCTATAATGTTCTCCTTTGGTAACATTAATTTGCTAGAATGGCTAACAGGACAGAAGAACGCCTGGATCAGATTTTAGGAAATGGTATCATAAAGGACACAGATGAAAGAAAGGGGGAAGCCCACCCTTATCCCAGCCATGAAGGAAAGGGGGAAGCCCACCCTTATCCCACCTATGAAGGAAGGGGGAAGTTCACCCGTATCCCACCTAGGAGTTCTCTGTCTTTTTGGGTTTCTATGGAAACTTCATGACCTAGACATGAGCCATTGAGATTCAACTCTAGCTTCACACTTTCTCTCCTCCCTTGGGGCCAAATGTCCCATTTCAACCCCGTCTTGGTCTGATCCCATTCTGAAGCTACCTAGGGACAGTCAGCCCTTGACAATGTTCTTCAGAGATTCCAGGGAGTTGTATTATAGGGAATGAAGACAAGCGAATATATGCATTTCCCAGTGTCCTTGTGCCAGGACTACCAATGTTTGATCACCCTCGGGTCTAAATGGCCTCCATAGACACTTGAATTCCAAGATTGCATAACATTAGGACTACATTAGGCCTTTTCTTTGAAGGGAGAGAAAAAAAAATCACAGCTGCTACTGCCATTCAAGCACATCCAAGTCAATCTTGGTGTTTTGTTTTGATACATACGTTTTCTGAAGATAGGCACCTGTTAAATTAGCCATAGGACTCATTGGACAGGTATATGCAATTTCTGACACAACAAGGGGTCCTCATCTTATGTTAGCAAAAAAATACAACCTGTCACAATCAACACACAGAGAAAGCAGCAAAGCAAACACGTTTATCTGTTAAGCTACTAAGCTGCTTTAAGAGAGAAACGTTAAATCCTAAAAATCAGAACTCATTTCTGTTCTCAAAGCTAATGCTTTTGAGTAAAGATGATGTCTTGGGGGAAAGAGTTCTGGGATTAAAACCAGTTGATGTTTCCCAGTTTTCAAAGCACAGGTACCATGATAAAACAGCTGAAACTCCTTTACATCAGTAGCAGATGGGATTACCACCAAGAGTTGATGGGATTTTATAGAAGCTTCAAAGGAACAGAAGAGCCTTTTAATGATAAAGTAATGATAGCGTTGGAAGTGATGGCTGAATGGATGGATCTCAATGAGAACCATATTCCTAAGAGCAGGGTATATGCATAAGCAAAGGACTAGTACTATGGCCAATATTATAAACATTGTCACACAGCCAGCCTGGTTTGATGAAAGCTTTCAATCCTAGCTATTCAGGAAATTGAGGCAGGAAGATTACCAAAATTAGGTCTGCCTGGGTCATAGAGTGAGATCAAGGCCAGCCTGGGCAATTTAGTGAGACACAGTAGCACAGCATTTGCTCTATGTGCACAAGGCTATAAATTCCATCTCTAGTACAAAAGGAAAAAAGGAGGAAAGAAGAAAAAGAGAGAGGGAGAAAGGGAAGGAGGGAGGGAAGGAAGGAAGGAAGGAAGAAGTACTTTCATGTTAAAGTCAAGCAAAAGACAAAAACTTATTAGGAATTTGTTAAGATGAATTATAACGCCAGAAATGAGACCTGGCATACTTTTCAAAAACAGGTTATTGGTTGCTGATAAAGTTGATTATAACTTCTGTCCTGAAATTCTCCATAGTGTTGTTCAATGAAGGTAGCATATCTGAGAAATGGGTATATTTAAAGAGTAACTCAAAATAGTATTTCTGTTTTAATAAAAACATTGTTTCAACTGATGCCTGCGACTTGGGAATTTGAATCAGGATGCAATCATGTATTCGGGGGCATAATTTACTCATCTGAAGCCTAGATTCCTCATCTCAAAACATCCCAGAGCTGTTTCGAAGTTTAATACAAGCAACTAAGTGAAACCACCTGTCACACCATAGGTGCCTTCCTGAACGTTAATCCCAGTTGTCTCCCACACCTCTTGGCTCTTCCCAATAAGAGTCAATTCAATACATAAACAGATTCCTCTGCAGAAGTATCCTAAATGAAAAATAGAAATTGGTCTCTATTATTTATAAAAATGTCACAGAATAAAGCCAGATATCTGTCTACTAAATAAAAAGCCAAATCTTCTTGGAGTAGCAAGGTGATTTTTCTCTCTTTTCATTTGACTGTGTGTTCTGATTTTGTTAAAAATTATTATAAAATAAAGTTGCATAAATGATGCACAGTTTGGGATCTAGGAGTTGAAATGTGAAAAAATCCTAATGATTATGAAACTCAGTTTTAAAATTTGTATTCCTTATAGCATTTTAGATCACAAAATTGGCTCAAGAAATATAGACCTATGGCTTAAGGATTATTAATTGCCATGATTATGGACGTGGGGAAAGAAGAAAGGAAGTGGAATTGTAAATAATGGGTTCTTATTAACGTTCCTAGTCTAGCTACCTTCCACCTCATACCTGTGCTATTATGACCGTATTCCCCTCATCCCTGCGTTATCAGGCTCCCCACACTAGTACACTGTAATGTTGCTGAAACAGTGATTTCATTTCACCTTTAGCCTGCTCTGAACCTGTAACGGGTCTCCATTCAGCTCTAGCTATGCTTCATCCCATGATGGTTATATGCGTCACTCTAGGGCCCAGTGGTCCAGATAAAAAGCAATCCTACCACTTGCTAGAAATATCCTTTCCTGCAAAGCCCACATTTACCTATGAGTGAATTTATTGTGAATTGCTTCACCCCTGATCAGCCATCAACTGGGTGTGTCTGCCTTATCATCTGTGACTGTGGGGGGTTTCTTAGTAATCTTGAATCCCATTCCTCCAGAAATAAAGAGGAAGGGAAGAGTGTCCTGGAATACATTTACTCAAAACTCTTCATCAAATATCTATTTTTCAAGCATACCAGAAAGGACATGGGTAGTAGAATTTTAGAAAATGTGTTCATCCTCAGGAAAAGAAAAAGGATGTGATTATGCTCATTGATAGAATGAAAATACTGTAAAATATAAAAACAGTCACAAAACACGAATATTGAAATAGCACGTTATTTAAAATTATTTATTTAAATGGGGACTACACGTGTACACCATAGAACATAGGTGGAGGTCAGATGACAACTTTCAAAGTCAGTTGTCGCCTTCCACCATGTGGGCTTCTGGGGTGAGACTCAGGTCACCTGGTTTGAGCAGGTGTCTCACCCACTGTGATATTTTGCCAGTCCCAGAGTCTTTATTTATGAGAGAGAAAGAGAAAGAGAGAGAGCTGGTGACAAAGCCAGGAATCAACCCAGGCTTCAGAGCTCCAGAAGCTTCCAGAGCTCCTCTTCTAGCCAGGCACATCCCTTGCTCCCCATCCCCCTCACACATATGCCCATTTCCCTGGCCACTTTGTTTTAAACTATGATTATGTATGCCAAGTCAGAAACCTTTTCCCATCTGACCTTCAAGATCCCGTGACCCAGCCTTCCTCTGGCCTCAGTCATGTGACGCTTTAGATTGTCACTTAGTTGATCAGTCTGTAGGCATTGTCTACCCAACCTGGCAACTGGCACGCTGAGAAGGCTACTTAAGCCACAGTAAATAATCTCCAAGACACTGCTCTTTGGGTTGTATTTCTTATTGCCATGTCAGTGCCGTGTCCCTAGCAGATACTTAATAAAATGAATACAATATTAAATTAACAACTCTTCACAGGTAGTCAGAAAGACTGTCTCTGCTCATTAGGTAAGGTATTTACAATTCTCTGATTTGAGGTTAAGTCTTAAATTTTTTGAGTTAACAAGTTCTCTGGAGGCTATATTCAGTTTAATATAAGAAAAAAATGGTAAGTCAACTTCATTATCACTTTAAAAGGGTCGGATTTGATAGAGGATAATTTACCATCTTCTTTCTGGTTCTTCAGCTTTCGCAGGCTCTGCCTGCCTAAAAGACAATGGAGTTTCATGTCCACTTGCTGCAATTGTAAAGCCTTTCCTATCACTAGAAAATGACCTTGGTGGAGAAGTAAAGAGCACGATACCAAAAGAAAGGGTTCCCTTTTTCTAGAACTGAGTGGCAGTTCTAGAGGTGCCGGGCAAGGATCAGGGAGCCGTGGGTTTTGTTCCTGTGGGCTGAAGGTCAGCGGGAGGTTGAGGGATGAAAAGAGGAAACTGTGGTATGAGTAAACTTCTCCAGGGAGCAAACCTAGGTTTTCAGGCCTACAAATGGGCACCTCCACCCACCCAGCAAGTCATTTTGCCAGTCCCCCCTGAGTCTTCATATCCTATGATCCCTTCTTTGCTGCCTTGGTCCATCTGTCCATTCGTTCTGGCATATTTCTTAAAGAGGACTGTAGGAGCCAGTGATATTGATTGGTTTTGTTGTTTCCTTAAAGATTGGCTTGGAAATCTCCATCACCTATCCTGCTTTAATTCACACTCTGCAGTATTATGGTATGGCTAGAACAGCTGATAAATACCAAGTTAAATCTCTCCCACGAAATAGCGAGACACATAATTTGTAAGATAATTATGTTTCAAATGAACAAGAAAGACTGTAGGTGTGAAAACAACTTCGGTAATCGGCATACCTTCGGGGAAGTCAGAGGCTTTTTGACTTAAATATCTTGAAGAACGTTAAGCCAGAATTAGAAAAAACACCACCTACAAAAAAAAGTTTTTAAAGTGGCAAGGACACTAGAGCATGTCGTGTAGCAGAAGATAAAACAGCTGAGCCTCAAGGGGAAAGAAACCTGTTATTTTAATTTTTTGTTCTTCATCGGTGGGTCTCTCACATTCAGGAAAATTAGGTGGATTTACACAAGAAAATAACACCATAGATTCCGGAGAACTTGATATTGGCCGAAGAGCGATTCAAGAAGTTCCTCCCGGGATCTTCTGGCGATCACAGCTCTTTATTGATCAGCCACAGTTTCTTAAGTTCAATATCTCTCTTCAGAAGGACGCATTGATTGGAGTGTACGGCCGGAAAGGCTTACCGCCTTCCCATACTCAGGTAAGAGCTAGTGTTGTGATCATTCAAATCCACAGGAGAATATGCATTTTCACATTTCTTAAATTCAGCTGTCTGGATTGGGTTCGTGGGAGGGGGAAAAAGGGAGGAACAGTTCTGAGTGGCTCTTTTGCAGTAGAGAGTTGAGTGCTGTGAACACTTATGTGAGGTATTCAAGTGAACAGTAGGAAGAACATGTTCTTCTTGCTTTGATAATGGCTGATTAAATTTTGTGAGCAGAGGCTGGGGAGTTGGCTTAGTAATTAAAGCACTTGCCAAGCAAGCAAAAGGACTAGAATTTAGGTCCCTGGATCCTACTAAAAATGCTGGTGGGTGTGACAACCCACCTGTATTACAACTTCCCAAGGCAGAGCCTAGGAATCCCCGGAGCAAGCTGGCTAGGCAAAGTAAACCTACTGAGCCCTGTCCATCCGATTAGAATCACTGTCTCTAAAAGAATATGGTGGAAAGAGATCAAGAGATTTCAAGCACACATTTGTGTGTGAATCCACACACACACACACACACACACACACACACACACGTGCCCACATACAAGCAAACATACTTATACACACCCCAGCTCATACATATGAAAATGGAAAAAAGAGAAAATGTGAACAACTTAATGGACATTGTGCATCGTTTTCATATTAGCATCAGGTTTTACAAGATTCTACAATAATTTCAGATGATGTGCTTCGCCATATTTTTTTTTATTTTACTCACTTTAAGTGAACTAACTTGATTAAAGTACACTTTTTTAGGGTCTTGCAAGATTTTTTTTCCATGAAGAAATTATGGAAGCATGAAAATAAGTATGATGTTACAAACTTTTTCAGTCCAAGCCAAACAATGAGATGAATAGACAGAGGAGTTTTTGTGGAAAGCTGAGCATGATCCATTATTGGGAATCAGAAAACAACAGATACACAGAATTAAATTTTTCATAACTTTCTGTGTACATAATATATGGGATGCCTGCATGTACACATTTTTGCATATGCATGGGCGTACATTTGTTTGCAGGTCCATGTGAGCACGGAGCCCAAGGGTGCTATCAAGAATCATCCTTGAGCTCTCTCTTTCACCCCATTGTTTTGAGGTTCGATCTTTATTTAATCCAAGAACTCACCCATTGTGGTTCATCTGGCTAGTCAACTTGCATTAGGAACTTCCAGTCTCTGCTTTCCAGGGCTGGAATTGCAGGCAGCCATCCACAGCTGGGTATCTTTTACCCAAGATGTAAGTATTTGAATTCTACTCCTTATGATTTTCTGGCAAATACTTTAGTCACTGACCCACATCCCAGTCCCAGCTACAGAATTTTTAAAGTCAGTTCCTTTATATGAAAATTTCCCTGTGAGATGAGCCACGGCTCAAGAATTGCTACCAAAATTTCTGCAGGCAAATAGGGCCTTGTGGCCCAGGGCCTGTAATAAAAATAAAAATAAAATAAAGTTACTCAGAAAGCTGAAGCAGGAAAATCAGAAGTCCAGAGCTAGCCTGAACAATTTAGTGAGATATTGCCTCATAATTTAAAAAACTAAAATGGGGAGATACTGGGGATATACTTAATGATAGAGTCCTTGTCTAGTACCTTTGAGGTCCTGAGACCCTATACTTAATCTCCATTACCACTAAAATTAAGAACAAATCAAACAAAAATGATCTAAAGACTCTAAGACTGGGTCATAGTATGTAATTTGGAAATTATAAATCTTAGATTTGTGTCATAAACTCAGTCCCACAGGAGATGAGTTGTAGTGCACAAGGCCCTGGGCTCAATCTCCAGCAACAAAAATAAATAAGCAAATAAAAGTAAATCCCACAATATCTAAAGGAAAGCATTTCAGTCACCTGCCCAAAAACTGGAGCATGAACTTTTCCCAGGATTTAGCTATCACATGACTAAAGAATTTTGAAACTGTAACTCTTGGTTATTTAAAATTTAAATGAATTTAATGTTATATTTGGTAAGAAATTTATTAAATAAATTTCATGCCGATTTTTTTTAATTTGTGAAAGAAAGAGAGTTGTGTCTGTAGCTCAGTAAGTAGAGTAGCTTGCCTAGAATGACGAAGCCCTGGGTTCGATCTTCAGTACTACAAACAACTAGATAGAGTTGTACACACCTGCCATCCCAGCACTTAAGAAGTAGATACAGGAAAATCAGGAATTGAGAATCGCCCTCAGCAACATAGAGAATGTGTGACTAGCCTGTAATATATGAGATCCTGTCTTTAAAAAACAGGCTGAAAAGTTCATGGGTAGTTCATATTACATAAGTCTGTGAAAATAATTTTTCCCTAATGTTTAGCAGTAAATTATGGAGAAAGCTTGGCCAGATGCACATAAAAAATTACATCTTAAAAGAAAGCTGGGCAAGATGTTTTTAGTACACTTTCTCTAATGTCATGGCCTGGGCTCATCTGCACCTATGAGTTTCATGGCTGTGAAAAATTTTGAATTACACTGTTATATATTCATGTCTCTTCTTGGTGTTGTTAAATACCTTGGATCCATTTTATTAAATACTTGTGATTTACTGGTATTCAATTACAAACTTCCTATTTGATTCCAGTTTGTGTTCAAGTTGACACAAATTAGAAAGTGAGATTTCCCAGGTCTCTGGAACATCAACTAGAACAGAGATTGCCTGGTGACATATGAATAACTATTTCTCCACTGAAACAACATCTGAAATTAAGTGATGTTTTTTCCTTTAAATCAGAGATATTCCTCTAAATTGAGCACAACAGTGAGCGTGCAATCTAAAATTTTCCTGAAAATAATTTCAGGTAAAAAATTCCTATTGCACACCATGGAGCTTTTTCAAAAACTTTTTCAGCAAGTTACATAATAAGATTAGGCAATAAAAGGTTCAACTTCAGGTTTTCTCCTCATTCTTCCATTATTTCAACATAGTGCATACGATCCACCTTTTCTACCACAATATGTACATTTAAGTAGGTTATGCATTTTCTTAAGCTTTGGTTATTAGAGTTCCTTCCTCCAGTTCATTCAAGATCAGCAGAGCAAACAACTGTTTCTGAGTTCAGTGTTTAAACATGAAATATGCTATAAAGCAGCCCAAATTGAACATTTCTCTGTTCCTGTGGAACGTTAAATAAATCAACCTGAAATAATTAAAGTTGGCCAGCCATTCAGAATAGTCACTTGAGTGTTGAAAGTCCAAGTCTTCATGACACTTTATAAAACTGTCCCTGTGATTGTTGCCACGGAGCCAATTGGTTTTTGTCTCCCCAATGGCCAATTCATTCTCCTGGATGTTAGGAAGCCTCAGGAAGAAATTCAGTGCTTTGCATTTCCCAGGTTGCAGCAAATTAGTGCATTTGCTTGAAGGCTGATTTAGAAAAAAAGGCAGAAGCCTGAGTTCTAAACACACCGTTACCACACCGTGACTTTGTGGCCTTGTGCGAATAGCTTCCCTGAACATCGTTGGTTATTGGTAAAATGAAAGCTTTGAATTGGGTGAGCTCTAGCCCTTTTCCTTCTCTGTATTCAAACAATTTACAAGACTTTGCTGCCAGCGAGAGCTAAGGATAAAATTTTAAAGTGGTCATGATGACACACACCTGTCATCTCAGCCCTTCCAAGATTAAAGCAAGACCCTCTCTCAAAAAAAAAAAAACCTTTAGATTAGGACATAGCCAGGCATTCATTGCTTGTGAGTTCTGTAGCAGTTCTAACAGCAGAAGCTGGGATAAGCATATGGATAGTCTGAATTTTTTCAAAGTAAACTGCCCAGATACCTGAGAAACTCTATGGCATTTTACATTAACTGATCAAATAACTATTTAAAACAAATATAAACAACTTTTCTTCTATCGATCTTGAAAATTACATTGTTAATACACTGTAGGTAAAGCAACTAGAAAATATTTTGAAATACTTTATTTATATTATCTATTATACTATATTATGTATTATATGTATGGCTAGAAAATTGCCCTGAAAGAGACAAAAATAATTACAATTACATGAACTCTTCATGTGCAAGTTGCCTGTGATTGTTCCCCAGAGTAGTAGGATACAAGAGTTACTTCATCCAACAAATTTCAAACCGAAAATAACAAAAGATCTTAAGCTTCCACTACACATAAAAAATACATACATATCTCCATTTTGTGAATAAATAAAGCTCAGATTCACCCATATGTATCACTTTACACCCTGAGAACAAAGGTTATTAAATATTTCCATTGCATAAAATTTGGTTATTTTACCTAGAGGTAGTTGTAGTGTAAAGAAAGAGAGATTTTTCTTCGAATCATTCTCCTGAAATCATGTATGACATTCAGAATACAGCAGGGTGTAGACCTGGCAGTCAAAACTCATGTGCTACTTCCTACGAACATGTCCTTTCTTCATGGTCTTGAACTGTCAGCTACCAGCTACACCATGTCAACCACTACTATGATAGAGTGATGACCAATTACAAACTTGAAAGATCACATAAAATTCAAGTTTCCTCCTCCTTACTGTGTGTGATGTTAGGAGAGAAAAGTATTTCTATGCATTGTACCATAAACAAAACCATTTCTCTTTTGTTTTGCTATGATAGTATAAATATTTAAGTCTAACGAATAAATGGATATGACTTTAGAAGACACCCTTCAAAAAATTGTTAATGTTCCTCTGACCATTGTAGAATATGAATTCCAGTGAACTTTTTATAGCCACACTGTCATTATTTTCATCTTTGTAAGAAAAATGAAAAGCATTTTGAAGGCTAATCAAATTACACCCTTTTGCATATATTTCTTATAGTCAAATGATATTGCAATGTAATTTTACTGCCTAAAGGATAAAGATGCTTTTATATTTAAATAAAGATTTTAATAAGTCAGAAACTGAATTACACATTCTGAAATCTCTCATCATAACAGTAGATATCTCTGATCTGTATAAAGGCATTCTATTTAACTATGATTCTCAAAAATTTCAACCACTGATTTTATTTTTATTTGACTGGATAAGGAGATTTACAGAAGAATTTGTTCCTCAAACAGACATCTGATGAAATTCCATTTTAGAATCAACCTGAAAGTAGACTATTAATGATTCACAATACAGTACTACAATCATAATGACTTTCAGATAACCTATATATATCTTGATAACATGCAGACATGTAACTATACATACATAGGATATGTAGTTATGTGCACATGTATAGATATATAGGTATTCATGAGCTTTTGACTATTAACACGTCTCAGGAATGAAATGAAACTTGAATAACAGTTGAAATAGAATCATTGTACTTTTCATGAAACCGTCATTTAAAAACTTCATGAAAACTATATTGTGAAGTCTTCTCGGGGTCTTCCAAATTGACTGTATTTGCTCTATTTACAAAATTACATCTTATTGTTTTCAGTCATTTTTCCATAGTTTAAACTCTCTAGTTCAAGTCTAACCAGAAACAAATGCAAATTATCACACTAAAGACAAGAAGGGCTTTACTGCTCACTGACCTCGTGGTCATAGTTGGGCAGAGGGGCAGTTGTTCCACCCAGCAGACCCCTCCAGGGTCCAGCTTGACAGACTTTTGATCTAAGATATCAATTCTCCATGTTGCATGTATTTAAATGGTCAAATGAAACCCCATGGTGATTCAGATGAGGGCATGGGGTCAAGGGAGAGAAACAACGAACTGTGTGCTGCCCTTGACCCAAACTTGGGGGAACCGGTACAAGCATCTACAAACCAGTTCCACCACTTCTCAGGTGCTAGGCCCCACTGGGCCTCCCGAGGAGTCTCAGCAGGGACGATTGCGGCTTTGCCCAAAGAATTGCCATCAGGATTAAAAATAAACTGGGTACAGAGCAAGCAACAGTAGTTGCTATAATGAGCACGAAGTAGGAGTAGAAGACCTCAGATTAATAGTCTGAACAAAATAGACCGCTTAGTTTATGGTACTTAAATTCATGTACATTTTGTGTTTATGTCCTCACACTCCCTAAGCACATCACACTTTTTTTGCCAAGAGAAATAAACAGATTTGGAAGCCTTAAGTTCATAGAAAGCAAAAAAAAAAATCTTTTCAGTTTAACTATAGTGATGGTTTGCTATCTATCGGTAACTCTTACCACCCATGTGAGTGTCACGTGTAGAGGACTTCTAGTATTTGGATCTGTCAGTCTGGGGACTTTACTTGTAATGCTGTGTTGAAGGCTTGAAGAATCCAAGAGAACAAACGTAAGGATTCTGGCTACTGATGCAGCTGTCCTTGTTCTTGTCCCCAGTATGATTTTGTGGAGCTCCTGGATGGCAGCAGATTAATTGCAAGGGAGCAGAGGAACCTGGTGGAATCCGAAAGAGCCGGGAGGCAGGCTAGATCTGTCAGCCTGCATGAAGCCGGCTTTATCCAGTACTTGGATTCTGGAATCTGGCATCTGGCTTTTTATAACGATGGAAAAAATCCAGAGCAGGTGTCCTTTAATACCATTGTTATAGGTAAGAACCTTCCTTAGATCATTTCTACCTACAGCCCAAATACTGTGTTAGAATAGAAACTAAATTCTCTTCCCCATGTTTGAATGATCTCTGGGCTGCTAAAGCCCACGTAAAACTTGCTGGTTTTGAATTGTTCATGTGTGTGACTGACCACCCCAAAGACTTGCAAGAAATGACTGTGGGGATGAAAAGTTTGTCATGAAAACACTTTAAAAAAAAAAAAAAATCTGAGGTATCACTGCTTTGTGTCACTATGCAAATAATTTTTGAGCTATCAATGAATCTGTTTTGGATTATGGGCAAGTCATCCCCATTGCATCCATGCCAAGCTAAAAAGACCCAAGTGACTATTTCTGTTTTTGAGAGCCACACGCTCCACACCGATGCTTCTGCTTTCTCCCTTCTCCAGAGTCTGTGGTGGAATGCCCCCGAAATTGCCATGGAAATGGAGAGTGTGTTTCTGGAACTTGCCATTGTTTTCCAGGGTTCCTGGGTCCAGATTGTTCAAGAGGTATGCCAGCTAGAGTCTCTTCTTAAGCCGATATAAATGAGCTGAGGAAACACACGTAATTGAGAAAAGGAGCAAGACGGGAAAGAAAGGGGTGGAAATGGCATGTCGCTTGTACCGGCGATGTGTCTTTTCATTCGGGAGCTCAGTGGAAAATGTGGCTGTTGATCCTTCTGTCGTGTGTTATTTCACAGCAGCCTGTCCAGTGCTCTGTAGTGGCAACGGGCAGTACTCCAAGGGCCGCTGCCTGTGCTTCAGCGGCTGGAAGGGCACCGAGTGTGACGTGCCGACTACCCAGTGCATTGACCCGCAGTGTGGGGGTCGTGGGATTTGCATCATGGGCTCTTGTGCTTGCAACTCTGGATACAAAGGAGAAAACTGTGAAGAAGGTAAACTTGTCAATATTTACAGAGCTCTATTGTTATCAGCATGAAAGAAACAGATTAAATCTGTAATCTGCAGCTTGGCAAAGGAAGCTCTCTTTTATGTGCTTGCTTCTTTATAAAAGTAATTTTGGTGTTCGTGTTTATGAATGCATTGTTTTAATAATGTTTTAAGTAATAAAAAGCAGAAATACCAAGAAGAAGACCTTTTGCTCTTTTTTGGTAGCATCAATATATATATTTTTTTTAACTTAGCAAAAGTAAGCAAACATTGGTGTCTTGGAAATTAACAATGGACTGATGATCTTTTTTGCTTGCTATAGTTTTCACATTGATGTTAACTTCTAACACTAGCATTTTTGCGTCTCTGAAAAGGAAGAATAATTGAGCATAATGTACTTATGAAAAAATAATTGTGGATTTGTTCCATCACTGTACCACTGTACATGATCATGAAGATCAACATATACTGTAAAGTACCTTTAAGTTGTTTTTTCAAAAAGAAAAAAAAAAACACCATTCCCATTCTCCAATCAAATTGATTTTATTGATCTGCACTCACAAAGTAATGCAATTAAGTCTCTGGAATTAAATTTTCAGGCCATTGACCCTACAAGTGTAAAGTTTTATTGAGTCACATTGCTAAATTAAATCTCATCATCTAAAGCACATTAAAGTGAATTAAGAAGGATAGAAAGTATGCAACTCATTTATTTCTCAAACAATCGGAGGATCTCATATGGCAGTCAGCGCTCCGTGGTCATGGACCAGGTCAGGCGATTCAGATTTTGTTATAGAAGAGGCAGTCCTGTTCCTCTGATTAGACAGAGCAGAGAGTGATCGTCTGAAACCTCCAGAGCGTATTTGTGTGATTCATGAAAATTACAAGCCTTGCAAGATTCTCACCTACCTAAATAGCATTGCCCTGGTTCACAATGCTTTCTTGTATTACAACTCTCTGCATTTTCAGAAACACTTTCTTGTAATGGTTAGCTGGCTATTTGATCATCTGAAGTATTCAAATGAATTCAATTAAGATGCGATTCTTTAGCCTGGTCCTGTACTATCTTCCGGGCATAATCAGATTGTTCTCGTTTCTTGCCACTAGCGGACTGTCTAGACCCCGGATGTTCTAATCACGGAGTGTGCATCCACGGAGAGTGCCACTGTAATCCAGGCTGGGGTGGCAGCAACTGCGAAATACTGAAGACCATGTGTCCAGACCAGTGTTCAGGTCATGGGACTTACCTTCAAGAAAGTGGCTCCTGCACTTGTGACCCTAACTGGACGGGCCCAGACTGCTCAAACGGTGAGGCTGAAGACTGCAATACTATCAAGTATTTGCTGTGCATGACTTAGCTAAAGATTTAGGATCTTTTACTTCTTAAAGCACTGTTATGGAATTTAATCTCCATTATAGAAAAGTGGTTATATAGAGATACAAATGTCGAAAGTAATGGAGTGCAGATGTCGTTGTCTTATCAGGAGGAAGAAAAAGGCTTAGCCGAATTATCATTAAAATCTTTATCTGTGTAATTGATAACAGTAATCTTTCATCTGAATAAATAACTCCTCACCTTATGGAAATGCTAATTGAAACTACTCTCTGTGTAGGCCTATGTAGAACTTGGTGATTTAAGCCCTGGTTTATTTGTTATTTGGGAAAGAGGGTGTGTGTGTGTGTGTGTGTGTGTGTGTGTGTGTGTGCGTGTGCGTGTGCGTGTGTGTGTGTGTGTGTGTGTGTGTGTGTGTGTGTGTGTATGTGTGTGTGTGTGTTTAGAGACACACAGGGACTCTGGTAGCCCCTGCTGGCCCCAAACTTTATGGAGTAGAAACTGTCCTAACCTCTTATCCTGTCTCCACCTTCCAAACTCTGGGATTATAGGTGTGTGCCTCTATGCCCAAAGACATTATGTCAGGAACAGAGAAGTCTCAATTTAAAATAAAGCAAGTATTTGACAACATAAGACTGACCATCATCATAATAGAGACTATGCCTAGAGCAACAGACATGGCTCAGTGGGTCAAACAGCCCGCAACACAAGCCTGAATAGTTTGACTCCTAATAGTGCAGGGAAAGGAGAACCTCCACAGGAGTTGACCTCAGACCTCCACACGCCCCTGCGGCACATGCACATGCGCACACATATAGACACATACCCACAGACATGCAGCAATACAAAATCTTTTTTAAAAATATGCCTAAATGAACATTAGTGATAGTCAAGATGATTCTAAATTATAATTGTATAGTTATAATGGAAATGACAGGTAGGGATTATATTTACTTATTATTGAACACTTAGTATGTATATAGCATGTGAGAGTTCTGTCAGACTAAATAAATAATAGAACATGCCTGTCCTTTACAACAACAACAATGGCTTTTGATTCGTTTTGACCATTTAAGATTGTAATCTTAAATGTGTTTTGCAATGTGACCCAGTTAGGTTATGCATGCATGCACATAACCATGCAAAATGAAATGGACATCTTACAAAATGTTATACACTGGTGTTTTAGAAAACCTCATCTATGCTTGTTGCAGCTCATAAAATTCTATGATATCCTGCTCATTAGTCACAGTTTAAGAAGATGCCATCCTAACCTAGAAACCTAACCATTTTAATTGGGGAGCTAATATTAACATGTGTGAAATAATTAGGAGCCAATATAATATCATATTGAGTGTTATATTAAATAATTTGCTGAACTCAGAGGAATGATCCCACCTTGATGAATATCTGAATACTGAAAGTTTTTCAGAAAAGTTATATTAGCATTTCTTGCCTTCATTAAAATTGGCCAGTTTTTGGGAAAGGTGTTTTTGAGTAGGTGAACAGTAGTAGAAAGCGCTTAAGAATTTGGACTGTAAAGTCAAGTATGTGGGTTCATACCTAGGTCTGGTTCACAGATCTGTTGTCTTTAGATAATTACTCATCTGTAAAATCAAAGGATGCTCTTCACAGAGATGCTGTGGAATAACTTGACTTGATGCATAGGAAACATTCAGTATAAACCAGCGTGGAAGCACATGTCTGGAAACTCAGCACTTGAGAACCTGAGATAAGAGAATCCCAAATTCAAGGCCTTTCTGGACTCCACATCCAGACTGTATCTCAAAAAATAAGTAAATAAACAAACAAAAATAAAACAAACAAAAGCAATCTAATATAATAAATAAATCTTAAGATATTCTAATAATAAAATCCAACACTGTCCCTACTATTAGTTAAGATATAACTATGAGAAATATTACTATATACCTAGGACAAAATTTCAAGTAAAAATGAAGTCGGGCCCCATCATAAGGATTATAAGATATAAGTCCTGAAGACATGGAGAATTTGCTCACTAGTAAGATGAAAGTGGTGCTGTAGGAGAACAGGCAAGGCAGAGTGAGGAGACTTGGTGGCAAGAAGGATAAATCAGAATGTGAGCTGATGAGGGAGGGTAGTTTCAAATCCACAGAAACGAAGAAGAAGTAATATGAGCAACAACTTAAATGGAGACAACATAAGGCTTGCTGAAGAAACAGATATAGAAGTTTGGTGGCAAGAGCTTTCAGTCTGAAGCAAGGGAAATGGGAAGAAATATCAAATTGAGAAGAATTGAAGGGCAGGCCCAGGACAGCACGTAAAGATAACTAGGAGCAGAAGAACATGAAGAAATGTGTGGTGCTGAGAATTTAAGCAAAAACACAGTCCAAAAAGAAGAGGAAGAAAAAAAGAGAAGTAAGAGAAATAGGAGGGAGAGGGGGGATGAGAAAGAGGAAGAGAAGGGAAGGAGAAGGAGGAAAAAGAGTTTGAGGAGAAAGGCAGAAAAGGAGGAGAAAGTGGAAAGAAAAAGAATAAGTTGTCCTAGGAGTACTTAGTAAAGTATTCTGCATAAACCTAAATCAGAGCAAAATCATGTTGATGGTAGTCCACGGTGGTAGCATGCAAAAGATCCCTCAGCTTTGTCCTAATTCAGCATCCGTTCAGGGGCTTCCACCTAAAAGTATTCAGTGGACATCTCCCCACATTTCAAAGTCATAAGCTGCAAATTATCCCATCTATTAGTATGACCTAGAAGTCTAAAATGAAATTTTGTCAGGTAGCTAATGTGTAAGGGATAGCAAGGAGGGTTGGGGCTCGGAAGCTAGTGAACTTATAAATTCTACTTTTCCTGGTATTTTGAGAAACTCAGGTGACATCTGTGCTCCCCTGTGATGATATGTTCATCTCTGATTCTTCCAATAGAATCCTGAACACAGAAACTAAAGAAAATTCTCATAGGGTCATAATGTGGCAGAGTTTCTATTCAACCCGGCCCAACAGTAAACAATAAATTGAATAGACAAGTTCTCTCCTTTTTGCCCCTCACATTCTTCACTCTTTCCCTCCTTCATCTTTTTGCCATAGATTCCCAGAAGCAGAAGTTTACTATATGCTTCTATATACTTTCTATATGCTTACTATATACAAGTTTACCATATGCTTATGCCTGCTTCATTATAAGGTTAGTTATTTCTGGTGACTTGAAGAACTAGAAACCTGTATAAGAAAGTTTATGCTTGCTAAAATAAATGCCAATGTATCTTATTGTGATAAGTCAGAATAAAAATCAAAAGGTAGAGTCTGACTGTCCTGCAACCAAATCTTTAGCAACCAATATTTATCAAACATTGGTACCTAGCATTGTTTTAAGTATCATAGGAACTCATTTTTGTCCAGTTTTCTTTAAAAAATATATAGTGTATAGTTAGAAGAATCTATATAGTCAATTAGCCATTCATGAGGTTTTATTGGTACTTAAGGTTCCAGCTCCTATAGTAAAAAGTGCATTCCCCAGAAGATTCCCAATGAAATTTTATAGAGATAATTACTTGTAGAGTAAAACTACTTGTTTCAGGTTTCTTATGCCTCCCTCAGTTAAAAAAAAAAAGGATATAATAATATAGGCTGTAAAGTAATACTTGCTTAAAATACTGTCATTCTGATTGCTTCCCACTCCTACTTAAGAAAGCAGGGAGTGGTAGAACAGCCCTGTCTGTGTTTTATGTAAAGTCATACACTACCTGAATTGTTTCATGCATGAGGCTTTGAGTTGATTTTAAGTGGCAAAAAAAGGCAATTCAATCTTCACAAATTCATCTTGCTGTGAGTAGCAAAAGAATAAATAGATATTCATTGAAAGATCAAATTGGCTGCTAAAATCAAATATTAATTTGCATGCTTACTTTTCATTTTATTCATGCTGATGTGAATAGTTTATTAGTTGATAATCCAATTTTACAAAAATTTACCTGTTTAACCAGTGAGTGGAAATCTTTGTTCCTTCCATCTTTATATCCTCAATGCAAAGCAGAAACATTACAGACGAAACTCTCTCTCTTTCTAAACATATATAAACATATATAGTGAATGATGAATATACTACTGTTCTTTCAAAGAGTTTAAGTATAGAAAAAGTTGCTACTGAACTTTGATATTAGCTGCAAAAGAAAGAAAATTTAGGATTACTATTCATGATCTCAATATTCTGATGATCACCCTGTGAAAATATTTTGTTTCATAACTCTCCCCAATTTATCTAACTGCTACACATTTCTCTTCAAAAGCCTCATAAAAACAGCCTTGTTCATTTACATGTGTGGCTCACAGTTTGCTAGCCGGTATACTTCTGACTTTCTCACTAAATGAATTCTAAAGGAAAACATATTGGTACCTGCCCCTTTGTTGCTGTGGAAATGACCTTCAGATATCTAAAGTCAATGAAAGAGTATGTTTTACACCTGAAGAAACATTTGGTTAAGCTGCTAAAAGAAGGGGAAAAATGAATTCTTTCTACCAGAAAGTTTATGTGTTTGAAGGCAAGAGAACATTCCTCTGTCTTCATCAGTGGTTTGTCAATTAATTAGCCCTTCAATTCCACTTCAATTAAATTAACTCTAATTAATAAGTTCATTACAAAGATGGACGCACCTTGCTCAAAGCCTGTGTGTTGAACGCTGATAAACAACTTCACCCTAATGAAAAATTGATTCCATTGAATAAAAAGGGTTCTTGCAAAAGAAACCTCTCCCTTAGAGCTGAGCTGATGCTGTGTTGCTCTGAAGTTAATCAAACCATCTTGGATCTCTTAATCAAAAATTTAATTCAAAGGAGATAAAAGACGTGGTTTGAAAACACACACATACACACTACTCTCTCCCGGTTAATAGGCCTGAGTGTTGTTTATAAGGAATGTTACAGTTCTCAAAATGCCTTATTATGGTGTTTAAAGCTTTCCTGTAAAGTTAGAGAATTTTAGTGTCCAAGAAATGCTGTTGGGGAATGAATGGGAAAACAGAAGTCTATGGCTACATATATAGTTACTATTGTTTCCTTTAAACAGGAAAGACTGTTACTATTGTTTCCTTTAAACAGAAAAAACTGTTTCATTTGTTAGAAATAATTTCAGGGTTTGATATAACACATTTGATTGTAGAAAGAAAACTGAAACTAACCATGATTGTGCAGCAAGTCTTAGAACAAAACCTGCTGTTAACTTTATATATAAAGAATAAAATCTCAAATAACCTTCAAAGTTCCTTCTCCTTCCCTCTCTTCCTCTTTCTCAGACCTAGTTAAATAAAGCTTTTAAGAAAGCTATAAGAAAAAAAATTACTTCAGACATATGATTTCTTTTGAAAGGCTTAAACTGGTGTTAGATATTAAAGGCAGCTGGTCATTTTTGCTCCTTTCAAAAACTCCAATAGTTGAAAAGTCTTTGTTTTTTAAATGACAGAGTCAATAGGTGTATATATTATTAAACTGGTTTTCCATTATGTGGGCTAAGAAATTTGTAGTTGTCAACAGTATAAATTGACCAAATAGGAAAAACAACAATTCCTCTTATTTAACCAGCATGCTTGCATGTGTGAGCAAGCTAATGTGCCTTCTATAATAGATTCTTCCTAAAGTTCCTGAATATTTAAAATCAGCCCTTCCTTTCCAATTCTCAGGAAATGTGTGAAATACAATTCTTATTAGATTCTTGATGCACTTAGATACTGAACTATTTCATCATTTTCTTATGCATTTTTCGACTGCCAAGAGATAGTTGCATATACTTATTTATGTATGATTATGACTCTTCTCCATACATAAGCTTTCATATATAAAAGTAGCTAGTATATAAAGAAATTTTCCTAACAAAATTGTCATGAGTATTTCGTGTCTCATCTATGCCACACATGAAGTTAGAGGAGGGATAAATGTAAAACAGTAACATTCCTAGTTTCTACTCATCAGTGCTGAAATTTACTAAGTGTACAAATACTCGGTTTTTTGCTGTGCTTTTGATGTTCATTTGAGCAAGCATAAGATGGAGCTGTCCTTATCACTCCTCCTTCTCACCCCTGTCTCCTGCTTTCTTCCCTGCTTGGCTTCTCCTCTGCGTGATGTAGAAATCTGCTCGGTGGACTGCGGCTCGCACGGCGTTTGCATGGGAGGCACCTGCCGCTGCGAAGAAGGCTGGACGGGCCCTGCGTGTAATCAGAGAGCGTGCCACCCGCGCTGTGCCGAGCACGGGACCTGCAAGGACGGCAAGTGCGAGTGCAGCCAGGGATGGAACGGAGAGCATTGCACCATCGGTAGGCCAGCCGCCCTCTGTTCACCCGCTTATCTCACTGTCTCCCCGCGCCCCAGGACCAAACCCAGGGCTGTGCGCAGGAGCAGGCAAGCAAGCGCCCGACCTCTGAGCTGCGCCCCAGCCCTTGACTGCCCTTCTGTCTTTGTCCTCCCACCTAGTACAAGAGGGGTAGATTGCTGACCTGTTCGCAATCTGCGAACCTTGTTTTTTCAAATTGCTTCCTGATTTTTCTGCCTTAAGAAGGATTTGAGTCTTAGTTACTGTTGTCATTTTTACAAGGGTCGTGTGTTTCTTTGGAGGACAGTTCTAAGTGTAAGAGACAACTAATTTGTGTTCGTTGAATATCGAGATGCCCCCCCCAAAAAATGGATTCACAGACAGAAAATTCAATTTTGTGTTTATAAGCCATGCATTTGGTCAACTGTAAATGCATGAGTTCACAGTACTTGCCAGCGCCCGGATGTGGCTTTGTTGAATATTACCAACAAGTGTTCCACGCTGCCGTGGCATCTATTCATGACAGTCATATTTTCTACTTTTAATATTTTTAAATTTTTTTCAAATGCATAAATTTCTTGACTTCCACAGATTCAAAATCACCTATCTTAGATTTGTGATATGTTGAGTCTCTACAAAAGATGATTGACTTTATAGCATAGTATAGCTAGACATAAAAGAGAATAATGTTCTTATCTCACTGCTCCTTACATATGTAACACTTTGTCAATCATGCAGCCATTCTAAGTATATCTAAGGCTAATGAATTATCAACAAGACATTAAAAGATCAATTATTTTTGTAAGAAAATAGAAAAGGCTGTACACAATTATTTAGCATGGATTCTAAAGTCTCTAGAACATACATAGTGCCACATTTTCAAGAGGGTCAATCTATTTTCACCATTCAAGTTGCTGAATTAAGATGTTCAACTAAAAAATAACCCCCAAAAGTAAAGTAAGTAATCAATCTCTATCTCATCTCGTCTGAAGTATACAGCTTTGATTATAAATAACTTCAAAATGTGAGGCACAGGTTCTTTGCATTGTTTTATCGTCTTAAGGTAAAATTTGATGAAGTCATTTGGGGCATGTCAATAACTTAAAATCATTTATTCTTTCAGTGTGTCTATGTGATATACTTCACTATTTTACCTACAGGAATTGGGTAGCAAGAAATTTCATCACAGGAAAACAGAAATCATATGCATGTGACACAATTCTGTCTTTACAAGCTTTATGTAAGGTTCTTACCATCTTCTTGACCTCCCTGGCATCTGTTTCTAGGGTCCCACCAGAACCCCCATATACACATTTGAGAATCAACAAGGAAAACATAGGATTCTAGGAGGTGATTGAATTCATGACTGTAGTATATAGCTATGTAGAAAGAAAAAAACACATCAATCTAGAGAATATCACAAACAGGATTTCTGTGGTCTTTCCTGTTAGAAGTCACAAGGCGTGGGGCCTTTCTCCAGCAGTTAGCCATGTCAGTGTGTGTAGTGTTTATGCTAAAGGAAGCCCATCTGAGCTTCAGAGTCTAAGGACTTCTGCTGAAGAAGCTATATTTTGTCTACCAGGACCATCAAAAATATCTCAGGCTCTGAGAAGAAAAGCAGGTGTTTAGAGCCCCTCATGGGCAACATAACCTCATCCTGTAGGGAACATCCAATTTTCAGATGTTAAACAGGGCCCAGCCCCACAGGCTCTGAAGGTCAAGCCTGCAGAGCTAACTCTCGACCACAAGGCTTCTGCATGGCCCCCTGACTGACTGTGTGTTCACCTCCTGAAACCTTTAGTCTTCATTTAAATCACAAGTGTGTGTGTTCACAGCGCTTGCTCAGATCCACTCCCACAGCTATGATGTAGCTTTCCCTTCCTCTACTCTTTGATTGAAGCTTCTAGGGCAAGTGATACATGAACTTCATGGGGGCCATAAGGCAAAAAAAAAAAAAATAGTTGATAAGCCAAGATTCATGTATCTTTTTGTGTGTGAGCACACAAAAGACAGTACAGTTCAAATAGCTCCATCCTCTGTATCTCACAATCCCCTTATACCAGAGGCACGTTTAGAAAAATATGCTTCTTATATTGCATGATGGCCACCACAAGTTAATTCTACCCTGAAGCAAAAGGTTACATATCTGGCTATGAATCCTAAGAAACACAACAAATACATGTAGATAGCTTTGAAACCCAAGAAGTATACTAGAAAACTATCAACTTAACTCATCCTCATCAGCTACTCAACACTGTTCCACTGCTGTGTCCCTTCGGCCTTGGAAATATTCTTGCATTAATAATTTCCCATGGATAAGCAGTGTTCTGGTTGTTTGGAAACAAACAGGAATTGTGTTAGTTATAACTCCTTTTATTAAAATTTAATGTGTTTTGCTATGGTTGTTAACAATTCTATCTTCTATTTTTTTCATTAATCTTATTTCTTACTCCATATGAGTAACCAGTGCTTGGCTAGATATGCACCATTCAAAGAAATGCAGAGACCCTGCAGGGTTGGGAGTATAGATTACTGAGAAAGTGCTTGCAATATGTACAAGGCCCTGGGTTCACTGCCTAGCACCACCAAAAAGACAGCGATAGAAGCCCTTTAAAGCACTATTCTCAGGCCAGAGAAATGGCTGCCTCCGGGGTTAAACCTTTGTCTTGCAAGCAGATCCCAGATCCCACGTCAAAATGCCAGGTGGAAATGGTGTCGACCTACACTTCTGACTCTGGAAGGCTGAGCCTGGGAAATCCCAGAGAGAAGCAATAGGGAGGCAGAGCAAGCAAGCAATCTTCCCAGTGTCACCCCTGGGCCTCCATAGGCGCACATAGTGCCCTCTACACACACGCAAAGTAAAACTATTAGAATAGTTCCATGTTGGCATGCAATTGGCATGCAGAGAAGCAGTTTCTTCCTCTATCTGCTACCTGTATGTGTCCACAACGAAGCCCTTGGGGACATCTGTGGCCACTGACAAAACAGGGTCCCCTGTGCTTTCTCCTTTGGGCTTACTGTTCTATGTGCCTCCCATTGGCTCTAACACTGATATATTTGGCTAGAAGAAGGCAACGCTGAGTAAATACTCATAAATCAGTAAGATTCCCCCCTTCTTTCTGCAAATTATGTCCCATTTCGTGGAATACAAGCAGGGAGGTTAATTGAAAGAGGATGGAGGAGAAATTAAACAGTTAGGAGCAAACATGAGTTCCCAATAGAAAGCAAATACTCATCAGTCATCAAAGCGCCTTCATAAACTCTGCTCGTGCTTTCATAAAACCATAGGCATGTGGATGGTAAAACAGTTCATGAATTCAGAATGCTCGCAGAGCGCTCTCTCTATCTCAGAGGGCTCCATCCTGACATTTTTATTAGTAAGGTATTTTCCTCTCATTATGAATCCTGAGTGCCACAAATTAGACTTATTCATGTGCAGATTCATCGTGCCAAGTCATTCTCCTTTCTTCGATTCAGCCTTGACTAGTTGCATATAGATAGGAAAGAAAACAGTAAGAATTCTACTTTCAGCAAATTTTTGAAAAAAAGTAGATATCGTTCTTTTCCTCCCCAGAAAGCATGTAGGGCTGTTGGTCCCTTTTATAGAAAAATAAAAATGGTGCTGCATGTGCAAACCACTTGATATAAGCAGCAGTACTTGTTAATATGGTTTAAAACTAGTAATACATTGCATTAATATAGATGCTCAATTATAGTGATATCCACCTTCATACTGTGGCTATTCTACAGAAAGTCAAATGAATATTCTATACATGTAACTACCTTTGTTTTCTATGGAATAGGAAACAGATAAGAATACCTAGAAGTCTTAGAAACAAGTTAAACTGTATTAGATATAAGGAAACAATGTATAAATAATAACATAATTTAAAGATTACACGCTATTGCAGTATTAAAGAAGGGTAAACAGTTCTGGATGTGAGAGCTGAGATAAGTCAAGTTCATCACTAGTGTTTCACACTTCAATTCTGTCACCAGAACATTCTGGTTAGTTCCCTCTCTCTGAATTTAACTAGAATCAGAATTTATAAGCAGGTAAAGGCAACTCAGTTGGTTTAGCTCAAAAAATAGGAGGGGAGGGGCTTAGGGGAGAACCTCTATAGAATTGGCCTGTGGCTAGAATCAACTGGACATGAGAACTATAAATACTATGTGAAAGTCTGCTGATTGTGTGTTTACAGGCAGGGTGCAGTCATTAACTCCATGTCAATGCAAATGCACATCCTAAGTACCTAATTGACTTGAGTGTTACTAATCTATGACTTCCACAAGAACCTTTATTTTTAGCATTTGTTGGAAAAACTTTACTCTATCTGTTTGTATCTTAGTGCATTAGAGCCTACAGGTGGGATTAAGACTTGAAGGACCCATGAGAGTGTTGAGTAACTACTGTGGTGGGTTGTCATAGGAACTAGAAGGCTCAACTACCATAAGTTCTATAGACAGATGAAGTATCTTCTCGGGCTGATTGGCATTTTCCATTTCTCTCAGGCACTAAAAAGGAAAAGGGGGGGGCTTATATTGGTTTTCATAAACAACTTGGGGTTGACAAGTGTATTAAAATCTTACAAAAAGCTCCCTCCCAAATTTTTCAATCTCGATTCCTTTGAGACAATACCATAATTAGGTAGGTGTGAAGAATTAGAGTTTTTAATTGTGATTTGTTTGTTTTGAGCTTTGGAATTAATTTCAGAAGTAAAATAGTTTTTACCCTCTCCCCATCCATTATCCCTAAGGAATAAGTCTCTTAGAGAGTGACCCTATCTGAAGGATCTCTTGAGGTCACTTATAATTCTAGAACTTTTTAACTGTTGATGATTTTGTTCCATTTGGAGAGTGGAGGTGAGTCAAGTTCATAGCTAGTATTTCCCAGTTCAAATCTGTAAACTGCATATTCTCAATTTCATTTAGCCTTTCCTTTTTCCTACAGCAAGAAAATATCTTTTTAAGAACTTGGATTCCATTTTGTAGGAGACTGTACTTCATATCCCTTAGTCATTTTTCTTTTATTAAAATGATGTCTTTGCCTGTTGAGCAATTATTAAAGTTCTATCACAATACTTATTCAAGGCTATTTTGTATAAAAAGAAAACAATGTAACTTTTGAAAACACATGGGCTTGGAAATTTTAGATAGCTATTTTGAAGTCACTACTCTGATCTACCATACATAGATTTTACATAGATCTTAACTATCCTCAGCCTTGACTGATTTTTCTTCACAGATAAAGAAGAGCCATACTCTAATGCTAAAGAGCTTTTGGATTTGCTCATATTAGTGGTCTTGACCTAAATGTGTTTTCTTTTATGTGAAATATGAATATTACATATTTCAAAGGACTGAAAGAAGCAAACTATATATACTATATCATTAGTTATAGCACTTCTTTTTTAACATTTTTCATTATTATTTCTGCGCATATAAACTTAATAGGTACACCACTTCCCTCCTTCCCTTCTCCTCCCCCCGAACCCCCTGCTCTCCCTCCCCTCACCCTTCCCTCCCCATCCCCCAGTGCCTCCCCCCAATCCCCAGAGAGTCCTTTAATGTGCTGCACTTCTTAATTTAACGTTTTGTTCATTTATTTATCTATGAGAGAGAAAGAGAGAGAGGGCATGCAATGCATGCCATCGTGCATGGGTGGAGGTCAAAGGACAATCTTGGAAAGTCAGTTTTCGCCATGTGGGCTTTTCAGGATCAAGCTTAAACCTCCAGGTTGGTGAGCAGGCACCTTACCTTACCCACTGAGCATCTCACTGACCCTAAATTATATAGTAGTTAGTAAGGTAGCTAGAAGATAGTGTTCGATAATTTTGAACTTTTAACTTTGTCACAAAGTTTAAACGAGGCAAAATGCAACAAGTACACGTTTGGGGTATTAACACTTAAAAAAATGTAAAACAAAGAATTAGTCATGGTGGTCCTTCCTCACCAAGAAGGCAGAAGCAGGAGGAGTGCAAATTCAATACCATCCTGCAATACAGAGGAAGACTTTCTCACACAAAGCACACCCCAAAAAGTAAAATAAAATTTACTTCAAAGAGTTAATGAAATTCCCATCTCATTGTTACTAACCTTGGGTAAGGATGAATATTGTTTTATGAGAAGCTGTGTGTGTAAGGGGGGGGATGTTTAAGAGGGTTGTTTTTGAAAACCATTATGATAACAAGAAAGGTGTGGTATATTGTGCTATATTCTTCTACTAATGTCTCAAACACAGAGCTGTTTATTGAGCAACATTGATTTTCATGTACTTTCGGGCAATTCAAATGGAAATTTGGCCTAGGGGAAATACTAATTCCTTTAAGCTACAAAAGACCAGCTATTTGTTTTTATTCTAATTCTTTAGTACATTGGAAACAAGATCATTAATGATCACAAAGACATGCTTTGTATGCTCAGACAGAACTTACACACATTGTACTCAGCATACGTCTCTTAAGTACCACAGTTGCTCTGGGTTTGGGGTTGAAAAATGCTCAAGCTGGGGAGTTACCTGCTGAGCGATGTGGAGACAGAAGAGAAGAATCCTAACTTCTCCCAGTGCAGACTGCTCTATTCACGGTCCCAATTCTTATTTCAGAAAATGCTGAAAAGACAGTATTTTCAAATAACTAAAAAGTGGCCATTTTCACCAACTCTATAAAAATTAGTATTTTTTGATAATCTTTATGATGTTTGTCAAATTAGAAATCATATCAATAAGAAGATAACGTGGAATTTTTGACATATCTTTTTATCTTTTTGTTCGAATGCTGCCTGTGATTCCCCCCTAACAAGTGGGTATGCGTCATCTACACATCACTGTCCTGGGAAGCATTTGGCTTCCCATCATCAGTGTGGCAAAGAAGGTGCGAGAGAGGTCACTCATGCCCTACTACCTGACTCCCTGGTCAGACAGCTTCGCTGGGAGGTTTCTGAAGCTTGTGTCTCGTTTGTCTCTTACATTGGCCCACAGAGCTCATGTGGCCATATGTTACCATAGAATTTACACATCACATAAGACCCCCTTTCTCCCTGTATTCCAACTTCCTTTCCAGCTCAAAACGTGAGCACCAGAACAGCTGTGCACACTTTGACAATTCCCCAAAACCAGAATCTGAGTTGTGGCTGGAGGGGAGGGGGAGGGTCATTTAGAATGTTTCATAGGGTATGAAATAATTTCTATCTGTGTTTATCACTGTCCCTCTGTCATCCCCAGGAATATTGCTGCCACCCACTGACTTACCTAGAGACACAAATGTACTGGATCAGATAGCATATGAACATATGACTTATCTTCCCGAGCCTTGTAACAGAATGGATTGATACTGATGGAGAAATAAGACTTGACATGTTTGGAAACAGAATTCTTATCTTTAGATATGTAAAATCCTGATCAAATGGAAATTTTCCCTAAGCAAAACATGCTTGATAGTAGAACTCGTACAATTTTCTTTTGGCTACATATTCTTTTTGGAGGGATTGCCATACATCTTTTGTAGGGTTCAAATCTCTGACAGTATTGCAAACTGTAAGTTTATCTGGTGAAATCACACGTTATACAGCCCAACATATGATGGAATATATGCCCACTAGAGGAAGATTTCCTATTCATATGACATAGCACATTGATATTAGCAAAGATAATAAAAACTGCAAACTGTTATTCCAGGAGGACTTCACAACTGAGTGGTTAATAAGCATCAGTGATTTAAAGAATATGTAGAATCCGTCTATTAAACAAAAACGTCTCCCCAAATTTGTCAGTAGTGCTAAAAGTCAGGATGACACTACCAATGATAAGTTTTGCAACCAAATGAAGCTTTTATAAGCTATCAGCAATGAACTATGTTAAACCCTCAAATTCAGTGTATTGATTGAATTATCTTTCTCATTTTTTATTTGAATATGAAAAAAATCATCAGCATGTGAGGAAGTAACCAAAGAGTAAATATTGCCCATAAAACATAGAGAACATGTTTTTAAGAGACACACCAGCCATTTTCTGAATAAATATCAAATGATACTTTTCTGATATTTGTGCTACTCTTAAAAAAAAACCCGCACTGTTAATGATTTTTCCCATTCTGAATAATTATCTACCTTCATATATCATAACAAGAGCCCCCAACTTGGGGAGGTCTCGATTCCATGAAATCTGTTCCTTTATGTCTCTCTGCGGGATATTGTGTCTCCACTTCCTCGGTTGTAAAGTGGGATGAGGAAGCTCTTCTGCTGGACTCAATGCTGAGCGCACTGAGTGAATTAAACACGCAGGAGAGCCGAGTCCCCGGTTGGAAATGAGCACCACACGCAGGCTATTTCACCCGCCTTAAGCACATTCTCTCCCACTGGTCGTTGCTGGAGCTTTTGGACTGAGACTAACACTCTCCTCCTGAGTCATCTCCTCGCCTCTAGCAAGTCCTCCTCAGAACTAGACCCCTCTGCTTCTCCACACGCTAAAAAGTGAGGGGGAACACGCCTTGTGGTCTGCCATTCATGGTGAGGAGTAGGTCAACTCAGTCGTTACACGTGTTAAATGGAAGGAAATTCTCCTGAGCTCACTGGGCAGAAACAGGGAGGCTGAAAACCTATCCATGAAGATTCACAATGAGAGGCCTTCCGACTCTATAATCTCCAATGACTGAGGGATAAGAAATTTGCTTTGATGTAATGGGGGATCCTGGTTCCTGAGACTCCAAGATAGCCTCCTTCCCAGCTCACTGACCATGGCCCAAGTTCTGGAAGCCATGCTGGTATCTTCTGTAGTGATAACCTTAGTATTCATGTGCAACCTCTCCATATTATTTTTCCCATTTGGGTCTAATTTACTAAGTTACCAGTTCTATATACAGTACTTTGTTCTCTGTAATCCCCTCTGAATTCATATTTTCTTAAATGAGGTCACTTAATCTCTTTCCTGCAAATTCAGACTGGATCTCTTTGACCTCTCTGAAAGATAGAGGAACCCCCCCCCCTTTTCTTGAGACACTGGTGCCGTCTCTGCTGTCTCCATACAATGCAGTACACAGCGATAATGTGTGTTCCTACTGCCTGATTTATCATCGTGTGGCTAGGCTTTGCTTTTATGACAAGGGCCTGGTCGGTGGCTATGGAAGCTATCTGTTTGGATGTGATTTATCTGTCCTTCAAGTGGTTTTCCTTTTTACCTGTGTGAAATGTTCTTTTGCATTGCTCCCGATTTTCTTTTACATATATCAGTTTCTCAACAAAGGGCAGTGAAGTTGTGAGGTCAACTTAATTACAGCCAGGGCTGGAAGCAAGAACAGAGGCGCTTTGGGCCAGATCCTTCTTTTCCTGTGTGGTCTCTAACCTACCCAGTGGAAGAATAACTCAGGGAAACTAACAGTAGTCGAGGCATGAAACTTGTTAAACCGAGCTCTGTGTTTTCGTATTACGTTTGAGTCTCAAACACTAGTTATCAAGGCTGGTCTTAGAGTTTTATAATTCAAATCCTGTCAAGCTTCAATTATTGTAGACTCTTCTCTGATGTTTTTCTGAATTATGGTGCAACTTAAACTTGGGGGCACTGGATCTTCTGCGTCTTCCTGCTTTCACAAAACGTTCCTCCACAAATCATAGATGTCACAAAAACTCCCTAATGGTGAGAATAACAGCTTCAAAACTGGAGAATCCTCAGAAAAGTGTGGGCTAGCATTTTCACTTACTGGCTTGCTGTAAAAATCAGTGAAATCACAGGCTAACGGGCCATATGGGCAGACGCTGTCTAAGGATGTGGAGGATTTATTTCCCAGGACTCCAATTTCCCTATCCCTAAGCGGGAGTAAATGGAGGCACAACCCTTAGTTGATGTTGTCATCAGGCATGGAGTCCTCTGGTTTGCCTGATCCTCCTGGTTCTCTGCCTGATCCATTATGTGTGTAGCGTTTGAGATCACAGGTAGCATCTTTATCCGCTAAGTGAGAATTTGCATCAGCAGGTAGCTGTGCTGCTGAAAGGTCTATTTTTTGTGATGGGTTCGTTGTTTAGGGAACGGATTAAATGTGTTCTAAACTTTAAAAAAGAAGCAATTTGTTTAGGGTGTTTAAAACTCAAATCTGAATGTAGGTGATTGTCTCATGTGTCACTTTAACTGCCATTAACATATATCTCTCTAAGCAGGTGATTTTTACACACAGCCTGGGAGAATGAAAAGTTGGAGATCTTTACAAGAAATATTTCTCCCTTACCTAGACTCTATAGTGTGCTAAGCGAATTCTGTCCTATAATGACGAGTTAAGCTAAGATTTCCCTCCTGTAGTGTATGGTCGGTCCCTAAATTGGAGCCTAAATTAAGTCTTTTCCAACCCCACTTATTAGAAGGCACCCTGGCTTCAGAAGCAACTGTGCTCAGAACAGAGGCTTAAACCTACTGTGAGTCATATCAAATGGAAGCAGTACATAAGAAAATGCTGGTGATTTCTGCTGTTTGAGGATCACTGAGATGTCCTGAAATAAGCCTGATTTCTTAGATTTGATAAAGCTTATTCCTTCCTTTCTTATTGTCTTATATTTACTTCTTACCGGGAACTTTGTGGTTTACTAGTTAGGGTTTATTTTTGTAAAAACAACTTAAGAATCATAATTATCTCAAGGATTTATTTTGTAGAACTAGAGACTGAACCCAGGACTCCACACACTCTCAGAAAATTCTGTCACTGGGCTTTATCCTCAACCATCAAGGGATATTTTTAATCCATTAATATGGATTTAACAAGTTATATGCCATGTCAGACTTTTAAAATACAAACACATCCATGACTAGATATCCATTTTTCTTCCTTAAATGACAGTTTATTGAAAGACATCTTAGCTAATGAAGGGAAGGAAGAAACTTTCATTCCGCCCATGAAGTTTCAATTATTCAGGATCATAATGTCAAGGAACCAGCAAGAGACAGTAAGGGGATAATTCAGTTCTGTAATGTAAACAAATGAACGGCAGGTTAAAAGGGGGAAAGGGCATACATTTATTAATGTTCACATACATGGTAGTTACAGAAAGCATGAAAAGCCAAGGGCTAGGTGCTGAAACTTAACTATGGGAAGACACGGAGACCGAGCTTCTGGAAGGTCACAAGAGGAAGAGTAAGGTATGCAGTAAGAGTCTGAGGGGCGGAATGCAAAGAGAAGCTGTGCGTAGCCTGCAGAAGCAGCCCTAGGAGAGCCGATTGCTTATAGCGCAGTCTCTCTCTGGGCAGCTGTTAGATCTTTGTTCTCCTTCCTGGAAAAATCCATTTCCTGTGTAGTAAGATACCAGGAAAGTGTGTGGGACCACGCTGCTGCTCCTGAAGGACGTCTTCCTTTGTCAGATCACACCGCCTCAGACGGGGCTCCTCCCTGTGTGTACCGGGTAGCTGGGGAGCCTAGAAATCTTGGTTCACTTCGTAGTTTAAGGCCTTCAACACCCCAAAGCAGCACACTATGGGCACTGAATAAAAGCCAGCT
Source organism: Typhlomys cinereus (assembly GCA_023101885.1). NCBI lineage: Eukaryota > Metazoa > Chordata > Mammalia > Rodentia > Platacanthomyidae > Typhlomys > Typhlomys cinereus. Next base: position 496,652 of record JALPQD010000401.1, read on the forward strand.
GAGTTCTATGTCAGTTTGGTATCATTGAAAGTGTGCCACTTTGTTCCTACACTAACACCCTGAAATGTCCTTTTCCATGTGGAGCACCTCCCTGGTGTGCATCTTTTAAGAACCGTGTACTATCTTAATTGCCACCAAAAACCCAACATAGGAGGATCTGAAGCTCAAGTGGCTGGATATGCAATGTAGCCAGAAATAAACATGAAAAATATTCTCTTCAGTTTTGCCAAGTTCATCAGATGCCTTTTTATTGAAAAGTTAAGATCCATGGCATTTGGGAGTGAAACTAGGTACAAAATAATATTTTAAGTTCTTTCAAAGTATTATCAAGTAAGATAAAGGTTTTGAAAGGTGCCACTTCGTCCCTGAAACTGCACCCGGGTAAGTTAAATGGCCGGGCAGTTAAGGAAGGGCTAATATGGCTTTTGAGTAATTTTTTTCTTATACTGAGATTCTTTTTTTTTTTCTGCTCATACAAACATAATAGGAACCCCTGTCCCCTCCTTCCCTCCACCCTTCCCTGGACTCCCTGTTCCCTCCCCGCTTTGTCTCTTCCTTTCCCCCCTCCCTCCCTTTCTCCCAATGCCCCCTCCCCCCATTTCTGAAGCATCCTTTAATGAGTATATCAAACTTTCCTCTGGGTCCTCCTCTCTGATGAGGTATAAGGACTCAGTGGCATTTCCTAGAACTCTTTCTTGTGTTCCCCTTAAGTATAAGAACACTATTGTGACTGTTAATCCCTTGCTTCTAAGGATCCTAGTGTCTTTAGTCCATGCTAAAATTTGAGGGGTCAACAATATGTTGGTCATTGCGCAGATCATGCAGAGTCCTGTTATAATTACTTGGGCCCTAACTTGTGTGGAGTATCTTGCATATCATGACTCCTCCCATCCTTGTGCTCTTACAATCTTACCGCCCCCTCTTCCGCAAATTTCCCTGAGCTTCAGAACAGGGAGAGATTAGGCAGGCCTGATTCCAGGTGGTTGTTATAGAGTCTCTGATGTTCTGAATTATGATTTGTTGATGTTTTTTTTTCATTATACTGAGATTCTTAAGGAAGTAAATGAAAAGTAAATGTCAGAAGCAGGGAAGATTGTCCAGTGGGTAAGGTACTTGCTGCACGATATGAGTTCATTTCCCATCACCCATGTAAACACACACAAACACGGTAAACACACGGGCCTATAATTCCTGAACTAGAAGATGGAGACAGGAGAATCCCAAGGACTGGCTAACCAATCAGGCTAGCCACTCATCTCCAAGTTCGATGAGAGGCCCTCTCTTTAAAATAATAACGTAGGGCTGGAAAGATGCCTCAGGACTTAAGCCCCTGCCTCAAAAGCAGACGTCCTGAGTTCAGATCCCAATCGCACAAGAAGAATAATAAATAAATAACAGGCATTAATAATTGGGCCCTATACTTATGGTCCTGGAAGATAGAGCCTGGGAAACCCCAGAGCAAAGCAATAAGGAGGAGAAGCAATCCAGGGTGGTTCCTGAAGTCACCCTTGGGCCTCCATAGGGGCACACAGTGCCCTCTGATACACACAGAGACATACCAAAATAAATAAATAATAATAAAATAAAGTGAAGAATGATAAAGACTTGATATCAACTGTTGGCCTATACACACGCGCACGCGCGCGCGCGCACACACACACAAGCTTTGTATTCACTTTGTTGTAAGAGTTAAAAAAAAATCCCACAATTGTAAGAATTCAGGTTGCTTCTTTCTACAGTGCTTTTCAGTCTGCTTTCAGTAACAGAATTTATGTTTACTATTTCTTCAATGCAGCAAATAGAGGAAAGTCTCATTACATCTTGAGAAAAGACCCTTTTTTTAACCTACCTATTTTTAAAAGTCAAGTTTGACTGTAGTGTTAGTTCACATAAAAGACATGGCTTTTCCACCTCTGCTGTATGCACCAATCACAGTGTGACCAGAGCCGATTATGTTTTCTATTTCTGTTCATGATGGGGTCGATGACCCGCTTCTGTTGGAGGGTCTCTTTAATGAGGCTGAGAAACAACTGTGTGAAATATGACTATCGTGTCTGGGATTTAGCAGACACGTGTCTTGGGTCAGTTAAAGAGCAGTCAAAGGAGGACCATAAATATGAAGACTCCGCCAGATGCTTTTTCATTAAACTCTGGTGGTTGAATGAAATTGGTAAATAATTATGTTAGTGGGGGATCTACTATATCCAAATGTGATATAACGCCTTCCTCTAACAACAGAGCTTAATTTTTTTTCCTATACACCAAATTCGTTTTTTAGGGTAATCTACATTGCAAATAGGCCGATTTGCATTAAAACTATGCCTACTTGTTCTGATTTGTCAACACCTCTTGTTAAAAAAAAAAAAAGTCTTTAACATTAAGCATGGGTGGATGAGGCCATCTGCTTAAGGAGCTCGCCCGAGGCTCCTAACAGTGAGCCAGGTTACAGCTGCTTAATTGTTATGGTGCTTTCTATCCAAAATTAATATTTATATATGTATGCACAGAAAGCATGTGGTTAAACATAAGTGATCTAATTGTGGATTAGTGGCATTAGCTATTCATTCTTTGCTCCCCATATGAACACTGAGGTATAAAATAGTGCTTTTCACACACAGTCCAGCAGCTCTTGGGCTCACCTACTAGCGGTGATAATTCATGTGAGCTATCCACTCCCGATGCATTGATACAAGGAAGGAAAAATTGGTCATCATGTGACCATTGAATGTGAAGATAAAAACAATCTGCGTAGTTATTTTTCGTACCTCATAAGTCTTTGCCGTACTCCAAACCAGTCCTTTAAGTTGTGACCAATGCGAGCCCAAACCATATAGTAAAAATCTAGACATACACAGTGACTTCACACACGTGCGTTACCCACATGACTTGAAAAGCAGGCCTTGGTCAGTGGTCTCCTTCCTCCTTCACTCAGAAATGGTGACACACAAATTTAAACTTGTAGCCGTCTGCTATGCATGCTAGCAATGAATATTCCATCTGCTCAGTACATTTCATAATGAAAATAGAATGAAAAATTTCCAGCAAAATCATAATCTACGGATAGTAATGCGTATGTAAAATGTGGTTGTTTAAATATCCTTGTTTCCAGATAGCTACTATCAAAGTAGCTGGACTTCAGAACTTGGAAGCAGAATTGGATAGTTCAAACTCACTTAGAAGGTCTTAATTGACCTTGATCCAATGAAAGGTGCTAGAGAACAGATAAAAACTATGCAACAAGTTTTGATTGGTATTTCATTCTCAAAAGCTGAATCACATGTTGATTCAGAATTGGGCAGATGTCAGAAGTATTTGGGCAACAAAGAGAACTTTCTGACAAAGTGATGGAGTTACCTCAGGGGGCTGACCCATTCACATAAAGAATGTTTCTGCCCAGAGGAGTGTGTTTGGCAGAAGTGGGGCATGAGGGCACACTCTAGCATTATCAGATCTCATGACGTAAGAAACCCAGTCATTAGCAGCTCCAAGTTTATTTGCTTACAGTCAGGCTTTCCCCTTCTTATTGTCTTAATAAGTTGTCCCATGAGTATGGCTTTTTTTAAAGAATAAACTATTAATAAGATGAATGAATATTAATAAAACAGTATTTATTGACAACTTACTATGCTAAGTTACAATGCAAGGTGCTACCCGTGCATATCTACTTCAAGAAATCATAGCTATTGGGGCTGGAGAGGTGGCTCAGGGGTTAAGCCTCTGCCTTGCAGGCGGAAGATCCTGAGTTCGGATCCCAGACCCCACGTATAGACGCCAGGCAGAAGCGGGGTCGGCCTGCGTTTCTGGTCCTGGTAGGGCGGAGCCTGTGAATCCTGGAACAGAGTAAACAAGGAGGAGGTGGAGGCGTCCATGGTGGTTTCCGAATTCGCCCGTGGTTCTACACACACACACATACATACACACATGAGCACACACATACATGCACAATTGAATAAATAATAAACAAATTAAAAAAAAAGAAATCATAGCTATTAAAGAACTTCATCCCTAGAAAAATTCTGTAAATATGCAGTCAGGGTACCACAGAACCAAAATCTAGACCCTCAAGAGCCATTCCCAAGTCTGTGTTATCAAACATTGGAAGGAGCTAACCAGAAAGATTTTTTTTTTCAATTGTTTGTGTGTGCTTGTGTATAGTTGAATGGGGGAAGTTAATTTTTTGTGATGAAGATAAATGAATACCTGTGTACTAGTCATTAAAAACCCTGGGTTGCTATAGAAACAGATAAAGTAATGTCTCTATAGTAAAGTGGCAGATTCTGAAGAATTTTTTTCAGGAAAGTTCTATTAATAGAACTTACAGTTTGTCAAAATAAAATTAACAGTTATGATAATAAAAAATGGTTTGAAGAGTATCAATTGAGACTACAGAGGATTTAAAGAAGTTGCAAATTATTGAAAACCTTGTGTTCCTCCTTCCAAGACAGGAATTTATCTCCAGGTTTTCTGTCACCTGCAGTTACTAGGCTGAATATTCTGTATAGACATGGAAAAAATACTTATCAAAAATGGATAGATACATGAGTCACTGATATCAGTTTGTGAATGGGGAAAAGCTTAGAAAGTTACACTACCCAGAACACAACTGGGAAACTTCTGTTCTCTCTCTCTCTCTCTCTCTCTCTCTCTCTCTCTCTCTCTCTCTCTCTCTCTCTCTCTCTCTCTCTGTGTGTGTGTGTGTCTGTCTGTCTGTCTGTCTGTCTGTCTGTCTGTCTGTCTGTCTGCTTCTTTCTCTCTCTCTCTCTTTCTCCTGTTCTTTCTCACTAACAAATAGAGAAAAATTACTTCCTTGGTAAGTTACCTTTGAATGGAGTCATACTCTTTCATAAAATAAATTATAGTTTATCTGAGGTTAGTAAAAAAAGATTGTTTGCCTGTTTCTATCATTTAATCAGATTCAAAGAAAACTAACAAGAGGAAGACCCTTGTATTTTTACACAGCTATTTAAAGAGTTGCATTCTATGCATTTTTCTTTTTTTATTATTTAGAAACCATTTATTGGACAGAATCTCACATCACCTGGGCTGGTCCTCAAGCTGACTAAGTAACCCAGGATGCCCCTGGGTTTTAGCTCCTCCATCCACCTCCTGTGCATTGAACCCATCTGGCTTTATGCAGTACTGGAAATGGAATCAGGACTTTGTGAAGCTGAGTTTCATCCCCACCCCCAAATTTTCCTTTAGTATTAAATTTCCAAAATAACCAAAAATGATGAAGTAATGATTGTAGGTAACATACAACACTGATTATGCTGACCAAATTGATAAATCATTAGCAGTAGTTTCTTCTGATAACATTATAACACTATACATACACTAAGATTATTGTTTCAAATTCTCAAATATCCAACTGTACACACACACACACACACACACACACACACACACACACACACACTCTTATTTTCTGGGAATTGAACACAGAACCTTACACATGATAATCATGTTCTGTACCACACCACATCCCCAGTCTTTTGTACTGTATTTTTGAAAGGGTCCTAGGAATTGAACCCTAAGGCTTTGCACATACTTAACATATGTTCCACACTAAGCTCCACTCCCCCCAATCTCTATAACTGTTTTTATTAACATTGACAGCTGTCTTTGGCTAGTTTCATCACAAATCAGAATGCTAAAATACATCTGACTTTTTCCTTTCATCTCAAAACTATAAGCTGTGTTTTCTCTTATGTCATTCAATAAACTCAAACACCGAGTAAAAACTGACAGAAACATGTGTTAGTAACATGTTTCTGTATGTGGTCCAGTGGATGAAATCATGCCATATGCAAAGTCTCCTCAAAGCATGTGCCAGGCGATAGGCATCTCTTCGCCCAAGGTCTGCATATGCTGCCATTAAATTCTACTCCTGTTCCTTCCATTACAAATGAACTCCACAGTCAGCTATGTTCTCAACTGCAGGAAAATGCCATGTATTCGTCTTTACAAAGTTCCATAGCGAGACATGGTGCTTTTTCAATGGTGCTGACTTCATAAAATGTGATTTATCACAAAGCACCTTTTCTATGGAATCTGGATTTTTTTGTAGGCTGACTTAATCAGGACATGTATGACTTCGCTCTTTTGGAATGTCTTGCTGTGAAAAATGTTCCAAACCAAAGCATGCTATTTTACCCAAATAAGTGAATGTAAGAGGCAATAGATTTACACAGATAATCTTACACAAAATTTCCAAACTGAAAAAGGAATAGGTATGCAAACTCTGGAAAATATTTAAAGTGGGTCTTCATGAAGGCATTGCTGGTTTTAGGGGAATGAATGCCATTTAAGAAAACACGTGTGGTCCAACAAGATGGTATAGTAGGTAAAGGTACCTGTGTACAGAACTGACAGCCTGAGTTCAATCCTCAGCCCACATGGTAGAAGAAGAGAAGCAACTGCTGAGAGTTGTCCTGAGACATGTATTTTGACATATGGGCCTGGGTTCTCCTTCTCTCTTTCCTCTCTCTCTCTCTTTCACTTCCCATCTCTCTCTCTCTCTCTCCTCTCCTCTCTCTTTCTCTCAAATAGATGAAATATTAAAATATAACACATATAATTATTTTTAAACAGAAAGTACACATCTGCACATATACATATAAACTCTTTTTCTTCACGACAGACACCCTGGCAAGGACTTTCTCAAATGTTGCAGAATACATTAAGTGTCTGCCCTAACCTTAGTGTGAGAATTCTGAAGATAAAAAAAAAATTAATGGACATAAGTAAAGTTATACAAGTAACTTGTTTTATGGCATTTACAATCATATCACTGTCATAATCTGTTGCAACACAGCGTTGGGTAACAGAACAGTGCAGAGAATACGTCACAGACCCTCACATCAGTGGGTATGCAGCCAGCATTCTGATGCAAACGGTCGCTGATGGGAACAAATGGATTTAATATGTGCTTGTTTGCAGATGGAGGCTGTTCTGTCACCCTACCAGAACTGGTACCAGAATAATCTAAGAATGATCCTTACAACTTTAATGAGATACTAATGTGAATCATTTTTTAAAGTCCACGTTATAAAGAATTACGAAGCGCACAATGCTAAATAAAAGTCTGTCCTCTGAGCCAAGGACTTTGCAGTAATAACTATGGTGAAAAATATGTTTATTCATTATTATGCACTCGTCTGGTTGAATCGTCCTCTTCTGAAGATAGGTCCCTAAGAGTTGATTGTTGTAATTAAACTGAGAAATATTTCTGGCACACTCAATTCTGCAGGACTTGCCTATGTCTCACTTATACCCAAGAGTCCATTCAGAGTTGAACATGTTGTACTTTTTAATATGCCCCAGCCAAGCATGTTGTCCACAGCAGAAATAGCGTGAGTAGGTTGTAACCATATTCATCAATAACCTGACATCAGACCATTTCCATCTCCCCTCCTGAGTAGTATATATATATAAACAAAGATGACTTGTCTTTGTTCTCTCTCTGTGTTACGAGAATCATTTCCATGGTTAAAGGAAAGAAAATTTGGAATTAATTTTATTCCACATAACACCCCAAATATCCCAATTCCTCTCTTTTGACCTTATTCCTTTAATGATTCACAGCTCAGCAGATACATTCTGTGCTGCATTTATATATCAACTCAACTACTTCTGTTTGTCATTTTGAATTCTTTTTTTAATCTTGATTTTATCCCTACTTTTAATTCCTTGTCCAGTAGTTTTCCGAACTTGAGATGCTTAGAACACATTAGCGCAGTTCTTACCAGAAAGTTCTTTGGCCTGCAGAGGGCTGTCTGCTGCCTTGGTACCACCATGATTTCTAGGTAATTTGTATTCCCATCTTTCCTCCCAGTTCATTGTGGTTTCTGCTCGGTTATTCAAATGCTCACCTTCAGTTAAATACCTGCACCAGTTCCAAAGAATCCAGTGCGTCTGGTCTCTTTACACAGGTGCATACTTCTAGGTTTTCCAGGCTGTACAGAGAATTCAGGTAGACAGAATGTGGACTTTGACATCAAGCTTATGTGATTGTAATTTTGACTTTGCACTTGCAACATTCTGTTCTTGGGCAAGTTATTTCACGTCCTGTGCTTCAGCTTTCCTCAGTCATGAGGTGGGAAAGATAGTTAACAACGTCTCTTACCCCCACAGAAGCATAAGAATCTAACCAGATAATGTGCTTTAATACTTGGCATAGTTGGCAGGTGCAGTTACTGTTAAAGCTGCTGTATATGGGCAGAGTAGGTGGGGCAGGGTAAGGGAAAGGACCAGGGGAGTGACAGAAAGGACAAAGATCTGTAATGAGACCACCACCTATTATTCTGCTTCTTCCCAAAGGGTTGCTTATTTTGTGGAGCTTATCAGGCATGCTACAGCCTTCAAATATGTGCAAGTAGTCACTTGATATGATGCTTACTAGGCCCCTGTGTAATAGTCAATGCAAATGCAGTGGTTAACCCATTTCCAACACAGGAGACTATAGCAACCCACCCACTGAATGTCCAAAGCAATGCTGTTCCCCACACACACTACTACCAGCATGTTTGGATTTAAAACATGATTCATTCATTACTTCCAGAATAACTCCAAACCCAGGTCCATTGCTAGGGATGCAGACAGGAGAAAAGCATTTCCAGGGATCACCTCCACCATCTTCCCAAACCCAAAGGGAGCCTTAAATAGACGAGGGAAGGAGGGAGGGAGGGAGGGAGGGAGGGAAAAAGGAAAGGAGAGAGGGAGGGAGGAGAGGAAGGAAGGAGAAGGGAGGGAGGAAGGGAGGAGGGGGAAGGAGGGAGGAGGGAGGAAGGGAGGAAGGGAGGAAGGAAGGAAGGAAGGAAGGAAGGAAGGAAGGAAGGAAGGAAGGAAGGAAGGAAGGAAGGAAGGAAGGACGGAAGGAAGAAAAGAGAGGGAAGGAAGGAAAGATGGAAGGGAAGAAGGAAGGAAGGAGGAAGGAAGGAAGGAAGGAAGGAAGGAAGGAAGGAAGGAAGGAAGGAAGGGAGGGAGGGAGGGAGGGAGGGAGGGAGGAAGGGAAGGAGGGGAGAGAGGGAGGGAGGAGGAGGAGAAGGAGGGAGGGAGAGAGAGGGAGAGGGAGGAGAGAGGGGGAGGGAGGAGGGAGGGAGGGAGGGAGGGAGGGAGGGAGGGAGGGAGGGAAAGGAGAGAGGGAGGGAGAAGGAAGAAGGAAGAAGGAAGGAAGGAGAAAAGAAAAATACCCAGAGAAGTATGTGAAAAAGATATAGAACCAATCCTTTGCTTTGCAGATATTTGGAGGCTGAATGAGCTAATTATGTAATTGAAACATTTTGAATGAGCCAAACCTCTCTCACTTGAAATTTCTCAACCCTTGTGCACTAGTATCAGCAAGTAGACCAAGGACCCCCAGTTCTTACACTTAGAAGCTACACACTTGTTCCATTTGCTATGTCCCAGGTATGGCTGTGGTCTGGGTGTATCCCAAAAGAGACGACGAAAGGCAAGAGTTGGCACCCTGCATCCTGCCATTTAAAGTAGGCCTTCTGTCATGGTTCATTTCCAATGTCAGTTTGTCTGGATTTTGGAGACAGAAACACACTGCTAGGCGGGTGTTGAGGGTCCTCACAGAGAGGATTGACTAAGGATGAAGACCCGTAGAAGATGGCCACCATATGGCTGGCAACCTGGATGGGACAAATGAGGAAAGAGATAGCCGAAGTGCTGACATTTCCCTTCCTTGGCTTCTTGGCCTGTGGTGATGGGCCCTGTTCTGACCTTCTACCCCTTCCCTGCCTTATGGGACTCGGGCTCTGAAACCCACGGCCTAAATGAATCACTCCTTCAGTCCTCCCGTCAATGCAAAGCCGCCTACTTCAGGTTTGCTCAGGGCACCATGCAGAGGGCTAGACCTGAAACTCGGTGGCATCAACCTATGGCTTTGAGAAAAGAGTCATGTTGTTGGGTCAGGAATGACTTCACAGTGCCTCATGTCCCTTCGTCAGTATTCACTAGTGAGAAACAAATTGTTTCTGAATCCCCAAGAGAAGACATACTGGCCCCTGGTTCAGGACAGCTGTGCAGTCAGAGCTCGTGCCACAGGCTTCTGGCCACGCACACCAGCCCTCGTCTCCCATGCTCTGTATCTTCATCTCTCTTTACCTTCTCAGCTGTGTCCACAGCCCAGACTCGTGATGATTAACTAGGTGAATAGAACGAAGCAAGGAGTCTCATAGCTGGCACAAAGGAAGCCTTTATTTTTACCTTCAGGAGCAAGTCTGGCAACAGAGTCCTTCAGGTACATTCAGAGACTGTCATGAACCTGGTCTCAACTTGAAGAGGCTTGGCTTCATGGTAGAAATGTGGAAGCCTTTCATAAGCCTGCCAAGTGCTCATAACTTTCACAGCATTGAGAACTAAGGCTCATAGAAACACCCCAAATTTTTGCAGCCCTTGTGGTCTATATACATGTGTATGTCTTTTGAATCCATAACTTTCATTGGTCTCAAGAAAGGAGACCCTGAAGAGTCATGCATCATCATCTTATAAGAAATGTTGGTAATACCCTTTGCCACTCCGTGTTCCACATTCATCTTCTTAAAAGATAAATGATTAAAATGCCAAGGAAAGCATTTCATGAATGCAACACTTATTGGAGACATTTTTCAAGAAAATCTAGCAACTATTTTGAAAAGAGTATTCTACAAAGTAAATTTAAGGATTAGTACATCTGGAAGATATGACCTTTTTAGTGTAAGTTAAAACATTCATTTTTTCAAAGTAATTTTTCTGCAACTTAATGTTCATTTCTGCAATTGTTAGGTGTATTAATTTTTAAATATACTGTATTGCTTTATGATTATTGTTCCTAATGGCTTCTTACAACACGCCTGCATTTTTCTGATTATTTCCTGTAGTAGCTTCTATAACGATGTTTTTTATTGTTGCAATTATTACTTTTAATAATTATTTGAACCTCATAAATCTATGTTCCCTTTTAATTTCATTATTTAGAACCAGGATTTTGTGATATTGTCAGATATTTCACTCTTCAAATAAAGATTGCTTTTCCTTTCTTAATTTTAAGCTTTCATTATGATATACATTTTTATGGCACTCAAATGATGAATCTTGGTATGCTTTTCTCGTTATAAATATTTTTCTTATATCTGTGCTTTAGATCTACTAACTCATATGAAATATCCTCAAGATTTACAGTATTATGCTAGTTATGACTTACTGTTTATTTTAAATGCATTTCCTAATTTTTTCTAATTTCAGCTCTGCTTCTGGTATTCTTTTGACCCAGTGACAAATCTACTTTTGCTTGTAAATCAACCCAATATTTTCAGTCCTGATTCTATATACTAAACAACAGGATTGACTGCTTGAAAATAATTCAGCTCTCCCTTAAAACTACTAATCCCAATCAGAATTTAGCTATGTTCTTCATTTTGGTGGCATTCACTGTCATAAAACCAAAGAATATACACTGCAACTGTGATTGCTGTTACTAATTTCTATAAATTAAAAATTACCTAGGAAATATGATGCTGCCTGAACTGGAAACTCCAGAATTATGGATATCATTTTGCTGATGTGCAAATTATCAAATAAACTATTAGAGGTTTGTTGTAGGCAATATAATATTTAGTGGAAATTATTCAGAAATTATGTGAATGGTATGACGCAGTGATACATTTTTATTGTAATGTTTAAAAGATGAACAACTGCAGAGTAGGACCTAACACTGCTTCTTTTTTCACCGTAACTTCTCTGGTAATATATTGTCAATTAGCCCATAAATGTGCTTATTTTTAAAGGCAATTCAGATGCCTCCTAATGGAATCCTGTGGCAAAGTGAAGATTCCTTTTCTATACACAGTACAGATGTGTCAAAACCACTTATGGGTTTGTTTACGCACATGACGCAGCTCCCAGACCTGAGTGTCTGAGAGAAAGCTGCAGTTTAAATCATTCTGTTAGGACTGCTGCTACCACTTGCATATGTCAGTAATGAAAAATAATCAACAGAAGCATCTTTGAAAAGCAATTTCAGATCATTAAAGATGTATGAATTTTGACAAAGCAAGAAGATTTGAGGCTTATTAAGAATATATTAGGTCTCTGCCGTGAGGCAAAGGAGAGAGGCTTTATGTCTCTGCCAAGGGGAGAGGTGGAGCCTAATTGTAACCTCATGAAAGATAAATGCACAGGGGCAGGGACCAGGTAGAGTCAGAGACAGGGTCTTAATCGAGGCTGTTCCTATGAACCTTCTGAGAGAAACGCAGTCAGTTTGGAGATGATTCCTGAAAAGAAACAGGATCACTCGCTATTTCTTTAATGGGCTGCATATGGGATACAGCTTGTCCATCTGGCCTGGAGCCAAGAGCTACTGAAAGGATCTTTTCCCACAGAGCTGTGTGTGCTTTTCCTAGTAGAATGGGGATAGATTATGTTTGCTCAAGGATTCCAAATTTTCCCTTACCTTCTTTCTTTTCTTGATTTCTTATTAACTGTTAAAGTTTGATTATCACAGACATCATAGTAGTAAATTGCCGAGATTCTTTAGTAATAAAAACCAGATACCACTTGTTCTACTTAGCTATGTTAAAAAAGAAAAAAAAGAAAAAGAAGAAAAAGAAGAATGAAAGTAGATTGCATTCCAAAGAACTTGGGAGACATTAGCTTACTTGCATACTTTCCTTGAAAGTGCTGTGGAGTCATGCCCACATTGGCTAAACTAACTAGATTGCATTTTTACAACTTCCAGCGTACATCTCTGTCATGCGATGTGAGTCTTATGTCAGCTGCAGCTACTCGATTTGCATGTAAACTCTGAAATTTTCCTTGTCCCATGTGACACTTCTGAAATGTCTGTCTGTTCTTTTTTTTTTCCTTTTTAATTTCCCAAGCTCACTATTTGGATAAGATAGTTAAAGGTACTGTATACTTGCTCTTTGTTGACCTATCTGTATAAGTATCTCTCTACAACTGTACATCAAGATTGCACTAGGTATAGAAATGGATTGTTCTCATGCATATATTTGTAAATTATAGATCAGACTTATGTTCTTTGAAATGCCTCAGATTCAAAGGAGTGGGACTTAAATGTCTGTGTCTCATTTTTTATAATTTTGGGTTATCACAGACTTCATTCCTCTGTAAAACATTGGCTTTCACTAGAAGCAAAAACTGAAGATGATAGTGTATTTGCTGTTTTTTGGGTTTTTTTTAATTTTGCTTTCAGATCTTCATGGTTAGCAATTCAGCTAATGGGCTTTCAATTATAAATTAAAGAACCACAAATACTCTTAGCACAAAGTAAGAAACCATGGCTGGAATACGATTCTGGCTAGCAATGGTGAGAGGATCTCATTTATCCTCATCTGATCTGGAAACATCTTTGGCTGTTTCAGAATACATGAGCTATAATAACTTATGTGTTGCTATTTAAAGAAAATAACTGCAAAATCTGGTGCGGTCCATCGCATCAGAGCCGATAACATCACTCAGCAAAAAACAGCAGATTCTTAAGTCTTCAGTTATCGCAGAACTAAGAGGAGCAACGTTTTAAAGCAGAGAAACTTCCCTTTCCCTTTCTCCTCAGAGTACCTATTTTCTTTCCCTTGTTTGTGCTTTCCATGAGAATATGAAAATATTCATGGCAATATCCAGGCTTTCTTACCGTAACTCTCGTGTGCACGCAGTAGCTGCCGCACCTCTTAGTGGGGCTATTCAATCTTTCTTGTTCATTTAAAACAACTTCTAGAAGGCAAATTCACCTCTTTTTTTTTTTTTTTTTTTTTTTTTGTATCAGCTAATCCATAGATACAGATGGTAACTGTCTGGAAAAAAAATAAGCACTAAAATTAATTTCAGCCTGACCTAACGGTGTGTAGAAGTAGAGTTTCATTGCGCTATACCACAAGAGACTGTCAAAACAGTCTCTTCCTGCTGATTGTAATCTTAAGAGACAGCCCGTCTCCTTGAGATATTTTCTTTTCGAGTTCCACAGTGGAGGAGGGGAATGATTCGTTTCATATAACTTAAAATCAGTGTCTTTAAAGAGACTGTTCCCTTCAATTTTACTTCCAAAATAAGAGGGGCTGTCTACATATAGGAAGCTATACAACAGCCCCATTGCTACAGCAAGTATTTTCATTCCATTTATTGTATGCCAAATTCTGAAGAATCAGCCAAAGAGATCTGACTCGTGGTAGACTCTGCGTAGAGTTTCAGGGCATTTCTGTCCTCGCTTCTGTAAGCACCATGTCACACTCATGAACGAGAACCCCAGAACCCACCTGAGTGTCATCCTTCATGAACAAACCATGTTGGCTGCATGCCAGATATCATCAGTAGCAAGTGACAAAAACTGGGGTTTTTTTTTTTTAGAGAGAAAAAAATAATGTCTTGTTAGACTGAAACAATTATAGATTTTGGATATATTAAATTATTTTAATTGTTTCCCAAATTTTCCCTCCTTGCCCATAAAAGCAGACAAGATAGGATATAAAGGTAACAGCATAAAAGCCTTAGGGAGATTGTCACAAAATATCACTCTTCGCTATCTGTCTTGAAGCACGTCACTACCGTGTTTTTGTTCAGTCTCTCAATGTTTTATTGTGGTCCTTCTGGTATTTCATTTCGTCCGTCCTAAGTAATCAAATATGCACAGCTATTACATTTAGTTGGAAATCCTGTCGGTCCTTTCCCATCCGTATGCAGCCTGAATCCTAATGTTTGTTAGAATAGACGCTAAGCTGCTTCACTATTTCCTGGGCTTTGCTTATTCTGTGAAAAGGAATGTACTCTTGGCATAAAGTATAGTCCTTAACACTGGCCTATACTTTGTGCAATTATTTAATGGACTGTAATTTCACATGAATATTCCGGCAACTCTGAGGCCAGATAAAATTAACGTTCTCTTTTTAACATCATTCATAAACTCATCTCCACTTTCATGCCTCTTGAGTTTAGGGGGAATTTTTTTTAAAGCAACAAGGCTCCTTAAGGAATTATGTCCTGAGAAGTGGCCCAGTAACGTTTACAGCTGATTAAAAATTCGAACCAGGGGTTCTGAAATTATTTTCATGAAGTGATTTTTTTTTTCAAATCACACCCATACCTTGTTGCTTTGCTAAAGGGAAAAGCTATTAAGTTAATTTTGTCTGGCCCGAAGCTATTTAGTGGACCGTTGCACATATTTCTGTCCTGCACAGGTAAGTGGTGTCTCAAGGGTCAGGCCAATCAAAGATGCCACTTGGATAAGAATTAGATTTCCTTCGATAGCGTTGCTGTTTTTATCCATGTGCAATTACAGTATTTGTGCTGTTTACTAAGGCCTGTTCCCACTAAGTGTCCCGTATCTGTTTATTTTTAGGTGCAAAATCTTTCAATACTCAAATCGCTGGCGTTTCCCTTCTTTGTCTTGACAGAGGGCTGCCCGGGTCTCTGCAACAGCAATGGGAGGTGCACACTGGACCAAAATGGCTGGCACTGTGTCTGCCAGCCAGGGTGGAGGGGAGCAGGCTGTGACGTAGCCATGGAGACCTTATGCACAGACAGCAAGGACAATGAAGGAGGTAAGAAACTCGGAGCCTGAGCCTGATTTGTCATTACAGTGCTACATAGTGATTTGTTGCCAGCAAAGAAGAACATAGTCAGGTCCCTCTAGATTAGACTGATTGAAAACTACATGACTGCTGATGGAGTGATTGTCTCCCTGTTTTTCCTCAAACAAATGCCTGATGATTATCGTTCAGGGAAAAGGCATGGTGCCCAGAAGATACCGGATAATGTCCACTTGTGCCCCATTCCCTCTGAGGAGTCCCACGCAACTGTCCTCCTTTATAGAGTTCAGGGCTCTGTGTGCTGGGAACAAACATGGTAGTATTTTAACAACCCTGCATTCACAAGTCACAAGGTATTTGCCAAACCCTTCTGTCAAAAACCATAGGTGGAAATAAAAAGAAAGGAAGGAAGGAAGAGAGAGAAAGGAAACAAAGAAAAAGAAAGAAAAAGAGAGAGAGAGAAAGAAAGGAAGGAAGGAAGGAAGGAAGGAAGGAAGGAAGGAAGGAAGGAAGGAAGGAAGGAAGGAAGGAAGGAAGGAAGGAAGGAAAGAAAGAAAGAAAGAAAGAAAGAAAGAAAGAAAGAAAGAAAGAAAGAAGAAAGAAGAAAGGAAGGAAGGAAGGAAGAGCCATCCCCTTCAAGCTGTACGCCACTGTCTTTCAATCTTTAACTTGATACTCCTGTGAAAGGATTGTGATATTCCACCATATTTAAGCCTCAGCTAGGAATAATTATTCTTCCTTTTGAGCACATCCCCCATGCTATTGTATTTTAATTTCAGAGAACAGAGTGTGGGAGTTGGTGATGGAAGAGTTGCCCCTGACAGGTGTTTAATTTTGACAAACCTTTAGAAATGAGTTTTCAGGAGGACTTAGTTGTTCCGTGGGCTTGTGATCATGGGGCCTGGTGTGCATTTGGCTCCTCCGTCTTCCTTTCCGCCTGTCTGCTGGACAGCCATCATGGACTATGGTGTTGGCAAGCTAGTGCCATTCGAGAGGCCGCCAGGTCTTTACGATGTGGCAATTATGCAGCTTAGACAAGACCTATATTCTTTTTCGACTCTAGTTGCTTCATCTGTAAAAACAGGCATGAAGCAGCTTTGGGGAAGATGCCATCTCAGAGTACAGGTTCATTTTCTTCACCAGTTAAAAAATAAACAGGTAGCAAAGAGTTGAAGATACATAAAAAACAACATGAATTTTAGAACAGAAAATGACATGACCAACCAGGCAGGAACATACAAGCTAGAAATCCTCACAGCTGCTGAGAAGAGGGAGATGAGTAAGAAAAGCATGTGAGAAAGGTGTGCAAGAGAGAGAAAAGGGGAAAAATTGGTTGTCTCAGCTGGAACTCAAAGAGCAAGCAGCTTTCAGTCTCCACGGTGAAAGCATTTGTAGTTCTTGCTTCTGCCTGACTCCCTGAGACAAAAAAAAAAAAAAAAAAAAAAAAAAAGATCCAGGTAGAGACTTCTGGAACTAAGAAAGCACAGGTCCCTCCCATCTCTTTAGCATGACCTCCAGGAGAGGGTCAGATTCCCTGGGGGTGGTAATCCTGGCCAGGGGATTGGCAGGCCACGCTGAATTAATTTAACGAAGGAATAGCACATCATTCACCCCCCCCCATAGTCAGACCCCACTATAGTGCTACAGGAAGCAGGAGGTGGGTTTAGCCAATCTCCAGCAGTAGGTTCAAGTGACAAATATCGACAGAGTTCAGCATCTTCTGTCCGTGGCCTTCGCTGTTTACTCAGAAACCCTTCTTCAGGGGCTGGAGAGGTGGCTCAGGGGTTAAGCCTCTGCCTTGCAGGCAGAAGGTCTTGAGTTCGGATCCTAGACCCCATGTATAGACGCCGGGCGGAAGCGGGGGCGGCCTGCGTTTCTGGTCCTGGTAGGGCAGAGCCTGTGAATGAGAAAGAGAGAGAGAAAGAGAGAGAAAGGAAAGGAAAAAAATCTGTGAACAGCTTTTTCCCATGGACATCTAAAGCTGAGCAAGACCTAACCCTCTTCTCCCAGTGAAACTCAGTGACTTCAACCAACATTGCCATCCCCCCAACTTGAGCCACATACCCCACTGCTGGTCCTACAGATGCTCTCCAACCAAGTTCTATTCATGTCTGAGCCTCCCAACTAGGAGCCAAAGGTCTCCCCTTCACATCTGGTGTACTAGTCACCATCTCCCCTGTTGCCCTTTACTGGGGTTGTCAAGAAGCTATACCTATTAATTCTGCTAAAAAAAAAAAGCTTTCTTTCTTCTGGGCCCCTGTTGGATTCACAGTCTCTCACCCTCATAGCTTTCCCAGCTAATAATACCTTGTTGCCCTGCTCCTCTAGATCACATGTTTCCAGCAATGGCAGCATTAATCCTCTCTGAGCCACAGCCCAGATGGCAACCTGACTCCTTACTTTCCCCCAAAGACCCTCTTCCTCTTTGTTTCTGGTGCCAGGAGACAAGGAGAGGCACTCTTTCTCCTTGACGGTGCATTTCTGATTACAATGAGGAGGGTCCACGGGTTTCTCAGAGGAGAACAAACTGCAGGGCCAAGTCTTCAGAGACTTGGCAGAGTAATTTAGAGGCTAATCAACTCTTTAGAATTGTTATCAGCCAAGGAGGTTTTTCCTTTTCCTCAAAATTTATCAACTGTGAATTGGCCTCTTTCCCCTTTGTTTATTCTTATTAGCATGAAACTATGCTATCTCTAGGCTTCTCTCTAAGGAGAAATCTGAGTTGATAGGAGACCTCCTGTGGATTCTCTTCTTATCTCTTATAATTTGCATGCCTGTCCCTAACCTAATTTTGTTGATCTTCTAAGAAGGAATCTCAGGGCTGGCCTCATTATGCCAGATGGTAGCCTGAGTGCCTAGTAGCCCAAACTGTGGGCTTCTTTGGCCTAACGATGGATCCTATGCATCAGAGGAAACATTTCGCACACCAAAAACCAAGTGAGACACATAATTTGGCAATTATGGACAGCATGATATAAGAACAGTAGAACAGGATAATATCAGAAATTCTAGGACATGTGGTAAGTGAAGTGCCATAGAGTCTAAACTAAGTTTGATGTCAGAATGTTGAATTTGCCAGAAAACTGCTGAGTAACTTGATTCAGCACATTAAGTACGAAGGAGAAGAGGAGAGGGTGAAAATGTTTATTTGGTCCTGGTCAGAATTTAAATAGGCTGTAGAGATGGCTCAGGAGTTAAGACTCTGTCTCAAAGGAGAAGGTCCTCAGTTTGGATCCCAGATCCCACATAAAAAACACCAGGCAGGGGCCTGCACTTCTCACCCTGGTGGGTGGAACCTGAGAAATCCCAGAGCAAAGCTAAAAGGAGGTAGAAGCAATCCAGGATGGTTCGTGAAGTCCCCCTTAGACCTTCACAGGGACACGTAGTGTCCTCTAATACACACAGACACACACACACACATATCGCCTATACACACAATAAATAAAGTTTAAAAAAAATTAAACACATACATATAATAATTGCCATAGTATAGTATAGTATAGTATAGTATAGTCAGAGCAACTTTATAGAACAGTCTTGAGAGAAAGAGAAAGACTTACCATTCCCAAAAGAGAAGAAATTGTAGCCAGATATAGTCAAAGTACAAGATGCCACCCTGTTCTTTAAGGTTCTGACAAACAGCTGCCAGGTGCACTGATAGCTGGAGCCTTGCAGAGCCAAGGGTAGCCTCTTAGCCACTGGTGATGATTTCCCTGGTGCAGGAGATCTCTCTGTGGACCTTCACAGTGCAGCCTCAGATCTCAAAGCCAGGCCACCGAAGCACACGGTTTGAACAGTGGCAGCAACGTAGATTTTTAAGTCCCACAGTGGAAGGCACAGCCTTCCTTCAATGAGGCGCCTTCTCTTAAAGGTATCAGGTCCTTCCAAATGTTAAGATCAGCCAAGGATACAAGCATATGAGTCTGTCAGGGACAACTCATGTTCAACCACGACATTCGCCAAATATATTGAGAAGCATTTTTTCTTACTGCGTCATCTGCTTTAGACTTCTACTTACTCTCAGGGGGAAAAACAACTGTGCAATCATCTCACCATGAAAGACTGGTTATACACGAGAGAAATCAAACAATCTGACACCTAAAAAATTATTTGGCTTCTAGAAATGAAAATTTCAAGCATATCTACACTGGGCTATTCAAGTAATGCATGCCATAAACTTGGGCTTATTCATCTGCGGTTGATTCATTCTCAAACCAATCTCTTCCACCACTTGGCCACCACCAGCTGTGGGTTCACACTCTATCAATGCCCCCCATTACACCTGTTTCCAAACTGGTCTGAACTAGATCACATGCTCAAAAGTACTATCATCAGAAGAAAGCAGAAAACATTTCTAAGCAGGCAGGAAAACAGATTGTTGATCTGCAGCATTTAATTGTTAATCAAACATATCTCTAATATCTATTTCATGGAGTGCATAGACTATTTCAAAAGGAATCTTCCATTCTCATGCCTGTGATTCCAGTATACAAGAGACTATGGCAGAAGGATAGAGTTTATAATCCAACTGGCTACATAGTAGCCAGGAAGAAAGGGAGAGAGGGATATATTTACAATATGAAATATGTAGAAGCCAAAAAAAGGAAAGTTTTAAACCGCGCAAAAAAATAAGAACATGCTAGAAGTAAAACATAGAAAAAGGAGCAAAGCTATATGCCAAATTTTCATGTAAGCATCTGCGTGAATAGGAATGGAAATATAATAAGGTTGGATATCACCAAATGAAGATTAGTAGGTGAAGAAAAATCTGTCAGAAGAATGATATTATTGTGTTCTCCAGAACCAAGTTTTAAAATATATTGATATGTCAAATAAATAAAATTGGGAAAAGAGAAGAAGTTAAAGTAAACAAGATCATCGAAGGTCATAATTACTTCCACATAAGAATCCACATAATCAGAACATGAAATAGTGTTCAAAATCTCTGGGCCCTAAAGTATACTGGTAGATGATGATTTGAGAGCAATGATTGTAGTTGGGAAGACGATCTTACTTCAGGGGAGAGTTTCGGGGTACCATGTCCCTTTTGCTATCCACAGAGTTTTTAGAGCATTGTAAATCCACTGTGGGAAAAGCAAATGCAGCCTGTGTTCCCAGAAACAAAAGTCTGTGGTGACTTCCTGGAAGGACACAGGGACATAAGGTTTTGATGTTATGTTTTAAGGAGAAGTGCACAGATTGAAAATAAACATCTCCCTATATTTTACACATATCAGCTGCTGCCCCTCCAGCTTCAGAATATAGAAATGAACCCATTACTCCACCTCTGTAGACACAGACTTTTGTTACATGTAAAGGTAAAGGTCTCCTGCATTGATGGCAAAGAATAGATTCAGAATTTTAGTACATAAAGATTATGTTCTCATTGTCAAAAGAGCTAACCACTGTCAACATCTCTATGGGCACCTTCTACTCCCTCACTGAATTTAAATGCATAGTAATGCGTTTTAAACACAAATTGAATAAGCACTGTTCTAAATTTGATTCTTTAACAGAGTACATCTTAAGGGAGTTTTTTTCATGCCATTGCGTATAGGTCTGTCTTATTCTTCACAATAAACTGGATGCGCTAATTGTTTTAACTGCCTGGCATTGGAAAATTCCGTTATTTTCCATTGTGATTTGTTCTTGGTACACAGATAGATGTGGGGTGTGTGTGTGTGTGTGTGTGTGTGTGTGTGTGTGTGTGTGTGTGTAAGTAAATCTTTGGGTCAGTGAGCAAATATGCTTCTTTAAACAGAATTTTTAGATGTGAAATTGCAGGTTCAAAGTATGTTTTCTTTTTTAATCATGTAATACTGCCTTGTCAGTCCAGGCCATAGGATTTAACATCGTACATTTCATGGATATTTCACCCATACTCATACTGTGTACATAATCATTGTGCTTGAAGAAAATTGTTCAACAAAATGAAAATGTGAACTTTTTCTAATGAGTGAGAATGACCCCATTTTATTGCTTTAATGTGTATCTCCCTAATTACTAGTTAGATTGATAATCTTTTCTTTCCTGCCACAGAAAGAAACCCAGGGCCTTGTGCATGCTAGGCAAAAACTGCTACTGAGCTCCATCTCCCACCTTAGGTTGATGATTTTTATACTTATTTCTTGCCTCTTGTTTTTCCATTATTGAGTTTCATTTTATTTTTACTTCTTGGGCTTTGCTTTGACCGTTCTTATTTGTGTATCTTTCCCATTTTTGTCT
Source organism: Typhlomys cinereus (assembly GCA_023101885.1). Taxonomy (NCBI): domain Eukaryota; kingdom Metazoa; phylum Chordata; class Mammalia; order Rodentia; family Platacanthomyidae; genus Typhlomys; species Typhlomys cinereus. The sequence continues at coordinate 518,401 of JALPQD010000401.1, forward strand.
ACTGAGTTGCTTGGCATTTTCTCTTAGTTTCCAGAGTCTTTTTCTTTTTTTTTCTGTTGAAATTTTTTTATTATTATTATTTTTCCACTCATACAAACTTAACAAGTACACCGGTCCCCTCCCTCCCTCCACTTCCCCCAACCCCCTGCTCCCTCCTTCCCTCCCTCTTCTCTCCCCATCCCCCAGTGCCTCCCCTCCCCCAATTGCTGGAGCATCCTTTAATGTGCATGCCAAACTCTCCTCTGGGTCCTCCTCTCCAATGAGGTGTAAGGACCCAGGGGCATTTCCCAGAACCCTTTCCTGTGTCCCCCTAAGCTTAGGAATACTACTGTGACTGTCAGTCCCTAGCCTCCAAGGATCCTAGTACCTTTAGTCCATGCTAGACTTTGTGAGGTCAATAATGTGTTGGACATTGCGCAGGTCCTGCAAAGTCCTATTATGATTGCTTCGGCCCTAACTTGTGTGGAGTATCTTGCATATCATTACTCCTCCCATCCTTGTGCTCTTACAATCTTACTGCCCCCTCTTCCACAAATTTTCCAGGGTCTTTTTCTTATCTGTTTAGTCTTTATTAAGTGTGTTTTAACTCTTTTACCCCAGATATTCATTCATCTTTTGACTTCAAAATTTGTGGTATCCTTTGACATAAAGAAGTCTTTTCAGGGGCTGGAGAGGTGGCTCAGGGGTTAAGCCTCTGCCTTGCAGGTGGAAGGTCCCAAGTTCGGATCCTAGACCCCCCACGTATAGACGCCAGGCAGAAGCGGGGGCGGCCTGCGTTTCTGGTCCTGGTAGGGCGGAGCCTGTGAATCCCGGGGCAGAATAAACAAGGAGGTGGAGGTGTCCATGATGCTTCCCTAATTCGCCCGTGGTTCTACACATACATGCACACACATACATACACACACACGCACACATGCATACATGCACAATTGAATAAATAATAAAAAAATTAAAAAAGAAAAGTCTTTTCAACTGATACGAAGTTCATTTTATACACTTTGTCTTTTGATTCATGAAGGCTAGAGTGCGTGTTTTCTGAACAGAGACTTTGTAAGATTATATATAAGCATTATATACATGTCATTTCACATAGTTCTTTCTGATACTTTTTAAAAGTGGATTTCCATCATGTGTATATACATATGCAGCATATACTACATGTTTGCATGTAGGTAGACACATGCATATATGCTGCTGCTTGTGTGTATGAGTGCATGGGCATTTGAAGGCCCCATAGTGATAATCAGGAATCATTCGTGATTGCTCTTCCATTTTGAGCCTGAGTCTGATTAAATCCACAGTCCTCCATTCAGGCCACTGCTAGACCTTCTTAGGAATTCACAGGCTTCACCGTTCAGAGCTAGAATTACAGGTGAGCCACTGCACCCACCCAATACTTTTTATGTGGTCTTTGGGAATCCAAACTCTGGTCATTTTGCTTGACTTTTTCTCACTTTTAGAGCTGAGCTATCTCCCCAGAACAGTAATGAATAGATAGTGTTTGAGGGCAGGAAAAGAAGAATAGAGAAAAGCCAGAGAGTGCCTCCCATTCACTACTCAGCATCATCTTGACCTGGTTACATCTCTCAATTTCTAGGAGCCTGCTCATTCTTTTCTCTATTCTCAAATGTATTCAGTGCCTTCTTGGCATAAAAAGGGAACTAGATGCTACAAATCTTGCAGTGATCCACATCAGCTTCAAGGAACTTAGAATTGTATAGACTGGTTGCTAGAGGGTTGAGGTTGGTGGTAGAGAGGAGAGAAGAGGGTAGAGAACTCCAGACCGAGGGCCATAATCATGAAAAGTTTCAAAAGCTAAGATGAGTTCTGACTTAGAAGTCACTGGGTTCTTAGTAAGGAAAGTATACTGTATACTCCAGCAGTGAGCAACCAAATTTGGTTTTAATAAAGATGTGAGCTCCAGCAGTGAGCAACCAAATTTGGTTTTAATAAAGATGTGAGAAAAAGAGAACTCACTTTTTTTTCCAGTCAGCAAATAAAAACTTTGAGGAAAAATGAAAAGATGAAAATGAAACTTTTGGCAAGCAGAGAACAGGCAAAGTTGAGAGTGACCCAGGATTTTGAGTTCAGGTGTTAATAATAATCTGCACAAAATTTTCAAGAAAAAAGAATATAAAGAATAACATAAAGACTAATAAAATAGAACATGGTAGAAGCTTGAGGCAAGACCAGAAGAAGGTGGTCAACCTTGCACACCTAATTTTTATAAATAAAGTTTCACTGGAGCACAATTATTACATTTATTCATTTACGTACTGTCTGAAGATCCTTTTAGCACTACACAGGTGAAGTTTCTTCTTAGTAGTTGTGTAGCCCACATAGATATTTAATATCCATTGTTTGACCATCTACAAAATAAGCTTGCTGGGCTGAAGAGATGGCTGAGGGCTTAAGGCTCTGCCTCACAAGCACAGAAAGATCCGAATTCAGATCCTGGATCCTGTGAAAAAAATGCTGTATGGAAATGGCAGTGACCTGCACATCCAGCCCTGGAAGACAGAGTCTGGGAAACCCCAGAGCAAAGCAAAAAAGGAGGTAGATCAATCCAAGATAATTTCCAAAGTCACTCTTGGGCCTTCACAGGCACACACAGTGTACACACACACACACACACACACACGCACATGCACACACAATAAACAAACAAACAAACAAATAAATAAATAAATAAATAAAGTTTGCTAACCACTATTAAACACCAATGACAATACCTAAGGGAAAACAAGAACATGTTTAGTAATATAGGCAAAATATAACCCGACACAATAATAAAAGAATTGGGTGGAGGGAAGTGTAAAATGTTCGTCTCCTTTACATCACAAACTTACAGTGAAGAACGGCTCCCAACTTATTATTTAGTAGGCTTTCAACATTTCTGATTTCTTTAGTTTTTTGTGATTAATGCTATTGGATATGGCCTCTGTTCCAATATAAACATATGGCAGCATACTATTCTTAGACTAAAATGGAATGTCAATGATTTTGACAAGCTATTCCACAGAGACAATTTTGCTATACTGTACATTTGAGCAAGTAAGTAATCAACTTAGATGTACTAGATAGGCCTAGCTGCTATGAGTATAGGAAAAGAATGAGAAATGTATTCTCAGGTTATAGGAAGCTAGATTCATAACCATCCATCACTTGCTTGGGCAAGTTACTGATAAACTCTGCAGAAAAATAACAAACAGTGTGTCCCCTCATCGTGGCTGTTGAAAATGAGATTCTTTCTCTGATGGATGTTAGCAGTGAGGCTTGTAAAAATGCATTTCCAACTGATTAGTTCAGAAGGTGTCAATCTCACGCAGCTTTATGACCTGCGGACGACATGCCAGATGTACATTTGCTTTTTATAAACTAACAAAGATGAATGACTAACTTGAAGCGTTCCTCTTTGGCAACTGTACCACATATTGCCTAAGGGAAGACACTATGGGAGAACTGTTGGGGGAGGGACATTTAACTATTAATTTACCAGATTAGGGAAGTGAAATGTAATACTTAAAAGTACTTTCCCTTTTGATTGACTTCTATGTATCTTAAAGATTATAAGGGGAAATCTGCAAGAATATAAAGCAGCTATGCTTGATTGATCTCTCAAAAATATGACACCCAGTTTCAATCCATTGAGTAAGAAACTTCTAAGTGAAATAGATCGTGAAGCACATGTTGAAGAGCCTCATAAAATCTCCACAGACAATCATGAATTTCTTTTGAAGGAATGAGGTTCTTTTGGTTTGTCACTGTTGTTTTGTCTTCTTTTGTGCTTAAAGACAGACATGGTATTGGAATAATAAATCAATTGTCTACTACTTTAGGAAACTCAGTCTTAATAACTCTACTTCCAAGTCAAGGGAGATGGAGAGACAAACACAACCTTTTATATTATTACTGTAAAATAATATATCCTCATGAAGAATAAGGCTATGCCATAGTTTCATCTTTTTTCTACTAGAAATGGGGAGAGCTACATATTTTTCATCTTTATGGCCTTTTCACTAGGAAAGAAATACCTTGGTAAATTGATATGAGAAATATCAAAGCTCAGTTTCATTTGATTTTTTTAACATATGATTTCAGATGTTTGTGAAAGAAACCAACATTCAGTTTCAAATAATCATCAACCTTCTACTCCAAATATGTGAGACATGTACACAAAAGTGTAATCTATTGCAAGGCAAAACTTCCCACGTCGCCTACCAGAAACTTAGACCTATTCGTTTTCATGTGTAGCGCCATTATAACAGACACTTAAAAACACTTATGAAAACAGAATATCATATATGTAATTCAAACACCCCTTATTAAACTTTCCTCCTACTACAAGGAGAATAATGAAGAGAATCTTATTATCTGTGGAAAGTCTTGTTTCTTTCAGCTTCAAGGAATAGTAAATCCAACTCAAACCAGGTAAAAGAGAATGTCGGGTCTTCCAGAACTGAAAAACCAAAGGGGTCACACTTCCTGCGAGGATAACAAGGATGCTATTGTGTGGGATCTGTTGTGTCTGGTTGTTTGTTTGTTTGTTTGTGTTTGTTTGTTTCTTTGTTTTTCTCACTCTCTTGACTCTGCTTTTTCCGGGACAGCTTAAGGTCTCCAGAGTCCTATGCATGACTACAGCAACCCCAGGCTCAGCCTTACAGCCTAAGAGCAGTTGGGGTTTGGGAGAGAGAGAACTGAGAATCTTTTCAGATAGTTCCCCGAAATCATCCTGACCCTTGAGATCGCCTGCTGTTTCTGAACCAAACACAAAAGAGGGTATATGCATGTGGGCTCAGAGTAGAGGAGGAATAAGTACTGAAATGAAAATTCAAAGTAGATGTCCAAGAAGGAGGAGGTATGCATTAGTAGGAAACACAATTGCTTCATTCTCCTTCATGTGGTAAATTTCCTTGAAGACCTTAACCTCATGTCTCTCCTCCTTACCTCACCGTGTGTTTCTGTTGACCTGCGTTCTAGACTGGCCATTTAATTCATTTTAGTCTATTTCCTTTTGCCTGCCTGTGATGTAATGAAGGGGCAAACTAATACCCTGTTAATAAATATAAGGGAAACCAAAGTAATAGGTAGAATGGTTTTTTAAATAGAAATAACTCAAACACACTCATGCAAAGAAAAGCAGGTGGTCATCTACATTCATAGAAACATTTTTTCAGCTGAGTTTACTGTAAGAAGGTCACACTGAGAATCAATATACAAGTTTAAAGGTTTTAAAATGGTAATTTCAACAGTCATCCAAATCTTCAGAAGCTAATTTTTATTAATCTCTGATAAGCAGATCAATTTTTATGTATTTAGCTGATCATTTAGTAAATAATGGACTTGAAGGACTATGTCGTCACAATGTCATGGCCTGACACTCATCCACTCCTAGACTGATGATCTGTTTCAGATCGAATATAGTCATATGTAACCTAATAATGGAGATATATTCTGAGAACCAGGTAATCATCGGGCAAACATCTGACTCCTACACAAACCTAGATGGCATAGGACAGTCACTGGATTTGGCTTCCTGATACACCCAAGAGAGACAGTTTCTGAGAGGAGTCCAAGGCATTGCTGGGATATCATGGCATGGCATTTTATAATCGCCCTTTCCATTTTGTGAGAAGGGATGTATTCTGAAATAACAGTGAAAGGTATTATACAGTAAATACAGTCTCACCAGTCATGTAACCAAGTGCTATCATTATCAAATGTGTATGTACTGCGTGTCACAACTGGATGTATTACATTTTAATATGACAGGCAGTGCAATGGGTTTGTTACCACGAATATGTAATACATGCCCTGCAACACCATGATGGTCACAGACCTAGGTGGCAGGAGCCTCTCATCTCTATTTTAACTTCTTTTTTCATTTTATGTTTATTTATTCATTTATTTAAGAAAGGAGAGAGAGAGAGAAATGTGTGTGGGTGTGTGTGTGCGTGTGGGTGTATGTGTGTGTGTAAGAAAGAGAGAGAGAGAATGCATGTAATGATTTGAAGGCAAGAATGAGAGGACAACTTTCAAAAGTCAATTCCTCTCATCTACCATGTGGGCTTCTGGAAATTTAACTCAAGTGACTAGATATCATGGTTTGAATGTGAGTTGTTCCCCTCTAAATTCATGTGTTTGAATCTTTAGCTGGTTTTAATGTTTGGGAAGGTCGTGGCATCTTCAGGAGGTGGAGCCTTGCTGGAGGAAGGCATGACACAGGGAGCTGGTCTTGAGGCTTCAGAAGCCCCACCCTATTTGCCGTTTTGTCTCCATGGTGACTGCTGTGACCTGAGCCACCTCTAGCTTCTGCTGCTTGCCACGCCCTTTGTGCCATTGTGGACTGCATCTCCCCTCTGAAACTGTATGCCAAATAATCTCCTTTTCTCCTCTTATGTTCTGTCAGAGTGTTGTATCGTAGCAGCAGAAAGAAAGGTAACTGCAAAATCAGGTTTCCCAGCATGAACCTTTACAACTGGAACCATCTCATTTGCTCTTATCTCATGGGGCTACTAACTTACATGCAGTTCATTGTTAACTGAAACGACCAGGGTCTTTGAATGTTGCTTCCTTTTGATGTTCTTGGAGAAGACATTAACAAATCATGTCTACTACTCCTTGATGTCACTCACACTGTAGTTCAGGTTTTCACAATCTATTTCTTACAATTCCTAACATTATGGGTAATTTACATTTGCCACTTTATTTTTTTAATAATCCTGCATTTTAGGGAAAGCATAGTTTCTACTTGAAATTTGGGAAATGTCTTACTTTCAATGGGAACATATTTCACTTTCCTTCAGAGACCTATTTCCTTGGAAGATAGTTGGCTAATCTCACTCACTTTATACTAACTTGTAATTATTCCCCTCAAGTTTATCTTTCTAACTCTTCCAAAGTTTAGCACTACATTCTTTGTAGACCCTATCTGAACCTATTTACATTTTCTCTAAACCACAGAAGATTCGAATAATTATTTTGTCATTAATCCTTATTCCTTTATACTAACAAGTGTGTTCTAATCCATCATCATATTTATTTCTTACTCAGGATGAATGGTCGGTCAGTCTTTATTTTCAATCATCCCCAATCCAGATCTTGACCTTCTGTAAAAGCAGATTGAAGTGTGATATGTGTGTCTCTTCTGGTTTCAAGAATGTATGCCTCAGTGACATCACTTGATGTTAGGCCCACAGCAGGAAATCGGTTCATGGCAAAGCTGTCAATCAACCAGTTAGTAGCTCGAGCTGTAAGGAGACCAGCCTTAACTGCTTGGCTTCTCTTTCTACAGATGGGCTCGTGGACTGCATGGACCCTGATTGCTGCTTACAGAGCTCCTGCCAGAATCAGCCCTACTGCCGGGGGCTGCCTGATCCTCAGGACATCATTAGTCAGAGCCCACAGTCACCATCTCAACAAGCTGCCAAATCTTTCTATGACCGCATCAGTTTTCTCATTGGCTCTGATAGCACCCACGTGCTGCCAGGAGAAAGTCCTTTCAATAAGAGGTGAAGGCTGCCCTTCCTTGTGGGGATTCTTTGGGGTCTCTGTATCCATCCTGCGAGATGTTGATGAGTGCGTATTGGAGAAAAAGTCCTTCTTTTAAAAGATGCACTTTTTCCTCTTTTGGAAAATTCTTCACCCAACTTCGCCTTTCGAGCACTTTTGACACCATTCACATACTTTGTTTGCAGCGTCCTGGGGCATTCCGTTGAGGAGCCAATAAATCTTCATTTAACTAGTTGATTTTTGCGAGCACAGTTGGAAACATTTCAAAAGGAGCAATGAAAAGACCCCAAAAGGCAAAAGAGAAGTACACTATTCTTTTTTAGCTGAGCTCACTAAATAATATAAATTATGAATTAATGTAATGGAACTGCTACCGTGCTTACACAGGTTGACTGGTGCCTTACAGAGCAGTAATGACCTGCAAATAAACCAGTAAGTGAGAGCAGGTGTCTCGTGTCTCGCGGAGCAAATGATGATTTGCACTAGAACTCCTGGGTCTCTAGTAATTTAGCAGAATTAATGCGGTTCGACCCAGCAGTTGATTAGAAGTTGTTACACAAATTCTCCTTCCTGACCACCCTTAAATCTGATCCCTTCATGGTCCCAGCAGACTTGCAGATTGCCTTAGGAAAGTGTACATTTTCTTCACATAAGTCACATGTATAAGGTATGAAAGAAGGGTGGTTTAAATTTTTAAAAACGTGTCACTAAATTGTTGGACTTGATAACTCTCCATAAAGCAGATTGCAACAAATTAAAACCCAGAGTAAACACCAGACATTTGGAGAATGTAAATTACCCTGAATTGAAAAAGGCATTGTCTTGGGAGTATTTCAGGTCTGCTTTCTCTGAATTGTTCTTGATTATGTATGATGGTGTTATTTTATCCTTAGGCTGAATTATCTATAAATCATGATAATGTTGGTCTGAAAAGACCGATATTCATTCTGATTCTTATACTTTTCTCATAGCCTTGCATCTGTCATCAGAGGCCAAGTACTAACAGCTGATGGAACTCCACTTATTGGAGTCAATGTCTCCTTCTTCCATTACCCAGAATATGGATATACTATTACCCGCCAGGATGGAATGTAAGTTAATCCCATCGCGCTGTCTCTGTTTGAAGTACTTCAACTATAAAACTAGACATTCTTCCATCACCTATCAGGTTTTAGTGTCTTTTTTTTAATAGAAAAGCAACAAATCTCAGCCTGTAGAAAACCAGGAGATGCCGCGAGATAGAGATTTAAAGTCATGCACTCATATGCTTTAAAAGTTGATTTTCTTTGCTAAGGCATGATATAATATTGTGGTTTTTGTCGGAGAAGAATGTTCGTTGTCTTAGAAGATTCATGTTGAACTATTTAGTGGTGCTATTTCATACTGTCTACAACTTAAGCTCAGATAGTTTCAAAGAGTAGAAAGAAAGCTGAGGAAATGCTACAAAATTGATGAATAGACAAGGCAGGTGAGTTCTTACTGTGAAATTCTTTTAGCACGTACGTGTTTTGAAAGGATTGCATATGAAGTGTAGGAGGAAACTAATGTTTTTTATGAGTCATATTCATTTCAGGAGGGTGTGGGTGGCTGTAGCAGTTATTCTGCATGGCCAATAAATCCACAATCAATAGACTTATAGGAAAATGGGTTTATTCTATATTAGTGTAGTCTCATTACAGTTGCTTGTCCATGTTGGCAGGAGAACCCACACCACTGCCCAGGGCCAATGGAACTGCACCATATCCGTTTAACAGCTAAGACAGGGTCAATCCATAGTTGCCAGACCAGCATGTCTGGACAAGTATACAGAAGAATGCCAATTTTCTCAACCATTTCCCTCCCTCTTATTCACCTGCTCAGAGATTAGTCCAGCCCACTATGGGCTGGGCCTTCCCCATCAATTAGACAGTCTCATGGAGGGTTCCCCTCGGGGCTTAAACTCAACTACTAATTCTCTACAAATGTGCCCAGAGCTCAAACCCTCAACCATCAAGTTGACGCATGTATCTGACTATGACAGTGACTGTACAGGGCCCACTCGCTAAGCACATTTTGTCTCTTCTTAGGTTTGACTTGGTGGCCAACGGCGGGGCGTCTCTGACCCTGGTATTTGAACGATCCCCGTTCCTCACCCAGTATCACACCGTGTGGATTCCGTGGAATGTCTTTTATGTTATGGATACCCTCGTCATGAAGAAAGAAGAGAATGACATTCCAAGCTGTGACCTGAGTGGCTTCGTGAGGCCAAGTCCTATTGTTGTGTCGTCACCTTTATCCACATTTTTCAGATCTTCTCCCGAAGACAGCCCCATCATCCCCGAAACACAGGTAAAATCTGGGTCATGGCCAGAATTTCAATCAGAGCTTGCAAAAAAAAAATTTTTTTTAATCACATGATTCCACCACTATCCTATCTAAATCTGTAACATGTGGTATGTGTGTGTGCTAGAGCACATATGGTGTTTTTAAAAATGTCTTGTAGGAGATGATTTTTGATAGAAACCATTCGCTAACTATCATTCTAAAGAAATGATCTAAGAAAAAAAAACCATGATACCATCAGTCAGAGGAAAATGGGACCCTCAGCACTGGGGAGGCTTCCTAAGCCTCAGATGGATTTTAGCTCAAAAGTTATGGTGTCAGGTATTCGTAGTCACACTGAAAGTTCCACAGAGTCCCCGGCTCTGAGTTCTTGTTCCGAGTTCTTGAAATTCCCAGGCCAAGAAAGGTGGTTTGTACCAAGGAATGGATTATAGGTTCATCTATGAGAATGTAAGTTATAGAAAACAGGCAGAGTTTCCATATAGCAATAGCTATAGGAAATGAGGCTGCTGGTCTAGGGGCTTTCTATAGGACTTATGGTGGAAGTAGGTGAAGTATGGGGAGGTGGTCACCCTCACAGTGCCCAAGTGTCTCTCAGTGTTAATCACACCCTAGTGGCATTCATGTGAATAGTATAAAGATAATCAGGGGACTGGGGAGATGGCTCAGTAGGTCTTTGTCTCACAAGATAACAAGTAGCCAGAACAAGAACGAGCCCCCCTTCAGACAGAGCAGACACATCACTTCTTGTCTAGAACCAGGCTCAGCACTTCAGCTCTTTGAGGTCCCTGCCCTAAACTGCAGGGCCAGTTTTTACTCCCTGGTCTCACCATCCGTTTTAAGAGTTAATTATCTGTAGTTCATAACTTCCCTTCTCCACAGGAGGAAAATACTTAACTTTTAAAAAAACAATCATACTTTGCTCTTATTTTTATCCACTGAAATAGCTAAGGATTGTTTTCCTTCCCTTGTGTTTAGAAATACCTTTCAAATCTTAAAAGTAGGGCATTGGCTACAACAATAATGGACTTCATGCTAAAATAGCTAAGTAAAAATATGTGGGTCAAAGTAGGCCCTGGTGGTGCAAGCCTGGAATCCTAGCTTCCTGGGAGGCTGAGGTAGGAACATTGAAGATTCAAGGCTTGCAAGGACTACTGCAAGAGTTCAGAGCTGATCTCTACAGTCTAGCGAGACCCTGTCTCAAAACGAAAATGAGAGTGCAGGGATGTAGCTCAACAGCAAAGTATTTGTATTACATGCATGAGTCCAGAGTTTGGTCCTCAGTACTGCAATCATCATCATCTTCATAATGTTACCACTGTCTTTAATTGTAATAGTACAGCCACGGGGATGGGGAGATAATGGCTCAGGGATTAAGGATCTGAGTTCAGAGCCCCAGATACCCCCTAAAAGTACCAGACAGAAATGGCAGCAGCCTGCAGTTCCTACCCTGGGAAGACAGAACCTAGGAAAACAGAGGAAAGCAATAAGGAGATTGAGCAACCCAGGATAATTCCCTAAGGCATCTTCAGGCTTCCACAGGCACACAAATACCCTCTAGTATACATTAACATATACCACACACATGCCAAAAAAATAAAGTTCAACCACATATAGCAGCTTTGTCACATTTATTCACTGAATATCTGTTCTCTATCAGGCATCGTAACGCAGAACAAAGTTGTAAACCCAAGAGATGGAGTACCTATTCTAAATGAACTTACCAACTAAGGACAGTGGAGAACTGCAAATAATAAATATATGTCCCTGAACTGCAAATAATAAATATATGTACCGGAAAATGACAGAGCAGAGTAAAGTTGATGGAGGTGTAGTTTTATACAGAGGAGGAGGACATGGTTTTGGCAAGCCGACATTTCAGCAGGAACACCGAAAGAAAATTAAGTTCTGGGAAGAAGTCAAAACTTAAGACAGAAATCGGGAGTCACCGGGACATAAACAATAATGAGATCTGCCCTCAAGAAGTTAGATAGAATTGAAGCTCAGAGAAATTTGCAGAAGAGGGGTCAGTAAGATTGTAAGAGCACAAGGATGGGAGGAGTAATGATATGCAAGATACTCCACACAAGTTAGGGCCGAAGCAATCATATTTCGACTTTACATGCCCTGCGCAATGTCCAACATACTATTGACCTCACAAAGTCTAGCATTTGCTAAAGGCACTAGGATCCTGGGAGGCAAGGGATTGATAGCCACAGTAGTGTTCCTATGCTTAAGGGGGGAACATGGAAAAGGGTTCTGGGAAATGCCACTGGGTCCTTGTACCTCATCGGAAAGGAGGACCCAGAGGAGAGTCTGGCATGCACATTAAAGGATGCTCCAGGGATGGGAAGGGGAGGCACTGGGGGATGGGGAGGGAAGGGGGAGGGGAGGGGCACAGGGGGATAGGGAATTGGAGGGAGGGGGGACCAGTGTACCTGTTAAGTTGGTATGAGTGGATGGAAATAAAAAAAAAAAGTATAGATAGAATTGACAAGAGGTTACCCAGGAAAGAAAGGAGTACAAAAAAAGACTTACAAGCAAATATCATGTGGAAGTAACATGATATGATTGTGCATAATAAAGGAACTGAATGATTGTGTATAATAAAGAGGGTTCAGTAAGTGTTGAACTGAAGCTTTAAGACTTTCCCCGTAACTTTATTCAAAGTATTATGTTCTCCCCCTATTCCATCTTACAATTTTGAACTCTTTGTTAGTTCTGAAGGAGATGTCTAAAGGCAGAGTCTGCCTGTAGTAAAATGTATCCCTGGCACGGGGTTTCAGATCCCCATGAGGCCTAAAGTATGTGCAGTCTTTTGTTCTAGTTCCCATGTACTTATCTGTATTTACATGGCGGGAGAAAGACAGAATATGGTCTTGGGGGTCAGACTCTGAACCATTCCAAAAACACCATCTAATGGAGAGCGCAATCTATTTACACAATTCAATGTGGAACTAAAGGGGCAATGGACTGTTTTTCGTTCGTTTCTTTGTTTCAGTATTTCTCTACAGCTAACACAAAACACAAAGTGCATAATTGACAGAAGACAGGCAAATCAATGAGCAAAGTATTGTCTACTGTATCTGCCTGCCTGGCCAGATCTCGGGCAGCAAGGTGATACCTAACCATTGCAAAGGTGGTAGAAGGAAAAGAGAGGGGAGAGATTGGACAGGAACTTGGAAGGCCAGTTGGCAGGATATAGTTTCTAAGTGTTTAATGGGGTCAAGGGTGAAGCTGACAGATGATGCAGCAAGCAAAGGCAGGCTTAATGGTAAATTTTCCCATTTTGGCAAGATTGATTTTTTCTAATAATACAATATAACATGGTAAGGCTAAATTAAATAGGAAAAATGCATGCTTAAATGAGCTAAATTACAGATATTTGTTCCATAGAAGTAGGTCAAAGATGACAGAGACTATAATCAGTTATTAAAATTAGGAATAACACATGATATTCTGAAATAGAAAAGTAACTCCTAGCAGGTCACAGGAAGTACGAATTGATTAAGGATTCCTTTCTATGTAGGAAGCATCAAACTTACAAGAAATTACTCTGAAAATAAATTACATTTTGGGGGTCACTCAGGACATGCAGACATCTGTTTTTCCAACTAATCCATTGATATCTCACCTTAATCATAAGAGAATGAGTTGTCCAAACCACAATCCAGAACTTCAGAGACTCTATACCAACCACTTAGAACTAGGCCAGACTAATCTCTCCCCATCCTGAAGCTCAGGGAAATTTGCGGAAGAGGGGGCGGTAAGAGTGTAAGAGCAAAACGATGGGAGGAGCAATGATATGCAAGATACTCCACATAAGTTAGGGCCGAAGCAATCATAATTGGACTTTGCATGCCCCACACAATGTCCAACACACTATTGACCTCACAAAGTCTAGCATCTGCTAAAGGCACCAAGATCCTTGGAGACAAGGGATTGACAGCCACATTAGTGTTCCTATGCTTAAGGGGAACACAGGAAAGGATTCAGGGAAATGCCACTGGGTCCTTGTATGTCATCGGAGAGGAGGACCCAGAGGAGAGTCAGGCATGCACATTAAAGGACTCTGGGGATTGGGGGGGGGGGGAAACACTGGGGGATGGGGAGGGAAGGGTGAGGGGAGGGGGAGCAAGGGGTTCGGGGGGGGAGGAGAAGGGAGGGAGGGAAGTGGTGTACCTATTAAGTTTGTATGAGCAGAAATAATAATAAAAAATGTTAAAAAAAAAAAGAGAATGAGTTGTCTATAGATTATCTACCCTTTATCCTGAAGTCTTGGCAAATTCTGTCAGTATTAATAATTGCTTATTTATTTGAGGGGGGCACATGCATGCCAAAGCACACGTGTGGCAGTCAGGACAACTTTTGGAAGTTGGCCCTCTCCTTCTGTCATTGACGGAGGATTGATCCAGGTGCAGAACACTGGTCTCTAGGTTTGCACACAGGTGCCTTTACCCACCAAGCCAAGTTGCAGATATACCTGTCAGTATTAATATTTCATGGTTTCCTTGTACCTAAAGAAGCCTTAAGAAGTTTCTTTGTGCATAGAGGGAAAGTTAAAAATAAATTTAAAAGTTTGTCTGTACATCGTTTTTCTTAAGACAGTTTTATTTCAGAATCTAGTCAGCATGTTCACAGAAGGAACCCCCAACTGTTTCAATCACTGTCTCTCTTATGCAGTGCTTTATCCATCCAGTGATGACCTACGACCCTCTTCATTCTGTCAGTGACTCACAGGCCACCATGAAATTCCACTCAGTCCACTCATGTGCGTTATTTCCAAACGTGGTTGTTTATAGTAAAGGATGGCTGTGTCCTTGGTAACACTTGTTATTAAAATTAAAATTTGAGTTGGCAAATATGTATCCATCATCCCTAGCTGTTCTTCATGAGAGGTGTTGAAGGGCATCCCAATTAGTGAGCACTCAGTCACTATGCCAACACTTGTCCCTTGCAAACGTAGCCCTTGATGTCTCAGTACTGAGTCTTGCTGGGACAATACAAGGTAACCTTTAAGAATGTATTTCTGGGGCTGCAGAGGTGGCTCAGAGGTTAAGCCTCTGCCTTGCAGGCAGAAGGTCCTGAGTTCGGATCCTAGACCCCATGTATAGACGCCGGGCGGAAGTGGGGGTGGCCTGCATTTCTGGTCCTGGTAGGGCGGAGCCTATGAATCCCGAGGCAGAGTAAACGAGGAGGTGGAGGCGGTCCATGGTGGTTCCCGAATTCACCTGTGGTTCTACACACACACACACACACACACACACACACACACACACATACACATGTACAGACACACACAATTGAATAAATAATAAAAAAATTTTAAAAAGAATGTATTTCGTGGGGGGAGAAATGGAAGTTATTTTTCCTCCATGCTATCCCACTGATATACCTATTACCAATGCTCTAGCCAGTGCCTGCACACATGCCATTAAAGGCAACACAGATGAAACTCAGTGGTCTGTATACAGAAAAAGACATGAAAGTAAAAGGAGGGAAACTGGTAGGGAAGAAGGTTCATAGTAGGAAAAGGAGAGGAGAAGGTATTAGATAATAAGGATGAAAAAATATAAATTGCATTCATCCAAGAAACTCTAAAGGAATGAAAATAAATAAAAATTATTTTTAAATGTCATTTAATTCTTGATAAAGTTTGGGTTTCATGCACAAGTTCATAGTATAGATAGCCTTATTCCTTATAATTCCATAGTAAGACTATACAAAGATATTATCATTCACCAAACTAACAGGAGAATTGGTAAGAAGAATCTGAACTCTTTAGGAAAATGTTATATATGATATAAAATATATTTTTAAAAATGATTCTTTGGGGCATAATATATTTTATATAAGCCACTCACTGAGCTAGTCACATCAATAACTAAACACCAGGGTTTAAGATGATGATTAGAATATTTTATAAAGGAGAAAACCCTCACATGGATAATATTAACTTTTACAGTCTGCTTCAAATCAGAAAGTATGTTTCAATTTTCTCCTGCATATATTCAGTAACATATTAGTTACTCTCAGAAAAAAAAATGTATTCAGCTTTAAAACGTTAGCTCTTTTACTATGATATCAAAAATCAATGGTAAGTTACAATTCAGTATTTAAGCAAAAAACCTCTTGACACGGGTATGGAACTTACACAATGTAACCCATATGACTCATCCTCCCTCATTGCCATGCCCGTGTTTCTAGCGATGACCTAGGCTGGTGAGGTACGGGTGTAGGCTACTGCCCTAACAGCTCTTCCACAGATGCCAGATCCCTGTTCTGAGCTACTCATTGTGCCAATATCAGCCCGATCTACAGAGTGACTCAGATGAAAGATGGTGTTGCGGTTTGCCTGCATATTGCTGGTAAATTCACAACAAAATGGCTTTTGGGAATCAGGGGACTTTATTTTGGCATAAGATTATCTGTTTGCAATTCTTAGTCCAGTTTGGCAGGAAAGCTCATACCGACCTCAGGAGCCAAGGGGACTGACCACACCATATTCACTCGAAATTGCTGAGGGAGAGAAAGGCAAACCTTACTTAACAGGCAGCGTGTCTGTCCACATATGCTGAAGAATGCCAACTTACTGACCAGCTTCCCTCGTCTTATCCACCAAGGCAGGGAATGGTCCCACCCACCATGGTTCGGGTCTTCCCTGGCATTCAGATACTCTTCTACAGGTTTGCTTAGGGCTTATCTTCACTATCAGTTCTTCATAGTTGTGCGCAAAGGTCAGCTTGCAATTGTCAAGTTGACACATACCTATCTCCCTCTCACAGATGGCTAGTGAGGATGTCTATCACACTGACAAGTCAGCTCTTGTCAGCCTGACAGGACAGTCACATGATCTCTTATCCAAAGAGTAGCACCTAGGTGTGTGATTAACTCAAAATAAATGACAAAGGGGCTTTTAGGGGGAGAGCAAAAGGTTGGCCACAGAGTTATTGTTAATTATTGAGTAATAATTAAAGGTGACAGCTCAAGTGTTATGTGTGGACAGTGACTCTTCTGCATCTTGCATCTTCTCCAGTAGGCATGTGTGACCACAGGTATAAGCTTCTGCTTTGTTCAAACCCAGGTCCTTCATGAAGAAACCACAATTCCAGGAACAGACCTGAAGCTTTCTTATCTCAGCTCCAGAGCCGCGGGGTACAAGTCAGTTCTCAAGGTCACCATGACCCAGTCAGCTATACCTTTTAACCTCATGAAGGTCCACCTGATGGTGGCCGTGGTCGGCAGGCTCTTCCAAAAGTGGTTTCCTGCCTCTCCAAACTTGGCCTACACTTTCATCTGGGATAAGACAGATGCATATAATCAGAAGGTCTACGGTCTGTCTGAAGCTGTCGGTAAGCTCCATGGTTATATCCTCTACATTAAAAAAAAAAAGTCATGAAATTAAAAAAAAAGCTGTCATGAAATTAGACGTACATATCTGCACATTCAATCCTCAATCCCTCTTTTCCCTTCCTCTCTTTCTATTTCTTTCCTCTCTTTTCTCATAAATAAATAAAATTCAAAAATAAGTCAACTGCTTATAAATAATTGGAAATATATTATCAGAACACACCCACAAGTCATGAAGAAGGCACATTCTTTCTCATTCTTTCACATTTTAATTTTCTCCTGTGTACATGTCAGCTGGGAGGATGAGCTGTGTATGTTCTGCTTGCAGTGTCGGTTGGCTATGAATATGAGTCATGTTTGGACCTGACTCTGTGGGAAAAGAGGACAGCAGTGCTGCAAGGCTATGAGTTGGATGCTTCCAACATGGGCGGCTGGACGCTGGATAAACACCATGTCCTGGACGTGCAGAACGGTGAGCTCTCTCAGCCATGGTTACCCTTGCCCGGCCACCCTCTCTGGCTGGACCACAGCAGCTCTCCGTCCCATGTACACTGCAGGCTAAGGATTAGCAGAAGAAAACTAATAGAGATGCTTTGAAAACAGTGGAAGCCTGGGGACTGCACAGTCCCTCTGCCTGGTTTGAAAACATTCATATGCTCATCC
This sequence comes from Typhlomys cinereus, assembly GCA_023101885.1. NCBI lineage: Eukaryota > Metazoa > Chordata > Mammalia > Rodentia > Platacanthomyidae > Typhlomys > Typhlomys cinereus. The sequence goes on from JALPQD010000401.1 coordinate 536,248, forward strand.
ATTGTCACAGTGATGTTTCCCATGAGAATATAAGCAACTGGCTTCCTGTTCTCTGCCTGAGTTGTATCTTCACAGACTTCTGCAAGGGTGTCTGTGCCACTCCTCGAGTGTGTATCAAAGTGCTTTAGAAAAGTTCACCCCAAAATGGAGGCAGGGTGATTTTTTTTAAAGTGATAATAAAAAATTTCCATGTGATTTTATCAAAATATTTATAATAGATTCATAGTGCCTGGTAGTCTGTTCTGAGTATCTAAATTTTTTAACCCAGTTCTGTTTGGCCTGTATTTGAAAAAAATAAATTCTCTTAATTTGGTATACTCAAGTACTTTATGACTTGGCTTGTGAATATTAGAGGAAATAAAAATGAATACTTTGAGTAAAATAGAAAATGCTTCCTCTGGCAGACTTAATAATGCGCTAAGTCGGTGTTCTCTGAAGAAACACAATTCATTCATCACAAGCGGCTTCCGTTCATAAACACTGACGTGGACAGGAAGAGAATTTTGACGGGTTCACTGCGTGTCTGACATTCTGCTCCCATGCATGTCCATAACATGTCGGATAACTCAAAGGTGCTTTGTTAAAAAAAAAAAAAAAAGCAGACCCTTAAACCAACCTGCCTGAACCTCCTATCTGAAACCTTTCTGCTGGGGATTCTCTACTCTTCTTTCACAGAGAGCCAGAGGACATTTTTCATGTTAGCTAAGTAATATCCCATCTGACTCTCTAGGAGGTTTTGAGAGTTCAGAATGTTGAATAGAGGATCCAAAACAATGAAATCTCTGTAGTTTTTGTCCATTTTTTCAAAATAAGGGTTCTTTGCTATACATTTAAATGTGTGTGTGTGTGTGTGTGTGTGTGTGTGTGTGTGTGTGTGCATACGCGCGCACACACACGCCCAAAGCAACTTCTTAATTTTCCAAATATAATCATTCTAAACTATTTCCCAAATCAGTGCTTGAAAGTTCTGGTGCTTTACTATTAGGAGATAATGGATAGTAATGAACCAATCAGTCATAGGGGAAGAGGACAAAACAGAAACACCTTCAACCCTTTAGTGTTTCACCATAATCGTAAGCTCTCCTGTCCCAGATGTATCCTGACCATGAGACTGTAGTTCAGTTTGCATCCAGAAGGTTGGGAACAGAGACTGGTCAAGTGCTATGTGTGGCACATACATTAGAAATGTGGGGATGTGATAGGTTGGTAGAGTGTTCACCAAGCACGCAAGAAGTCCTGAGTTCAGTCCCCAGCACCCTCCCTGTAAACCAGGCATGGTGATACATGCCTGTAATCTCAGCACTTGGAAGGAGATGCAGGTAGAAAGATCAGAAATTCAACATCATCCTTGAAGATATAGTGAGTCTGAAGCTAGTTTGGGATGTGTGAGATCCTGGCTCTGAAGAATATAAAAAGGGGGGAGAGAAAGTGTGGGACTCCCACCCAGACAGTACTCCATCTGTTATCTCAGAGCTTCCCGTGAATCATCAGTGTTGTCTGAAGCAGTGGTAGCTTCAATCTGTTATGTGACTTACACAAAGCCGAATTGTGGTCTTTCAAAATGCAAAGCCATGTGCCAACCATGCTCTTGCTGCTCCCGATTAAATTATTTAAAATTATATTTCACACAGTTTGCACATGATTCCATATTCCCTCAGAAGTCCTTCACAAACAAAACTGGAAGAAAGCTGCTGTAGGTGTGTTCTGGTTATGATGAGAACATAGGGAAGATTTCAGAGCCAATTAACTACAGGAACTCACCCAAGGGACCGTAAAGCAATAGGAAGAGTACAAACAGATAACTTCAGTAGGGTTTCTATAAATTCATCCCTACTGGGATACTTGGTAATATTACATCTAGTAATTTCAGAGACATATAGATGTTCTGTGTACATGTGTATATAACATAAATATGTAGAGACACCCACAGAGAGACACATTTATTCTAAACCACAATAATATGTAGATGGTTTTATTAAAATATTGGGTCATGTATAAAAGCTAAGCTGCCCAAAATTCTGTCTTTCCAAAAAAAAATCATGTTATAAAATATGCTATTTGAAAATGTAAGGTAAGCTATGTCCCATGGCTAGCTGATTGTGATTTCAAATTTTATCCAGGAGCAGTCTGACAAGTAGTGGCTTTCCAAAGTGACACATGTCTAATTGAATAAGCAAAGTGATTTGTGACCGTGACAAGGTGGATGAGCTACCGAAACACATTACCAAAGAAGAGGAAGCAAAAATGTAGATGGTGACAGGTGTTTGCGCAGGCACCCTGAAACAGGGAAATAAATATTCTAATGCTCATCACTCTATTTTGTCAGAGAATGAAGGGCCAATCGTTCGCAGTAATGACTGAATGAATCAGGTATGGCCGTGCAGTAGGCTGACTTGCACAGTTCTCCTGATGAAAATTACAGAACTGACTCTTCTAGAAAATCATACTTCCATAATTGTCAGAATGTAATCACAGAAAGGAGAATCTTAGGCATCATTAATGTATTCTTTGCATATTCAAAGCCAAAAGCATCCCCTCTCTTGTAATGATCTAGCCTTATTTAAATTATTTTTACCTTAAATTTGAATAAGCCTGTTTTATCTTTCCTGATTTCTTTATGTAAATTTTCTATGATTATTGCATCATCCAAATAGCAAAGCATAAAAAAAAAGTAATCACAAAATACACCTAAGATGTTCTGAGCTATCAGGAAGATGTAATTATTCTCATCACTTGTTCACTTTTAAATTATCCCAAAATGGAAGAAAAACATGTCCTGAAGTTTTCTGCTTGTGCCTTCTTGAGATTATTCTTTTAACGGTGTATCTACTCAGAAATACAGTTATTAGGTCTTGAACACTGCTTCAAGACATAGAACATCCAATAAATAAAGTCAAGGTACAGGTGGTTTATAAGATAATGACGCATTACAAAGTATCATCGAGCATACATAGAATAGGAGCAGTTAACCAGCCAGGGTTTATCAATTGAATTAAAACCTTAACTCAGATCTGTTTTCTTACTTTGAAAATATTCTATATTTTCTGCAATTTTTTTCTCACCAGAGACAATAAAGGAGCAGACTGGCATTTTGTCTCTGTGAAATTATTGACACTTACAAGCCTTAAAACATGATTTGCTTTGAAGGATAAATTGGTCTTCCACTATAGATTCAGTGTCTGACATGTTAAATAATTTTGTGTATATACATCCTTTCCATCAGATGAGCATGCAAGCAAAAATTCTTCTTTGACAGTACGGTAGAGTTCAAATAGGCCTCTTTGTAGGCTAAGCATGTAATTCAAGCATGTGCATACCATATGGAAACCTGTAAATATTTTCTAATTCTGTTTTCCATAAAGTATTTTTTAGCTTTTTTTTAAACTCATGATAAATTCATAAGAACTTTTCATTCTCAAATTACATTTTTATTAATCAGGTTAATGTATAATATTTACAGCATTGATTAACAATTAGGCAAACTTGCTATTCCCTGAAGAGCATTGCATAAAGCATGGTTCTCAAACTTGGTTGCATGTTAAGATTACCTGGAGAGCTTTTAAAAATTCGAATGCTACAGCTGCACCCAGTCCAATTAAATAAGAATCCCTTGGGGTGAGAATCAGGCATCAGTATTTTTTACTACTCCCCAGGCATCCAACGTGGAGCCAGGATTCAGAATCACTGATGTTGAGAATTTGGATTTTTAATTCCTCTTGTCATCCCTTTGTTCCTTTCACCAACCTTTCAATTCATAACAGACAGCATTTTTTCATATATCCTACACACTTTATTGTCTAATAATTTACACTAGGTCATGAAATAGAATTTTTGCCAAAAACTTGAAATAACAACTTCCCAAGTCTAAATATTAAAGTCACTGAATGGTAGTTGGATGTGTAGTGAATGTTTCTTGAAATGAGCAAACTCGAAATCATAAGATAAGCACACTTATTTTCTTTCAGGTATACTGTACAAGGGAAATGGAGAAAATCAATTCATTTCCCAGCAGCCTCCAGTGGTCAGCAGCATCATGGGCAATGGGAGGAGGCGCAGTATTTCATGCCCAAGTTGCAATGGTCAAGCTGATGGCAACAAACTCTTAGCCCCTGTCGCACTGGCTTGTGGGATTGACGGCAGTCTGTATGTAGGGGATTTCAACTATGTTCGCCGGATATTCCCTTCCGGAAATGTAACCAGTGTTTTAGAACTCAGGTATGTCTCTCCTTAATTTGTGACTTTAGTCAGAGTGAAACGTACCTTTAAAACTAACGTCAAATGTGGTATCTGATTTATTTATTTCCATCTACCTTTACAATGTTTAAAACTCTCCATACAAAGAAGTCAGTTCGTAATTAAAGACAGAAGATGATGTGAAGCCATGAAATAATTGCATTATGCTATCAGGATGTGATAGTGAATGAACTAAGCCTATGACTATATGCGAGAATATCAGATGTTTAAATCGGGCCACCCTGTTCATTAGCCATAATGCCAAAAATGAAAGGAGCAGGTTGTTTTCTTGCTTTGTTTTAAGTTTTATGAGCAAAATCAACTTATTCTGTCAGTTATTTGATAGGACTTCGCATACAAAATTCATCACCAGTGTTGTTTCTGCTTAAATTGCAATTTTTCTGCATAGCTAATGTATTTATCTCAGTATTTACTTCATTACATGTAGATGCCTTCACTAACTGTGCTTTTTCTCTTGCCTTTTTTTTTTAATCTGCTTCCACCAAGAAATAAAGATTTTAGACATAGGTAAGCACCTTGCCTAAAGGTTATTGTATATTTTCAAACTTCCTTCTTACATTTCAATATACATCTCTATAGTTTTTTTAATATCATTGTCATTAGAGAGGCAATTGAGAATCACAGAACAGCTCAGGAATTAAAACTGCTTTACTGAACTAATATATGATTTATTGCAAAATCTGGGATATGATATGGTTTGTAAATTTTGCTACAAAAACTGTAATGTTTAGTTACTAACTTATAGCACCTAAGTCATGGAATACCCAACAAAACAAACCACAGCTGGAGAATTTAAGGAGACCTGTATCATTTGACCTTTACCCAAAGAAGATGTGTTATTGGGCATGAAGCTTACTTTATTTGGTAGACAGTCTAAGGAAAAGAATGGAAAAAATATTTTTTTTACTTTGGTAAATTTTTGAAAAATATATGATGGGCTGGAGAGATGGTTCAGGGATTAAAGCATTTGTCCCATATGCAAAAGAACCTGAGTTCAGATCCCAGATCCCATGTAAAAATGCCAGGTAGAAATCTAAGAGGCCTTCACTTCAGAACCTTCCCAGGCAGAACCTGGGAAATCCCAGAACAAAGCAATTAGGCAGTAGAGCAATTCAGGATGATTAACGATGTCACCCTTGGGCCTCCATAGGCACACACTCAAGTGCACACTTCTACATACGTGTCACCCACATGTGCATGTGTACACACACCTACACACGCAAAAAAATGCATATGATCAACATATTACTAGGGCCCCTCACTGGCTTAGAAGGGATCTATGATCCATTAATATTCCATACATTTATCTCTGCCTATGATTTTTATTTTCCTACATTGGAAGAGTTGACTAGAATGAAAAACTGTGATTTTCATTGTCCTTATGGAGAAAAGGCTTTCTTGAAAGCTGACGGTTAAAACGAACTGAATATCCCATAGCTCGAGCATTTTCAGACCCTATTTCGATGGGCACTTGGCTAGAAAGAGTAAAAGTTTAGAGTAAAAGTTTCTGTTGATATTTCTAACTGAAAGATCTGCAGAGCAGCAAAAAGAACAAAATGGAAAGGCCACACCGTATTGTAAAGTTAGCAAAAAGCAAGAAAGCTTGGTCCTGTGAGATCTAGTTGGGCCATTAAAGTATCTAATGGTCTGATATCATATTTGAAAGTCAGTGATAGTTTATGGCAGACATTAAATTGACATAACCCACTGAAACTGTCACATGGAGAGTGACAGCAGAGAGGCCTGCTGACAGACGTGTGACTGTTGTTTGTGAAGTGACCAGGCACCTTTTCCTGAGATTCACTATTGCTCATATTTCTTCAGCTAAGGGTCCAGTCACGTGCTAAGATTAAAACTAAATCTCCCCAGAATGCTGAGAAAGTAGTTAGGAACCATATTAGAATGTCAAAATTTTTCTGGCCTTGCTTTCTCTGTACCTATGAAGAAAAGAGGAAAAACAAACAGGTATGCATACCTCCTTGTGTGGAAATGCTCATACAGTGCAGAGCAGACTACCAAAGCAACTACCTTTGAACAAGTTGCCCTATGAAATGCAGGGCATATTATACCGGATGTTGTTATAGATCCACACAACAATCCTTCAGGTTACAAATGAGGCAATGGAGGCGGGAAGACAGTACCCAAGATATACAGCTAAGAAATGTGGGGCAGAGACTTGGACCACATTAGGAGAGATGTTCTTTCTACTGTACCACATCATCTGTTTTGATACGTCTCTGAGGCTAGGTTTCTGCAGGGAGATTTGCTAAGAATGCTAAAATTTATTTCACATTCAGTTTAGAAGATACTTAGCACTAGAATCTCCTTTGCTAGGAAACAAAACCTCAAAGTATAGAGCTACATTATGAGGTACAATACTTTATAGTACAATGTCATGATGTACTAACTCATGGTATTTGTCAGGGACACTTACTACAATTCTTCTTTCCTGACCCTCTGTTGACTTTTTCTTCTGTGTGTCATTCTTGACCACAGTTGGGCTTCTGCACTTTCTTTAAGTACCAGGCATGCATGACACACTGTTTGGCTTTTATAGTGCTAGTCATCTGTGTTCGAGCTAGCAAAGCTAACTATTACTCAACATATGCCAGATATTTTGACAAATGATAATACAAGACAAGGCTCCCAGAAATTCATATATATTAGGCAAACTGGGATGATACATATGATGAACTAAATGACATTACCCTTGTTTTACATTTATGTCTTATGTTCACACATGTGCATATGTACAAGTCAGAGGACAATTTATAGGTGTTGGTTTTCTCTTTCTACCATGTAGGTTCTGAAACTCAAACTCAAATCATCAATCACCTTTACCTATTCAGCAATATTGACAGACCAATATTAATGTAGATGGTTATATCATAAGGATAGCACTTTGGAGGATGAGGCTTCTGAGAGATGGGGGGGATGGAAAAGCAAGTTTCCTCAAAGGGTTGATATTTTGATCTAGGCTCCCAAATTAAGTGTGATTGAGCAGAACAGCAAGAATAAAGTAGGACATTGATGGAAGGGAAAAAAATTATTTAATGCTAGATAAAAATGCTGGAGTTTAAGTGAGATTGGCAGGGTGTTCGACAGTAATCGCCCCGGCAGAATGAAACAGGGTATTCATGTGGGTGATTTAGAGAGGTACCAAGTGAGGCTCATTAGACAGAGTCAGGTAGCTTTAGACATTGAACACCCTAAAGAATTACCCATCCTTGCTGTTAGATATGAGACAAGGGGGACCACTTTAGTATCATGAACAAGTAGAGCACTCCAAGTGAAGTTTTACAAAAACTAATAGGGTGTCAGTATTTGGATGGCATGAAGATCATTTACAAGGCTAATTCACTAGACACTCAGCTGTGGTACCTGAAATGAGAGGCTTAGCAAGGAAGGAAATCAACCAATCACACGAAGGAAGCATGACGGGGAGAGACTATGTGTGCTGGGTGATTGGAAGGTGGCAGGCTGGCCTGATGGCACAACGAGTCTAAGGCCAGCCTGGCACCATAATGAGTAGACAAAGAAATGAAAAGAAGGGCAAAGATGAAGAAAATATGCAAAATTTTTGAGCCTCATTCATCAAACAAGTGAAAGTGCCATTGATAAAAACTGTTCTGCTTGCATAATAATCTACATGGTTCTAATAAAACCAGCATCTTTAAATTCACTGAGACATCGTCATAGCTTGAAAAGATTGAAATTGTGACTAGTGAGTGCCATGGGCCTTATAATCCTAGCTACTCAGAAGGTTGAGGCAGGAAATCATAAGTTCAAGGGCAGCCTGGGCAACTTAGTGAAACCAGCTCTTGTATAGAAGAATGAAAAAAAAAAAAAAAAAAGAACTTAGCATGTAGCTCAGCAGTGGAGTACTACAGAGGAAGGAAGGAAGGAAGGAAGGAAGGAAGGAAGGAAGGAAGGAAGGAAGGAAGGAAGGAAGGAAGGAAGGAAGGAAGGAAGGAAGGAAGGAAGGAAGGAAGGAAGGAAGGAAGGAAGGAAATTATGTTAGGTATTTCCTCCTGTATGTTGGGTATAGTCATCTTGTTATTGTTTTTGTTTTGTTTTCCGTGTATGTGTGTGGAATGTACACACATCTTTTGCACATGAGTGGACATCCTATGTGCATGTGTATGTACACAAGTGCATTGAGTGTGTGTGCCTGTGGAGGTCTAAGGGTGGGATCAGGACTCATCCTCATTTGCTCTTCTACCTTGTTGCTTTGAGGCTGGGTCTCTCGTTAAACTTAGAGCACCACCAGGGCTGGCCTGGGTGGCCAGCTTGCTCTGGGAATTCCCAGGCTCCACCTGGCCAGAACACCAAGATATTTTTATGTAGGATCTCCAGATCTGAACTCAGCTCCTTTTGCTTGTGAGACAAAGGCTTTAACTTCTGGGTCATCTCCTCAGCCTTTTTTTTTTTAATTGTGTTTGTACACACATGTACATGTGAGCATGTGTACACTTAGGCATGCACCTACTGCAGCATCAAAGTCAGTTCTCACCCTTCATGTCATCAAGGCGCTTAGCACCTCTTGTTTCTGCAGCCGCACAGCATGCTATAGGTTAGCTGGCCCTTGAGCATCTGACTGATTCTCCTGACTCCACCTCCCACCTTGCCATACACATTCCACCACACCCCACATTTTACAAGAGTTCCAGGGCTTGAAGCTCTCCAGGCTTGTGGGACAAGGGCTTTAACTGGCCAAGCCAGCTGCCTTGCCCCATCATCTTTATTCCTGGTCAATGAGCTTCTTCATGGCTTTTTTATCAACCTCACTTTTCTGGGCAGCATGATAGTTACCAGCAAATTCTGAGCACGTGATCAAAAGAAAAAGAAATCAAATAAGTGTCCGACTCTAAAAAATGAATAGCATTGTGAACTGCACATGATTCAGTAAAATAGAATACCCTGACCCTCTTACTATAGTGTATGGGCCATAAACTGTCATTAGTTGCACTAAGGAAAGAAATGATAAAAATGTTGTATAAAAATAAATATTAAGAGACAGTTTTGTTCTTTAAAATTCCAGATAGCATGATAATATGTCAAATCAATAAATACTGCTAGAATATTACAGAAAATAAAACTCCTTAGATATACTCTATCAGCATGTTAAATTTTTCACTTAAATTGGAAGCTTTAAAATACTTTTAAGATGGGTTCTTCTTTGATTTTCTAAACATTTCCCCCTCTGATATTTATAATATTAGTTTGCTTACAAACGCCCATAATAAGTAGCAAATTGTAGCTCATCCATATTCCAATTCTTTAAAATTTCAAAATATAAACTTTAAATTAATTAACTAATACCAGCCAAAAGGCATTTAAACATGTAGAACTAAAAAATCAACTTGGTGAATTTTCTATTACCAATTAAAAGATCAGAGAAAGTGACTATCATAAGCCTGTGAGTTAGAATCAATTAAAGTTGAGAAAGAAAATTATAAAGACTTGACTCAGCACTTCTTAGTGACTTAATATTGAAAAACCAGGCAGGCACAGAAATACCATATCCTGAGTCTCTCTGTCTGGCAATAATCTAAACAGTCTTCATGGTTACCATGAAATGAGTGATTATGCTTTTATATATAAAGGTAATTGGTTATGCCTCTCCTAATGCTTTGTGCTAAGGGCTAAGACACAAGTTTGCAATGGAAAGGATAGAAAGTTTTGGCGGAGTCTGTTCTCTGTGCTGTGCTTTGCAAGTATTTCTCCCGTCCGAGACGGCTGCATTATGACAAAATAAATGAGCAGGCCCAGCTGCACTTGCCACGGAATCTGTGTCCAATCAGATAAGGCTGTGGGGAAGACGACTTGATAATCGAGGTGATTTAGGACATCCAGGCTGAGTTAAGGATCAAGGCTCAGTGCCCAAAAGGTGCTTAACTTAAGCTCGGCTGCTTTGGTCTTGTTGCCATCAATCAAAGTGGTAATGTTTTTAATTCTCCTGAAGCAGCCAAATCTCAGTCATTCATTCACCCAGGATGCTCTCTAACACTTGTCGCTAAGCACGGATTCCCCCAAAACATGCATTTTGCAGGACCCCAGCATCGCGCAGCCAGTTGCAGACGGGTTTCAGTCATTGCAACCTCGCATGTTCACACTAGATGTGTGTAAAATCTCACCTGCCCAGTTGTCGCAGCGTGCCTGTCTCTTGCTGTTTTGGGGGAGAGTGGAAAGCTGCATCTGGTGCACTCCGTCAGGAAACTCTCCAGACCAAATGACTTGACTCAGCCTCCTATTGCACGCGTGCCACCAGCCTGCCAACTAAGACTTTCCAAACTCATCTTTTTTCCTGTTTCGATACTACAGAGGCAACGCTTCCTACTTCAGTGAGGCTGAGTCTCAGAAGCAGCCCTCGCTTCCAGGTGAGGCTGTGCCGCATGAAGTTTTTCCAGGTCTATCTCCTGCCATTCTCTGGAGAATGGTTCCAGAGGGGAATTCTTTTCTCTGAGACCACATGTCCTTCCAGACAGTAGAGTTCTGTGCAAAATGACAGCTTTCACTCAACTTGACTTTGAATGCATAGTAGTGGACATCTGTAATCCGTGCATTTTGGAGGTAGAGGCAGGTGGATCGATAGTTCAAAGCCAGGCTGAAAAAGAGAGGAAGGGAAGGAGGGAGAGAGGGACGGATGGACGGGCGGATAGACAGAAGAAGAGAAAGACAGAGAAAGAAGAAAGATAGAGAAACAAAAAAAGAAAGAGAGGGGTTGGAGAGGTGGCTCAGGGGTTAACCCTCTGCCTTGCAGGTGGAAGGTCCTGAGTTTGGATCCTAGACCCCACGTATAGATGCCGGGCGGAAGCGGGGGGCAGCCTGCATTTCTGGTCCTGGTAGGGCGGAGCCTGTGAATCCTAGGGCAGAGTAAATAAGGAGGAGGTGGAGGTGTCCGTGGTGGTTCCGGAATTCGCCTGTGGTTCTACATACAGACACACACACACACACCCCACATGCATATGTAGTAAAAGAGAAATCTATGTTATTTAAATAGCTTAGGACACTATAAATTGCTGATGCATCAGCAGAAATAAACAAATGTAAAAGTATTCAGGCCTTCTTTTCCTTCACTTTTCAGGAAGTGAATCAGGCCTTAGTTAAGAATAATCACGACTCACATACATTATAGAACTGTAAGAAAAAAAGATATATTGAAATGTCACAGGAGACAGAACAAAAGCAACTATTCAGAGTAGTTTATTCTTGCTGAGTATGTATTATGGTCTGAGCTCTATTCTAAAGACTGCACATCCCTGTCCTCGCAGCATCCTATGAAATGTCTATTATTATTGTCACCTTTACCAATAAGGAATCTGAAATACAAGTTAGGTAGCTTAACTAAGACCACACATTTAGAAAGTGGTGAAAATTACGATCCAGATCCAGACAATGTGGCCCCAGCCACTGTCCAGGTGACAGGTATTCTTGGCTACCATGAAGTCAAGAAGGAACGAAATAGAGATGCCTCTCCAGCATCATGTCTTTCCAGTGAACCCACAATGATGGAGCTGGAACTTTGTCACTCTTTATGCATATAAAGGGGAACACGGGGGCTGAGGAGATGATTCAGTTAGTAAATTGCCTGCTGGGTGAAGACCTGAGTTGGGGTCCCCAGTACCCGTGTAAAAAGCATGCACTTGTAACTCCAGCTTTAGGAAAACTAGACAGTAGGTCAGCCAGACTAGCCAAATTGGTGAACTCCAAATTCAGATAAGAGAGAGAGACTCAGTCTCAAACAATAAGACGGAGTGCCATGGGAAATACACCAGAATTTGACTTCTGTCCTCCATGGGCACATGCACACACCACACTCAGAAAATAAATAAATAAAAATGGAAAAGAACTCGAAGCAGTAAAAATTGTTTCATTCATTTCTAACTTAATAATAAAATACTACACCATTATTAGAATTACAATGCTCACATAGAGTTGGGTTTATGCTACATTATTTAGCTGTTCTCATATAAAACAAATGAACACATGCATGTAGCTTTATGTGAATGTCTGACTGTGGAGAAGGATGGAAGGAAAGGAGAAAAAGAGACAGACATATAGCTTAGTAGGTTCCTGTCAGTTCCATCTTATGAGATGACCAAATTATTTGACCTGTTTTTAACTCTCTTTTTCCAAAAGGCAATATTTGCACATGGTCTACAATTGCATGGAACCCTAAAAGTTGTTCAGTATTTATATGGAGAATGACTTCTTTAATTCCAACAATGTGGCATGATTTGTCCATTCCTTTATGATACTGGTCTTGCCACTCCTTTTAGATAAATCAGACATAAAATGCGCCATACTGATTTATATTTATAAAATGAAGACACTGTATCTTGTCAATGTGTGTCTGTATCTCACCAAATTCATACACACGTCACAAGTGGCTCAGTTTTCAAACTTTGAAACGCTGAGACTGCCTTGTACACAGGAATGAATGATCTCATCTTACTGTTTAACCTTACAGTTCTGGAGCAGACAAGTAGCAGTATCAGTTGACTTTCTAGTTAAGATAGAGCAATGAAGGTGCTGCATTTCTTCAGGGTAAAGATTCTCAAAAAGAAAAGCGATGGGTCAACAGCAAGTAAGGCGCCAGCTCGCAAATCTGGCAGTTCAATCCCTGGAGAGCCACATGGTGGAAGAAGAGAACTGTCCTTTGAGAGTACTGGTAGAAGTACCAGTGCACCATGGCTTGTTCTCTCTCTCTCTCTCTCTCTCTCTCCCTCTCTCTCTCTGTCTCTCTCTCTGTCTCTCTCTGTCTCTGTCTGTCTCTCTCTGTCTCTCTCTCTCTCTCTCTCTGTCTCTCTCTCTGTCTCTCTCTGTCTTCTCTCTCTCTTGCTCACTCTCTCTCATAAAGCATTTTTTAAAAATGAGAACTCCTGGGCAGGAGAGATGGCTCAGGGTTAAGACTCTGTCTTGAAAGCAGAAAGTCCTGAATTCAGACCCCAGGTCCCACATAAAAACCCCAGACTGAAGCAGCAGGCCGATCCTGGTGAATGGAGCCTGAGAAATCCCAAAGCGAAGCAAGAAGGAGGTAGAAGCAACCTAGGATGATTCACACGGTCATACTGGTCCTCCACAGGGACACACAGTGCCCTCTGACACATACACACACACACACACACACACACACACACACACACACACACACACAAAATATTTTAATTAAAAACGATAACTTCCTATGATCATATAAGTATAAAGTTGATGATATTTTAAGTCACTGGAAAAATATGTTAGAGATAACCTTCCCCTAAAATGAACTGTAATAAACTTCCTATCTGTGAGTCAGGGACTATGTATTAATGACCTTGAATAGAGCTGAAAGAAGGATTTGGAGAGCTTGTTTGTTTTAGCATCGGAGCATTTTGCCTCCAAGGATAATTTTTTTTTTAATCTGTGCTCATACAAACTTAATAAGTACCCTGGTCCCCTCCCTCCTTCCACCCCTTCCTGGACCCCTTGCTCCCTCCCCCTTTTCCCCTTCCTATCTCCCAGTGCCTCCTCCCCCCCCCCATCCCTGGAGCATCCTTTAATGTGTATGTCAAACTTTCCTCTGGGTCCTCCTCTCTGATGAGGTATAAGGACTCAGTGGCATTTCCTAGAACTCTTTCTTGTGTTCCCCTAAGTATAGGAACACTATCGTGGCTGTTAATCCTTAGCTTCTAAGGATCCTAGCGCCTTTAGTCCATGCTAGACTTTGAGGGGTCAATAATGTGTTGGTCATTGCGCAGGTCATGCAAAGTCCTGTTACCTCCAAGGATAATTTATTTTTAAGAATGGTTGTTAATAGCCAGCTGACTTCTCAGCACCAGGCCAGGGAGGAGAATATCATGAACTCAGTAATACTTACTAGCAGAGACTTCTTGCCTGAGATCCCATTCTTTTTGCTCATTATCACATATACTGTCTTGTGGCCATGTGAGTCTGTTATTTCTAACTGCCACTGCGCCCAAGGGTCCCACCGCATGATGCTTACGTATGGTCCTCTTTACAGCAGCAATCCAGCTCACAGGTACTACCTGGCAACGGATCCAGTCACAGGAGATCTGTACGTTTCTGACACCAACACCCGCAGAATTTACCGCCCCAAGTCACTCACGGGAGCAAAGGACTTGACTAAAAATGCTGATGTGGTGGCGGGGACCGGAGAGCAGTGCCTCCCCTTTGACGAGGCCAGGTGTGGTGACGGAGGCAAGGCCGTGGAGGCGACGCTCATGAGCCCCAAAGGTACCGGCCCTTATCATCTGGAGGCTTTCTACTTATTTATTTTATAAAAAGAGGGAGCGGAAGATGGAAAACGCAGTTCCTGCTGACCGTGTTGAAAGCTGAGTCCAATATCTTCAACTGTGTTCTGGAAAGCTGTTTCACATCTAGTGTTTTAAAAACCATTTAGCATGAAACCACCAGAGTGCTAAGTTGATTTTCCAGTAAATGTAAGGTTCTCAGGCATTTTGTGTTTATGATTATCATAGTACTTTCTTCTCAGCTTTTTGCAAAGAATGAAGCGAGCACTCCGCATTATTCAGGTCACATCCTGTTCAACTTAGATTCCTTCATTGTCCTGGAATTTCTGTCATGAATGAGCCCCGGGCCTCTTTAAAACCATCACTAAGCAACCCTGTTAGCTCTCGCCCACTTTGGAGCTGTTAAACTTTTGTCTCTATGCCATGGGAAAAAGTGCTTGCTGTGACGAATTTTTGGAGGTAGCAGGGGCTAAAATCCTATGTGATAAAAGCTTTTAAACCAGTCAGGATTGACACCTCACTCAAGTATCATGCCATTCATCACAATGGTTTTGGTTTTTTTTTTTTCTTTTTGGCTTAGGGACTTTTATGGTTTGGTTTGTTTTTCATTATAGCTAGTGACTATTATGTGAACAAGGACTAGGAGAAAGTATTTGCTGTACTGAATTATTCATAACAGCAAATTTCATTGCAACAAGGTCAACAAAACACTAACCTTGACTTGCATCTGTTTTTGTTAAAATACTACGACGAGGAGTTGACCGTGACAGAATTTGAACCTGTTTCTATAATATACAGGCTACAGTATAATTGTAAATATTATTATTTTATATTTAAGACATGCAGGTATTCCCTCCATGACTCACGCACTTACTGAAGATATCTACAATTCGGATTCCGTGATGCATTTTTATTTGCATAAATGTATTTGTATCATAAATGCCTGAGCTGGTTTTCATTGTGGTTGTTTCTTTTTTGTGTGTGTTGTTTCTAACGCCTTAGTGATTGGGAGTCTTACCTGCTATCTACCCCCTATGTTATTCTTGGAGCTAAGTGTTGAATTTAGTCGAAGTTGATGTAATAACAGTATAATCCATTAATCGTTTTGTTAAAAAAAATTAGTAACACTTACCTCTCTTGGTCAAAGGAATGGCAATTGACAAAAATGGATTAATCTACTTTGTTGATGGAACCATGATTAGAAAAGTGGATCAAAATGGAATCATATCAACCCTCTTGGGCTCCAACGACCTGACATCGGCCAGACCTTTAACTTGTGACACTAGCATGCACATCAGTCAGGTAGGCCCATGTAACCGTTACTCTTAACTGTTGCTGCAAGAGAGCACCCAAAGTCAAATAACTTAAGGGAGAAAAGGGAATTTATTCACCTTAGAGTTCCAGAGGGGTCGATACAGTCTTTCACAGGTGGAGGCGGCATGGCTGGTGGCTGAAGTTGGCGGCTAAGTCTTGGCAGACATCCACATAGCCAGAATATTCCTGGAGAGTCTCTCCTCTTCCCAGTCTACCTGGTGCACTACTGGGAGGTTCCAGTGAGATCTGGGGCGGTTCCCATGGGATCTAGGGCTGGTCTTTGTATTGTAAATGTGTTGATATGGATAATCTCTTCAGGGGATCACAGCTGATCTTAGTTGATGCCAGGTGTGTCAAGTTGACACCCAGGATTAACTCTCACAGGCAGACACCAAGCCAGAGTGTTGGTTGACTGGGTGCACTGGGAGGAGATTGTGGTAGTGCCGTGTTAAACCTTACCTCTCAGTGGTTAAAATTCAGCTGTGCCATTTACATGTCGCTCAGGAGCTAATACAAAGTTCTGTGTCTCGGTAATTCTGCACTCAATAAATTCAGCGAGATATGGAACAATTATCCCTAAAAATTGCTAAGCATTTGTAACAAAATACCCGGGAAGCAGTGGCATGCCGATATCCCAAAAAGAACAAAACAGCTTAACTCTATAATCTTTTGATTGCCGGGACTCCTTGAGCACAAGCGACAACCCGCTACGATTAGTCCTGAGGGGCTCATATTTAGAATTAGGAACTTAACTATTGGCCTGATTGAAAACACAATAGAATACTAATGTATTCATAACCTAGAAACCGCCGGCGTTGGCCATTATTGGTGTAGGAAGAACACGCGTGCTCATATTTCCGCGATATCTGTGGGCTCGCTGCATGGAAGTTCATTTGCGCTTCAGCATTAACTAGCAAATCTTTCCATGCACTGCATTTTTAAGTAAGACATTATTTCCTGCATTTGTCTCCACTCAAAAATTTGAGGTTTATTTTACCATGGCTATTGAAAAAAAATTTGAAAAGAGTTTATCAAATTAAGGCTAATTCCCCTGAATGATCTAATTTATTCGTTGGCAAATTAACTGCAATACAGTAACTAACCAGCCTATTTCTTTGTTTATTAAGGTTCGTCTGGAATGGCCCACCGACCTTGCTATTAACCCTATGGATAACTCCATTTATGTGCTGGATAATAATGTAGTTTTACAGATCACTGAAAACCGTCAAGTGCGCATAGCTGCCGGCCGGCCCATGCACTGCCAGGTCCCAGGCGTGGACTACCCCGTGGGGAAGCACGCCGTTCAGACCACACTGGAATCAGCGACGGCCATCGCCGTGTCCTACAGTGGGGTCCTGTACATTACTGAAACTGACGAAAAGAAAATCAACCGCATCAGGCAGGTCACAACGGATGGGGAAATCTCCTTGGTGGCTGGAATACCTTCGGAGTGTGATTGCAAGAATGATGCCAACTGTGACTGTTACCAGAGCGGAGATGGTTATGCCAAAGATGCCAAACTGAACGCACCCTCTTCCCTAGCCGCCTCTCCTGACGGCACGCTGTACATCGCAGATCTGGGGAACATTCGGATCCGTGCTGTGTCAAAGAACAAGCCTTTGCTTAACTCTATGAACTTTTATGAAGTCGCCTCTCCCACTGACCAAGAGCTCTACATCTTTGACATCAATGGCACTCATCAGTATACTGTGAGTTTGGTCACCGGAGACTACCTTTACAATTTTAGCTACAGCAACGACAATGACATCACTGCTGTAACTGACAGTAATGGCAATACCCTTAGAATCAGAAGGGACCCAAATCGGATGCCAGTCCGGGTGGTGTCTCCAGATAACCAAGTGATATGGTTGACCATCGGAACCAACGGATGTTTGAAAAGCATGACTGCCCAAGGCCTAGAACTGGTTTTATTTACTTACCATGGCAACAGTGGACTTTTAGCCACCAAAAGCGATGAAACTGGATGGACAACATTTTTTGAGTAAGTAGATAAAAATTGCTCTCAAATTATAGAATATTGTGGCATCATTGTGTAGAGTAATAATATCATCTTAAGAATAGGAAGGAAATATGTCCTTGAGGACCTACTTGCGGGGCGGGGGGCTCTCTCCTGAAACAGGAAACCTGAAACATGCACCTTGAAAGAGAACCATCCACATGAAAATCCCCTAAGATTAAATTTCATTGAGCTTCATGGTAAATATACTTCTCCTTGGGAACTGACATTTTGCTTCAGGCAGAATTAACAGATTAGCAGTAGACCTTTCAAGAAAGCGACCCTAGCTTCAGTTTTTGGCATAAATCCTTTGGGTTTGGATTTGCCCAGTTACTAAAGCTGATGGTGGTGAGAGCAGTCATTGAAAGAAAACTGGAAATATTTACAGTGATCTTCACTGGTGACTTTAGTATAGGGAGCACTTATTAACTTTTTATAATCAGTTACTGGAGAATATAAACTACACTTTAAAGAACTTTACAAGTAAATGCAAATCAGGCCTGTTGGTCATCATTTGAAAGCACATGGAAAGGTAAGAGACTTACTCAACCAGAGCTATCCGCTACACGCATGGAATCGTCATCCCCACGGGATGCCATGAATTCACATTGTATAAGGTCAGGGAGAGTGAAATGAAAATTAGCTGTTGTATATTTTATGGTGTGTGCACTCTGGCTGCAAGTGCATGTGTAAAATCATTTTCTGTTGCTTGTTCACTTGACTAACGTTGCTGCGCGAGACAGGAGGGGAAGTCAGATGCGCCCAGATCACATGTTGACAAATGCAAAACAGTCCTTGGGATGAATACTGAGTTCCTTAGTGAAAGCTTTACAATGATACACTGAAGTGAAAGTATATTCTCTAGGAGCACACCTCTACAATTACAATGAAAGTTGTTGGAAAAAGTCATTCAGTACACAAATATTTTCCATACAACTTCTCTGGCATGGATCTTATGCATAAAACGTAGTTCTCTTGCAGCTCAAATTGCTTTTCTTTTTTGACAGATTCCCTTTTAATAAAATGAATGTTACGCAGCAGCATGATTTTGTCAGAGTGGAACAAACCTTTTCAATTGAATTACATTAAAATTCCATCCTTAACATTCCTTCTGCTCATTTCAAGATCGCAATAGGAAGGGAATAAATTGAAACTTACTGGAAAGGACTTCCTTTCAAAGTGATCGCAGGTTCTGTTGCCAAAGAGGAGACAGAAACAGATAGAAAGTGCAGCTATCACGTAAGTCCAGCCAGGAGAGCTGCTGTCATTAAATGTTCGCCAGCAACTGCTGGTAGGGTTTTGCTCTAGTTTGAAACAGGAGGAAAAATAAAGGAAACAAGCTAGTCAAGGGCCATTTTTGAATGCTTCTTTATTTGCTCCAAGATCTGACTCAGAAATCCACCATATGGGTTACTGACCAATACACACATACTTGCAACATGCACAGTAGTTCATGCAGAACCTTCACACTCAAGAAGCTTGGGAAATTAGAGAAATGGACATTCTATTAGTGGAGTGGATATGAAATAGGTTAAACTAATTTGGGATTTTTTTAACAAAAATGGTAGTACACGAAGACATCCTTCTCTATTAAAAAAAGAATAGCCTTTGAGAATTTCAACCATTGGAGGGCACCAAAATGCTAAAATCAGGGTCAGGTTGGTAGCCAATCCTGTGAACATAATGGGAAAGCATTGTGCTAATACATCTACCACCATTTTCCCACTAATGCAAATCATTACACATCATTATTTGAAATGTAACTGTTAGAAGGTATATATACAGAAAGGGCAGAAAAACTAACTGTTTCCAGGAAAAGTTATTTAAATATTTAGCTACATGTATGTATATATAAACAAAGATATCTTAAGAATAGTCAAACAAAAGTATTTGTAAAATAACTGTTTAATAAAAATTAACAAAAATAGTAGTAATTTACAAAGCATTTGAGACCAGGAATAGTAGCATACCTAAAATCTCAGCATTTGGGAAGCTGAACTAGGAGAGTTGAGAGTTCAAGGCCATTCTTGGCGATACCATGAATCCAAGGTCAACTTAAACTATATCATAAGACCTCTGTTTCAAAAATACAATAAGCAAGAAATCAATAAAGCCATATTTTGTTACTTTTCCTCTACATATCTTCAACAAAGACATAGTTAAAAATTGCTAAGAGAAGCATGTACTGGTTTTGAAAAGATACCTGAAAGTAGAGCACTTTACCTAAGGAATTGGGAATTGTTATGTCAGGAAGACAAATGATTTCCCTTGTCATTGTGATTCCATACATTTCTCAAAAGGGGACAGTCCTGCCACAGGGTCAGAACCTGTGGACACTTTCTAAAGTTGGGTTACCAAAAGCAAAGGGTTGGCCCTCTTTGGGCCTCCAGAAACATTCTCAAAGAACAGTATGTTCAATCCTTGGTGGAAAATGGGCAAATCCAGTCCCTGCCTACCTCTACTTGGCACAGCCTCAGCCACAGTGCTCCTACTTACTGTATCTTGGCCCAAACAGGTAGCCAATGTGAGCAAACAGTTAGAGACAGAGGGACCTCAAAATCCCTGTCACATCCCCTGTTTTGTCATTGTTAGTGAGCTGGCCCACTCCCAGAATATCACAATGTCTCAGGAATGTTTCCCTTCACATTTTTTTGTAGTACAAATGTAAGATTTAGACATATACAAAAGCTTGGCAAATTCATAAAGAAAGCATTTGACAGGTTTCATAAATGCTAGACTTTTACCAAAACCACATGCAGATTAACAAAAATCAGCACTTTCAACCACAAAACACCCGTTTTCTGTTCACTTTTACCATACCAGAGCTGATACACGCTGATAGTCATCTTTCTTTCTGCATCAATACCTTACACAAAGAAATCAAGCCTTTCATTTGTTTACAGCCAGCTCTAGCCTAGTGTCTAAAAAGGCTTAAGATTAAAGATGATATAAAATGAAACAGATGGAAGAAGACTCAGAATCAATTCATTTGCCCACTGATAAGTACACAGCTACTGTAGTTCTTGCCAGCGATATTTTCAAAGTAGAGTGACTTCAAATGACTTGTCTTACATGTTTCCGTTATATTATATTTGTTTTAGCGCAGACTTTAGTTCACCATTAGCACATTGCAGTATCAGTGTGAGTCCAAAATGCAACATGAAAATATTTTTTTAATTCAGGATGTCATCTTGATAGCTCCCACAAGTCCTGAAAATGTCACTGTACACACAGAATTAGCCTAGTAGCTGTATGTTGAGTGAAGATGAGAGAATAAGCCATAGTTGTAGTCATTTATGCCATCTGGAGCTGGCTCTCACCAATGTTCCACTGAAAATACTATACTTGCTCTCCTGCTTTCTGAGAGAGTTCAAACCTTTGCACTGAGAGTTAAAGCAAAAATATTCATTTCTGTTGCCCATCTTTTGACATGTTTGCCCAACATTACATGTTTGCTCATTTTCTTCATGAGAAGAACATCCTCAGTTGACTTTGTCTAATAATTAACAGGGAAAAGTAAAGTCTTCTTATGGATAACACTTCATTCTGAAATATTGGTCTTAAACATTGCCATGTAGTGAGCATGATGGTGATTCAGGTCTAGGGGTATTAAGTGGGGAACTAGAGACATGGCTCAATGGTTAAGCCAAGCAAAAGAACCTGTGCTTGGATCCCAGATCCCATATAAAAATATCTAGGACGATTCCCGAAGTCACCCTTGGGCCTCCACAGGGACACACAGTACTCCCTGATACACTCAGACAGAGAAAGAGAGAGAGAGAGAGAGAGAGAGCACTCATGCATGCAAACAAAAGAATTACTAATGGAAAAAAATGGTTGAAAATATTTACATTATAAAATACTACATTGTAAAACAGAAAACAGAACCAGAGACCCTGGCTCTGAATAGCTGGGACCCCAAAAGAGGCAAGTGACCACATGTGATGTTAGAAGTTAGAGTCCTCAGAGGAACAGTAGAAAGTCTTGAATATTCGGAAAGCACATTTAAATTTGAAAAGTTTAGAGACAAGTATAAAAGACAGGGAGAGAGAAGAGAGAATCTCTATCATGATTCATAAGAGACATGGCTATTTCAGATGTGCCACTAGAACACAGTAGCTGAGCTCTGAGTTGAATCATTATTAATTGCCAAGTAGCCAGACAGTAGAAAGAAGACCCCAATAACTAGTGAGGCCCTTTACATCATGATACTGTGACAAGTCTAGTTGGATGCCTGAATCTTAAAACTGTCGCCATGCATTGCAGTCTCTTAGCTGAAGTAATTCTAGAGAGACCACAAAGATCTCACCTGCTGAAAATTTATTATTTAAAAAGCTCATACCCGGATTGAAACTGCAATCCTTACACTTGAATGCACACAAAAGCAAATCCAGTGTATTAAAGTGGGCAATAGAATAAATTATTTACTAGTAAATGGCATTTCACAGTTCTCCGCTTGCTTGCCTGCATAAAATACAAACCGTTTGGGCATATCCAGAGGCTCCTCTTCTGGGCGAAGAAGACAAAGCAGGAAAAAAGAAAAGGCAATGAATTCTGGTTGATACGAACACACTCATCAGCGGGTTTGTGGCAGTTTTTCCTGTCTTGGGATTTTGAATATTTGGAGCTGTGGATTTGTGGATCTGACGGGTGGGCTTTTGTGAGCTATATTCAGATTTGCAGAGCAAATAAATGAGTTTCAGCTTTCCCCCGTTTATGTAGGTATATATGGGTCTCTGGCTTCTCATTTGGGTGCTTTATTGTCCCTCATCCAAGCTTTGCAATTTCACAACGAGCTTCTGAACCATTTCTGTATAATGAACTTAACTCTGCGCCCATGGCAAACCCACGACCCTCCCAGCAGCTGTTCTGATACCCCAGGGGAATGTGGAAGAAGTGCCTCAGAGGAGGAGCAACTGGGGAAAGTGATGTCCGGGCTATCCTGAGAATGCTTCTAATTCAAAACAGTGTAGAGAAGGCACAGACCTGGTAGCAACACTCAGTGATAATTATTCCAAATTGGAAAAGATGCATCTGCAATCCATGGCAAGGAAACAGCTGGAATTGCCCAACAGCTGTGCAGAGCCAGGGGTCCCCTTCCACACAACTCGCTGCCAGTTGCTTCTGATGTAGGAGGCATCTGATGTAGGAGGCCTCAGAGAAGCCTCCCAATCCTGAAATCACAAGTCATTGTTATCTCTGCCCCAAAGCTACATTAAAAATAGCCCATTTTTGTAATCATGCCACTAAAAGTGCTACTGAGCTGCCCCCCACCCACCCATACACACTTCTTCCTTAATTTCTCATGTCCTTCCTTTCTTGGAAAAAAAAAAAAGCACTTAAAAAAATCAGGAATGCAAGTTAGGGCCAAAGCAATCATATTCGGACTTTACATGCCCTGCGCTATGTCCAACACACTATTGACCTCACAAAGTCTAGCATTTGGTAAAGGCACTAGGATCCTGGGAGGCAAGGGATTGACAGCCACAGTAGTGTTCCTATACCTAAGGGGAACACAGGAAAGGGTTCAGGGAAAGGCCACTGGGTCCTTGCACCTCATCGGAGAGGAGGACCCAGAGGAGAGTTTGGCATGCATATTAAAGGATGCTCTGGGGATGGGAGGGGGAGGCACTGGAGGATGGGGGGAGGGAGGAGGAGGGAGGGAAGGGAGAGCACAGGGGGATAGGGGATTGGAGGGAGGGGGACCGGTGTACCTGTTAGGTTTATATGAGTGGAAATAATAAATAAATAAATAAATAAATAAATAAATAAATAAATAAATAAATAAATAAAAATCAGGAATGATTGTTAAATTATACAGTGAGTTATCACTTAAAACCACAGGAAATTCTAATGTTGATTTCTAGTTTTGCTATTTAGTTTCATTGTGTAATCATTTTGCTTTAAATTTTTGACCAAACTGTGTATTCCCAGGGAATTGGTGAAAAATATGTAGGCGATATATGTCACTGTTGTCATTACAGACATTAACCTGCATGTTTTGTAACGGCAGTGCTTCTATGAGTAGTTGATGTTTTCCAACTCCTGTATATAATCTAGTTTTGGAAAAGTTTTAAGTTCAGTTTAAGTTTTAAAGGAGGAACAGAAACAGATTATTGGAGAAATCCCAGAAAAGCAGTAAAAAACAGTAATCAGATTATCAGATTTCAGGATATCAGCTGTGTTTGGGAACGTATTTCTAATATCAAAGTAACATCAACTTTGTGTTGATGTGTTTTCCATTTAGCAAGGTAATGTTCTGGATGTGCTCAATTGTTCCATAATGGTTCAAAAGTGAGTCGATGCTGCTTCCAAGTGTAGAACTCTCTCTTAAGTAATCATGTGTCTGTGAACCTCAGAGAGGTGCCACATCCACGAACATCATGTCCTCTCTTGCACAGCGATTGATTACCCAAAGGTCAGGCAGCACACACTAGCCACTTTAAATGAAAAGAGAAATGCTCACATTGGCCATACAAAATCACTTTCCGTTTTACAGTCACAGAACTGACAATTGGCAAGCTCATTCCCATGATAGCGAAATAAAAGCTTCTACAGAAACCCTGGATCCTGTCGCCTACCACTCAGCTTCCCAAGCGGTGCTAAACCCCTCCAAGCCTCTTGCCTGGGTGTACTCTGGATATCAGGAGGCTGCAGATGTCAACCTAGTGTGAACATAACAGTTTTCTTAATACTGACCAGAAGTCAAGGAGGGGCGATCTGAGAAGTTTAGATGGTTGGAGGTCCTATCCACGTGCATCGCCTGCACTTGAGGTTCCCTGCAATCCATCACTGCCCCCAAGTCTCATATTATACACTTATTACAGTTTAAAGCTGATTTCCTACACTTCAAGTTCATCCTAAAGATTGGTGAGTCTGTGGTTCTGAAACTGAGGAACCTTACACACACACACACACACACACACACACACACACACACACACACACACACACAGAAAACATCTGAGAAATATTGATGTGACGAAATACTGCTTTGTAGCTCTATCTTAAAAGGTAGGGGATTTTTTTTTCCGATTTAAGTGTATGTTAAGAATGGAAGTCTGACTTAGGCCTTTCAATTAAAAACAAGTGTAGGAAAATCAAAGACTGAAAGCTTTAGTTTATTTCAAAGGAGTAGCTAATCAATTAATTTAAGCATGTAATGAAAGTTAGTCAAGAATCAGCTCCAAGAAACATCATTCTGTTTCAAACTCAAAAGGGACAGATGGAGTCAGGTTCCAATCAAGGCCAATGTACAGCTGGTCTGAAGCTCATAATAAAATAGAAATCCCAAGAATATTGTAATGCAGAGAAGCAATATGGGCTTATAGAGTATCTAAAGTATCTAAATGCATTAGATGATTCCTAGAGAAAGCCAGGAAACATCTAGGATAACTAAACATGAAAATCTAAAGGAAGGCCCAGTGATTATGGACCCGTGATTGATCATTTAGAGCCAGTGAGAAGATAGAGTCAGTAATTCCTGTTCACTTGCATGTGTGTTGCATATTCAAGGAAACATGGCTTCATGTATGCATCGTTGACAATTAAGAGTTCTTTTTTGAATAATTTTGAGGCAGACCTCACTCTCCTTAACACAAAGATGCCCTCGCTGCACCCTTAGCCCCATATAGGAATGTTCAGCCCAACACCACCCTCCTGTGAGCACTTTTTGAACAAGCAGTTACACCACACCAAAGAGAAAGAAAAGCTTTTAGCTCAGGGAAATTTGCAGAAGAGGGGGCGGTAAGATTGTTAGAGCCTAAAGATGGGGAGAAGCAATGATATGCAAGATACTCCACACATGTTAGGGCCGAAGTAATCATAATAGGACTTTGCATGACCTGCACAATGACCAGTATATCATTGACCCCCCCCAAAGTCTAGCAGGGATCACAGGCACTAGGATTCTTAGAGGCAAGGGATTAACAGCCACAATAGTGTTCCTATACTAAAAGGGAACACAAGAAAGAGCTCTAGCCAATGCCACTGAGTCCTTACACCTTATCAGAGAGAAGGACCCAGAGGGAAGTTTGACATGCACACTAAAGGATGCTCCAGGAATGGGGGGGGAGCACTGGTAGAACTGGGAGGGAGGGGGGAAAGGAAGGGGAAAAGGAGGGAGGGAACAAGGGGGACAGGAAGGGGTGGAGGGAGGGAGGGGACGGGGTACCTATTAAATTTGTATGAGTAGAAAAAAAAAAAAAAAACCTTTTAAGTGTTGTTACAATGGCAACCTGATTAGCAAAACTGATAAATTACATCAACCACTTTAGGCTTAGGTCAGGTGAGGGCTTCATCAGTATCCTTTGGGTATCATGCGTGTCCTTCTTACCCACTACTTCCCAGATGTTGTATACTTACATGATGTCTCAGTACCATAGCAGCACCCCATTCTTTTTTTTTAAAGAATTCTGCTTTTTTTTAAATTTATTTATTTTTCTGCTCATACTAACGTAATAGGTACCCCTGTCCCCTCCCTCCCTCTACCCCTCCCTGAACCTCCCTGTTCCCTCCTTCCTTTTCCCCTTCCTCTCCCCCCTCCCTCCCTTTCTTCCAGTGGCCCCTCCCCCCATCTCTGAAGCATCCTTTAATGTGTATATCAAACTTTTCTCTGGGTCCTCCTCTCTGATGAGGTGTAAGGACTCAGTGGCATTTCCTAGAACTCTTTCCTGTGTTCCCTTAAGTATAGGAACACTATTGTGACTGTTATTCCCTTGCTTCTAAGGATCCTAGTGCCTGTGATCCCTGTTAGACTTTGAGGAGTCAGTGACATGTTGGTCATTGCGCAGATCATGCAGAGTCCTGTTATAATTGCTTCAGCCCTAACTTGTGTGGAGTATCTTGCATATCATGACTCCTCCCATCCTTGTGCTCTTGCAATCTTACAGCCCCCTCTTCCGCAAATTTCCCTGAGCTTCAGGATGGAGCACCCCATTCTTGTATCAAAATTGTCTTAGTTTCGTACTCTCTTTCTGTAATGAATACACGACTCAAACTATGTAGGGCAGCAGGCAGGTTTATTCCTGCTCACAGTTCTAGGTTACAGTTGATCATCAGGACAAAAGAGTGATACCGGCATTAGGAGCCAAGGACAGTGTCCACACCATATCCACAAGAAAAGCTAGAGATGGGCAAACCTCACTTGCCAGTCTGCCTAATCCAGCGAGTCCCGGCTCCATTCTACACACATGCCTAAGGAGTGGTCCCGCCCCACTACTGGCTGACTGAATCTTCCCACATCAACTAGATAATCTCTTATAGGCTCACTCAGAGACCTGCCTCGACTAAATAATTCTTCAAAGTCATGCCTAAAAGCTCAGATCTCAGTTGTCCAATTGACACTTGAATTGTCTGTGCACATTCAGTGCGAATATATTACGTGGCAGGTGCTGGCCTGAGATGAATGCAGAGCTAAAGACATTGCCGAGCTCAGCCTCCACTGGGCTCTCAACAGAAAATGAATACTTGTGAGTATGGTAAGTGCTGCAACAACTACTCAGGGGCTGGAGAGATGGCTCAAGGGTTAAGCCTCTGCCTCACAATCAGAAGATCCTGAGTTCAGATCACAGGTCCCACATACGCCAGAAGTGGAAATGGCAGCAGCCTGCACTTCCTCCATAGTGGGCAGAGCCTGGGAAATCCCAGAGCAAAGCAAAAAGGAGGTAGAAGCAATCCAGGACGATTCCCAAAGTCATCCTTGGTCCTCTACAGGGACACACAGTGCCCTCTGACACACACACGCGCGCGCACACACACACACAACACATAAATGAAATAAATAAATAAATAGATTCTTTTTTTTAAAAAAAAAAAAAAAAGACAGCTACTCAGCATAGTGTGCAGGTAGCCATGAGGTTCATCCAAATCAGACTGGAACTGGAGACCAGAATGAGGCAAGATATAGTCCTCAATGAAGTCACTGTCACACTCAGACTGAAGACCCAGACAAATGTCAGCGGAAGCAATAGAGTGTTCCAGGCCAAGACAAAGCAGAGCAGGGCAGGATTTGGAGGGAACATACAGAAGCAAGGGCCAGAGAATCCGCTCAGGAATTTGAGTTCAGGTCCCAGACTCCATGCAAAAATACTGGACAGCTACAGATGTAGCTTCTAATTCCTATCCTAGAAGGTAGAGACTAAAAACCTCAGAACCAAGTAATAAGAAAGTAGAACTATCTAGGATGATTCTCAATGTCACCTTTAGGGCTTCACAGACATACATCCTCAAGTGTCCTCTTCTACACACACACACACACACACACACACACACACACGCACACACAAAGAATGAAGGGCATGTGGGGACTGAGGAAGATGAGGATAGGGAGACATGGCAGAGGACCATAGTCCTCCATACACAGGACTTTTGTAGACATAGTAGGGAGCTAAACTCACTTTTGGTGGTGGCGGGAGGAGATCCAGGTTAAGTAGAAAAGGTATAATTAAAGGAGTTTATAGGAAAATATGGTAACTATGAAGAGATAAATTTAAGGCAGAAAAACAGGAGTTTGGGGGAGCAAAAAATGAAAGCTAGTAATAAGAGATGAAAGACTAAGTCTCACTAGGCGCTGATCACAAAACAGAAATAGGTTA
Source organism: Typhlomys cinereus (assembly GCA_023101885.1). Lineage (NCBI taxonomy): Eukaryota > Metazoa > Chordata > Mammalia > Rodentia > Platacanthomyidae > Typhlomys > Typhlomys cinereus. Next base: position 564,681 of record JALPQD010000401.1, read on the forward strand.
GTCATGAGATGAACAGGCAAGTATAACCGGAAGGCTGCATACAGGACACATGGAGGAAGGAAGATAACATCCCTAGTTTCCCGTAGCAGGCAACAAAATGATAGGGAACGACTAGACACGGACAGACCTGCACAGTTTTGTTTCGCTTGATACCATATCACATATGGTAACAAAGGTCTAGCTAGGACAAGCTTGGTGGTAGACACCTGCAATCCCAGTACTTGGTAGACTGAGGCAAGAAGATCATGAGTTCAAAGTCAGCCTGGGCAACTAAGCCAAACCCTGTCTGAAAGAAAGAAACAAAAAGGAGATAAAAAAATTAAAAACACTATGGTTAGAACTTAGGAGAAGTCAGTTGTAGAGGTATGGATGGATGTGGTGTGAGAGCTACCAGGAGAACTAAAGTTGTATGTGAATGAAATCACACTAGAAAGAAATGTAGATTTGGATACGAGTGGGTAGAGCACCATAAATAATCAACTTGTCGTCTAAGGATTGCCATGGCTTTTAGTGGAGACCGTGACAATGTGAATACTTCAGGATCCACTTTCTGGAGCCCTGCTGTTTCCATCCTCAGGTCTGCCTCCCCTCGGGCATACCCTCGCATTTAGTGCCTGCCTTTTTTTCACTCTTCTGCTCTTTAGCTGCCCTAGTTCCACCACTTCTCTGCCTGCCCTTGCTTCTGAAATCTCGCACAATACTCATTTTTCTCTCTTATAGTTTGTAAACAGGCGGCACTGAGTCACAATACCCTCTGATTTCTCCAGATCTCCCATGGCAGCCATTGTTTTCCTTCTTAGTCTTTGTAAGTCGCCCTACTTTTCCAAGCCACTGACATGTCAGTTCCTCCTGCCTCTTCCTTTCTGTTCTCAGCCTGTTATTTTTCTTTCTTTTCTGAGAAGCAGCATGATCGATTGGAAGAGGCTCTGGCCTGAACTAAAAACCTAGGTCCCAGCATCGATTTTTATCACTCCCAATTGGGTGACTTCGGGCAAAGCATACACCTCTCTACCCTTTGGTACCCTGACCTATAAAATAAAGTCAAAGATCTCTGCCTACACCATCTTCCCCGGCCTTTCTTAGGCCCTGTCAAAACTTACCCCAAAGAAACGTTTACATTATTAAAAGTTACATTTCCTTTGCTAAAATAGTTATATGTATATTACATCTCTGTCAAAGCTAGTATTGTTATGTTGCTAATCACAATCACAACTCATAATAATTAATGTATTTCTCTTTCCCAATGGGCTAGCTACTTTTAAAAAAAAATCTTTTGAATTCATTGTGTCTCCCAATACCCGTTCTTATAACACAGCCTTTTCCTGGGCATTGTGTCTATGGTATGGCTGAGCAAGCACGGAAACACAAAGAGAACGAAAGGGAAGGATGGGTTTGGCCCCTGAGCACTTCTGGGACAGATGGAATCAGTCCAGGAGGATGTCCCTGAGGACGACATGAGAATGTTATCACCTGTCCACCAAGTCTACACTTCACAACCCATGTAAATAAATGTGTCCTACCCTTGTCAACCTCCTCAATGAACAATTGAAAAGAAAAGGCTAATCTAAAATATCTTTACCCAGAATCCTTCAAATCCCTAAGGGTGCTAACTTTGGAGTTCCCTGGTTGGATGCCTGTGTCTCAAGACCTGTGACTTTCAGAGCTCTTTCAGTTTTCCCTGCCATGGAAATGACTATGAAAGGACAGAGGCAGTAGGTGGTTTTTCTTTTTTATTTGATCTTTGAAGACCAATGTCATTCCTGAGGCCATCTATCCTGTTGCTCCATGTTTGAAAGGGCTGGATCTCAGAAGTAAGGATAGAGAAGGAAGAGTTTCCGTTGTCCATGTCCTCTAAACTCGTGTTATCTGGAATGTTGGGTGGAGAGGAGGGAGAAAACTGCACCAGTGGTTGTAGGCTGCTACCCTTGTGGCTCCACAGGGCAAAGCGTGGATCTGAATTGGCCCCATTGGCAACACCTCCTAAGGAAACACAACAGTAGATAAGAAGTTTAAATTGGGGTGCCCACCTTCCTCTATTGCTGTCACTCCTTGCTCGCAGCATGTGAGATGGAAGCCTTCTTTCCCATACCCTATGGTTTGGGTAATGTGTAGAAGTGAGATGACCTGACCTTGGAGTCAGTTAATGGCTCTGCTTATCTTGATGGAAGCATTTTTAATACATTTTTTATTATTATTTCAGCTCATACAAACTTAATAGGTACACCAGTTCCCTCCCCTCCCCCCTCCCTCCCCATTCCCCAGTGCCCCCCCCCAATTCCCAGAGAGTCCTTTCTTGTGCATGCCTGATTCTCCTCTGGGCCCTCCTCTCCGATGACGTACAAGGACCCTGTGGCCTTTCCCTGAACCCTTTCCCGTGTTCCCCTTAAGCATAGAAACACTGCTGTGGCTGCCAATGCCTTGCCTCCAAGGATCTTGGTGCCTTTAGCAGATGCTAGACTTTGTGAGGTCAATAGTGTGTTGATCATTGCGCAGGGCATGCAAAGTCCAATTATGATTTCTTTGGCCCTAACTTGTGTGGAGTATCTTGCAAATCATTGTTCCTCCCATCCTTTTGCTCTTACACTCTTACCGCCCCCTCTTCCGCAAATGTCCCTGAGCTTCAGGATGGGGAGAGATTAGTCTGGCCTAGTTCTAGGTGGTTGATATAGAGTCTCTGAAGTTCTGGATTGTGGTTTGTTGATTTTCTTTTGCAGTTTTGTTGCTCCTGCAATGCTCTTCGCTCCATCCTGTTTGTCACCCCCTGGCCAGAGACAAAAAGCTGTTAAACTGGAGTCTTATAAAAGCACATTCAAGGGTAGATGTAATAAAAGTAGGAAACCTCAGTGAGGGAGGGGTCAATCACCCATTTGCAAACTGGTTACTTTTTATCTGCCAGACTATATGCCCTCCCCTTCTGGTGAGAATATACCCCCTTAGTTGTAAATGATCAGGAACGAACGTCTGTGAACTTAACCAGGTGTCACATTACTTACTTGCAGTCCTTGATGGAGGCCTATTTTCTCTACTGTAACATAGTCAATTCTCTCCTTGTTTCTGGTGTGGCCCTCCAACTGCATCCCTCCTGTTCATAATCCTTGCAATTACTGTAGGTAATACATAGATTTACCTATAAGTGTCTCAAGGTGGGCTGGGTGGGTTTGGTACTAGGAGCCACCTATTAGGGAGTACATACGGTGCTTAATTTTCTGGGTTTGGGATACTTCACTTAATATAATTGTTTCTAATGACATCCATTTCCCGGCAAATTCCAGTAATTCATCATTTTTAATAGCTGAGTAGTACTCCATTGTATAGATGTACCACAGTTTCCTTATCCACTCGTCAACTGTTGGACATTTGGGTTGATTCCATGACTTTGCTATTGTAAACAGTGCTGCTATGAACATGGGCGTGTTTGTGCTATCGAGGCGAACCTCTGCTGTATGGGGGGTTATTCCCAAAAGTGGAATAGCAGGGTCAAAGGGCATTTCAATCTTTAATTTCTTTAAGAATCTTGATGGAAGCATTTTTGTGATGTCTGCCCAATTTCTGGGGATTTCTTATTGGCAACATGGTCATTGAGTTCAAAGACATCATGATTAGTTTCTGAAATAATGGCTAAAGAATCCTTCAATATCAACTCTTTTGGACTCAGTGTTCCAAAGCACAGTACTGCCATTAGGATGCAAGCTCGGCCCACCAGCGACCTTTCAGTCAGGTCCTGTTCTGCTCTCACCATTTTGGTGCACGTGTCTTTTATCAAGAATGAGACTCAAGGAACTACTTTGTGTGTTTGTTTTTGTTCTGATGGCTTAGCAATTTGGTTCTACTTCACCACAGTGACAGAAAGGATGCTAAAAATTAGCAATATGGTAAAAATTCTTATCACAGTAGATGGCAACGATGAGGCCATTTACTTGTTTTCTATTTGGTTGGCTGGCTATTAACCTGTGAAGGGAAATAAATCCATGTTTGATGTATAAAAGGGACAGTGGAATACAAGGCACGTGAGTCTTTCTTGGGAGTACTTACTGAGATTCAAGTGTGAAGCAAACTTGTAAACTCAACTAAGAAATCCAGAGCAAGCTAATATTGGAAAGATCCATGAGAAAATGAGAAAGGCCAGTTCGGACACACCTTGAACACTGATCCCATGCTAAGAACATTCCCAAGCCAATGTGCGCTGCTGTCTTCCAACAGAGTTGGCTTGGACTCTAGAGTCAGTTGGCTCCCATTTCATTCACAGGTGAAGAGAGTAGAGGTTCAAGGAAGGCAACGCCATCACACATGAGGAAACTCAAGTTTTCCTCATATCTGGAACAGATCAGTTTGTAGCTTGATGATCTGTGAACAGACAAAGAACTTGTTATTCCTCAAAGTAGCCCCAACTCTCTAGGGTCATAATTGCTTTTCTACCCTGGTTTGCACTCATCCCTAAAGTCCTGCTCTGATTTATACACAGTTTTCTCAGAAACTGAAACTAACATTTTAAAAACACTCATTTGACAAAGAGTCTATCATAGTTAGGCACAAGTGTCAACTTGGCAGTTGAGGCTTTGAGCTCTGGGCACATTTGTGGAGAATTAGTAGTTGAGTTAAGGCCAGAGTGAACCTGAAGGAAATTGTCAAACTGATGGGGAAGGCCCAGCCTATGGTAGAAGGGATTAGGCCCTTGAATAAATCACGGAGAGCTGGTTAAGAGAGTCGGCATCCTTGTGTACACTTGGCCAGACATGCTGGTCTGGCAAGTAAGGATTGTCCCTTTCTCAACTGTTACCTGGTGATGGTGTGGCCAATTCCCTCGGCCTTGGTGTTGGTGTGTGCTCTCCCATCAAGCTGGACTAAGAACTGTAACCAGAATCGTAAGAGAATAAACTCCTTGTTCCCTTAAGCTATTTGATAGTCATTTATCAGCAACCATGCAGGCTGACTGCAACAGTCCCTTTCATAAGGAAACACTGAAGACAATAAAGAATTCTGCTGTTAAGTTCTAAAGAAAGTTTTTAGGAACAATAAACAGTTTCTACTTGAATAAATTTGCAGTTTTAAGACTCTATTGGCCTAGGGTTGGTAGTGATCTAGCTGAGTCAATACTGGTATCAGTTGAGGATCTATTGAAGGTGTTTAAGCAGAGAGTTATCATAAACATGGTATTCCACAGATTTATCAGTGAGATGAAGAGAAGCAGGTAGCCCAGTTGTCAAAGTCTAGGGTGACCATGGGAATGGAAAGATAAATGTCTGAGGGCTATCACGAAGAAAAAACAAGGACTTGGGAACTAGTGGGAGGGAGGGGGAGAGATTTCACATCAGAATGAAGGCAACATTTTCAACTGAGAATAGCTGACACTATGACTCCCTGGGGCATTTGTTGTAATCCCACCACTTAAGAAATTTGAAAAGGAGAAATGAAAATATTCCACAAAGGCTAACTCAGCAAGTCTAGGAGAAAACACAATCAAAATTAAAGACAAACAGATAACCATCAAAAAAAAAAAAAAAGGGCACTCACTTGTACAAAAGGTCACTGGGAGCCCGGGGAGAGATGTTTTCCAGGCAGACCCCTTTGCATGGAGAGAGGTCAGGGGCAGGAAAGAATGTGCAATGAGTTGGGAGCTGCGGGGCTGGGGCCGGATGAATGTCACCATGGAGAACATGAAGATGATGCTCCATCCGCATTCCCTAGAGCCCAATCCACTGGAAAGTCAAAAAGCTAATAGAAGAAGTATGTCTCTAACATACGAGCTGCATCAGGCTGGTGCAAGCATGAGTCCAGCCAGAGACATTCTCAACCGCAAGCAGGGCTCAGTGCTTGGTCCCGTGGGGGTGGGACAGGGATGTCACAGTGCTCTGGAGACAATGGGTCATTCATTTTCTCCTTTTTTGAGGTAAACAGGGGTCAGCTGCCATTTCTAGACATGCCTAAAAATCATCTTTGAGAACTGATTTTTTTCTTTCAACCATTAATCTGGCCATTGTAATGCCTCTCATCAACTTTGCTTCATTTCTGTTGACAAAGGTGAGGGTTTCACTGATCCATACTGAAATGAAAACACGGAATGAAAAATTTATGCATGCAGATATGTATATATGTATGCATTTATACATGCATGTATACATATGTGCATATAACATACATGCATGCATGCATATATATAATAATTTTTCTCAAAAAGCTTTTGTCATAAAGCAGGATTCATAACATGCTGAATTTAGCATGTGGAATGTATTGAAGTGGATCCATTGAGGTGAAATTGGACTAGATTAGATTAGATCATATTAAGTTGGGACAGGTTAGGCTAGATTAGATCAGATCAGATCAGATCAGATTAGATTAGATTAGATTAGATTAGATTAGATTAGATTAGATTAGATTGAAAAAGTCCCTCAACCTCCCTGTCATCTTCCTCCTTTCTCCCCAGAAGCAGGTCATAGAAACTTGAATTCCTCTTTCCCAAGAAGAGCGATGGAAATGAGCTCTTCATAAAATTAAGAGGACTTACTCTCTGACCTCCTTCCCCAGAAAGTAGGTCATTAGGACTGTCATTCCAGTACTTCCTCACACTTAGGGGTAGGGTGGACTGCAGGTACAATACTACACAGAGAAGCCAAGGAGAATCCAAAGGGGCAAACATTGCCCCCCTCTCACATGCACACACCCTCCAATATATTACTGCTGGGTCATATTTGTCTTTTCCAATTAATTACATGTCAACCCAGATGGCCCTTCTTAATCTAACCCACATATAAAATAAAATGCACAGCTTCCTCTAGGCCTTCTGGGAGTCCTCATGTTCAAAGTTTTCCATGTCACATTGAAAATTCTTTAATCAAGAGATTTGTCACACTTTGGCTAAGCTTTGGCTTAAGAGTGTCAGCTATGGTCCTTATGCTAAGCAAGGGAAGGGTCTATCCCTTTTCATCCCCAGCCTTTATTCCTTCTGACTTATTGTCTCTCATCCTGAAATTGGGTCCTTTCTTCTTTCAATATATTGAATAGCCTTTCTTTATGAAATGGTAGGAGTAACAGAGTAGTTTTGGTTTATTGTTTGTTTGTTTATTGTTTATTACTTAAAAACCTTGGCCCCTGATTTTTTTTCCTGGTTTGTATTATCAGCAAGTTTAGCTACCCTATCACAAATGACAAAAAGAGTGGGGACAACACTCTAGGTTGTCCTTTGTCCTCTACATGCAAGCTCAAGTGAATCTTCATATACGCATGCATGCGCGCTCACACACACACACACACACACACACACACACACACACACACATGAGTCTTACTTTCTCGAAACCCCTCCTTGACACCCTGGGACTCATGATAGGCCTCGGCCTGGGTCTCCCCACAGTTCCCCATCCAGGATCACTCTGGCTCTATTACTCATTCGCTCTTCTCCCCATTCCTCACTTGGCTGCTGCACCCCTTCTCTCCCCCTCCTCCCTTCCCCCCTGTCAGCTCTGCGAATGTCCCCCACCTGTCTTGAGTGAGGTGCACCCCTGGCTCCTCCAGCATAGGCATCTCCTTCTCTGCATTGTGGCCTCTCTCGTGACCCCTAGCCTCCGCAAGGCACTCATTATAAGTAGTCAGATTGTCGTGTGTGACTTTTCTACCCAACCAGAAGTCTTAGTTCTTTCATCCCCAATGCCCTCACAACCCTAACTTGCACGTTGAAGAAACCGGTGGGTGATGGATAAGGACTCATTCATGGCGTTTCTTGTGCACACTTATTTCAGCCCTGTTAATGCCTCACTTATCCAACCACACTTTGGAAGGCACACACTCAGAACTTCCAGGGCCACATTGGTAAGCTGGGCCATGAAGTTGCCAGTTTATCCCTCTGTCCTTCTAACTATACTCCCTCCAAAGGTCACTTGTATTCGTATCAACCAAAGGCTAATGGGTGGCCGTCTGAATGCTCAGCATCCCGGACTGCGGCTCCGTGTGCTCAGCATCCTGCGCTGATACTAAGCACCTGCCCAGCAGGAAGTGGATACGAGCGGGTAAAGCCAATGAAAGCTGCAAGTCAAAGGTTGGCCAAACGCTTTCTGCGGGAAAAAGGTGAAGTTTCTGCTTGAGATTGGATGGGTCCCGAAAATATAAACCAGCGAAAGGGCAGGTCAGTGGCGGCAGCGAGAATGAATCAGCAAGCTGCTGGCAGGTAGTATCTCATAATAAAGCAGAGCTTCAGCTTTAAATCGGGCCCTGTGATTTACAGGAGGGATAATGGGCCTGGGGTCAGGGGCAGAAGACTCGCTACGAGGGCTCAGGCGTCAGATACAATGAGAGCCAGATCGAGTGGCTGCACCACGTCATATTTTCATTTTTTTATCTAAAATATTCATATAAGAGCATTCAAAAGGCCGTGAATTTTTAAACAAGTGTTAAAACAAGTGTTTTAACATTGCACTGTGAGACAAATGAATATGAACGTGATGCAAGAATGATACCAAATTAAAGACTGAACCTCAGACTAGTTTCTGTCAATAATCTTGTGACTGCTTTGCTTTGTGAGTAAACCTAGGCATGTTCGCTTCAAGAGCAATAATTTCTTCCTAAACTTGTGATGGCTATGCACTATGTTAGATGTCTTTTCACCCGTGCCTCAATCTGCACGGGGCACAGGGGTTGCTGGGAAGGGAAGGATGTCTGCTCTGTTTTGTGAGTTCTGTCTTCTGCGAGACCAGGCAATGATGACACTTAATGGTGCATTTGATCGCTCTCTCTCTCTCTCTCTCTCTCTCTCTCTCTCTCTCTCTCTCTCTCTCTCTCTCTCCCCTCCCTTCTCAGTGCCCATTCCATGCCTGAGCACCATGACAGGCTGTCAGACCATGTCAGTCAAACTCATGATCTCGCTGACATTGTACCCTCTGAATTAATGGGTCAGTTCAACCTCAGCAGCAGGCACTGAGCAGATCTCCATCTCTAGTCTTCCTCTTTTTCTCCATCCTCTTTCCACTGCAATATTGCTCAGGATGAATAAATCTTCTCCACCTTCATTATCTGGAACTTTCTCATAATAAACCACATTTCTCAAAACAGATTTTTCTTACACTCTAAAGGGTCTGTCTCTTTGTATCCTAAATATCATTTATATACTTTATTCTACTGTATTTCATAGAGCTCTGTAGTTACACCTACTGATATAATCCCGCCTTGCCCTTCCCCTGGTAACTTTCATCTTCCTCTAATATCCATTCTCTACTGGCTCTGCTTGTAGGGTTGTTTGCAGTGGGACAGGCTTCAAGTCTTCAGTTAGACGTTTTCAGAAATGAAGCTGCTTTAGCAACACTCTGAATGTCCCCTGCTAAGTGTACTATTGCACTGAGGAAATGCTGAGATTTCACCAGGAGTTTTGAATTTGTTTCTCTTCGGCATATCCTCCTGGTGAGCGCCATCTCAACCCACAAATTTGCTTTTCTTTATTCATGTAATGTGGTCACTTTTTAAATGTCCCATGGTGCCACCACAAATAGAAAAGTCAGAAAAACTCAATTCCTAGATGAATAGTGTTCCTAGAGCATGTGTGTATGAGCATAGGGCAGCTTTTCAGACATAGACCGGGCTGGGGAGATGGCTCAGTGGTTAAAGTCTTTGCTCACAAGCCAGAGGACCTCTCAGTTCAGATCCCCAGATCCCACCTAAAAAATGCTGGGCAGAAATGGTGATGGCTTATGCTCCTGGCCCTGGAAGGAAGAGCCTGGGGAACCTCGGAGCAAAGCAATGAAGAAGTAGAGCAATCCACGATGATTCCTGTTGCCACTCTTGGGTCTCCACAGGCATACATACACTCAGGAGATCTCTAATTCTAACACACACACACACACACACACACACACACACACACACATGATACATCCTACATTTAAATAGTAATAAGTTGCCCATTCTTAATGCTAAAAAGTAAGCATGTTACAAAATATCAAATAATCATTCATGTATTCATGCGTCAGGAAGTGTTGCAACTGAATTCCCTAAATAATAAACCACTTACGATTCCACCCACTCATAAGATAGCAATATAAGCAAGAAAGGTTACTGCCACTACTACCACAACTGCTTAAGTCTTAATGCACCACAGCTGTGCTGATCAGAGAGAAATGTTTAAAGTCATGTGAGGGCTGAGCAAGTATCTTAATGACAAACCACTTGCATAGCACACATAGGGCCCAACACTGCCAGCAAGAAGTCTTTAGGAAGCTTTTATTTTATGAATTTGGTGCAAATGCCTCAAGATACTATAATACTTATTATAATTATAATAATTATATAATAATATATAATATAATATATATAATATAATAATGATTTTACATATGTTTTGAAGAAGGTGCATAGTTATGTATGAATGTGTGTATATATGTATGTGTGTATATATATATATATATAGTCGTAGAGGCAAAATTGGTAAAACTGTAAAAGACTGTAACAGTGAATTCAATATGCTTTGTGGAAGATATGGAATAATACTAAGTTTAATATCAGCAAACATGTTCCCTTTGAAACAGCAAATTAGATGTGCTGGAGGATTTTGGTCCCACTTCAAAGAATAATGTGCTGAGATGGAGCGCTACCCCTGTTTACTCTCGCTTTCACTGGCAAGGTTTTTCTGCGTTAAACAGGCTTTTGATTACTTCAAAGCATGTTTGAAGTCCTCACTCTGCATAGCTCACGCACAAAGACAAATATGCCTCCAAATTTGTGCAGCTAATACAGCTGCACCTTGAATTTGTAAGTAGAGAGGTACCTACGGCTTCCTATTTAACGCCACACTGGTGCCTTTTCATTTAGCTACGACAGCGAAGGACGTCTCACAAATGTCACGTTTCCCACTGGTGTGGTTACAAACTTACATGGGGACATGGACAAGGCGATCACAGTGGACATTGAGTCGTCCAGCCGAGAAGAGGATGTCAGCATCACTTCCAACCTGTCCTCCATCGATTCTTTCTACACCATGGTGCAAGGTAAATACAAAAGCATGAATTTAAGTTGATGACATCAAAGTAGCAGTGGAACCCAAACAGAATGTAGGACCCTGGTGTTCCAAGATAAGCCAGGGCACAAGGGAAGAAGAAGTGTATATCTTTAGACATGCCAATGGAATGATCGAGCGCTCTATCTAATATTTATGTCATGGTACATACATAGCTAGCAAAACTCACATCATATGTAAAAAAGTCTCATCCCGAAAAAGAGCATCTTTATCCATTCTGATTTAATAGAACAATCTAGCTAGCCTTGTGTGTGTATCTTCAGACTGTTTTCATATCATCTAATGGTTTCCCAGAGCGTGTCCTCCCCTTCTCCATCTTGATGCAGTAGCTGAAGGCAGAATGCTTTGTGGAGCCATTGGAACATACCATTTGACTGTGCCTAGGATGCAGATTTTATCCCATGGCCCAAGTGCCCATTTATATAATATCTGGACTTCTCCTTTTTCACCAAATCTATGTATCCACTGCCCCTATAACAGAACCTCCTGCTATAACCCTTAGTCTTAGCAGAAGGCTATTGACAATAAATGACATGGGCAGCCATGAGATCACAACTGTAGTAATTACTAAGTTTGATTGATTCTCCTCTGGTGTATTTTGATTCAATTTGGTTTCTTGTTGTTTCTAACCTTTTCCATCAGGTAATCTCTACAATTTCAAAGTAGCTTCACGTGGATTTATTTCCTCCTCCAAAATCTTGAATCAATAACCTATAATATGAAAAGGTACACACACATACATACACACACACACACACACACACACACACACACACACAAGCATTAGGTGTCCCTTTTAAAAGCCAATTACGGGGTGTGGGAACATAGTTCAGGGGTTAAAGTCTTTGCCCTGCAAACAAAAGGACCCACATAAAAATGGCGTGTGGATATGGCCGTGGCCTCCACTTCCTGCCCCATGCTTGGTTCCTCACAGACTATTTACTGTACACACCAAGAAGCTGAGCTTTCAATCATCAAATTTAAAAAAAAAAAGAATCTGTTGAGGTAAACCAGAACTTTAAATTCCTTTAAGGTTTGCTTTAATCTACAGCCAAAACTCTTGATGGCATAAAACACCAGAAATCAAGGGCGCTTGTCACTCTCCAGAAGGACCTCTGATTCTTGTCTTCCTTTCTTGCTACTGTGGCAAAATGCTTGAAGCAGTAACAGAAGAGGAAGGGTTGGTTGGTTTTGGTACACGGAGGTGTTGTTCTATAGCAGTGAAAATGTATGGCGGGAGAGTTTTTTTACCTCATGGTAGACAAAAGGAGAAGAAAGAGAAGGTGTGAAGGGACCAGATTCCCACCCATAAGAACCTCCCTCCCACCCACGCTCCTCCCATGACCTACTTACCCCAGCTTCCAGATCTTCCCAAAATGACATTAAAGACCAAGCCCCCAACACATGAACTGTTTTCAAGGAGATGCTTCACATCCAAACCATAACAGCATCATTTAGTACCCCCTTTGTGTTTTTAGAAATGGGGTTCAAACTTCAAAGTTTTTTGTTTGTTTGGTTGTGGTTGTTTTTATCACTTCCAAGAAATGCATGCTGGCCAAATACTGAATCCAGACCAAATAGCTCATGTTCTCTGCTTCTGGTTTTTCAGACCAGTTAAGGAACAGTTACCAGATTGGTTATGACGGCTCCCTGAGAATCATCTACGCCAGTGGTCTGGATTCTCACTACCAGACAGAGCCCCATGTTCTGGCTGGCACCGCGAATCCCACAGTGGCCAAAAGAAACATGACTCTTCCGGGTGAGAATGGTCAGAATTTGGTAGAATGGAGATTCCGAAAAGAGCAAGCCCAGGGAAAAGTCAACGTGTTTGGTCGAAAGCTTAGGGTAAGTAATTCTGGGAGAAGAAGGCAGACAGCTGCCAGCAAAGGGAGGCTTCAGACTTTTGCCCTTATGTGTTGTAATGGTTACTCATAACTATTGCTGCGAGAAAGCACCCAAAGTCAAGCAACTGAGAGGAGAAGGGGAGATTTATTTAACCTATGGTTCGAGAGGGGAGAAACGGTCTTTCATGGTGGAAGCAACATGGCTGGTGACTGAAGCTGGAAGCAGGCTAAGTCCCTGCAAACACCAGTAGGCTAATGGGTGATAGCTGAAGGCTGGAGGATTCCTGGAGAGTCCCTCTTCTTCCCAGTCTTCTGTTCTGTAGTTTGTTTTTTTTTTTTCATCTGGTCAGATGTGATCAAGTTGATACCCAGGATTAACTATCACATGTGTCTACATAAAGTGTTATAAAGTTAAGTGCACATCTGAGCACAAGTTATACCAACCATCAAAACATTTAGATGATTAAAAATAGATCCTTTCCTGAGAAGCTTGGGAATTCCATGTAACACAATCCCAAATGCACAATCCCTGAATGTACTGATTCTTATTTTACTTTTGTTACCTGAATCAGTTTGGAATCCTAATCTTTCTTGCCTGCCCTGTCTGGAGTGATGGGGGTGAGTTCAGATTGATTTCGTTATTGAAACTTTTCAGAGACATGAATGTGCATTTTGAAAGCAGTCTGCCATGGAAGGGTGACTTCTTTGTGTTCTTGATGTGCTTAGACCAGAGTTTGGATGCATGCTAAGGCGACCAACCTCAGAACCCATACCCTGTCGCTTCACTATTGATGGAAAACCCCACCTTATGTTCCTTTTTATGAGCAGTGCGGTGTTTCTCATTATGCTAGTGTAATTGAGCTTGGCAAAATGGTCTCTGCATTTACTCGTTAGGTGCTTTTTATCGCTCTTACATTTCAGGCCAAATCTATCTAGAAGGCAAGCTGTGATTTATGGGAGCTATTTGGTAAAGACAATGTAGATTAAACACTGAAACACAGGTTGCAAGAAATCACCTTCAGCCACAGTAAACTGAGCCTGATTCATTCTCTGGATTAGCAAACAAATTTTAGTTTATCAGGTAAATGTAGATAATTCTTCCCAACATTACTTCTCTTGCCATTTAATAAAAATGACTTGAAACCAAGGAGCATGAACAAAGTGTGTTGCTTACTGTTGATGTTCTTTCCTTCTACACCAGAAGTGGCGAAATTATTATTTTACATGGCCAGCATTATTTACCTTGGCAACCCTTCAGGTACAAAACAGCAGCTAGATATTTCTTCTGGCGTTCGCCAGAAAATAGACATGCAATAAAAAAGAATGAATGGATCAGACACAGACAACATGGGGTTTAGAGTCTGATTCCATCCCCTCACAAAGCCAGTGTTTTGGGGCTCTAATAGATGGTCTCTAGACCCAGCATCCCATGCTGCCACCACCCCACCTCTGTCTGACTCCATTCAGCCCCTCGGGTTGGCAGGCTGTGGTGAGACAATGGGAGGGTGGGTGCATCAGGGAAAAGACTGAGAAAGAAACACAATAGACCCTAAAAGAAAAGACTAGGGTCGAGTCAAAGATAAAGTAATGGGCAGGGACACAAGTGCTAGCCTTGCTTGAGGTGTGTGGTCTGTTGCTAGACACGTTCAAGGTCCTGGCTTTCTGCTGAACCTCAGAAGCAGTGCCCGTCATTGCATCATCGCTGCCACTGACTGCTCCGCCCACAGCGTCTCCTTCCTCAGCCGTTTCCTTTCCTATTCAATGAGCTCTGAAGCACAAATGATCTCTCTGTCTCACACACACACATACACACACTTAGATACACTCTCACACACACATGCACACACACAAACTACACAGATATGCACACTGTATGTATACATACTCACAGACACAAGCGCAGAATCACACATATATTCTCCCTTTCTTCCTCTTCCTCTTCTCTCTCAAACACACACACACATACACACAGAGTCACAGTCACACCAAGCCTCACAGAAAGTCCATTATCAAAAGACACAAAAACACTGTTAATCTAGAATTAAAAAAAAAATGTAGGATTTACATCAAGATCCACTTTTTACAGTTTTTTATTTTATTAAACCAGGCTCCATAAAGCCCTTTCATTCTAGTGTATAATGTGCTTTGAGCCCATCTCCTCATTCCCCTTCACCCTCCTTATGCCCCCCATTACTCTCCTTAGTTTTCCTAGATGGTTTCACCTCTACTTTCATATACATACATGGCTTTATGTATCTATATAAAAATCTAGATCCCACAAGTGAGAGAAACACGTGATATTTCCCACACTGACTAACTTCATTCGATATGATGATCTTCCTCTGTTTCCATTTTCCTGCAAGCAATATAATTTCATCCCCTTGTGCATATAAGCCACATTTTCTTTCTTCCTCTTTGACAGACTCCTAGGTTGATTCCTGTCATAGTTAAGCACAGGTATCAACTTGACTGTTGAGGGTTTGAGCTCTGGGCACATTTGTAGAGAATTAGTGGTTAAGTTTAGCCCAGAGCAAACCTGAAGGAGATTGTCTAGCTGATGGGAAGACCCAGCCCATGGTGGGTGGGATTAGGCCCTGGATAAATCACAGAGAGCTGGTTGAGAGAGTAGGCATCCTTCTGTATATGTGGCCAGACATGCTGGTCTGGCAAGTAAGGATTGTCCATCTCTCAGCCGTTATACAGTGATGGTGTGGCCAGTTTCCTCGGCTCTGGTGTTGGTGCATGCTCTCCCGTCAAGCTGGACTGAGAACTGTAACCAGGAATCATAAGAGAATAAACCTTTGTTCCCTTAAGCTGTTTGATGGTCATTTATCAGCAACCATGCAGGATGACTGCAACAGTTCCCTAGCTTAACTTTTGTGATTACGGTTGCAGGCATCATCCATGTGCAAGTGTGTCTGTGATAACTCACACACTCAATAACCAGGCCTCCTACAGCTCAGTCGATGAATAGGCCAATGGAGTGAGCAGATCACTCTACAAAGACCAAGAACAAATGGCCAATACACATAAAGAAAAATAGTCTGACCTCACTAGCCACCCCGGAAAGGATTAGCTGACTGAGACACCCTCTCACCCCAGTCAAGAAATGTCAAGGATTAATAAATTCCCACGAAACTGCTGTCTTTCAATCAAATCTTCCACCGCTCGCGCTTCCAAATTCAGCACTCAGGGAAGCGAGGCAGGATTGGATACATGCTTGGGTCACGTGTGTGGAAAAGGAGGTTCTACCCCCAACGCTATCGAAAGATTTCTACTGAGCTAAGAAATTTCAAAGATCCAGGAAAGCCCAAACTACAGAGAAAGACCCTCTTCAATCTCCCCGAAGGGAAGAAGCAAAGAAAGTTTTCCTGATGCCTCTACCCGTGTGCACAGGAGGATGACGTTCCAGACCAAGACACACAACCACATATGTAAACATGGGACAGTTGCACCTACAAACACCCAGTTAGGGAAAAGCTGCTAGTTTAGTTTACTGGGGAATAAAATATCAGTGGAAAGAGAGGAAAAGGAAGACTCTCCACAAGCTGACCATGGCATTGTCTGCTGCCTTTGGTATAAGTTATAGATTGGTGTATCCTTTTTCTTCCTCTATAACCCTGCTTTTTAAATAAGTGACATAAAAAATATTCAGGAGAGTCAGGCCTGGTGGTTCATGCCTGTGTTCCCAGCATGCTGTAGGCCGAGTCAGAACGAATGCTATGAATTCAATCCTTTCGGGCTCCAATGTGAGATTCTGTCCAAAAGAGAAGTGGGCAGAAGCAGCCCCGTCTGGAGCCCCTGGTCCTCCACCTGTCTAAATGGAGACTCTGCCTGTGTAAAGCAGAGTCATGCGCACAGGCGGAGACATGGGTATCTGTCTAAATTGCAAGAGCACAATGGCTCAGCAAGACATTTCAGCAAATACTGTTTCCAGTGGCCTGCTCAGTCACGCTGAAAGGAGATTTCTAGCTGATAGGTTTGATTGCTCTCCCATAGACAACAGCCGATCAACAGGGGAAGGTTGCTTACTTTCAAGATAAGATTGGATGTGCTGACTCCGACTGCTAATTTCATTCCTTTGTGGATTCCAAGAGAGGAATTCTAGGGAGAGAGTGGTGATAGGAAGCTGTTTGAGATCTGGACCTATGGCCCGCCAAGGCAGGGAAGAGAAAGGAGGCAGGAAGCTTTCAGCCACGTGACCTGAATCAATCCACAGCGTTGGCCTTCGGTCTTCCCCAGGCTGGGAATGTCTGCTCTTTGCCTCCCATTTTTCCCTAGCAGAAAGTCCTTTTCATTTTCAAATTTCTGACCTGAATTTAGCAATGTGCTTTACGTGACGAATGCTTAAATATTTGATCAGTGAAGGAAAGAATGAGGAAAGGCTGTCTTCATTCTGTCTAATCTTCCTAAGGCAGAGGTTGTGTGATTAACACAGCCTTGCTGGTGTTCGTCTGCTCTAAACAAGCACTACACTTAACAGATATAATACATAAATGATAGCTATGATAGATTGATAGATAGATGACTAATAGATGGTGATTTATAGATAAATCGATTGATTGAGTGATATGTAGATAGATAATAGTTAATAGATACAAAAGTATGTGTGCATGAAATAGACTATAAGCTAAAAAGAAGGCATAAGGAAAGGAAAAGTTACATTGGAAATCAACAATATGCATTTGAAGCACTGCTCTATGAACAGGAAGGATACCTACAGTAGAAAATAACAGACACTTGAAATCGTGACAGATTCAGGAAAGCATAACTGAATAAAGAGCATGCCATGGATTGCTGGTTAGTCGCTAAAGTTAAAAATAGATGAGCTGGGAACACGGCTCAGTCACTGAAGGACCTGTCTTGCAAGGAGGATAAGAGTTTGATCCTCCACGGCCATGTCAAGAAGCCAAGCAAGCCAAGCATGGCGGCACATGCGTACACTTGCTGGCAAGACAGAGAGCAGGCAGGTCTCTGGTGTTCACTGGCCAGACAGTCTAGCCTAACTAGCAAGATCCAGGCCAGCAAGAGAACCTTTATCAAAAGAGAGAGAGAAGAAGAAGAAGAGAGAGAAGAAGAAAAGAGGGAGGGAGGGAGGGAGGGACGGAGGGAGGGAGGGAGGGAAAGAAAACCTCTTCACACGCACACACGTGATCATAATTATACAAAGATAAGTTCGTATATAGCAGTTGCTTGCCTTCATCTGACAGTAAACACATCTGGACCTGGTGGCACAGATAATCCCAGCACTCAGGATCATCAAGGCCAATCTGGGTTACATAGTGAGTCCCTGTGTTAAAATCAAAGTGGATAAATATTGCTAATCTTTATCAATGCTACACTTTAAGAAGCAGCCATCCATCCGTTATTTAAAAAAAAAAAAAAAAAGTTATGGCAGTCCCATAGTAAAATTCATTTCTCAAACCTGCCCAGAACTCACATGCTTTGAGGAATAATTTAAATGAATCATTTCCAAAAGGAAATGCTCAGAATATGAAAGCCAAAAGCTCGTTGAAGGCATACATAAACATGATAGCATATGTAACTCTCACTCAGCCTGTCACTTTGGTGTGGCATTTTAACTGGGTGGCCAAGCCTGGGGTGGGATCACACATGCAGTTAGCTCTAGCAACAGTGGGAAGACACAGAGCCATCTGTGGCAAGCGGATGCTCCAACAGGGCCACAGGGGGCTTCATGGTGTCACCAAGCGTGCTGGGTAACAAGCCAGCCCTTGCTCGCTCTCTCTGTAGCATTTCATATAAGCGCGTGTGGCCCGCTGACTGGCACCTCTTTTGAGGCCAATTGTTTAAGGTCATTATGACTTTGATTTTCAAGCACTCCAGAAGGAAGACTATAAATGTTCCCCTCTTGCTAGCAAAGGGACATTATGATTAATGACAACCCTGCCAGACACAGCTAGGAAAATGGAGACTCCATACTTGCTTAAGAAAAGTGACATGCACAGACACGCAGCACTATGCCTGATTTTATGTGATGTTGGTGATTGTGTCCATGACATCGTATATGCTGTGGAAGCACTCCATTATATTACATCACAGCCCGCGGATCATTTGTCATACATGGTCAAAATGATTACCTGCATAGCTGTATCGCTTAGCACATTCTTGGTATCTCATATTCTAAATATTCATGTAACTAAATAAACTACACGTGATATTAAAAAAAAGAAAGAAAAAAAGTGATGTGGATTGCAATGGAAGCCAGGGTTTTCTCTTGTTCACATACAACACTGTGATTCATCACCAGGTAGCTAAAGGTGTGGTAGAGGTAAAGTTTTGAATATTTAATATTTAATTGAAATCAATATTAAATTTAACTTTATTTGTGGGGGTGTAAGTTGTGTGTGTGTGTGTGTGTGTGTGTGTGCAGATGTAGGTGAGCACACATGCATGTGTATGTTCAGGTGCACATGTATGTGCGTGTATGCAGGTACATATCTATGCAGGTACATGTAAGCACACGTGTGGATATGCTTGTATAGGTACCTGTGAGTACATGTATGTGGGGGGTATTTGTGAGCACATGTGTGTGGGTGTAGGGATGTATGATACACATGTGGAGGGGTGTTGGTGTGTGTGAGTATATACATGTGTACATTGGAGTTTTGTATGGCGTGTGTGTGTGTGTGTGTGTGTGTGTGTGTGTGTGTGTGTGTACATGTGTAGGTCAGCCTCAGGTGTCATAGGTGTCATTCTTCAAGAGCTGTCCATCTTCTTTTTTTTTTTTCCCCAAGATTCACAGTGATTTTTATTCCAAATACATTTTATCCCTGGACCAGCATTTTTACATACTTCTTCATCTCTGAAAGCTTTGCAATTTGGAGGCTTGTACACAAGAATATCATTAAGAAGTACACTAGAAAATCCACCAAATATATACATAGACCCATTAATGACTACTGCAGAGTGTCCAAATCTGTTGACATCTCTATGAAGATTTGGTTTAGGTAATGTTTTCCATTCATCGCAAGCTATGTCATATGCCAGGAAACCGGCAGAAAAACATTTTGCGCCATTACTCAAGGAAGTGTCATTATGGGTATTTCCTCCAAAAATGAGCATAGCTCCATTGATAAGAACAGCTGAATGAAGGTATCTAGCAAACCCACTTTCTTTCAAAATAGTCCAAGTCTTAGTGTTAAAGGCAACTTCTTCTTTTTTTTTTTTTTTTTTTAATATGGGACCTGGGATCTGAACTCAGAACCTTCTGCTTGTGAGACGGAGTCACAACCCCTGAGCCATCTCTCCAGCCCCGTCATCTTTCTTTTTTTTGAGTCAGGTTTCTGACTGGGTTGGTTCTCAGGCTTACAGATGAGGCTGCAATGGCTGCCCATTGAACCCGGGGCTTTGCGCCAGGATTACACGTGCACGCCATCACACTCCACTTCTGTGTTGTTACTGTTAACATGGGTACTAGGGATCTGAACGTAGGACCTCATGCTAGCATAGCAAACACTGTACTCACTTCCCATTCTCTAGCTCCTTAATGTAGTATTTTCATAAGAATTTTAAATGTTTAATAAAAGCCCTCATTAGTTGAGGGGAGCAGAACCATGGCTTAGAATGGGCACACCCTGTAACCACACACAACAACCAAAGAAGAAACTCTCAGCCTGCTTGAGAGAGACAGTCAGAGGAGAGATGTTGGACTCTTTTGAAATTTCATCTTTCGACTAGCAGAGGCTGGAGTGTGGAAGCACTGAGAAAATTTAAAACGCTGCCAGGAAAATGCCATGTTCCTGCAGCGTCATCTCCTCAGAAACTGAAACAGGGGGAATGCTCATGAGAGAGAGAGAGTTTTACTTGTATTAGAAATGTGGCGGGAAATTCCCAACAGAAACATTGCTGTTTGAAGATACAAGAAAGGCCTTACATAGAAACTTTTGGAAACTTAAAGCATCTATCTCTCCCCTCCCCCAATTCCAAATTTGGTCACGTGATTCTTCCAGATGGCGACATGTTTTGCTCGGAGACTCACAGTGTCAACAGTGTTGACATGGGTTGATGTTCCTCTAGAGGTTTTGAGTCGCGTGGTCAGACAACCCAAAAAGGCAAATCAGAAGCTGACCCCGGGTTGTAGGTGTGAAGAGACAGCTCCACACCTGTCTCCTTGCCATTCTCCCCACACAGCCCAGTTGTGCCAGATCTGCAGCCCAGATTCCTGGCTCTTTAACCAGAGGGAATGAAGGAGGGTTAACAAAGCAGTCAAGAATTGAAGTACAAATTAAGATGAATGCAAATGAAAATACAAACAGATAGGCAATGATGTGGGCAGTATTGTAGAAACTACACAGTGTTTTCATGGTTATTCATAGACTAGAATAACCTAAGAAAGAAAAAAATAGGGCAGCCTGAGCCGGACAGGTAGGGACCCGTCTAAAACATAGTCCTGAGAACCAGGAGCCCAGATAAAACCTTTAAATCATGACAAACAGCCGACACCAGCTGCAGCCCTTGATTCTGTCTATGGTCGAGTTCATTTCCTCCAAATCTCTCCACAGATGTTACCAGCTACCTCTGCAGTATTAGCCAGAGTTTCTTTCCAAAGCACAGGAAGCATTCCTCATGAAGCTTTGCAGAGTTCACAGAAACAGGGAGCAACTGAAATGAGGCATGTCTGCATGGGAGAACAGAAGTACAGGAAGCTTCTGACAGACTGGTTCAGAGTCCAGTGAAAAGCCCTTGAAGATGGGGTCCGGGCCAACCTCTGTATTTGCAGGTGGACACCACAGGTGCACAGAGGTTCAGGGTCCGAAGGCAGAGGCCTAGGGCCTGTCAGGCTTGGAGACCAGGCTTTGGGACTTTGGGGCTTCTCTTACACACATATATACACACTCACACTCATACCATACAAAATTCCAATACACACTAATTTCTGCCAAGATATAAGATAGTGGGTTTTCTTAATCCACGCCAACTAAATCTGAAAGCATAGAACATCTAAGATTTCTTACTGTTCATGTTGTCCCCCGCCCTTTCTCTGTGAATCATCGCTTCTAAGACTTTTCCCCCAACATCATTTCTTCGAGGCTGAAGTTCCACCTTTCTGCGAGTCCCCTTAGACTTATTGGAGTGAGTCTTAATGGATATTTTTGCCAGGAACATGTTTAATGTCAGCCATAGAATGCAAACTTACTCTTGTCCCTGGTTGTACACAAATGCATATGTATTTGTATATACACAAATCTGTGTGTTATGGCTTAAAGTATGATGCCTGGGTGTCAAGTTAGCAGGGATGACCTTGGAATGGATCATGGGTACAGTTCAATTTAGAACCACGCAGGTGACTAAGGTACCCCTTTGAATGTTTCCAGAAAGGATTAATAGAGGAGAAACCAGCCTCAAATGTGGGTAGCACCATCCTGGTGGACTGAATAAAAAGAATGGGGGTGGGGGCACCTAAAGCCAACACTCCTCCTTTCTCTACTTCTTGCTCCACCATGATGTAAGCTGCTGTGCCCTGCCAAATCTTCCCCACCTACGAAGGACTGAACTCTCAGAATCTGTGAATGGAAATAATCCTTAAGTTATTCTCTCTGATATTTTGGTCACAGTGACAAAAAGCTATGCCAGTGTGTAAATACAGAAAATAGAGACATGAATATAGTGCCCGTGTGTGTGATACGTGTCTATACATAGAAGTTTTATATATGTCTCATTTGATTTTGTGTTGTTCTAATTGAATGCCTGACACTGGGTAATTTACAAAGGGAAGAGGTTGATTGTAGCTCATCATCCCAGAAGTCTGAGAGCACAACATAGCACTTGCTCAGGCTCTGATGAGAAAACACGGGGGGAGAGTGGAAGATTGAAAGGGACAGGTTTAAGCAGGCAGGACAAAGGAGCTGACAGGACAGCCTCTTCTCAAGAAAACAAATCCATTCCCCCAAGAAATGCTCCAGTTTCTTGAGAGAAACATATTGGTCCTTAAAAACCCCAGTAGCCTACCAGGACTCCTACAATGGCAACCAGCATCATCCTAAGTTTGAGCACGAACAGACAATTGCATGTGTATAGAAAGCTGACCAGTTGCAGCTGTTGATCTTATATGTTCCAGATCAAATGTGCCCTTACATTGTCAAGGCCATTCCATTTTCTTAACAACTTAGTTCTAAACCATGTGGTATTTCCAGGCTACCATCCCCACAAAGATGCTTGATGCAGCCACTCTGCGTGTTGACAATACATTCATGACCAAACTACTTATAGGAGAACAAGTACTTTTATTTTGGCTTACAATTCTTGGTCACAGTTCCTTGTCCAGTTTGGTAGGAGAACCCACACCAACACTAAAGGTCGAGGCAACTGACCACACCAAATCCACATACCCACAGCAGGACTGCCAAGAGAGGGACAATCCTCATCTTCCAGACCAGCATGTCTAGCCAGTATACCAAAGGACGTCCACTTCACTAACCAGCTCCCTCCATCTTATTCACCTGCCCAAGGACTAGACTCACCCACCAGAGACTGGGCCTTCCCCATTAACTAGACAATGTCCCAGCAGGCATACTTGGGCTTCACTCAACTACCAATTCTGTACAAATGTGCCCAGAGCTCAAACCCTCAGCTGTCAAGTTGATGCCTGTATCTAACTACGACAATACCATAGAACACCAAAGAGTACACAGACCGTGGTCTCTGCACTTCAGAGTTCAGTGTATCAGCCAGTACTGTCGATTACATGCAAAGTGCCATTGATGAGAGTCACATTCCCACACAACAGTTATGAGTATTGGCTAGGCGTGTGTGTGTGTGTGTGTGTGTGTGTGTGTGTGTGTGTGTGTACCACAACATTCACATCCAGATCTCAGCAAAAACTCTGGATATGGTGCATAGTCATAAAGAAACCCTATGAAAAGAGCATGGTAGTAGATTTGTAAATTAAATGTACTAGTCAAACCACGGAGATGTGGTGGTTAGAGAACTCTGAAGTCTGTGTCAATTGCCCAGATGTTACCAAAAGAATGCAGCATTCTATGAAAGTTGACTTTTCAGCACTAGCCCAAAAGCAGTGATCATGTTTGTAACCTCCTGCTATTCAGGCTCATCAATAATTTACAGTAATGCGGGCTCCCACTTCTACTTAACTGCTCTTCAAAGGGTGAGCGTCGCATTTACCACTGTTTTATTTAATGTAGCCATGATTAATTTACTAAGCAATTATTTTTCCTGTCTTTTTGGGGGAGGAGCATTGAGTAATTTACATAGGGCATCGTGTTTCTCACCTTCAGATTTCAGGGAAAACTTTAAAGCAGATGCATTCTGGAGGTTTGTTTTTTTTTTTTTTTAATCTGTTGCTTTACTTTATAAAATTTAATTGAAAAGGTTTTGAACAAATGCCAGGCTGTCTTTCTGCTTAATAAAACCTTCTAAAAAGAGCAGTTAATCTGTTGCCTTGCACTTGTAGCCAAGAAGTTGCTAAATTAATTTGCTGACAAAGAGAATCAATCATCATCAATAGAGTTTAAACAATACCGAGGACTCTGAAGGGTACAGAGTTGGAATGGTGTGATTGATGTCATTGCCTTTTTTGGTGACAGGTCAACGGCAGGAACCTCCTCTCAGTTGACTTCGATCGGATCACAAAGACAGAAAAGATCTACGATGACCACCGGAAATTCCTCCTGAGGATCGCTTACGACACGTCAGGACACCCAACTCTCTGGCTGCCCAGCAGCAAGCTGATAGCTGTCAATGTGACCTATTCATCCACAGGACAGATTGCCAGCATCCAGCGAGGAACCACCAGTGAAAAAGTAGACTATGATGGACAAGGGAGGATCGTGTCTCGGGTCTTCGCTGATGGCAAAACTTGGAGTTACACATACTTAGAAAAGGTAAACCTGCACACTGCGGTGAAACATAGGGAAAAGAGATGCTTAGCATTTTTCCTCCATCACCCAAAGTCCCAGGAAGGGGGGGAGGAAGAACAGCCATACATGACTGAGTTCCACTTATTATTCTGAGCATCAATATGGCGTCACAGTGGTGGAGAGTGATGGATTTCCGCATTAGCAGAGTAGTTTCGCCTTAGTTAAGTTCTACAATCTGAGACCCTTTTAAGTGATTTATGCTGTAAACAAACAAGCCCTCACACAATCCACCTGCCAGGCTTGTACACTGACAACATTCACAAATTAGACCGGAGCATGCAAGTCATTTGTAAATAATTTCTGTGCCGGCACTTTCATTGAGGAAAGAGCCTTGCGTTTGCAGAGTTAAAGCTGTCAGCCTTGCGTTCTCCCTGGCAGAGTGTCGGCACCCCCACAGCAAGCACGGGGTTCTGTTTATGCATTATTAACCAAAAGAGGCTATTTTCATAGAGAGCCATACTTCCCTATACATGTGGCATCTCTCCATTTTTCCACATGGGAGAGAAAAGCATCATCATTTGGGCTTTTTCCCAGTTGTAAGAACTATCCACAGTGCCAGCGACAGAGACTTAACACCGTACGCAGGCCGGATGCCGAGCTGCAGGCATGAAGCTCAGGGTTTGGGCGGGGGTCAAGAAGAATGAAAGAAAAAGAAAAGGAAGGAAAAAAAAACACTGCCTTGTGGAATATTATCAACCAAAGAGTATATTCTAGAATGTCTCATTTGCTTTTGAGAAAAATGTAGGCAGTAGAAAACCATTCAGTCTTGGGTTTTGCTATGTCTCGAATCCACAGGCACTCTGCTCCCAATTACCCAGCTGCCAAAGTAACGAACTCACTCCTTCACAGTCACTGTTTCCATCCCATGCGTGTCAAAAGTCACACACAGAAACTTTGTTGATCCAGAAAAGTCACATGTTACACTCACCTTGACAATCCCATTTCCCACCAGGGGTACTCTACGGAATCCCTCAGTCTAAAACCTAATCCCTGCCCCAGCCACACACACACACACAGCCCCATCTTCTTCCAAGGCTGGCCTTCTTCCTCAGAACCTGGGTAGAATGCTCCCTATCTTAAGACAGCCTGACAACTCTAAATGCTTCCACAAATACCCTCCTGCTAGGCTCTTCTCTGCACACCTGCCTATCTCCTCTCCTCAGAAGAGTCCCTAGTGAGCAAGGACTTTGCCTGTCTGACAACAGGCTCCTCTGTAAGCAGCTCCCTCTTGAGCTAGCCATCCAGCTGGTTATTTGTTTAGAGACCACAGAGTAAGGCCCCTCCTCAGTCTCCTACATGAAAGTGTCTGGGACAAATCCTGCCACCTGACAAGTACTTCACCCTCCAGACTAACTAGCCCTAAGGTGATGTCTCTAAGAGGGAGGGAAACAGACAGGAACAGTTAGCACACTTCTGCTAGGTTCACCCCAGGAATAGTAACCAAAGTAGCAGCCACCAGATCCTAAAACTGATCATAGCTGTCACAGTATGGTTTTAACATGTTGGAGGCAAAGAGCTTATTGCTGATTAGAGTCACTGTCACAAACAAGGAAGACAGAAACCAAGGTTCTCCTTAGGGCTGGCAAGATGGCTCATGTAAAACTGGCCACCTGAATTTAATCCCCAAAACCCACAAGGTGGAAGGACAGAAGTGACTTCCATCTAGCAAGCTGTCCTCTGACCTCCACATACACAACGATGGCACACTTACACCCGTGCTTGCTCTTCCTTGTTTACACTCACTCTCTTTATTTTTCTGTCTCTGTCTCCATCATACATTTTTCCACCCTCTCTCTCATAATAAATCTTAAAATGTTTTTTAAAAGATCATCTTCCTTCATTTGTGGGGATCATTAAAACCAATGACACTTTCCATTGTTTCTTTCACATTCCTGGGACCTACTCAGAATATTTTCATTTCCTTACTGAGATAGGTGCACTGCGCCAACACTTAATGCAGAGTCAGAAAAAAAGTAACATTTTCCTAACTACCAATAGTTACGACTGTAAATAATTACAAAACACCTGTGAAGGGCACTGCAGTTCAGGTCTTCTTTGGGAGAACCATTGCAAACATATCTCAGGACACTTAGTATATACCCCATATGTTAGTCAGCTTGCCACCACTGTGACAAAATTCCTGACATGACAGCCTGTGCAGAAGAAAGGTCTGGGCTCATAGCTTGGGAGGTTTCATCCCTGGTCACCTGGCTCCATTGTTATGAAACCTCACGGGAAGAAGCTTGAAAGTCCTGTGTTAAGTTAGGCCCCACTCAGCCATTCTCAGGGCTGACCTTCCCTCCCATTGGCTCAATAAATTGGTAACATTTGCCTTTCTGCAATGACTTGGGGGAAAAATAGAGATTATTTTATTTTCTCTGCTTCATAATTTATACTAACATTTGAACACTCCAGAAAACACATAGTAACCCCTGTGGTACAAATCAGATGTGGGGTCCACAAGAGGCAGCATCGAAACAGATTTGGGACTGGGAAAATAACTCAGAGGATAAAGCACTTGCCTCTCAAGCAAGAAGACCTGAGTTTGATCCCTTGATATGTGAAAATGTCAGGAAGGTGTAGTGACCTGCCTTTAATTCCAACCCTAGAGGGTGGAACCTAGAAATTCCCAAAGCAAGTCGGCTAGCTAGAGCAAAACTAGCTAGCTCTATATGTGAGCTCTGGGTTTGATTAGTGACCCTCTTTCAAAAGAATTAAGATGGAAGAGTCATTGAAGATGATCTCCAGTATCACCCTCAGGTCTCCACATGCATGCACATTTATGTGCACACACACAATGTAAACATACATACACATATACACCTCACACAAACATATACATGAAAATGAAAAAAATCTACAAACTTATTTTTCTGCATGGGTGCTTTGTAAGAATTTGCAAAAAAAAAAAAAGCAAAAAAAATGCATAAGTCTGTACTTTAGTTAGAGGACAATTTATAGGTCTAATTCATATAACTTATTTAGCAGCATTTATCCACCTGGATGTTATATGTACACATGATCCATTTGAGCTAATTTTTATGCCTCCTCTTCATAAAATAGTATTTTGAATGCTTTGTTCCTGTGCTACAGGACATTAAGGCATGATTTGAGTGGCTCTTCAGTCAAATGGAGGGGAAAGCACCTCACTGATAATTGCTAATGATAGGTCTGCATTCAGCCCTCCCCCCCTCCAACCCACCCTGTTCCCCCTTGATACAATATCTTTAGAGTAGCTTTGTTCCCCCCCCCATGACGACTTTTCCAAACACACTAACAATCTGCAGATTGGGTGGGAATGCCTGGGGGATGAGTGGTGTGGCCATTACAAGCAGCAGGTGATGAGTCACTAAACTGCTTTGTAAGAATTTGCAAAGAAAAACATTAAAACACTATGAGTAGATCCATATTCCTGTTCAGGGCATTTACAGGTCCAATTCACATAACTTATTTAGCAGTGTTTGTCCATCTGGTTCTTCTAACTACAGAACCCCTCATGGAGAGGCACCCTTGCAAATCAGGCAAGGGAATCACTATGAACACGGAAGTCAAAGGTAGGTCTGTTAAAGTGAGAACCGCTTCCTCAGGCGGAATGTCGCCGTGTGATTGTGGTGCTGAATCTGCCTGTGTGCTCTCGTTACAGTCCATGGTTCTTCTGCTTCATAGCCAGCGGCAA
This sequence comes from Typhlomys cinereus, assembly GCA_023101885.1. NCBI lineage: Eukaryota > Metazoa > Chordata > Mammalia > Rodentia > Platacanthomyidae > Typhlomys > Typhlomys cinereus. The sequence goes on from JALPQD010000401.1 coordinate 593,091, forward strand.
TACATCTTTGAATATGATATGTGGGACCGCCTGTCTGCCATCACCATGCCCAGCGTAGCTCGCCACACCATGCAGACCATCCGGTCCATTGGCTACTACCGCAACATATACAACCCCCCAGAGAGCAATGCCTCCATCATCACGGACTACAACGAGGAAGGGTTGCTCCTGCAAACGGCTTTCCTGGGCACGAGTCGGAGAGTCTTGTTCAAGTACAGAAGGCAGACCAGGCTGTCAGAAATCTTGTACGATAGCACCAGAGTCAGTTTTACCTATGACGAAACAGCGGGAGTCCTAAAAACAGTAAACCTGCAGAGCGATGGATTTATTTGCACCATTAGATACAGGCAAATTGGCCCCCTGATTGACAGACAGATTTTCCGCTTTAGCGAAGATGGCATGGTCAATGCGAGATTTGACTACAGCTACGACAACAGCTTCCGAGTGACCAGCATGCAGGGTGTCATCAATGAGACTCCACTGCCCATCGATCTCTATCAGTTTGATGACATTTCCGGAAAGGTGGAACAGTTTGGAAAATTTGGAGTTATCTACTATGATATCAACCAGATCATTTCCACAGCGGTGATGACGTATACGAAGCACTTCGATGCTCACGGCCGCATCAAAGAAATTCAGTATGAGATATTCAGGTCCCTCATGTACTGGATTACAATTCAATACGACAACATGGGTCGCGTGACCAAGAGAGAGATTAAGATAGGCCCCTTTGCCAACACAACCAAATATGCATACGAGTATGACGTGGATGGACAGCTCCAAACAGTCTACCTGAATGAAAAGATCATGTGGCGTTACAACTATGACCTGAACGGAAACCTCCACCTACTGAACCCCAGCAACAGCGCGCGTCTCACGCCTCTCCGCTATGACCTGCGAGACAGAATCACGCGACTAGGGGATGTGCAGTATCGTTTGGATGAAGACGGCTTCCTGCGTCAGCGAGGTACCGAGATCTTCGAGTACAGCTCCAAGGGGCTTCTGACTCGAGTTTACAGCAAAGGCAGTGGCTGGACGGTCATCTATCGCTACGATGGCCTGGGACGGCGCGTCTCCAGCAAAACCAGCCTTGGCCAGCACCTGCAGTTTTTTTACGCTGACCTGACTTACCCCACAAGAATTACTCATGTCTACAACCACTCAAGTTCAGAAATTACCTCCCTCTATTATGATCTCCAAGGACACCTTTTTGCCATGGAAATCAGCAGTGGAGACGAGTTCTATATTGCATCTGATAACACGGGGACGCCCTTGGCCGTTTTCAGCAGCAACGGACTCATGCTGAAACAGATTCAGTACACAGCTTATGGCGAGATCTACTTCGACTCCAACATCGACTTTCAGCTGGTCATCGGATTCCATGGAGGCTTGTACGACCCACTCACCAAATTAATCCACTTTGGAGAAAGGGATTATGACATTTTGGCAGGACGGTGGACAACACCTGACATAGAAATATGGAAAAGAATTGGAAAGGATCCAGCTCCTTTCAACCTGTATATGTTTAGGAATAACAACCCTGCAAGCAAAATCCATGATGTGAAAGACTACATCACAGGTAAGCATTTTTTTTTCCTTTCCAAGTGCTGAATTACTGTCACCATTAGATTAATACTTAAAGTAACTAGAATTGACCTTTCAGATGTTTTTACTTCTTGTAAGGATGCATAGAGAACCTACAGAGGAAAAAGGAAGAATCTTTCCTGTACCGCCTGCCCATACACAAGGCCATGGTTGTGAAAATCATGTGGAATTCAATCATCTAAGAAAGGGAAGAGTACATAGAGAAAAGGTTTATCTTGGCTCAGTTTTTGAGTTCTACCAGCCTCAGGACTTTGGGCCTGTAGCACATGTTATAAAAAGAGTACATGGCTAGGGGCTGGATAGGTGGCTCAGGGTTTAAGCCTCTGCCTTGCAGGCGGAAGGTCCTGAGTTCGGATCCTAGACTCTACGTATAGACGTATAGATGCCAGGCGGAAGCGGGGGCGGCCTGTTTCTGGTCCTGGTAGGGTGGAGTCTGTGAATCCCAGGACAGAGTAAACAAGGAGGAGGTGGAGGCATCCATGGTGGTTCCCGAATTCGCCCATGGTTCTGTACACACACACACACACACACACACACACATGCACAATTGAATAAATAAATTAAAGAAAAAAGAGTACATGACTAAACAAAATGAACCAGAGTGGGGGGAGGGGGATCAGAATCCCCAACCCCTTCAAGGGGATTTAATGTTATACCCCAGATAATAAACACCTCCCACAAAGCCTCACCTCCCAAAGATTCTACCACCTTTCAACAGTACCATTCTGGGGACCACACCTTTACCGAATATGCATTTGGGAAGCATCCAGCAACTAAACTATAGCAGTTGCCTTAACCGTAAAATGGGATTCACAGTGCCTGCCTTATGGCATAGACTGTGAGACTATGTGGGTCATGTGAAATTCTGTGTTAAACAGCAACCACCTCCCTGCATGCAGCTGAGCTTTCCCCTGTGTGATTCTAGTGGGTCTCCATGGACTTTCTACCCCATAGAATCAGGATGTCAAACAGGAACAAGGTGCTTCCAAGCACTTCTGTCGTTATCTGTCATGAGAAACGTTCTTTCATCCTCTTCTCTGAGAATTCTGCATCCTTCTGCTTCCAGTCTTCCAGTTTTGATTTACATGGCCACAATTAACCTTTCCAGCACATTCGTTTCTCGGAGGTTGTTTCTGTTTTCTTTTACTTGTTTTCTTGAAGGCATGCTTGCTTCGTTTTTGCCTCATGTCAAATGTTCTTGCAGTGACCTCTTTTCTAGCTCATCATTATATGAGAGCACACCGAGATGTCTATTCTCCCAGTTCTGGGGACAGTTCTCATAAAGTTGTATATCTGCCTCTAGCCTTTCTAAAAGGCCTAAAGCTTTTCCGATCTCTCTTCCATATGACCAGTCCTTTTTTTCCTGATTCAGTAAGACCGAGGTGGTAATCCCACGCAGTACATATTGTGCGAGTACTTTTCAATATTAAACTCTTATTTTCACATAGGCATACATTGTTCTGGGTAAGAGAAATGTTGCCCTAGATACACCAACACTTGGGAGAATTTCGCCCCCAAGACATAAGACCCTATGTAATCTTACATATGCTTCCACAAAAAAAGAAGCACTTTTCCATCGTCTTCTGTGAACCACGTGGGATATAGTTCTCCCTACCACTTCTACTGCCGCTCCATTTAAGAGCGAATACCAATGGTCCTGTTTGTGATACCTGGACAAAGGACCTGCCTTCTTGTCAATGAGGTGAGAGTTGGTGCCCTAGAGACGGAAGCAGGAAGCAAGCGGTTCTCCATCATCCTGACAGGCAGTTTACCGCTGGTTATTTAAGGGGTGTTGACAGTGGCTGCCTGAAAGGGAAAAGCCCACAGCTCCCCGAATTCCTCCTCTCCTAGCAACATGGACTGCAGGGAATGCTACAGCAGCAGTTTCTGAAAAACATCAAAAGAGAGATGGAGTCGCAGAAAATATATTAGGTGAAATGCAATTTCACATTTTCCAGCAATGTGCTTAATATATAAAAATAATCTGCACCCAACTGTACTCATAAAGCTGCCAAGTCTGCTGAGTGGTCCTGTAACATCATAGCCTCCAGAAGAAAAGAAAAGCCTTATTCTGCACTTAATGGCTTCTAGAGTCACATGACAACATGTTAAAATTCCGTTTTAAAGGTTTCCAGGTTCTCTTCCTCAAAAGTGCATCTCCACCTGAGCATGGCGAGTCTTTGAAGTCCTAAGTGATGGCAATCAGGACTTCCGTGTCCTTGACCAGCGCTGCCTTCTCTCAGCATTCATCTTTGATTAAGAAACAACTGTTCATTTTCATGCTCTCAATCTAGGGTTTTTATTAATAGCAAATGGATTGTGGAAGTCCAACTATCCTTGAGCAATTACTGTGGAGGGCTAATCACACAGCTTCTCTTGAACCCCAGTCATCACTAACTACAAAACCAATTCCACTTGTTTTCCACATCTGCGTCTTGAATTCTCAGCTGCTGTGTGTTCTTATCGCCGTTTTATCACCATTACTGGCACAGGATGCAATTTGCACTACTGACAGTTTATCCAGTGTGTCTAAGTGAGTATCTATTACTCTCCATTTTCTGCAGCATTTGCCATAGTTCTGCTATACAGCCTCCTGTCTACATGTCTTAAAATAGAGCATATAGGTTTAAAGGGAGGGAGGCAAACACAGGCTCCTTTTCAGATCATTATTTGTGAAATTGGGCTCTTCCCCCCTCCCCGCCCAAGGTAAGAATTTAAATTTATGAAAGCACCCAGTAAACCCAACACCTTTGATTTGAAACGTTCTTCTCCTAGATGTTAACAGCTGGCTGGTGACATTTGGCTTCCATCTGCACAATGCTATTCCTGGATTCCCCGTTCCCAAATTTGATTTAACAGAACCTTCTTACGAACTCGTGAAGAGTCAGCAGTGGGATGACGTGCCGGTAAGAAACAAAAGCAAACCGTGAAAAGGTGATAAATGGCTTCCTCGTGTCTTGTTTGCCCACATTTAATCAAACTACCCTTGTGAATCTACCAAAATGGGTTTTCTTTTTTTAACACTTTGGGGTGGGGGAGGATTGACATTTCCACCACATTTCTCTTTACCATGCCAGGGGCCTGGTACACAGGCTTAAATCTGATTTTAGAGATGTTAATAAAAAACACTGAAATCCATGATCAAAAGGTAATAAAATGCAGAAATTCATGTTTTAATGCTGGGCTTTAACCCAAGATGGCATATTTACAGCACTAGGGAGCTGAAGGCCAAGACAGAAGAGGACAGGGAGTTCCCACCACAAATTAGCAACCCACAAACAGTGCCACAAAGCTGGGATCCTTTAAAATGTCAACTCTGTTTGAGTGGGGGGAGGGGGGAGCGGGGGAAATGTCCTCTGGTAAAGCTCATTCTATGACCAGGTGTGCTCATAGAATTTTCCTGAAAATAACAGATCTGGAAGCCTGACCCTGTTGTGAGAAATAAAATAGGAAACAGAATGGCAAATTGCAAAAGTCAAAGCTGCTGTGTCAGAAAGTGGCTCTTTAAATTCCCATCATTCAGAGATCAGAAAAGAATGCACAACAAAACACCAGGATTTCTAGCTTAAAGCATGAATAATTAGAGATCAAGAAATTGGGTTACTGCTTAATGATAAGAAAAGTGCAGAGTTCCTTAGAAAAATTAATCCCCCCTTGAGCAATTTCCTACTATTTTAATGAATACAAAAAGGCAATCATGATTAAAACCCACAAATACACGCATGACATATACAGCGCTGATATATGCTTTCCCGATGCATGTTTCAGACTGAACATAAAAGCAGTTGATTCCAGATGGCATCTTTACATTTAAAATGCCAAATCTATCAAAAATTCTCGGGTCTGGGGGCCATCTTAGCATTTCTAATTGCAAATATCTGCACTGATAAAGTTCCAAAAAGACATACCAGAGTTCCCCGGAGCATTTGAGCAGGCACATCAGCCAAGTTGGGACTTTCTGGTATGTCTGAAAACATTTCAGTCTAACCCCACAAACTTTACATCTGGTTCAGGTCCTCTCTGTTGAAGAAAAGCACAGAGTAAGGCAGTTTTGAGGGTCTTAAGCAAAGACAGGGGCAGCCCCCAAATGCAGAAAAACAAAGGTTTCTTTCAGAGCTGCAAAGAAACAGATGTTTCCATTTGTGAAACAAAAGCCAAACATCTGGTGGTGTGAGAAGGGGCTGGCTAAGATGTCCCCAATTTAAAGCATTTGCCAGTGAAGATGCTCCACTGTTCCTAAATGTGTGTGAAATAATCGTCTTCCAAAAGTAATAACGAGTAACGTCCAGCTGCCCCACGGTTCGCTGGTTCCTGTACATTTTGGTTCTGCAATTATACTTTCAGCTGGAAACTATGCTTAGCAGGAAAGGGGGCAGAGCTAACGTCAATTAGAGCAGAAGCCTTTCTAAGTATGCGGAGTGGAGCCCACTGACCCCCCCAGAGCACCCCCAGCCTCTTCCATTCTTGTGCTTTCCCCTTAAGTAAAGCTCCTGGCAAGCGCATCATAAACTGGCTTCTTGACATGGGAGGAGGGGGTTAAAAGGAACATCCAGGAATTTGAAGAGGAAAGCTAAAGATGTGAATGATTTGCTTGCCTTGGGAAGTGCAAAGGGTATCAGTCATCGAGGATGGAGGACCCGCTTTTCCCCTTTCAAAAACCATCGTCCCAGTCCCCTTGAGAATGGGAATGGGGGCGCATGCCCACGTTGGCTTGTGTAGGCCTGTTTGCTAAGGAACCGGTATGGCTTCAGTATCTCTCTGGCCCCCTTGTTTTGCTTTTGGTTTCGCTTTTTGTTGGTTTGTTTGAGACAGGGTTTCATGGAATGCGGGCTAGCTTTGAACTTCCTAGACAGACAAAGATGACCTTGATCTGATCCTCCTGCTTCCATTTCCCAAATGCTGGGATGACAAACCTGTTCCATCCTACCCCACTGCCCTCACCTCTTCCTTCTCTAACAAAGAAAAAGAAAGCCGGTCGGGCAAGCCTAGCTCCTGGGAACTGCATACCGATGTTCTCTCAACAACCAACCTCCCCCTCCCCTTGTGTTTCGTTTTCAGCCCATATTTGGAGTTCAGCAGCAAGTGGCACGACAAGCCAAGGCCTTCCTGTCGCTAGGAAAGATGGCCGAGGTGCAGGTGAGCAGACGCAAGGGGGGCGGCGAGCAGTCGTGGCTGTGGTTCGCCACCGTCAAGTCGCTGATCGGCAAGGGCGTCATGCTGGCGGTTAGCCAGGGCCGCGTGCAGACCAACGTGCTCAACATCGCCAACGAGGACTGCATCAAGGTGGCCGCGGTGCTCAACAACGCCTTCTACCTGGAGAACCTGCACTTCACCATCGAGGGCAAGGACACGCACTACTTCATCAAGACCACCACGCCCGAGAGCGACCTGGGCACACTGCGGCTGACCAGCGGCCGCAAGGCGCTGGAGAACGGCATCAACGTGACCGTGTCGCAGTCCACCACGGTGGTGAACGGCAGGACTCGCAGGTTCGCCGACGTGGAGATGCAGTTCGGCGCGCTGGCGCTGCACGTGCGCTACGGCATGACGCTGGACGAGGAGAAGGCGCGCATCCTGGAGCAGGCGCGCCAGCGCGCGCTCGCCCGGGCCTGGGCGCGCGAGCAGCAGCGCGTCCGCGACGGCGAGGAGGGCGCGCGCCTCTGGACGGAGGGCGAGAAGCGGCAGCTGCTGAGCGCCGGCAAGGTGCAGGGCTACGACGGGTACTACGTACTCTCGGTGGAGCAGTACCCGGAGCTGGCCGACAGCGCCAACAACATCCAGTTCCTCCGACAAAGCGAGATCGGCAAGAGGTAACCCGCGGGCGGCACGTGCCGCGCGGGGACGCCCGCCCGGGTGACCCAGCTGGCTGGCTGCGCCCCTCCGGAGCCACAACCGCACCCCTCTGCTCAGAAGTGTCTGTAGCACAATCCACATCGGACTCTGCGAAGAGCCTTCCGGGAGAAACTGACTGCTCTGGCGAAATACCCGCCTCCCCCCACCCACCCACAAACGAAGACAGCTTTTTTTTTTTTCTGAATGACCTTGAAGGTGATGGGCTTTAACGAATATGTTTACATATGCATATCGCTGCACTCATTTGGACTGAGAGTATTGAAAAGAAAATAATAATAATAATTGCAAAAGCCTCACGCAATGTTTTTGCTGTGGGCCAAGAGTACCTTTGAGGCACTGTATTTAACAAAGATTTAAACAGAAATACATACAGTGTTTCCAGATGTTACCGAATTGTCGACCTTTGCTTACAGGAAGTAGTCTCTGCTTAGGATGTGATATATATCTCTGTTCATTTTAAAATGTGGGGCAAAGTTACTGTGTAGAGACGACCCGACTGCAGTCCTGTGCTGCTTTGTAAAGGACACAGGCACGCGTGACTTCTCCTTCAGAGGGATTTTACAATACTAACGTGGTTTGCCTTGGGGGTGGGGGGAACTGGCAAATAGAATCCTTGTCACTGATAAGCAAAGGAAACCCTGATTTTTTTGTAAATTATGTGAGACAAGTTGTTTATGGATTTTTATATGAATTACAATTTACTGTACATCAAATATTAGTCTCAGAGGAGTTAATTTATGTAAAGTGTTTAAAAAGTTTATACTTAAAAATAAAACGATAAAAACATGTGAACCGTGTGATTTTTTTAAAAGGACTGCACCTTTTGTTATCTGTTATAGCTGTACAGTATAACTTACTATATTGTAGAGATATAACAACTTATGCCTATAATGTCCAGAAGTGTTAATATTTTTGTATTAGGTTGAAAACAAATGTGCAACTTTCTATCATTTAAATGAACAGTGCGATCCTAAATGGTGGCCAGTCAGAGAACAGCTCCTTTCTCTTCCTTCTCTTGTTTTTCTCAGCCATTACCAACCCAGAGGCACAGTAGATGGCCAAGGCTGATGGAATACATGGAAGATGAAAAAAAAAAAAATCACTCTGGGAGAAGGGGTTGTCTGATCCTCTCTATGCCCAACAAGTCAATGGAAAGTTGGCAGTACCAACCACAGGGTTTTTACTATTATATTACCATCCCTGGATATTCCAGTTCATGATGGAAGAGGCCATTCCACATGCTCTGCAGGCATCTGTGGAAGGAAGGATTCAATGTTACGGTTACCATGAACGTGTCATAGATATCCAGGAAAGATAGCAGAAATGGAGCAATGGTGGGCCAGAGGGAGCCAATCAGGGTTGCTCTGCTAGTCATGGAATTGAAGTTAGGTCAGGAAGAGGGACAGAAAAAAAAGGAAGACAAGCTCCTGTAAGCCCACAGGGTTCACCCATCTTGGGGTAGGGGAGGTGCTAATTTGAATAGCTGTCCTGTGTTGCCCAGGAGTAATAGATCCATTGGGAAGGGAAATGCCAGCCCATGCCCCCTTCGCGCAAATGTGCAGCCTTATCACAGCTGCCTCTGTACTTTGGTGCTGGCCCAGCCGCGCTGACAGATCTTTTCCTGAGCACGAAATTCAGCCACAAAAATATTTTTAGAAAATATTTCTCAGTTCATTGAGCTATAGTACACACTGTTTTCCTCTATGTATAATGGTGATAAAATATAGCGAGTGAACATGTCGTAAATATAAAGGTTCAAGTGATGTATTGAAAATAATTTTCTAACTGCTTTGTATGTATCACATACTCTAAATTGCACAGTAGGCGTGTTTATTAAACAGATTGGCTGGGAAAGTTTTGAAATAGCTACTGAATTTACAGTCTCAGTGCTATTACTGTCTTTGTGTATTTGGTAGAGCATACCGAAGTAATTAATCTTCTAATGAATGCTGATATTTTATTAGAATGAAAGCACAGATTAGCATTAATATTTTTTATCCTGGAAATCCTTTGGCAAGTATTATGAAGCCCAAATTTAGACATCTATGAGATTTCGAACCACATTAAAAACAAAACATGGCTCTGTTTTCCATTTTATTATTTAACTGTTAACTTAGATGTTTGCAGTTCTGTTCAGTGAAACGTCCACAGGACTGTACTTAGCATGCTGTGAGTACCTTTGGGTAAAGTAGGCTCTGAGTCTAAATTCTCAGAAGTGTCTATGATGTACTGACCATGAAAAGCTTGTACCACGTGACAGAAGTAAAACTGTAGTCTTAACCTCTTCTTGACATGGACTGGTCATTACATGGGCACCGATAAGCGACAGTTCTGGAGACTCTCCTGGTGCTTATTTTAGAGAAAGTCCAATCAAACCAATTAGCATCTTGTTAGTAGGTATAATGAGCCTATTTCTTTTCTAAAAAGGCTTGTGATCTGGACATGCTTTTACAAAACGTAGTGACCTTGGGGAACATGTACACAAAAGATCTTTTTCTAACAGTTGGGGGGTGGGGGGCTGTATAAAATGGAAAAAAAAATTAGCTTACAAAACAAAGAAATTGATATTCAAAGTATTTTAGGCAAAGCCAGTCAAAATGCTTTCATGATATTTTGAGATGTAAATTTTGTCTGATTTGTATTGTTCTTTTCATTTGCCTTCTTAACTTTATATGTGACCTGAATTTTCCATAACTTGATGACTATAGATTGCATCTAGGCATTCCAATAAAAGCCAACCCAATGTGTGTGCGTTTACATATTCTTTCAGACCTTGGGCTAGCCAGTATTGCTTTTCTGCTTGCCTCAGAGGGTACCGAAAGAGGCAATTCTGGGATATTGATTCATCTGCAACCCCATCAGTGGGGATAGCTTTTATAATTACTTGGTTTGGCGTTTTTGTTTTGTTTGTTTTGTTTTTATGTTCACTGACCAAATGGTAGACCAGGAGGGCATACTTCACAGAGCACTCGCTTCTGACCTACTTTCCAAAAAAAATGTTAACTACACCCCCACAAAACCAAACATTAACTGTAAAGAAGACGAGAAAAAAAAAACATCGCCATTACTACTGGAAAGCAGACCTCATTCCTGTGATCCTGGCAATAAGTGTGCTTAATTAAAACACTTGATTAGAATAATCAGTTTGGGCCTGATAGGTTCTCAGCCTCCTGGAGTTGTCTAAATCTACATATAGACCAGCTGATTAGGGGAGCTTGCTTCCTTCAGCAATTCCGGGCTGGCAGGCCAGGGCTTTGATTTTAGTATGAAAAGGCAGACTTTGCCACACTGGCTTTATAGAGACAAGCTTAACTTGATAACATGTGGCTCCAACAGGAATCAGGTCACTCGGCTTGGCAAATTGGTCCAGTTCCTTTACAAATTAGTTTAGTGTGTTCCAAAGGGGAAACCCCAGAAAGGTGTATTAGTAATCCTGCTCTCCACCGGGCTTTCCCGAAGAGTAATGTCTGCTGCAAGAGTACAAAGAGCCACAGTGTGTAAGCGAACCTCAGCTGCTCAGCTGGGTCCACGACCTGCCACTCTCCCAGCCTGTGAAATTTGCACAGGCCTGTTTACATTCTTGACACCGTCCAGGTAGTAGTCCAAGCTGAACCACGTGACCTGAAGGGAAACACCTCTGCCTGCCTCAAGCAGAATACAAGGTGAGGATTCTCCTTTGATGACCCTCCACCACCATGCCCATGGAGTCTGCCCTTTCTCCTTTTGCCCCAGGGTCCCCTAAATGCAGCTCTTTCTCACCACGACTGAAGAGGAATCAGCCATTTGAGGTGCTTCGGGAATGAAGAAATCCATGGTGGCGTGTCTGTAACACAGACTACCTTGGGTGGGGGGGGTTGCTCAGAGCCAGCTGCAGAACAAAGGACAAAGCTCACCCATGAACTGCCACCAGCCAACCCCAAACAGGCTGTTATGACACAGGCTGCAGCCCACTGGGACCAGCCGGCCCAGAGAAGCCTTGAGTGGCAACATAGTGAGACCTGAGCCCTTCCACAGATGCCCAGACTGCCACGCTGCCCTACACAATGCAGCAAATTCTAGAAGGTGAGGTGGAAGGACTCGGGTAAATTGGAGTTGGACTTGAATAGCATGGAAGAGGCTTAAGCCAGGATGAGCAGATGCTCTGTCGGCCAGTAACTTTTCCTGTCTTACGTGGTCTCTTGAAAATGCTCCCAGAGAAGATTCTGGAGCTTACCATCCCTATTGCACAGGGCACAACAAGGCACGGGCCTTAAGCTCCCTCTGCCTGCCAATGTTTCTAGCTCCTCAGTCCACCTCAAAAGAAAAGCAAATCTGCCATGCAGTGTGAAAAGCTGCCCGTCATTTTTAAAATAAGGACAAGTGAGCTATTGACCTGGAGATGTTCCGTAACTTATTCATTTACCTTTAGGCAGCCTATCAATTCCATGAAAAAAAAAAAAAAAAACTAAAGGTATTCATGGCGTGTTATCTATCCATTTTAACCACAGCATTCAGACATAGTTCCAAAGAGGTACTGAGAAGTCAACGGAATTTTCTACCTTCTAATCTCAGCCATGTAATGACTATCCTCTTTCGCCAACATACTCATTTGCTATTCACCAATTCTGCAAGCAATCGTCCCTTAATGTCAATTAGTTACCAATAACTTCGACGAAGATTGAGCAAGCCTTTTCACTTATGAACTGACTGAAAAGTCTGTCATAGAGGAATGTAAGATTCCTGGAGCCCTGTCTTTGGAGAATTTGCTCTAAACTAATGCTAAGCCTAGAGTGACATCATTATTCAGTTTAGAGTTCATGGGTTCCACAAAGCAAATTTAATAAATCCTTCTGGGATCTAACCTGAAGAAAATTAAAATTACTGGCATAAATTGTGACTGTTCTAGCACAAGAGTGGCTGGTTCGCAATCTCCCAGCTTATGGGGCGCATGTGAGCTGGGTTTCAGCAGCCACAGCCATTGGGCCTACATTAGGAAGGGAAATCACATTCTCTTCCACATGTGCAGAGACTTCCTAAATTCCATCCGCAAGGGCTATTTCTACATGACATAACTCACTGGATAGAAACGACAGGATTTGCAAGTATGCTGCTAGGTCAAAGAGAATTCTTTAAGATTTTCACAGTTTTATCAAGGTAAAAGGCACGTGAATGCCCAAGGAGTGAAAATGGCAAATTTCTTTATGAATGAAAGGCTGAAAAGGGAACTACTGAGAGGTCTACATCCTAAGAAGCACATCAACTATTCTCTCCCACCTCAACTTCCCTAATGATGACATGAGAGAAGACATAATCCTCTTCCAATTTTCCTTCAAGATGAATGCTAGGAAAATTCTAGTCTAGCTGTTCAAAAAAATAAATATTCCTTAAGATTCATTCCCAAGACTCCTGTCTCTTACAGTCTCCTCCTTTATTCCTTTATTTCTCCTTTGCTTTTTATGAACTCCAGCAGAAACGGTCGGTGTTGTGCTTAATAAAATTCTGTCTGATTTTCTAAATCTTAGAAGGAAAACCAGATGGATTTTAACTGTTCAGGATATCATAAGGAACCAGTCTTTCTCCCCCCCACCCCCCATATATACCTCTGGGTAATTGACCAAAAAACATTATGGGTGAGCAGATTTTTAAATCTCACTTCAACTACAACTTTATTTCCAAGGTCATGCTTCAGTCCCGAGAATGGACAAGTACAGAAAAATCACAAAAGTGGTCGAGGTTGATCGAACAGAGAGGCAGATGGAAAATGGAGAGGATATCTTTCCATAAGTCAGCCCTCTATTCCTTTGGTCTTCCTCCTGGATTTCTGGGACGGCAGAAGTGACAACCCTACCAACATCTGGTGGTACTACATACAGTCTGGCCGGGAAGGCCCAGATCTGGTCCTGGGATCTGCAACCAGGTTATGTCAGTCAAGAATCACTTTCAGGTAGGGCTCTAGCGCCCCCTAGTGACGCATGTCTTGGGCGAGGACAGTCCGAAAGAGCAAGCAAGGAGGCCTGGGGACAATCAATCCTCTAACCCATTCTGTAGTGGGGCCAGTTCAAAAGAGTCTCAATTTCCCCATCCCAGCTCGGTGCACAGAGCCCCACACTTTCAGCCAATCCTTCTGTCTCATGTGCCACCTCACAGCGATCAGCTCCATGCAAAACTCGCTCCCTGAAGATTTTGCAGAAAGTCTGTCAAGCAATGTTCCTCCCGTCTGGCAGATCAAAATAAGGCCCTCTTCCCAGGAGTTGTCTGCAGGCTATCTGAGCTCCTCTACAACCCCCTCACAACAGCGATTTCTGAACTACCAATTTATTCTTTGTCTTCTACACCTCTTGTTAACAGTCCTGTCCGCACTAAGACTTTCCCACGATAGATCATTTAAATTCAGAGTGGTGGTTTTATTTCTGCCCCAACTAGACTCTCAGGAAAAGTGCTAGAATGACAGCCTGGAAAAGCAAACTCCCTTCTGACTACACCCACCTCCCTGACTACTCCCCCATCCTCACTCCCTTCTGCTTGACCTTACTTACCACCAGGGTGACATACAATCTACTTGGTCTGCCACTGGGAGGAAAAATTGGGTTTTCAACCTTTTCTCTCCTGGGCTGTCACCCAGAAAAGTCAGTGGATACTAATTTTAGTGGCAGCCTATACCAAAGTCCCACCTTCAGAAAGTGTTCCTGGGGCTGTAGAGATAGCTCAGGGGTTAAAGCCTATTCCTAGAAAGCAAAAGGACCTGATTTCAGATTCCTAGATCCCACATAAAAACCTGGGTGGATACAAAGGCGTACTGTAATTCTGGCCCTGATAGGCAGGGTCTGGGAAACCCCAGAACAAAGCAGTAAGAAGGTAGTGACATCAGAATGATGCCTGACGTCACCCTTGGGCTTCCAGAGACATACACTCTTAAATGCCCTTAAAAAGAAGAAGAGGAAGAAAAAGAAAACACAAAAACTGTCCCCAACCAGCACCTATTAGCCTCTCTGGAGGCCTTGTGCAGATCGAGTATGCATGTCCCTTTTCCTGTCCCCATTCTTGAAAGGAAACCCTAGGTGGGACCTGCGAGTTATGGACGTTAAAGACCAGGTGAGAAGGCATAGTTTCCTGAAAAGATCAAAATGGCCTACCACTAACTGACACCCACATTCACTGGATGGCTTGCTCTTTCTTTACCCTGACTAGGAAGTCTTGAGAGATGGGTTGGGGGGGCAGCAGCTGGCCCCGTGAGCCAAGAATGCCCGGTTCATTTCTTCCCCTCTCACTAGTAAGACCGTCTCAAGGTCCCCTGGGAGCTGGCCTGCTGGAGAGAGGGAGCCGTCACGAGATCACACTCACACAGAGGCACGCATACACTCACACGCTCACCAAGAGCACCAGAGAATCCGTGGCACCAGGGATAGGAGGACTATCCACCAGTCCAGCTCTCAGGATCCAAGATTTACCTGGCGCAGTACCCTCGCCTTGCTGCCAGCTGCCAGTCATTTTCCTCTTCCGGCCTTTGTGGAGGGACGAGGTCGTCCTCTACTTGCGACACCAAGGACCTCCTTCCCACTCTGGCAACTGTGGTTATGGTTGTGGCTACTTAGGAAATCGGCCTGTCAAATGCCAACTGGCAGCTGTCCAGATTCTGAGGTTCCATCTCATGAACCTGGTCCCTGTTTGAACCCCTGTCTTGTTCCCTGAACCCCTTGCCCACCACCAAACCTGAGGGGGCCAGTATACTTTGTCAACAGAGAAGGGCCAGGGCTCTGGCCCTAGCTGGGGACTCTTTGAAGACAAGGACTTCCCAATTACTTCCTGCTCATTAAGCCTTGGACGTAGCCTTGCCTGACTCTTGTAAATCAAAGGAAACAGGACTAGCCTTGCCACACTGGGCTCTGTCTGTGGCCTCCGCCAATTAACGCTCTAGTTAATCAAACTTAACAGGTCCCTGGAGAGATGGCAGAGCTGGGAGCAGCCCCCAGGCAGGGGAAATCTACTTAATCCCAATTCTGCCTGACCCAAGATTTTCTCCAGCTTTAAAGTGGGCCAATCTGTACCACCCTCCCAGGCCCAGAAGCCATTCTGGTGCCACGTGCACGTGAGGAGGGGAGAGGAGGTGAGAAAAAGAAGCCACAAGGAAGAGCCAAAGTCTTGCTGGTCTATGCCGAGGTCACTGCTATCAGGAGCAAGATTATCCCCTAGAAAGGGAAGGAGAGGGCCAGCGAGATGGCCCGGCAGGTAAAGGTGCCTGTGCACAAGCCTGGGGACCTGAGTTCAATCCCCGGAGCCCATGTTCTCTGACCTCCACATGCACAGCAGTAGGCCAGTAGGCATAAGACCTCTTCTCTCTCTTTCTCAAAAAACAAAGAAAATTAAATATTAGCCAAAAAGCAAAAGAAAAGGAACACTGCTCTCCCCAGATTCCTAGCATGGCTGTGTCAAGACCCCTGCATTGCCTCCTGAAAGCTCTTAGGATGAGACCTGGCCAACCTCCACCCGCACTTGTCCTAAGATGCTGCGAGCAGCCGGAGATTATTGACTGGTAAGAATCACATGGAATAATGCTCCCTTTCGAAGCTCTCCCCACGGCCCCAGAAAAGAAACTAAGTGAGCAAACGCAGTGGGCAGCAGAGGGCCACGCAGCATCTCCTGGGAGCCTTGAAGGCCAAGAAGGTCCCAGAGGTCCAAGCAATATCCCTGATGCTCCTGGATCGGTGATCTGGGATGTCAGGTCTCATCACAACCCTCCAGGGTGCTGGCAATGAGCATCCCAGATGTTGGCTGCCTCAGTGTGCCCACATGTTGCTCATAGATTCACCACCAAACAGCTTAAAGGGAAACAAGAGGTTTTATTCTAGCTTACAAATGTCTGGTTTGTTCTTAATCTGGTTTGGCAAGAGAGCTCACACCATCACCAGGAGCCAAGGAATGTCCACACCATGTCCATTGTGAAAAAAGAGAAAAACCTCACTTGCCAGACGGCAACTCTCAGTATGCTGAAGAATGTCCCTTGCTAAACTAGCTCCCTGCATCTTATCTACCTGTCTAGAGAATTGATCCCACCCACCATGGGCTGGGTCTTCCCCCACCAATTTGGTTAGGACTTGCCTTAACTATCAATTCTTCACAGATGCGCCCAAAGCTCAGCCAGCAACTATCAGGTTGACACCTGTATATAACTATCACAATAGCCTGGCACCAAGGCTGCTCGGTGCCTGAGTCAAGGGGCAGCAAAAATGTTCCCATCAGTCAGAACCACCCAGCGTTCATCTAATCTCATACTGACAAAATACATAAAAGCAAAGCTCCTGCTGTGACTGCCCAGCTGAGGAGGGGTGTCATTTAGGGGGTGGGGGGGCAGTAAGAGGAATAATAGCAGTGACCTCACTGTCCTCTCACGCCTCCCCAGAAGTCACCTGGGGTGTAGGTGGGACACAGGAGAGTCCCCAAGGGTGCCCTCCCTTGGGGCAGTGTGGCAGCGGAACCCCATAAAGGAGGTATGGCAGATGTCTGGGGAACTGAGAAGAGGGAGGGACTCAGCAGCCCTGTGCAGCCCTGTGTCCCCAACTGTGAACTCTGGGGACCTCTAGGTACCACCACAACCCCCACCCACCCACCCCCAGCATCTAAGATCAGACTGAGAAACACTGACCTTCTAGGGCTGGGGACAGGATTTGAAACAATGCCATGGTGATCCTGATAACCTCTGTCCCCAGCCAGTCCTGGGGGCCCCAGGGTCTGAGATAGGCCCTTAAGACCCCTCCCCATCTCTCCTCCAACCCAGAGGTGGGGCAGATCCTTTTCTGTCTCCGTTCTCTCCCTCTAAAATGGGTCAGATCCTCCAAACTGAGCTATGCCTTCCCATCCTTTCTAGTTCAAAGTGTTTAAGAGAAACAGAAGCCAGAAACAGAGAGAGTTTGTCCAGGGTAAACCCTTCCAAGCAAGAAAGCAGTCCTACCAGAGAACCGGTACCCTAGGAAGTCCCCGTCCCCTGTCCTCTAGGTACACAGTTTTTACAAACCTCTCGGATCCCTCGTCTCTGCTACTGTTAGAAGAGGTAGAGAAAGGCAGCGTCGCCCAAGCCAAAGTGCCAGGGAAACTCCCTGGATCCCTTTGTGCATCACCCCATTTCCATCCATAGGCACTTCAGCTAGAGGGGTGCCTGTAAGAGGGCCGAGCCTAAGCATCCTTTGAGACTTGTCACCCAGAGAGTGCCTGGGTTTTGGCTGCAGGCCTTTCTGCTAATTAGAAGCTCACATGAAACCCAGACAGACATAGTCCTACTTGCCTAGGCTGGACAGAGTAAGGGGTGGTGTCCCTTACTGTTGAGAGGCCTATGGAAAGTACTGGAGGAAGCTCCAGTCCCCCTGAACCCCACATCCAGCAGCTGTCAGATGAAAACCATAGGATACCATTTTACCTGAAAGGGGTGGGAGGGGGGATAGGCAGCCTTCCTGGAGGAGGAGAGGCCGACCTTGTTGAATAGCAGTGTCCAGAACTGGACCAGAAGGGCAAAGCCATACAGAACAGATTCCAAGCAGAAGGGCTCCAGAGCCGCATGCCACCGGGGCCATGCCCAGCTCTGCCACTTGCTAAATGCATAAGCTTAGAGGAGCTACTTAAATCTCTGTAGCTCCATTTTCTTTTCTACAGAGTGGAGATTTCAGTCCCATGGGGGTCGCTATGAGATTTAATCAATTAATTCATGTCAACTCTTGGAGCAGCACTCCGGAAAGTTCCATGCTCGCCATATGGCTCCTGGGCAGAGCATTCAGGGCCTGGGTTTGATCGCGATGCACGGAGCCAAGTCTGAGGGGGAGGGCAGGGCTAATCCTGTTCCTCCGGTTGATGGCCCAAGGGTAGGACCCCCACCCAGTGTGCATTCAGTAGGCAGGCACGTGTGCATTGGCTCCAGCCCACATGTCTGGAAGTGGGGGGTAGGGGCTGAAGGCAGTTCCTGGAGACATCCCCAGTAATGCTGGTCCAAGGTGGTCCTCCATAGGCATCAGTGCAGAACGCATGGCCCCCAGGCCTCTGATGAGACTTACTCGGTCTCCAGTCAGATCCAGGTGCACAGTGCAGACAGCAGCTGAGGCTGAAATGTAACCTGCAAGACTTGCTCTGTACCGAAGGCCAGGCTCGAAGCTCAGTAAGCAAGATGTATGCGCCAACCTCAGTAAGCAAGATGTATGCGCCAACCTCCTTCCTGCCTCCCCAGGCGCAGAAGTGTAGGACACGCCCCCAAATTCAGCTAAGTGGAGCTCCCCTTTCCCCAGAAATCCCAGGCTCCTCACATCCCTGCAGGTTTGCTCGCACTCCCATAGCCTAGGTTGCCAGCTCTGGCTCCATCTTGCCCTCCCTGGCTCTGTGGCCAGTCTGGGTGGTCTCCTGCCCGGACCACGAGTCTGTTCAGCTCTCCGAATCCCACCGGGGCCCGCAGTGGTTCCATAGTCACAGAAGTGCCCGCATCGCAGACCCTTTGGAAAAGACGGAGTAAGCCTCTTGCGTTCTATAAAATATCCTCGATAATTGGCCCTTGTGTCAGAAAGAAACTTTAAATTTTAAAGCTACAGCCGTTTGTGGTGTAGAACGAAATGATCTAAATTATTGAAGAGCTAATTAACAGCTCCAAGCTGAGCCATAGCAGGTGATCAGTTCCTGCGATGCCCATGGCGCTGGCAGGGTCCCTCCCAGCCCACCCTCAGCAGCTCCCCTGGGCTCCCTCCCGCCTCATCCCTCTCCCTCAGTTGGCCCCATCACAGAGCTTAAAGTCTGTAGATTAAGATGCCATCTTTCTCTAAACGTGACATACAATGCCAGCATGAGGAAGCTTCTGACCGTGCTACCGACCTGTCTCCTAGATCCAGGGTTCTCCCTCCTGGCTCCAGGAACTCAGAATTCCTGCATTCATCTATTTTCTGTTGCTATGCTAATATGCTTGAGGCTAGTACGTTATTTTTTTTAAAGAGGTTTATTAAGCTTACAGTTTTAGAGACCTGACTCCCAAGGTGAGGCAGGCTTATCAGCATGGCCTCAGGGAAGGACTGCTCAGGGGCAAAGCTACAGAATATGTAGCACTTGAGAGGGAGAAAGCAGTCCCGTGTTGGGGCGAAAAGTAACAGGACTCCCGAACTAGCCACAGGGACTGAGGCTCTTTTCATACCAACTCATTCTGCTAAGACTAACTGGATCCTACAGGGTGGTGTGATCCCCTGAGGACGGCACCCGGGGACTTCATCACCTTCACACATCCAGCCTCCCAGAAGTTTCACCACATTGGGAACCACATTTCCACACATGACCCTTTGGGGGCCACTCTCAAGTAGTCTACAAAGTCCTGCAATCCCCAGCTTCCAACTCCCGTCTTAACTTCATCCATTACTAGGAGAAGGGAGTTGGGGGAAATCCAGGCGCTCGGGAGGGTCCCTGGAACTCTCTGGGACCATCGCTCCTCCATTCCAGGTGTCTTTGCCATGGGAAAAGCCAGAAAGACACAAGGGCACCTCGTGGTTTGGGGATATATTTTATTTGTTTGTTTGTTTTGTTGCTTTGATATGCTTTTTTAGCCAATTTAATTCACTCATTTGTCTGGGTGACACTGGGTATGTTTAGGGTCTCACCCCCACCCAGTCTGGTGCTTAGGACAAAAGAATGCTACCAACAGACAAGAGAAGCCACACGTTCCGTCTGTGGAACTTTAGTTTATCCTTCTACAAAGGCTTGAGAGCCTTGGAAGGAAAAATAAAATTGTGCGTGTGTGTGTGTGTGTGTGTGTGTGTGTGTGTGTGTGCATGCGTGTGTGTGCACGCTATGTATATGTGAGCATGCTGTGTGTATGTTATGTATGCATTGTGTGTGGTGCATATATGTGTATGTTACATTTATGTGTGTGTGTTGGGTGTGTATACTGTGCGGGCGCATGGGTGTGGGTGTATAGCACGTGTGAGTGCTGCCTGGTGACCCATGTCTCTGATGCCACCTACTCAGGAGACTAAGACGGGAGGATCACAAGTTGAAGGCTTGGCTGGGCTAAAACTAGATGCGACCCCATCTCAAAATGCAAAGAACAAATGCATCAGAGCTGGAGCTCAGAGGTAGAGTGCGCGCCTGGCACGTGCAGGCTCTGGGTTCAATCCCCAGCAATTCCCTGTAGCATCCACACCCCTCCTTCAGTCACCCTCACAGGCCAGCCTTCCCCTAGGGACCCCAGGCCTCCTGGGCTGGCAGCTCCCTCAAGCTCCCAACAGCATCAGCTTTGGGAGTCTGTTCCCATCTCTTCTGCATGGTGGGTCACATCTGCTCCTCCACCATCAAAAGTTTTCCTTCTCCACTGTCCAATTGCTTAGTATATTGGTCCCCCAGCCCATCCAGGATTCTCTGACCCTGCACTCTTTTGCCTTCTTAGAAAGGATGGCTGCCCCCATCAGTACCCCCTGCTTAAGACCCTCCCCAGTCTCCAGGACCCTCTGGCTCTTCCCTCCATCTCCTTCCTCTCCACCTGCCGCTCCTCTGGGATGGGCTTCCTCCAGTACTGGCTTTGGTCACAGTTGCAGTTCACCTGCATGGTTGCTGATAAATCACCATCAAATGGTTTCATGGGAACAAGGGGTTACAGTTCTTAGTCCAGCTTGATGGTAGAGCTCACACCAACACCAGGGTCAAGGGAACTGGCCACACCATCTCCACATAATGACTGAGAGACAGACGATTCTTACTTATCAGACAAGCATGGTGTACACAAGGATGCCAACTTTCTCAGCCATCTCTCTGTATTTTATACCAGGGCCTAGTCCCACCCACCATGGGCAGGGGCCTTCCCCATCAGCTAGACAATCTCCTGCAGGTTTGCTCTGGGCTTAACTAACCACTAATTCTCTACAAATGTGTCCAGAGCTCAAACTCTCAACTGTCAAGTTGTACCTCTGCCTAATTATGACAATCACCCTCCACACGTGGACCCTGCCCTTGGGAAGCTGGGACGTGATAAGGATGTGATTTCTTATGGTCCCTTCCCGTGTCTTTCCACACACTTCCCCCTGCTCATCTGAGTGTGGTCCCCACTTTGGATCACTGCCTAGATGGAGAATAGTAACACCCGCCCCTGTGGGACCAGAAGAGAAGGCAGCGAGGACTCCTGAGGCACATATGCTGACCCAAGTTCCAGCTCGGCTCTTACCCGTTGTAGGCTCTGACCACAGCTCCTGACCGAGCAGCACAGGTAAGTCACTGTCAGGGGAACCTGCTTGGTAGACATTGCGCTTGGCCTCATTTCGCCCTCACCATACATTTCGCCCTACACCATACACAGATAAGTGTTACTCTTAACTATTGCTGTGAGAGAACACCCAAAATCAAGTAACTTAAAGGAGAAAAGGAAATTTATTCATCTTACGGTTCCAGAGGGGAGAAACAGACATTCATGGCGGAGGTGACATGGCTGGTGGCTGAAGCTGGTGTCTAAGTCACTGCAGACATCCAGTAGGCTAGTAGGTGATATCTGAAAGCTGGAGGATTCCTGGAGAGTCTCTTCTTCCCAGTCCTCTATTCTGTGATTCCTTTTATCTGGTCCACTATTGGGAGGTTCCATTCGGATCTAGGGCTGGTCTTTGTATTGTAAATGTATTGATCCAGATAATTTCTTCAGGTGGTCTCAGAGCTGATCTTAGCTAATGCCGGGTGTGGTCAAGTTGACACCCAAGATTAATTATCGCAATAAGTTATTCTCCCCCCTTATTAAACTAGAATCTGAGGCACACAGAAAGGTGAGCTAACTTGCCCCTGGCCTCATAGCTCACAGACACGAAAGCCAGAATTTGAACCCAAAGCTGCCCTGACTCCAAATCCTAACCTGCCTCCTAGAACTTGGCATGAAGCTTATGGAAGGCTGGAGACCAAAGTCCTAAAATCCTTTCCAGTGGGTCTTATTTAATCAAGATGCAGCTTAGATCACACTTCAAGACTCACTAAGCTTGTCTCTGGTTCACTGAGGAAATACTCTTGTGTTTGGCATTTTAATTTTCACGTGTCTGTCCACTTGCTCCCTGCTGGTGGCGCTGTTCGGTATATGCAGCCTTCTTGGAGGAAGTAATTGGAGTTGAGGTTTACTACCCAGCCCTCCTCCCCCTCCTCCTCTTCCTCCTCTCCATCTTTGCTTCCTGAGAATGTCTGACATGCAGCCGCCAGCCTCCTGCTTCCGGGCATTCCTTGTTGCTGCCACGCATCACCCGCCATGATGGTTTCTGTCCCATCAGGAGCCAATGGAAGAGCAACAGAAACACATACTGTGCGATGTCACACTGGAAAGCCGAGATGCTGCGTTTCCAGCCGACAAGGGCAGCTCCGAAAGGCAGATTGTACTTTCCCTGTCTCACAGAGGAGGAAACGGAAGCCAAGAGCTACTATGAGAAGCTGGACCAGAATTCAAATCCAGCCATGTGCTGCTTCACAGCCGAAGGCCTTTCCTGTCAGAGTCTCCTGCCTCTGTAGTAAAGGGCCCACCTGTTGGTTTCCACGTCTAGCACCAGACTCTCTCTCTGGGATCCCTCACATTAGTATCTTCAGCCTCTAGGCTATGAGCAGGTACCTGGTGGATGTGAGTGAGGTAAGTGAAAGAGGAATGAATGGATGAACTAATCGATACGCTCTCTATCTAGGAGCACCCCTAAAGGCCTCCTCCCCAGAAACTGCTCGCACTGACACATGTTCAGAACACTAACCACCACAAAGGGACTTGTAGAACCCCTCTCTATCCAGATCCTATGGCCGTACTTCCCACACCCTTTCCTCTGATGCCTTAGGTCCCGTGTCTGAGGGGCCCTGGATTTTGCTCTTGCTCACGAGAGCAGACTTCACTGTTCTCAACCCTAAAGGCTGGCTCTGCTTACACTGCCCAGTGAGCCCACAGTCGGACAGCCCCAGACCTCAGATGCGAGTGGACATCCTTCCCTGTAGACTTTTTGGAACAAGTTTGAAACCGAAGAACCATCCTCTAGGAACACAGCACTGTTGGGGGCATTGAGACCCCAGTGTAGATGTTGTCTCTGTGACATGGTTTGGAGCCTCTACTCCCACTGTTCCTCCTGCTCTTTGGAGGAAATGGAACAGTGCCCTGCCTCCCACCACACTGACCACCAGCTCTTCTTCCTTCAGCAGGCTCCTTGACTTTCGCCTTAGAATCCTCTTCCTTGGAATTCAACACAACTCAGGCTGGAGAAATGGATCAGGAGTTAAGACCCTGCTTCACAAACAGAAGTTCCCAAGTTCGCATCCCAGGTCTCATGTAAAAACACCAGGTGGAAACCTAGGTGGCCTGAACTTCTGGCCCTGGTGGGTGGAGTGAAGCAAATAGGAGGTAGAAACAATCCAGAATGATTCCCAAAATCACCCTTGGTCCTCCACGGGGACACACAATGCCTGCTGATACATACACACACATACACAAAAATAAAGTCTAAAAAATAAACAAAAATTTTTTAAAAAGAATTCAATACAACTCTACCAACTATCTTCTCATTTTCCCACTGCTCCTGAGTCCCCCAATTCACTGCACACACACACACACACACATACACACACACACACACACACACACACACACACACACACACCCCTTTCCCCAGGAGGGAAATTGAAGACAGTTTAAAATAGAACAAATCAAAGTGCAGAGGCTGACGCCAAGTACTGCTCAGCGGGGAGCCCGGGAGGCTTCCATCCCTCCTTCTGGAAGGCCTCCCCCCAGCAGGCACCGCCCCCCCAGCCTCCTCCCATATGTTCAAATCCTGCCAGACTCGCATCCAGCTGGTGAAGAGGATGTTCAGCCTGCAGGCTGCTGGCAGCGTGCACAGAGCAGGAGGGAGGGAGCGGGCGAATCCAGAGCCACCCTGTCCAGGGCCGGCCTGCATCACCTCACCTGGCACGGGGGAGAGAACCCACCTCACCGGCCTTTCAGGGGGGTCACACCTGATGTCCATGATCAAGAGAATGGCAGGGGAGGGGAAGGGGGGCGGATAAAAGGCAGGGCACCCAAGGCCGGTGGATGGAATTTCAGATCAACAATGGATAATGTTGATATGTTGATATAAATATGTACCAAGGAGTATTTGGAACATATTTGTGCTAAAAAATTATTTGTTGTCCATCTGATATTCAAATTCAGCTGGGCGTTCTGTGTTGCCTGGATTTTTTTTATGTGTCTGCTAAATCTGATAGGTCTGAGCGTGACTTTCTAACTCAGCCATGACTTTTTTTTGGCGTGTATGGATGTGAGTATATGGATGTGCATGTGGGTGTGTGTAGATAAGAACATTGGAGTGCATGTGTGTGCCTGTGGACCGCCCAAGAGTGGCTTTGGGAATCTTCCTGGATTCCTCCACCTCCTTACTCCTTATTGTTTTGCTCTGGGGTTTCTCGGGCTCCACTTTTTTCAGATCTGGAAGTGCAGACCATTTCCGTCTGGTGTTTTTGTTGTTGTTTGTTTTGTTTTTGTTTTTGTAGGATAGGGGATTCAAACTCAAGTCCCTTGGCTTATCAGACAAAGGCAATAACCCCTGAGCCATCTCTCCAGCCCTGGACTGCGACTCTTCCTTATAGGAGGCACAGACCAGGCAGCCTGTATTGTCTGTATGGGCCGCATGAACGAATGCAACTTCCCCAAGCTAGAACCTGCTGCCGTGCCTGGTGCTGACGTCAAACCACCTGGCTGAGAGGATCAACCCGGCAGGACAACTCAGCAAAAGCTCATGCTGGGACTTATGGGATGTTGGGTGGGGTATATAAGCAGCCTGATACTTACAATAAACGAGTCTGCAAGCCTGCCAGCCTGCTTTGCCACTCACCTGCTTACCCCCTCCCCCAAAGGGTCTCCGTGGGTCCCCGAGACTCCTATACTTCCTCATCACACCTGACCTTCTAATGAAGGAGGAAGGAAAAAGGGTGGGAGAGTGTATCCATGTCTTCCAGCTTAAATCAGTTCCACGCACTGAGGAGGAAGGGTTTTCAACAGTGGAAATTTACCATCTCAGATCTGGAGGCTACAGGTGTGAACCTACCTTTCGGCAACACCCAGACCCCTGTGAAGACGTTTGCTAAGCGAAGCAGGCACTGTTCTGGCAAGCTCCTCTATTAATGACCTTGTAGACGCCCCTTCCTTTACTCTCAGAGAAATCCTCTGACAAAAGTCAAGCATCCACCACTTTAACCTTGAACACAAGCTCCGTATTCTGTGACCTGGAATCCTAAGTGTCCCCTAAACCTATTCATTCATTATCTTCCCCTTCAAAATTACAGCCTTCAACCAAGTATGCTGAGGAACCGTCTCAGGCTGACCCCTGGATGATTATGTGCTCCCTGAGCGAAATCTCCACGTTTCTCTCATTTCTGGGGATACCACTTTGGAAATATTTCCATGTTCCCCTTGCTCCCGTAGGTCATAAGTCTCCACTCTATCCTTGTGTGGACTTTGTCCTCACCAGTATACTAACCAGTATGTTCAGTAGCCTCTGGGCTTCTTGCTGCCTGGTAGGCCTGCTCCAGGCTGCCGCGGTGCTCATCCAGCCTTCCCCTGGGGAGTCTCCTGGCTGTTTCCTGTGCCTCTGAGGCCAGCAGCCATTGCATGCACAGATGGGCCCCATCTGATCCAGCATGGCCTCATCTTGCCTCAATTGTGGTGGCCAAGGCTTTACCTGAAGTCAGTTCCTCAGGTTTTTGGCAAACATGAATGTTGAGAGGAGTTCTGTAAGCTAACAGAGAGGACTGTCTGACTTCGTTCTGCATTCATTCACACCTAAGTCGTTGGAAGTTTCCAAATCCAGGGGATGATCATAATAATAATAACAATAATAAAGTATGTAAAGTGTTTGCTGAGGTATCATGAAGACTTAAGTTCAATCCCAGGAAGCCACAAAAAACTTGGTGCTCCAGGTACCAGAGAGTGGAGATAGGCAGATATTAGTACACACTGATTATGCAACCTGCTTGGTGAGTTCCCGCCAGTGAGAAACCATGTATGGAATAAAAAAAAAAAAGGTGGATTAAAAGATCCAGGAAGACACTGGAGTTGACTACTTGAGAATGACTTCTGGCATCCGCACACATATCTACATAACACACACAAATGTACACACACATATACACATGCGCACACATACACTCATACATACGTACATGTACGTACACACATACACACATGTACACACACACATACACACACACATACACACATGTACACACACGTACACACACATACACACATATACACATACCACACACACACACACACACCCCTGCTTGAAATGTTCTGAAGATTTCCATCAGGGATTAAGTCACATTGGTTTCCGGAGAACCTCCTCAGCCGTCTGCTCAGAGCGGCTAGTTATTGGCCAGTTGTTCCCTGGGGAGTCTTTCAGATTTTCTAAGCTTCAAGAATCTCAGCCTTTGCATCACCCCAGTGCTGGCTTCTGTCCTTGAAGCAGCTGTGTAGAGTCTACACTGTGCTCACAGGCAGGTCCAAGATTTTCACTTATTATTTGGGGGCCTCTTCCTGTATGTAGCCTTCAGCTACCGACCAGCCAATAATTAAGTAATGGTGCTGGTTGTTTGAATAGCCACCAAAAACAGTAAAAAAGTAGGCAGTAGTAGGATGTAACTTAATGCATTAAAGTAGTTATATGCAGGGCTGGAGAGAGAGCTCAGGGATTAAGCTCTCACTGCACGCAGAAGGACTGGAGTTGGGATACCATTGAAAAGAAAATGCCAGGCAGAAATGACAGCAGCCTATACTTACAGGTCTGAAAGGGGGAGCCTGGGAAATCCCAGAGTGAAGCAAATCCAGGTAGAAACAATCCAGGATGATGCCTGAAGTCACCTTTGGTCCTCCACAGGACACAAGTGCGCTCTCTCTCTCTCTCTCTCTCTCTCTCTCTCTCTCTCTCTCTCTCTCTCACACACACACACACACACACACACACACACACACACACACAGTACTGGGCTTCCCCCTTGCTCTGCATTTCCTCTCAGCCCCAGGGTGCACCTGATGCAGCAGCTGGCCACACTGTGGCCTGCTGCAGGGACCTGGCTCCATTCTTGCGAGACTGTCCTCCTTAGCTGAGTCTTTGACAGAAACCTTGATTTATCCTGAGCTTATGGCACCTTCTTCTGTTCCGATAAAGACTCCAAACAGCCTCCTTCCATCTCCGCAGTTGCTGCTCTGTACCTGTAAGATGCTTCAGAGAAGCGGGAATTCAAAGGCTGAATCCTCCATTATGTGGCTGCGGGCTGCCAGCCGCCAGGCTCACACCGAGAGATTCAAACGGGTGGGTCTTTGATGCCTTTAAGATACTCTGATCCTTCCCGTTTCCACTGAGCCTTTCAGCGCCTTGCAGGTATCCTGGCCTCTAGGGCCCACTGTGCCTCGATTTGTGTATCTTTTGTGAAGTGTCATAATGTGACCGTCAGGGCCCCGGCATAATTAGCGGAATATTTTAATATAAAGAAGAGTTACTCGCTTCCCAGTAATCGACTCACACACGTCCACTGGGGCCCAGGACTTCAGTCAAGCACACTTCGTTCAGAGATGCACCGTGGCTCTCTGATGGCGAAGTGATAACATCTAGAGGGAGAAGCGACTCCAAGGGACACAAGAGGGTCTGAAGATTCTGTCCTCGGCCCAGTGCCTCCTTATGATGGGAGCTCTTAGGGAGAGGTTTTGTATGCAACCAAATGGGAGACAGGAAAGGAGCGGTAGTCTGGTCCCCGCCGAGACTTTCTGGGGCTGACAAGCCAGTGAGTTAAGGGAAACAGAAGTCCAGAGTTCACCATGCTGGAGACAAAGAGAATTTATTGTGGTAATCAAATAAAGCTTACCTCGACTTCATCTGACACGTGTGTAATGACAGGCAGACTCATTATAGTGTACATTTGGCACTTAGGCCTAAATGGTAATCAATTCACCTAAATGACTGCAATTAGCATGTCTCCTGTGCAGACCCACTGCGCATGTGTGGTTAGCATGCCTCCTCTGCAGACCCACTGCGCATGAGTTACTGGCCCCAAGGCATTTCAATGGTGCTTTGCCTCCACTCCGACCTTTGCACTCCGGGGATAATAGAGGATTCCCCTAGAGTTAAACTAGAGCTAGTCTGATAATTCTCTTTGTTTCTCTTTCGGGATGCCCCTAACGTCAAACCAGACGTTGTAATTTCACTTCTTGCCAGCCGAGCAAGCATCAAAATCTCCATTGTGCTCAGTAAACCCATTTAATCAGACTGCTTTCCCAGTACTTAGCACCTAGGCCAGACTGCCTGGAGGTGACCACCAATACCAACCCCCCATCAACTTTCCCAGAGCCATTCACTTGTGAAAACACATGCAGAATTCCAGATTGCATATCACAGAATATAAAGGAGAAATCATCTTATATTGGGGCTTTAAAAAAAGCTATTATCTTTTTAAATCTCTTCTATCCAGAAGGGAAAAGTCTAACACCAGAGCAAAATTTCAAAGAAAAACAGTCCTTAGATCCCTCCTTTGCACATTCAGACATCCTCCAACTCCAGGGCTTTCCTTTCTTCTGCATCTCAGGAGACCAGAGCTGTGTGTCGTCCTTGGTCTAAATGCTGGCTCTAACTTCTAGTGGCCTTCACTTCCCCCATGTAGCCTTATAATCTCGAGCATTTTTTTTTTTTTTTAACCTCTTCATTTCTCAAAGCTTCCTTCTCCTAAAGTAGATCCTGAGCCAGGAAGTCTTATGATATTTGTCATAGTGCCACAGTAGAGAAGACCAAATGGATCAACAACTGATAAGGAGGAAAATATTTGCAAAAGAGGCGGCTGATAAAGGCTGCTCTCTAAAATATACAAAGAATTTTGACACTCAACTAAAAAAAAAAAAGGGCCATAGAAAGACCTTAACAGACATCTCAACAATAAAGAACCAATGACAAATAGCTACATGAGAAGATAGTCCACAAAGCATCTCATTAGAAGATTGCAAATTAAAACAGTGATGAGACATCCCCTGGGTATCTACTAGAATGTCCAAACAATAAACCCCGACATCAAATGCTGGTGAAGATGTGGAGCCCCTAGAACTCTCTTTCATCACTGGTGGGAATGACATGCTAGAGTCCCTTTAGAAGAGAGTTTGTAGTTTCTTATCTAGCTAAGCACACTTCTACCATATGCTCTAGCAGCTGCCCTCCTTGGTATCTCCCAAAATGAGTTGAAAATGTATTATCACCCAAAAACCTTGCACATGGACGTGAGCTATTTTAGCAGTTTTATTCATAATCACCCAAGGTCGGAAGCTGCCAAAATGCCCTTCAACAGATGAATGGATAAATAAAATGCGTTCCATTTAGACAATGGAATACTTCTTCTTGGTACTGAGAAGAAATGAGCTGTTAAGCTATAAGAAAGATATGGGTGAAACATAAATGTATATTGCCAAGTGAAATAATTCAAATTTGAAAGGTTATACACTGTAAGATTCCCACACTAGAAAAATTAGTGACTTCAAGAAATTAGCAGGAAAGGAGGGAGAAATATGCAGAACACAATGGATATTTTTAGGGCAGCAAAAATGTTCTGATCGGTATGGTAATGGGGAATTCATGTCCTATACGTTTGTCAAAACCCACAGAATTACACCAAGTAAACTTCAGGGTAAAAATCACTGTCTTTGTGTAATGATGATATGCCAGTATTGGTTTGTCAGTTGTGACAAATACATCATTCTAGAGATGATTACTGACAATGGTAATACATGTCCTTCCTTTCCCTTTTACCATGGACTTAAATAAAGCTGTCTAAAAGACAAATTCTATTTGCAAGGAGAGACAGGTTACAAAGACACAGCTCATGAACATTTGGGGGGGATAATTTGTATAATCTCTAAAAATGGTTTGATGCCCTACTAGGGCATTTAGACACCATTTGCCTACTCTGCTCACAGACAAAAAAATCACAAAATATCAAAGTCTGTCTACAGCCCCCCCCACCCTTCTGGGAATCTGCCTCTATACAAAGTTGATAAGTAGCCCATTCCCCTTTCTCCCTTCTCCCCTCCCTGGACACCACTCACCCCTCCCTCCCCCCTTTCCCCTTCCTTTACTCTCTCTTCTTATAAGCAAAGCACAAATGTCTTCTAGTGGCCTTTGGACAGATAACTCTGGTTTGAGTTAAAACCTCTGCATGGTGCAGTCAGGGAAAGAGTGTTTTCGACACAGGGAATTAACGCAAGGACCTGGTCACTGTAACAGTTATTCTTAACTACTGCTGTGAAAGAACATTCGAAGTCAAGCAACTTATGGGAGAAAGGAAGATTTATTCAACTTATATTTCTAGAGAGGAGATACAGTCTTTCATGGAGGAGGAGGAGACGTGGCTGGCTGGCTGAAGCTGGAGTCAGGCTAAGTCACTCCCATCCATGAGGCTGAGAGCTGCAAGACTGCTTGCTGCAAAGGCAGACTCCTCCTGAGGGCAGGGTGGGACTAATCCACCTCAAGGCCCACCCCTTGTGACTGCCTTCCTCCAGCAAGGCTCCACCTCTCAAAGGTGCCATGGCCTTCCCAAACACATGAGACTGTGGGGGACACTTTTCAGACCATGGCAATCACAAAGTGGCCAAAGGCTGAAGAGTTGGGACATTGAGGCACATTGAAGCACCAAAGAAACCAGAGGTGGTGAGACATCTACTGTCTTGGGGGCTGCGGGGAGAGGTAGGGAAGCAAAGAGAAGGAACCAGTTTTCTTCGAGGTTAAAAGCTTGGAGAAAGGTCTCCACATCATGAAGACACAGCTGGAGAAGCAACCAGGTGCTTCCAGCTGATCCGGCTAAAGAAGCAGGACGGGGTTGGTTCTGGAGCTTGGATAGACCCTTGGGTAGAGCTGCGGCCACTGCCACCAGGATGGCTTGAAATGCCACCGTCGGAGCCATAGCAACACCAGAAACAGAAGTCTCCTCTCCCGTCCCCTTTCTCCCCTGGCTCCCTAAGGGTTGACCTAAATCAACTGGCAGAGAAGATGTGCAAGATTTGCACTATCCCAGGCTAGCAGTGCAGAGATGAGGATGGGTTTGGGACTGAGAGAGGCAAATGACTGGAGGGCTCAGTCTACTGACGGCAGCTCCCAGTGCCAACATTTGGCATCAGCCACCTAGTAGCCAAGTGTTTCCTTCTGCCAGGAGCAGAACACAGTCACACAAAAGCATTTGGTAGGAAGCGTGTCTTTCAGATCAAAGCTGCATACCACAGCCAGAACAGGGTACAGCCTGCCCTAGATGTCTTTGTGGGCATCCTGCTCGCACAGGTGCAAGGGATGCTGTCAGCCCAGATTGGATGGGGCAGGAAATCACCTCTCCAGGGACCAGGCTCCCTCTGCCAGGCTGCTGGCTTTGCCAGCCATGACTCCCTCAGCTTCCTGCCAGCTCACTCTGCAAATGCCTGCGTGATCCCCAAGGATCACAGCTACATTTGTTCCTAGCACCGCTACCACTACTGCCACCATTTTCTCTTTCTTTACTTCTCTTCATATCACTCGTGGTTGTCTTGAGCTTGTTTGCTTGCTTGCTCTCTTGCTTGTTTTTGGAGAACAAGGCACGTAAGCCCAGGACCTAGAGGTAGAAACTAGACCAACAACCCCCTACTGGTCATCTATGAAAGCTCTTAAAGTTACCTTCGAAAGAAGGTACTTAATTTTGGACTAAGCACTCTACGAAGCTCCCTGTTTGAATTAACGCCAAGGACAAGGACCCCTCAGCTTCATAGAGTTCCCCAGACAAGCACTCACCAGTAGCAATGACTAGGAGCATCTCCTTTAACTTAGTTCAAACATGCTTTGACTTTCAACCCGTCTTGAAGATGGGGTGGGATGGGACGGGAATTTGAGCCCCTCACCTGAAAATGCAGAGTGCGAATGTTGTCTTGCATACATTTCCTGTACAGCCCCCACTTCACCTAGTCTGCACTTGTGTCCTTCCACCCCTAGCCATGCTCCCCTTTACAGATACCACTTTAAAAGATCCATAATGTTTGCTACACTTGCCCAGTAACTTAAGTATGATGGGACACACCCAAAATAACCTGTTATATTCATCTCACCTGCCGGGCCAATAATATTTAAAGTATGTGGGGTTGTCTGACTTGACTAGTCTCTGATTGAGCTCATGCCAGCTTCGATCAGTCCCAGTGCCTTCTTCTGCCTGTCACAGACCCTGGAAGGATCCTGAGACGGTCCTGTGGCCCATGCAGTACTCATTGATATCTCTAATGTCTCACTTTCCTCTCGTTCTTGCAATTTGAGAGAATCAATCTGGGGCAGCAACTCCACACCCCCCCCAGAGTTCCCTTAGGGCTCTGGGCTGTGGTCTCAGTCACAGGGAACAAGAGCACATTTAGAGTAAACATCGGGGTGACTCCCCTATCTTAGGGTTCCTTCTCTTCTCCCTAAAGTGGCCTCCATCTTTCTGGTTACACTTTCTCTTTGGATGGAAAGCAGATGTGGACATGCCAGTGCCACCTGCCAAGGCAGTGACCTGCTCCACGTGCACCACGCATTTGGCTCAATATCCAAAGTCCCAGATGCCTCTTCAATGCCTTCGAATATCTCTGCTCAGTCATCTTCTGTGGACACTGGCCTTCCTGCATTAGGAAATGACCCCCTACACCTGGACTGCTCAGTCCCCAGTGCAGCTTGCAACTTCTGAACAGAAATTTCCAAAATCCTATTGCAGAATTCTTTGATGATCTTCACTGGGCATGATTTTGATGCTGGGTCTGAATGATGTATTAGCACGCCCATCCATGGAGCACTTGAGAAAGGCAGGAATTCTTACCTGATGTGCGCAGAGAAACTCTCAACAACTCTTCCTCTGGCTGCTAAGAAGGTTGCATTGTTTTCTTATTAAGAAAAGAAAGAAAAAGAAAGAGAGAAAGAAAGAGAGAGAGAAAGAGAGAGAGCTAAAGAGAAAGAGAGAAAGAGAAGGAAAGAAGAAAGAAGGAAGGAAAGAAGGAAGGAAAGAAAGAAGGAAAGAAAGAAGGAAGAAAAGAAGGAAAGAAGGGAAGGGAAGGAAGGAAGAGAGAGAGAGAGAGAGAGGAAAAGAAAAGAAAAGAAAAGTGTTCTGCGCAATGGGACCCGTAGAGGCAGGTGCTCTACAGTTGAAGGGACGTGTCCCTCTCCATGGCTTTACCCACTGACCACCTACACTGCTGCAAGGCCTGGTCCCTTCTAGTACAGACAGCCTGAACCTTGTGACCCACACAAGCAGCCAAACAAAGAGCAGGGGGGAGAGGGATGGATTCCTGAAGGGAAGGGAGGGTGAGAGAGCAGGGAAGGAGGGGGGCACAACCACTCATTTTGTTTGTATAAAAGGAAAAATTTTAATAAAAAAAAAAAAAGTGGGGGTTCTGTGTAAGTGATGGCTTGTCCCTGATTAAAATTGAGAACAGGGCGTTTTTCACTGTCTCCAAGGTGTCCACTTTGGGAATCCACCATAAAGTGATTGGTGGGACAATTACCACTGCGGCCAAACAAGACACAGTCGGTGTTTCGGCCCGAGTGTGACGAGGGCTCTCTTCTTGCTCTGCTATAGATCGATTTGGTGTGCCCTCCCTCCTACCTCCACAGTTCATAGTGTAAACTTGTCTGTGTGCTTTATACGCAGGCTTTTCCCATTCTTTCCCCACTCTCCCTGTAAGCTTCCCAACAAGGCTGGAAATCCGTCAGAAGCAAGTGGAAGACTTGGGCTCCTGGGATGGGAAGCAAGAGAGCTGATCGGTGGCCAAGGGTCAAAGTTCTAACAGAACAGGAAACCTGGGAGTCCCAGTCCACTCGCTCCAGGACGAACCTGTCTTAGCTGGCCAGGCCACCTGGCTGGATTTGCGGCCTGCTTCTAGAACCACAGCCCAGACTGTCCCGCGAACGATCACCAATCCCTTCTCCTATGTGCTTATTGCCAGTGCTATGTGAGTGCTTATTATTAATAATAATAATTTAGTGCCGACTTTACTGCTTTAGTGTAACAGTGAGTACCTGGATTCTAATTATCTGTCTTATTTTAATATTTATGGAATTAATCAAACTTTTTAATGGAAAACCCCACAATGAAATTACCGAGCGCATGCTTCAATGAAGACAGATGCGACACGCTGTGGGAGAAGACAGCTCAACTTTATGAACATGCTCAGGAATCCGTTCTGGGAGGCGCACTGGCCCCTGCACCAGGCCAGCTAGCAATTGCAGAGCCTGGGTCCCTCCTGGAAGACCTCAACTCACAGGAGGCACCCCATCTGTGGTCTGAAAGAGGGGTTCCCACAGCCCTGTTCTTTAACTAAGACTAACCAGTCCACCCAGGTAGCCCCTCTCCCCAGGCCTGGTTCTGATAGGGTGCTCCTGGCCGGCTTGGTTCCCCAAAGGTAGAAGGATCTCCAGGCCAGGTTTGAGCTCCTTCTGAGAGAGCTCTGGGCCTCAATGTGTTATCCCCAGCCATGAGGGTCCCACTCCTGGAACTGTGGACGTATTCCCCAGCCTGATTCTGATCTTATTCTCCACACCTAATGCTGAGCACCCCCCAGCCAGAGCTGATACATCTTGACTTTATCACATTACTTCAGGAAAGTAAATGAGTACCATGTAAAGCATTTGGAAGGTGATTCTGTCATGACACCAGAGGTTCCCATCTTGATTTCTTGATAACATCACCTGGGGAGCTTTACCCAAGTTCCACCCCCTCAAACACACACACACCAAAGCCCTACCCACAGACACATAATCTTTGTCATAGTTAGGCACAGGTATCAACTTGACAGCTGAGGGTTTGAGCTCTGGGCACATTTGTAGAGAATTAGTAGTTGAGTTAAGCCCATGGCGAACCTGAAGGAGATTGTCTAGCTGATAGGCCCAGCCCATGGTGGGTAGGATTAGGCCCTGGAATAAATCACAGAGAGCTGGTTGAGAAAGTTGGCATCCTTGTGACCACTTGGCCAGATATGCTGATCTGACAAGTAAGGATCATCCCTCTCTCAGTCGCTATGTAGAGATGGTATGGCCAGTTCCCTTCACCCTCGTGTTGGTGCATGCTCTCCCATCAAGCTGGACTGCAGACTGTACTGGACTATCATAAGAAAATAAACCCCTCCTTCCCTTAAGATAGTGATTTATCAGCAACAAATGACTGACGCTACACTTTTTTTGAGGTGTGGCTCTGACCTTTGCCAAGTACTTTTGAGCTTCTCTGGTTGATTTTTATTTCCTTGTTTGCTTTACTATGTCTTCTGTGTGGAGATGTCCTGACCCGGAAGGAAACCAATCTCCTGGAAAGAAACATAGCCTAAGGAGCGGGGAAGATGCTCAGGCCTTAAAACCTTTGCCACACACCAGAAGGACGTGAGTTCAGCTCTCCAAGTCACAGATAAAAAATGCCATATGAAAATAAATGATGACGGCCTATAATTCTGACCCCGGAAAACCTCAGAGTAAAGCAATAAGGAGGTAGAACAATCCAGGATGATTATTGATGCCACACTTGGACCTGCATAGGAACACACACTCAAATGCCCTCTTATACACAAACACACACACACACACACACACACACCATGATCTCTCACTCATGCTTATTCCCTTTCCTTTCCTGGAAGCATTTCACTGTTCTGTGTTAAACAGTGTTCCCCTCTAAAGTTCATGTCCACCCTGACTCTGACCTTGTTTGGAACTGAGGCCAGATAAAGTGACAGGGGAAGTTAAGGGAACATAGGAAGAAAAGGAACCTCCATTCTGAGGCAGGATTAGAGCAGCCATGCTGGGATGGGTCTCTCAAGGTCTGTGGAGTTCCTGAAGGTCGTCCCCCACTGCTGGAATCACCCTGAGGGAACACTCCTGCTGAGGAACTGATTCCAATCCTCCCAGAGATAAGATGGCCAACTTCCCCATGAAGTGATTGTGGAGATGAGCTCTCCATATCAAACAACTTGACCTCTAACCCACATGGGCCCAAGAGCAACTGGGTTGGGCCCCGATGGGAATTAACCAACGGGAAAAAACCAGTTTCCGGGCTTGTCTATAAATATACCCAGCCCTAGCAACCATCTTTGGCGATCTAGCCCTTCATGGCCCTCTAGTGCCATGAGTCCGTTTCCAGCTGCCTACTTCTCTTGGAGGCTCCCTAGACCCTCATGGTACTCCAGTGCCATGAGTCTGTTTCTTGTCCCTTGCTTCTTATGAACTCCATGCCTAGGCACTGTGAGTTCTCATGGGCTCCCTAGCCCCTCATGGCATTCTAGTGCCATGAGCTCTTTTCATTTCCGCTTCTCATGGAGATGCCCTAGCCCCTCCTGGCACTCCACGTCTGGAGTCCATGAGTTCCAACCTTTCTCTTCTCTAATAAACTCTACCTTAATCCTCTACACGTGTTCTGGTTTCAATCTTCGACTCCGGAACACAAGAACCCTACGACATTGGGATGGTCAAGACAATTCCAGATTTTGGTGAAAGTCTCTCACAGCTGAGAGTCAATTCTAACACAATAGGCATTTGCTGTAATGATATTCCTTTTATAAAGAAATACTTCACTAAGAATGTTACAAAAGAAGCGAGCTGTACTTAAGGCCCAGACATGCATGACCTTTGATATGGCAATAGCCCTTTCTCAAGTATCTACCACAGTGTTCTGCGAATCTCCCAAGCAAGGCTACAAACTTTGTAGTGAAAATGTATCTTCCCTGCCCACGTGACTCTGGGACCCACGTTTTTTGCCTTTCAGTTGACATTCTCTCCAGTGTACTTCAGAAACTGCCTTATGATTTCATTTAGTTCCTCAGCAATCCTTTGAGATGTAACTTTGGCAGCCATCAAAATCAGAGCCCATGAGTGGCTGGGTGGTTAAAAGGGCTTGTCACACAAGCCTGATGTCACACAGCCTGATGACCTGATCACCAGAGCCCACATAAAGGTGGATCGAGAGAACCAGCTCTACAAAGGTGTCTTCTGACCTCCACACATGCACCCAAACTTACCGCGCCAACACACAATATGCATAACAAAGAAGTCACCTAAATTATATATGATACTGTAGAGACCCTTAGGTCTGCTCTCTCTCAAGTAGCCCACACCCCTGCTCTCCTTTTCCCAAGAACCCCTTTTTCTATTAACTCCTGTGCTTAAATCCATGCTTAAATCTCTTGCTGTTAACGTTGCTTCATACTGGCTTGTCCTGAAATTGTCAAGAGTCCCAGCTTTACCCAAGTAGAGGTTCCATGGGCTACGGCTACCTGCAATTGGCATGGAGGAACTCTGGCTCTGGTTCTTCCCCCAGTGCCGCACATGGAAAGAAGGTGAGCCTTTCAGATGTCCACTGAGCTAGCATAATGTCATATTTATCGAGTACCAAAATATCTGAAACTTCTTTGTCTTATAAAAATGTAAGGTATTCTCACGTGCATGCTGAATCTAGATGCCGGCAGGTCATGCTTCCCTGGGAGGCGCAAGTGGAGGATTGTCCTTGTACCTTCCAGTCCTCGCTAGGTGCTGGGGATTCCTGGTGTCCCTTGACCTTCTGACACCTGGATTTCAAACTCTGGGCCTCTGGCACTGTGAGAGGATGCATTCCTGTTATTTTAAGTTGTTAACTTACAGTCATTTGCTGTCTCAGCCTTAAGACACTGATAGTCACCAGGGAAAATATGGGACTTAACTCCTTGTGCTAGTTAGGCATATAGGTGCCATCTTGATCATTGAAGGCTGAGCTCTGGGCACGTTTGTGGAGAAATAGAAGTCAAGGCAAGCTCTGAACAAACCTGCAAGAGGTTGATTGATGTGGGAAGACCCAGCCCATAATGGGTGTGATGCACGAACCAGTCTTTTGGCTGTCCCACCTAGGGTGCCAAATGATTCAGGACAATCAGGACTGTCCCATCTGGGTTGCCAAATGATGCAGGGACAAGAAATGACCATCCCGATGTTGTAGGGTTCTTGTATTCTGGAGTGGAAGATTGAAACCAAAGCACGTGTAGAGGATTAAGGTAGAGTTTATTAGAGGAGAGAAAGGTTGGAACTTATGGACTCCAGATGTAGAGTGCCATGAGGGGATAGGACGCCCTGGAGAACTCATGGAGCTAGAAACGGACTCATGGCACTAATGCCACAAGGGGCTAGGGCACCAAAGATGGCTATCAGGGTCAGGCATATTTATATACCTAGACAACCCAGGAAACTGGCTATTTCTCATTGGTTAACTCCCACTGGGGCCTAACCCAGTTGCTCTTGGGCCCCTGTGGGCTAGAGGTCAAGTTGTTTGATATGGGAAGTTGGCCATCTTATCTCTGGGAGGATTGGAGTCAGTTCCTCAGCAGGGGTGTTCCTTCAGGGAGATTCCAGCAGTGAGAGATGACGTTCAAAGACCTTGAGAGACCCATCCCAGCATAGCTGCTCTAATCCTGCCTTAGGTGGACCATTTCCTGGGCGGGTGGATAAGATGGAGGGAGCTGGTTTAGTAAGTTGGCACTCTTCAGCACACTTTGGACAGGTTGCTGTCTGATAAGGTTCGCCCACTCTCAGCAATCTCTGTGGATATGGTGTGGCCAGTTCCCTCACCTCCTGGTGATGGCATGAACTCTCCTGCCGAGCCGGACTGAGAACTATAACCAGGAATTGTGAAAAAGAATAAAAACCTCCTTGTTCCCCTAAGCTGTTTAGTAGTGAATTTACTGGCAATATGCAAATTACAACATTCCTGTTCCCCCTTATCCCTTTTTAGTACCCCAGTGTCACCTCAGCATGAAGACAGAAAGAGGTATTCAACATCTAAAACAGGTATATAGCAGGCCTCGAATCTTGTGCTTGGATGGATCAATCAGTAGTAAGTTAATTAAGGAGAACTCCTGTCCCCTAAAGCAGAAAAGTGAAGCTCGACCTTGTTCGAGAAACATCTCTAATTTGGCCCTTCTCGGTCTAAGTTCTTCAAACGGGATGGTAACGTTAAACCACTTAATTGTTAGGTTAAAATGAAGGAATCAGGAGCAACCCAGTGCAGAAGCCATTGATAAAAGCTGAACTAACAGTGAGGGAGAGACATAAGAAATACAAGTTTTATTAGAGTTCAGGACCTGGCAAGCAAGGGAACTATAGCTTTTAGCCTTAAGGTGGGAGAACATTGGAACTGAAGAGATAGTTTAAAGTCAAAGAGGACAAGGAGAAAAGAAAAGACACACGCATCACGGTGGGCTCTGTAGGCGGAGCTCAGGAAAGGAGAGGGTCCCAGAGAGAAGAAAGCAGACTGAGCCTCTGTGGCCACATCTTCAAGGCCTCCGGGGTTGCTCAGGAGTTACGTGAGAGTTGCTACAGAAGTACAACAGTGGAGGTGGCGAGAAGGTTCAGCCCGGGGTTCACAAAGCTAAATATTCAGTGTCTGCTGCTCTCGCTAATTAGCTCAAAATGTGCCAGGATAGGCCCACTTTATGCTACAGTGTTTAGGGTCCAGCGCCCAAGCCAGACAGTAGATGTCACAGAAATGCTAAGGTATGAAACTAAACCCAGGGCCACCTGACTCAAGAAGCCTCGGGGGCTTCCCAGGAGGTCCTGTCCTGCCCTTGCCAGCTCAGAGACCACCAAAGATACGCCCCAGAGGACAGCGTGGAGCAAGCCAGTGCCCCACTGGGGAAGGTGGGAACTGTAGCCTTCACCCACAAATGCATTGCCAGATCCCTTTTGTCTCTCACACGCACCATTTTTCTCTATCTTCCGTACTACTTCTCTTGGAATAAGAGGCAGAAAAGTAATTTATCAGTGGCCCTAGAGGCTTCTGGAAGCTCACCTAAAAGAGGACAGGCCCAAATTAGAAATGTTTGTCTTGTTTCAGATGACTTCGTGATTCAGCTTTCCTAGAAAGCACTTTCTCTGGGGATAGGAAAGTTGAGCAAAAGTAACCTCCTGACACCCCAAGCTCCCAAGGAGGAATGCGGAGCTCTGGTTTTCACTTGGGGAAGAATGGAGGAAAGCTGGAAGGTCTGATTCTAGCAGCATCTTCTACAGAGAGCGTGGGACTCTAGGAGAATCTGATTTTGCCCAGGCCCGAGAGCCCATGGTCTAAATATTACTAACAAGGGCATGTTTGTTCTGCTTTACGATGCTGATGGGACGCACTGTGAAATTGACTGTTCTGTGATTCACCTTCTGCGCGCTGACATCTTTCTTCTCTTCCCCTCTGCTGAAATCTAGTTTTAATTAATTTTCAGTAACAAGTCACTCGCCCTGTTTGTTTTCCCCGGTTTGTTTTAAGATGTGTTCGTCACCAGAGACGCATCAGTCAGCAGCAGCAACTGTGCACTGAAATCAGTGTCCACACAGCCGCGGACACCAGAGGCTAATTAGGATGCCCAACTCATGTCAGGAGCAGGGGGCTCATGGGGTCCCACGAAAGCCTGGGGCTCTCTAGGCTCAACTTTCACCTGTCCTGTCAGGCCCGATGATGATGCTGAAGAGGTAGGTGCTGGTGTGAATTGCATTGAAAAGCTAAGGAAGAAGAATCTAGTGTCCATAGTTGATTTCAGCAGCAGTAGATTCACTCACCAGGATGAATGAAGCTGGCCCTTAGGACTTGCCTTCCTCCTTCTCCCATTTTATTGCCTTTCATTCCCTGGATCTGTTGAAGAGCTGGGTCCATATTAAGAGTAGAACTTTCTCCCTCCATTGCTACATGCCAATCAGTTCAAGAAAACCTCTCAGGGACACACCCTGCGTGTGCATTACCATTCTCGTTGTCTCTCAATCCAATGGCATTGGCAAGCAGAGAGAAGAGGATGAAGGAAACAGGAAAGGAAAGAGAGGGAAGAATGGCCAAGTATACATGGGCAGAGACAGGAACTGTACTTGGAGCGCGGGCAGCCTTGGAATGCACACTTGATGTGTAGTCACTAACACCCACACCCATCCTGAGGAAGTGTCAAAAAAGGAAGGGAAGAGCTGGGAAGATGGCTCAGGAGTCAAAACGTTTGCTTCATAAGCAAAAGGACCTTAGTTCAGATCTCCAGATCACGCATAAAAATGTCAGACAGACATGGTCTGTAATTCCAGCCCTGGAAGGCAGAGCCTGGGAAATCCCAGAGCTGAGCAATAAAGTGGAAGAGCAATCCAGGATGATTCCTGATGTTATTCTTGGGCCTCCACAAGCACAGGCACAGGCGCGCGTGCACACACACACACACACACACACAAACACACTTTCAATACATTGTCTAGTCTGTTACTGGTTCTTATCTATATAATGTTTTCTGAAAGACACTTTGCTACAGACTTTCTCAACCATGGAAAATTCAACCTGTTCAGCAGTTCTCACTTCATGAAAATTAACCAAAGGGGAACGTGAGTCCAAACCCTGACCAATGCAGTAAGGTACAACGACCAATGATGAGTTTTGCTAGCTTAAAAGAAGAGCGGACCACCTGCTCAAGTGTGCTAGCTTAACTAGTTTTCCGGTAGTTACACACCCTTCTGCAGAAGTCATGGGGGTTGATTTGCTTTCCCTGATGCACCTCCATTTGAAGTGCGGTCTCTTACATTGCAACCCTGATTTTATTTCAACAGAGACAGGGTCTCTTCAGAGGTAATCTGATGAAAATGAGGTCCTTAGGGTGGGTCCCAGTCTGCTAAAACTGGCATCCTTACAAAAAAGGGAGCATCGGGCAGGCGTGGTCTGTGCATAGAGGACAGATGAAGTGACAAGACTCAGAGGAAGAACATGACCTTTGCCAACTAAGAAGCCTGAGCAGACCCCTCACAGCCCTTGGAAATCACCAGCACAGTCTGTATCTTGTTTTGCTGTTATCTGTTTTTCCTTGAAGTGACACAGGCTAGATAATCAAAGGGACAAGAAGGCGTGGACTGCAAAGCAACTGGACACTGAGGCAGACCCAGAGCGCCGGATCTGACTGGAAACAAGGCTGGCAGAGACGACCACTAACGTCTTTCTGTACCTTACCACAGCATCTTCACATCGCTACCCTCCCAAACCTGCCTGCTCCCATGAGACCAGATGCCACGCCACAGACTCGAGAGAGAACAGAAATGTCAACCCTATTCTCAAAAATATCTCAGTCTATTCCCGG
The DNA here is from genome assembly GCA_023101885.1 of Typhlomys cinereus. NCBI lineage: Eukaryota > Metazoa > Chordata > Mammalia > Rodentia > Platacanthomyidae > Typhlomys > Typhlomys cinereus. Next base: position 635,608 of record JALPQD010000401.1, read on the forward strand.
GATTCCCCCACCTTCCCCTTGAGTCTCCTCAGGAATCATCTCCATAAAACCAGCTATCCAAAATCCTAAGGAGCCCGTGCTCACCCCTTCTTTGCCCTGGATATGCATTCCTGTCCCTTTCCTAAGCACAGTCCACATTCTTTCTTTCTCTCCCTCTCCTTCCCCCTCACACAGAGACATGCTTGAATCTATAGTAAAACCCTTTCTTAATAAACCTCAACTTTACTGCATATCAACTAGTTCTGAAATTGTTTTCTGAGATACAAGTTAAGATTCTAGTTTCCCCCAGTTAAGATTTCTAGTTCTCTGAGGAGAACTCACTCTAGCGGGCAATGTAGAGCCACCCTGCCCACTGCCAATGGCACTGGCTGTTAGAGCTGGAAATTCCCAGAAGCAAGCTACACCAGTGTTGAAGACTCCACAAGGCTGATGGATTAGAACTTCTTGGTCCTAGAGGTAACAAATGCCACATGTCCAGAAGCAGAAGTAAGTGTCTTGGGCTGTTTATGTCCTCCTAAAATAACCATTTACCCACCCCCCTTCTGCATCTAACTTGACATCCTTTTGAGACAGAAGGGAGGTCTTCTGTCCATAGACAATAAGGATGAGGGTCTGTGATAAATTACAAGGCGACTGTGACATGTGACCCACTCTCCTGATTGGAGGACTGTTTCGGGGTTTTTGTGTTCAGAGTCGAAGATTAAGACCAGAACACATGTAGAGGATTGAGGCAGAAAGAGAAAGAACACAACTCATGGATTCTCGAGGTGGAGTGTCATGAGGGGCTAGAGTGACCTGAGAACTTCTGGACCCCAGACATGGAATCTATGAGACACAAGGAGCTGGAAAAGAGCTCTCGGACTTCAGATGTGGAGTGCCATGAGGGGCAAGGTGCCAAAGATGACTGTCAACGTGAAGCATATCTATACGCTTAGGCAAGCCCTGGGAAAAAGGCTTTTCCTCATTGTTTAGCTCACATTGGAGCCCAAGCCAGTTGATCTTGTGCCCACCTCCAGGTGGCGCTGTTTCTGTAAAGGAGACCTAAGCTCCATATCCTTACATAAAAAGGGTTGGGGAGAGATGGGAAAGGATGTGTTTCTCCAAGGTAATCCCAGAAGTGGGGGGTGACGTTCAAAGACCTTCAGAGACCCTCCCAGCTTGGCTGCTCCAAACCTGCCTTAGGACCAGTCTGGATAAAGAAGAGCCAGGTCCTGCTGCTGTGTCCCGCAGCAAGGGAAGAGTTCCTCTCTTGGGGCCCCTCCCACTTTTGAGAGTTTGTCTTGCTTTTCTTCTTGCTTACTCCTGTGTATGTGATTTTTCTATTCTTCTTGGGCATGAGATAGTGGATTCCTGAGGCCATCAGCTGGAGGTGGCATTGGTGGCCACTGGATATTGGTGACTGTTGATCTCCCTGGCATGCTAGCTTGCCTACCAGGGAAGCTCACGAAAGCTGAGAACAGCAGCTTCACCGTTCTCAAGGAACCCATATCATTTTCAGCCATCAGGCAAAAATGCTTGAAATGTTCTGACTTAGCAGCCACTAGACCAAAGAGCTAAGAATGTCATCAGATAGCATCTCCAGCCTATAGCAGAGGTCATCCTGCCCCTCCACTGACAGCTGTTGGATCAAACGGGATCTCACAGAAACCAGACCTCAGGTCTCCTCCCCCCACTGCCCAGGTCAGTATCTACCTGATCCCAGGCACATACCATCAGGTGACACTTCCCGTCACACTGGAAAGGCTAGAAAAGTTAGACCTCCCTTTATCGCATGGGCTTTCTGCAGAGTCCTCCCCAACTCTGACTGCTGACTGTGACTGTGGTCACCTCTACTTGAAGCTTTCATCCCTATCTGACCGTGTCTGTCTGTCTGTCTCTCACTTTGAAGCCCCAGCTTTATATTATGGCCTCCATAACTCTCAGTTCTAGCAATGACTTCCATCACCACAGACCTCTCCCTTCTCTTTGTCCAACAGATGTCCCCATCCCATTCCTGTAATCCCCACCAATGTCCTTGGAAAAATGCCCTGTTGATACCTTCTTTAGTTCTGTGAGTATAAAGGTTCATTTAACCTCTCCTGCTTCTGCCTTGGAACAGGTCATTTGTACAACCAAAATCTGCATTCCTGGGCTGTGGTTACGCATGCTTGATATATAATAAATCACCTCTTTTTCCCTTGAAGATAAGAGCTGGGGTTTGGGTTAATGAAAGAAAAGCTCAAGGTACCCGTCTCCCTCCCATTTGGTCCCCCAAGTCAGAGCCTTTAGAAAAGCAGTAGTGGGTGCTTTGAGTGTGAATCATGCTCAACCCAGAAGCGAGGCGACTTTAATCTTTGAGGAGTGCTGCTGTCCGCTCAGATCTAATCTCGACTCCTTCATCTCCACCAGAGCGTCAGATAAACATTCTTATCCGGCAAATTTATTGGGGAGCATGTTAATGTGCTTCCTGCCCCCACCTGTGTTTTCAGCAAGTATTCAAAGCCTCTGACAGCTAGGAAATTTGCATTTCCATTAGAGAGGCCTTTGTCAATTGTGAGTCATAAAAGTCCCAGAAGAATAGAGTTGGGGGAAATGCATTATACTTAAAAAAAAAAAAAAAAAAAAAGACTTTATTGCTCAGTTCAAGGCAAGGTATGTTAGGAGATAAACCCTCACTGTACGGGAACTTATGAATACACACGCCCCAGCGCCCTATAACCAGAGGGGAGGAGAGTTTGAAAGTGACTTTACTAATTCGCAATTTCCTGTGTTTAACGTTAAAAAGTACACTCTCTCAGAGGGCAATAAGGGGCACTTGATGCTGCCAGCCCCGGACAAGTGTTCTCACCCTTGCCGCATTAGCCTTAGCTATAGTCTCATCTCACACCGCGCCTGTTCAGCTGCAGCGGCTCTGGCAGGACCAGTGGTGGTAGTGGCGGGGCTGGGGGTTGATTTGCATGTGTGTGAAATGTTTTCACTTTTCGTGTTGGTGGAGCCAAGACGCCCAAGCAAAAGAAAAAGCCGGCGTGTCTCTGGCAGTGAAACAAAAGGTTCCAACAGCACTGCTTCATTGTGTATCTTATTCGCCCTTCACGTTCTGTCCCCAAATACTTCCACACTTAAATAATTCAGCAGCAGCACTAAATATGAGAGAAGGGGAGGCAGGAGGAGAGATACTACCAGGGTCTTTCCAAGGGAACCAGCAAATGCCACGGGGGAGCCAGCAAATGCAGCCAAAGACACCTCGAACTGGCCCTTGGTCCTTTCTGGAACTGTTCAGCCACATTCTGTAAAAGCCTCCATCTTAGTCAAGTGCTCCAGTCTTCACTGCCCCACTTCTCTAGTAACGGGGCAACTCCTTAGTGATGTCAGAGATGATAAGAGATATGACCCCACCCAGGGTATCTCTCTTCTCCTGTTCTCCAAGCCCTTGTAAGGTTTAGAGCAGCCAAGCTGGGCCAGTCTCTGAAGGTCTTGGAAGGTCATCCCCCTTTGCTGGGATTACCAATTTCCCCCAACCCTTTGCTTATGAAAGAATATGGAAATTAGCACCTTGAGGTGCCCAGAAGATCAATTGAGTTGAGCCCAAAATCAAGTGGGTTGGGCCTCAATGTGAGCTAACGAATGAGGAAAGGCCTTCTCTCCCCCACTTCCCTTTACCTAGGTGTATAAATAGTTCACATCCTGGCAGCCATCTTTGGCGCCTTTCCCCTTCTGGTTCTCCACGTGTGTGGGTCGGTGAGGTCAGTTTCTAGTCCTTGCTTCTCCTGGATTCAATGCCTAGAGTCCATGAGTTTTCTGGGGTGTCTGCCCCTCGTGGCACTTCACATCTGGAGTCCATGAGTTCCATTCGTTCTCTCCATTAACAAACTCTACCTTAATCCTCTATCCAGTGTGGGATCTTCTGTTGCGAGCACAAGAACCCTGCAACAATGGGATCGATCCCGTAGCATTTGGCGACCCGGATGGGACATTTGGCAAACAGAGGAAAGACTGTTCCTTATAACACTTGGGTCTCTCCACCCACCCCCTCCTGTCCCCTTCCACCAGGTGACCACCCCTCCTACTAGGTGGTCATGGTGACTTTCTATCCTCTTTGCCGTTAAGCTAGCTCTTCTGTTCTAATCCTCTCCCATCTTAAAGCTAAACTATGGCTCCCTTAACCACCAGGCTTCCAACTCCTATTTCTTAAATTTCTTCCTCCTGACAGTTTCTCTTTATTCATGGACGGCCGTGCCCACACCTGGCATAGTCCTCCCTGGATCTCTCCCCGGCACAGTGTCTTCAAAGCTCCTTGATGCAGAGAAGGGCATCATTAGGGGTTAGGCGACAGGTTAAGGACTCACAATCCATCAGTGTGGGCAAGATCCCAAATCTCAGCTGCTGGGCTCTTGCCACAGGCCCTGCTATCCTTGAGGCAATAAAATAATTTCTGATGAACAGCTAGAACAGCCAGCAATGTCTATGAGAACCACCCTACCACACCTCTAGTCTTTGCTACCTCACTTCCCTAGTAACTCCTGGGCCACTCCTTAACAATATACAAACTTAGAAAAAATTGCAGATTCATCCATTGTCTCTCTTCCCCCTGCTCCCGCCACGTGTTCATGGTCATGGTGTTGTGGGGTCACTCTGGGGTCTATATGTATCCAGGTTCTTGTGCTCAGGAGTCGAAGACTGAAACCAGAACATGTGTACAGGATTAAGGCAGAGTTCATTAGAGGAGAGAAAGAATGAAACAGACTCCAGGCAGGGAGTCCATATGGGGCATGGAGCTGGAAAAGATGGAATCCATACGGGGCATGGAGCTGGAAAAGCACTTGCGGACTCCAGACATGGAGTATCATGAGGGGCAGGTGCCAAAGATGGCTGCCAGGGTCAGGTATATTTATACACTTAGGTGAGCCCAGGAAAAATGGCTTTTCCTCATTGGTTAGCTCCAGTTTCTATAAACTTCATTGGAACTTTTGGTCCTCTACATCCTATTAGTCTGTACATATTGGGGCCCAACTCAGTTAACCTTGTGCCCATCTCATGGTAGGGTTTAGCTACAATGGAGAACCAAGCTCCATATCTTTCATCAACAGAGGGAAGTTGGTGAAGTTCCTTCAGGGTAATCCCAGCAGTGGGGGATAACCTTCCAAGACCTTCAGAAACCATCCCAGAATGGCTGCTCTAAAACTCCCCAAACGGCAAATCTCCCCTCTTGTCATGCAGTTACAGCAACTCTCTCTCCCTGTTCTCTCTGATTTTAAGCTAGTTCCTCTAATAATATAGCCTACCTTATCCTACCTTAAGGCCAAGCTATGGCTTCCTCCTTGCCCCTGTTAGACCAAGCATATGAGCATCTCTTCCCTTTTATCTCATTTTCAATAAATCCCATTTTAATCTCTCCACATGTTCTGGCTTCAATGTTCAATTCCAGAACACAAGAACCCCCAAAAATCTGGTTTCAGAGGCATTCCTCACCCACGCATTTCACAGGTATTCGCTGACTGACTACTCCTGCCTGAAGATACAAAGACACGGGGATGGGTCAGATTCCTATCGTAGCAGATATTAGGTAGGACAAGAAGGAAGGAAAAGACCCTCTCAGCCATCTGCTTCCCAGGCTTCCTTTGAGACATAAGATTATCAATATGTCAGCTCTCTGGAGACAAATGGTATGACCGGTGGTCAGGAACGCCAGGTTGGATAGACCGTGAATTTCTTTTTATGTTTTTTTCTTTTTTAAGGATGTAGATTTCAAGATAATGGAAAACCTGTAAGCTACTTATAACTCATTGTCAAATATAGCCTTCCATGGCTAGATTAAAAATAAACTAGCACTGTCTTTGTGATAAAGATGTACAAGCGTAAACACTTGCATGGTTAAAAATGAACCAGTGAGGGCTAGAGAGAAGCCCCACAAGCATGAGGACCTGAGTTCAAATCCCCAGAACCTACATAAATGCATGTGTCTATAATCCCAACACTTCTACAGGAAAGCAGGAGATAGGAACAGGAGACTCCCAGAAGCTTGCGAGCCATCTAGCCATGCACAGTGGTAAAATGACAGAAAATCTGCTTCAATCAAGGTAGGAGGAAAGGACGTACACCTGAGTTTGTTCCCTGGCCTCATACATACATTCACATGAGCATGTGCACACACACACACACACACACACAGAGTATCAATCAACAATAGAAACTTTAGGCCATAAATCTAAATGATAAACTGATGACATAAATATCCATGAGAAGAGTAGAAAGAAACTTGGGCAGCCAAGGCCAGGGCGGTTCTACTTCTTGCACTTAACTGTCAGTTCTATCTTGACCAGAAGCCAGGTGTGTCCTTGGTTCTCCTGCCCAGAGACCTGAAATGCAGAAATCTTCAGGGACACGAGTCCATATTCTGACTTCTTGCTTTTAATCTCTTTTCTCCTTTTACACAACAGCCCTATAATCAGCTGGCTGGAAACTACGTGTGATCAGATACTTCCTGGGCTCCTGAAGGTGTGCCAGAAGCCGGGGCCCACCCACAAGCAGCCAGAGGTAGCTCAAGGTGGACCTGAGACTAGACCTCACCTCCAGTTTCCCTGGTAACTGTATAATCTGTCTCCCTTCTTAGATCAGCTGGAGAAATGCATGGGGACCTGCGATGTGGCCTGTTAGTCCTACCTTTCAATCTTGCCTCAGTCCTATCAACCTCCAGACAACTGTGATAACCATTTCTCATGATACAGAGCTAGAGGGTAGGTTTGTTTTCTCTGCAAACTAAACAGTTACTAAATGGGAAAAAAATTGAAAATATTTACAATAATAGGACTGGAGACTGGTATCGAAGCAGCTGGAAATCCTGGGCAGAGGCAAGTGGCCATGTGACAAGAGAAGGCAGGAGGTAAGTCCTCAGAGAAACAGGGCAAGTCCCGGATGTTAAGAGAGAAAGGAAAGGTGTGGCCCTTGAGCTAGAGGCACAAGAGCGAATGGACTCCAGATGATATCTTGCCAGTTTTCTGCTTCTGCTTGTATCTTGGTGTTGCAGTTCGCCTGCATGGTTGCTGATAAATGACCATCAAATGGCTTAAGGGAACAAGGGTTTATTTTCTCTTACAATTCCTAGTTACAGTTCTTAGTCCAACTTGACGGGAGAGTACGCACCAACACCAGGGTCAAGGGAACTGGCCACAACATTACCACATAATGGCTGAGAGATGGACAATCCTTACTCGCCAGACCATTATGTCTGGCCAAGTGTACACAAGGATGTCAACTCTCTTAACCAGCTCTCTGTGATTTATTCCAGGGTCTAGTCCCACCCACCATGGGCTGGACCTTCCCCATCAGCTAGACAATCTCTTGCAGGTTTGCTCTGGGCTAAACTCAACCACTAATTCTCTACAAATGTGCCCAGAGCTCAAACCCTCAACTGTCAAGTTGAAACCTATACCTAATTATGACACTGGGTGAGAGGAAGAAGAGAAGAGAGACTGGGAATGGTTTCTGGGGTTAGAGAAGGCAGAACCCTCCCATCTCTTGGCTCCCCTCCAGTTGGATCAAATTCCTTGAGAGGTGGGAATCCTGCCTGATTTGACATAAGGATGGAGACAGACTGCAACATTACCAGGCAAATGGGAGGGGGGTTGGCAGGGTAAAGCTACTCTGGGGCCCGTGAACCAGCACGGACCCAAGCTTTATGCAAGAAACGGGAATGGGAATGGTAGGAATTGAAAACTAGGCTTTGGGTCAGAGGGAGCTAAGATGTCCTTCATCCAAATCATCCAAGATGATTTTATTTGTAGCAAACGGGAGAATATATATAGGAAAAACCCAGAGGCCAGCAGGTCGAATTCTTTACAGGATCATGTTAAACATACACATCATAAAACTTATCTAGGCTAACAAGAAAAAGCAGATGTGACACCTAGTTGTGACTATGTATATAATCTTGTGATCCATAAACATAGTCAATGGTCTCAAATGCACAGAGAAGAAACTGCAGGGAGACCGTCTTAGCATCACTGGTCTGGAGAACAAAAGGCAGATCTGAGGAAGCGATTCAAAATCTTAGTCAACGAGAGAAATCTGCCTGCAACTATGTCAGAATACGCCAGTGTAGCTCGAGGGAACAGGTTTAGGCAGTGGCGCCACCCCCCAGCTAAATCCCTCACACACCCCCTCCTGCTACATGCAGTTCTGTTTGTCTTTTTAAGTTCTCTTCTGTAAAGCAACTCCTCTCTAAAAATCTTCCATTGATCCATGAAATCTATTTTTCAAGTTGACAAGTCAAAGGGCCAGGAAACCACTGGCCCAGGTTGGCTTTGGTGGTCACGGGTCCTTTCGCGAGATGAGACGTCTCCTTTGCACGCAGACATTATCCCTGCCCACCCCTTTCCTTTTCATTGCCATTCACTTCTCCTTCCTGGCCCGAAGCAAACAAAACCAAAAGGGAAACTTGATTATCAGTGTTGAACCCCAGGATTTCTAGGTTCCTGTGTCTTAGAACAAGACATCGTTCAGGGGCCCGTGGAAAGCAGGAGCAGAGATCGTTAACTGAGGAAGAGTATGCTTCCAGAGAAGTGTGCCAGAGGCGAGAGGAAGATTAGAAGCTCAGCGGTGCCTGCAGGCCACAGGCTGTGACTGTGGGCCTTGCATAGGCGGTTTGTTCTTTCCCATGTTCTGTCTGCCGTTACAGGTTGCTTCCGCGAAGGTGTTCCAGGCCTCTTCTCTGCCAGCTGGTTTCCGATGCTGATCTGACCTCCCTTTCGGCCCTCATCTTCTGTTCCAAACTGACTGTGATAGATGTGGTTGTTCATTCCTTCCTGGCCCAAAGCTGCTAAAACTTGGCGGATGGGGAGGGAGAGGAGAGGGGAGAGGGAAGCAGGGGGGTGTGCGGGGGGAGGTGGAGGGAGGGAGGGGACCGGTGTACTTGTTAAGTTTGTATGAGCAGAAATAATAATAATAATAAAATGTTTAAAAAAAGCTGCTAAAACTAAAAGGTGTATTATTATTAATATTCTCTCCTAGCCTAGATGCATCCTAAGTTCTAGATAACCCGGAGCAACTCTTAGATAGCTGCAAGGCTAAACCAAATAAATATTTAAATATTTCACCTCTTGCTTGCCCCAAGAGAGTGAACACTGCTTCCAGACCCAAAGAAGGCAATTTTGTTCACCTTCAATAAAATCCACAAGGAACAAAGGCATCTGCTTCTCTGTTCTCTTGAGTGCTCCTACCTCGTGCCCCAGGGGTACTTCTTTCCACTTGTGCTCTATTAAAGATGTAGCTTTCTTTCTTGACCTCCCTCTTCCTGGCACTGCTGAGACTTCCAGTTTGCCTGCTCTGGTTTTTTCTTTCTTTCTCTCTTTCTTTTTCTTTCTTTTTTCTTTCTCTCTTTCTCTCTTTCTATCTTTCTCTCTCTCTCTTTCTCTCTCTTTCTTTCTTTCTCTTCTCTCTCGTTCTTTTTCCTCTTCTTTCTTCTCTCTCTTTCTCTCTCCTCCTTTTCTTCTTTCTTTCTCTCTTTCGTTTCTTCTTCTCTCTCTTCTCTCTTCTTTCTCTCTCTCTCTTTCTCTCTCTTTCTCTCTCTTTCTTTCTCTCTCTTTCTTTCCTTCTCTTTCTTTCTTTCTCTCTTTCTCTCTTTCTTTCTTTCTTCTTTTTTCTCTCTCGCTCGTTTCTTTCTTTCTTTCTTTCTCTCTCTCTTTCTTTTCTCTTCTCTCGCTTTCTTCTGCTTTCTCTCTCTCTTCTTCTTTCGTTCTCTGCGCTCTCTTCCTTCTTTCTTTCTCTCTTCTTCTTCTTTCTTCCTCTCCTCTTTCTTCTTTCTTTCTCTTCGCCTTCTTTCTCCTCTTTCTTTCTTTCTTTCTTTCTATTCTTTCTTCTCTCTTTTCTTCTTGCTTTCTCCTCTTTCTTTCTTTCTCTCTTTCTTTCTTTCTTTCTCCTCTCTCTCTCTTGCTTTCTTTCTCTCTTTCTTTCTCTCTCTTCTTCCTTCTCTCTTCTTATCGTTCTCCTCTTTTCTGCTCTTTCTTTCTTTCTTTTCTTCTCTCTTTCTTTCTTTTTTTCTTTCTTTCTCTCTTTTCTTTCTTTCTCTTCTCCTCTCTCTCTCTTTCTTTCTTTCTTTCTTCTTCTTTCTTTCTTTCTGATTCACACAAATTGTCCTCAAGTTGCCTTCTGAGTCTACTTCAAATTCAAGACCAAGAACTGTCAAAAAGGATCTGTGTTCTCCCCACCCTTAGACACACACTCCCTATAACACGAGCTCTCGTGGGAAGACCCTGGTTTAGTAGGAGAGCCACACAGTGAATGAGGGAGTCGGGGGCACACCTGCTGATGGCAGATAGTGCTGCACATTATCAAGAGAACAAAAGGATCATGGGAAAGAGTGGAGGCAGGGCTAGTTTGGAAAGGAAGAGAAGGCTTTCTAGGAAGGGAAGCGAAGACATCAGTGATAAGGAAGTTTCCAGGTAGAACAAATTTCCTGCAAGTTTCCAGGCCTCTCTCAAGCGAGCATCAGGAGACCTGGGTTCATGATCTGATCTGGCATGATCTGATTCCCTGCTTCTGTAGCTGAAGCCCAGATGCTGGATCTTGGAGAATTTTGTCTGATTCTGCTTGCAATGGGACTCCAGAGGAAAACTTCAAGCTAGAAGGGACATGATCCATCCAATTTACCTTTGTGAAGCTTCCCCAGACATCAAGGGTGGATTAGAGGAATGCAAATTCGAAGAAATTGTTCTCCACTGTTGCATCCGGGCTGCTGGAATCTCAAAGAGCCAACCTGCACCCCCAAAACTACACTCTTCTTACCTAAGTTTCTCAACATTTAACCAAAAACACCAGAGAGGCAGGAAGAGGTTAAAGCACACCTCTCTTTGGGAGGCTGATACACAAATGGGGCTGAAATCCTGCTCTAATTGTCACTGTACCTCCCTAGAATATAAACTGCCTTTTGATGACCGGGACGAATTGAGTGAAATCGTAACGGACAGATACGGGACAGACAGTTTAAAAAAAAAAAAAGCACACCTCTCTTTGTCCATAGACTAGGAACAAGAACCAAAGGCATTCTTAAGAGAATCCTGCATTCAACAGCAAAACTGAAAAAAAAAAAAAAAAAAAAAACGTAATTCAGAACATCAGAGACCCTACATTAACCACCTGGAACCAGGCCAGCCTAATCTCTCCCCATCCTAAAGCTCAGGGAAATTTGTGGAAGAGGGGGCGATAAGATTGTAAGAGCCTAAAGATGGGGAGGAGCAATGATATGCAAGATACTCCACACAAGTAAGGGCTGCAGTAACCTAATAGGACTTTGCATGACTTACGCAATGACCGAAATATCATTGACCCCCCAAAGTCTAGCAGGGATCACAGGCACTAGGATCCTTAGAGGCAAGGGATTAACAGCCACAATAGTGTTCCTATACTAAAGGGAACACAAGAAAGGGCTCTAGGCAATGCTACTGAGTCCTTACACCTCATCAGAGAGAAGGACCCAGAGGGAAGTTTGACATGCACACTAAAGGATGCTCCAGGAATGGGGGGAAGGGAGCACTGGGAGAAAGGGAGGGGGGGAAAGGAAGGATAAAAGGGGAGGGAGCAAGGAGGTCCGGGGAGGGGTGGAGGGAGGGAGGGGACCAGGGTACCTATTAAGTTTGTATGAGTGGAAAAAATTAATTAATTAATTAATAAGAAAAAGAGAATCCTGCATTCAGTCCCCACTTTCATGGAATACACACGTCCTTGGGAGAAAAGCCGAGAAGACCAACTCCTTGCAGCCAGGTTGCCAGAGGGAAAAGGGAAAAACTGAGCAGGTAGGCCTTACTAGACTACATCTCCTCTGGAATACTGAGCCAAATAAATCTTCCTTTCCCCGAGTTGCTTGCGTCAGAGAATATTGTCCTCAGCAGAAGTAGGGCAAGTGAAACAATCACCGCATCACCTCATGGATGGCTTGGTCAGGGTCCACACGACCTTTTGATACAAACAGCAGATACCTACTTCCCTCACCAGACTAACCTGGGGACCTGTGTCAAGGAGGAAAGCACCGTCTGATATCCTAAATCACACCACTCTAAAGCTGAAAGATGAGGAAAAACACATACGTGAGAATAAGGACTTGAGGGATCACTCTCCCCTTAATGCGATACGACTTGTCTTTCCCCAAAGCCCCTTCACTTGATGGGGGAACAGTCTTTCCTCTGTTTGTCAAATACCCTTTCTGGGTTACCAAATGTTACAGGGTCCCTGTTCGGGCACCAAATGTTGTGGGAACGACCATCCCAATGTGGCAGGGTTCTTGTGTTCCAGAGTGGAAGACTGAAACCAGAACACGTGTAGAGGATTAACGTAGAGTTTATTAGAAGAGAGGAAAGCTCAAACTCAGGGACTCCAGACGTGGAGTGCCATGAGGGGCTAAGGTGCCCAGGAGAACTCATGGAATCCAGGCAGCTAGAAGCAGATTCATGACACCGTGAGTCAAGCGATCCGGAGAACTCATGGATCCCAGACATGGAATCCATGAGACCCAAGGAGCTAGAAAGAACTCATGTCACTCAGAGGACCTCATAGCATAAGATGCTAGGGCACCAATGATGGTTGCCAAAGTCAGGCATATTTATACACCTAGGCAAGCCCCTGGAAACTGGCTTTTTCCCATTGGTTTGCTCCCATTGGGGCCACAGGGGGCTAGAGATTGAGTTGTTTGTTGGATATGGAGAGCTCATCTCCATAATCCTGTCATAGGGAAGTTGACCATCTTGTCTCTGGGAGGATTGGAGTTGGTTCCTCAGCAGGGGTGTTCCTTCAGGAAGATCTCGGCAGTGGAGGATGGCCTTTGGAATTTCAAAGACCTTCGAACTATCCCAGCATAGCTGCTCTAATCCTGCCTTACACTGACCCAACTGCCCATAACTTCTGTGGCTGAGCCCACTCGCTGTATGAGCAGTCCAGCTCACAAAAAAAAAAAAAAAAAAAAATCCTTCTCCATTTCCGATCTATTGCGCGTTTCCTAGCCGCCTAAAAAAAAAAAAAAAAAAAAAAAAAAAAAAAATTTAATTAAAGAATTAGACAAAGACGAAAAGAAAGAAACAAAAAAAAAAAAAAAAAAACAAAAAACAAAAAAAAAAAAAAAAAAAAAAAAAAAAACAAAAAAAAAAAAAAACACCACAACACCCACCACCCGCCACGCCCCCAACACGAACAAACAAAACCAACCAAAAACACAACAAAAACACAAACACAACCCACCCACCACCAACACCGACCCCACCAAAAAACACCAAAACCAAAAAAAAAACAACAAAACCAAAAAACCCACCACACAACAACAACACAAAAAGACAAACACACACAACAAACAAACAAACAAACCCAAAAAACCCACAACCACGAACACACAAACCCGACACACAAGACAAAACAACAAACACACCAACAAAAAAAAAGAAAACGAACACAAAAAAAACAACACAACCCACACCCGCCACCCACCCCCACACCAAAAAAAACACCCACACCCGCCAGCAAACAACAACAAACCAACACAACACAAAACACAACCCAACAAACCCAAAAGGAAAAAAAAAGAACACAACAAAAAAAACAACAAAAAAAACAACAAAACAAACCACCCGAGCACGCACACCCCCGGAAACAACCCCCCCACAGCAAGCAAACGAACCCAGCCGAAAACAAACAACAAAGAAAAACAAAACAACACACGACCACCAACACCACAAGCACCACACCCACAAACACAAAAACACAACCGCACAACAACAAAAACAGAAAAAAAACCAACCCAAAACCCAACCAAACAAAAAAACAAAACCCCCCCCATAACAAACAAAAAAAAACAAAAAAACCCATACCAACCAACCAAAAGACCAAAACACAAAAACACCAAACACGCCAAAGAAAAAGGAACAACACCACACAAAAACACGCAACCCCAAAAAAAAACAACAAACACAAACACATAAAAAAAAAACGACGAAAACAACCAAAAACCCGAAAAAAAAAAAACCAACCCACAACAACGACAACCACCACAAAAAAACAAAAAACACCAACAAGCAAACCACAACACACCACCACCACAACAAAACGCCCAAAAAACACCCCAAAAAAAAAAAACCACACCACCCCAAACCCAACAACCCAACCCCCACAGCACAAACCCAAACCACCACAAACAAAAAACACAACACAACCAACACAAACCCAGACACCGCAAACCACCAAAAACACACAACAAACACACAAACAAACAAAAAAAAAAAGGCAAAACCGAACAACCAACCACACGCCACCAACAAAGCACAAAACCCCCCAAACAGAAAGCCCACACAAAAAAAAAAACAAAAAAAAAGCACCACCCAACAAACCCCCCAACAAACAACACCCAAAAACAAACAACAAAAAGACAACAACAAAAAAAAAACACACAAACACCACCACCACCCAGCACCACACAACAACAAAAAACAACCAAAAAAACCCACCACAAAAACACAAACAAACACCACACACCCCCCCAACCAAAACCACACCAAACCCAACCCACACACAACAAAACAAAAACACACACCAAAAAACCCCCACCAAACGCGACAACCAACCCACCCAAAAACACACACAAACCACAACAAAAAACACCCCAAAAACCCACCCACACCCCACCCAAAAGAAACAACCAGACAACCACACCACACCCAAAAACAACACAACAAACAAAAAAAAACAAACCACACAAAACACAATAACAAACAAAAACACACACAACACCACAAAAAACACCCACACCCCTTGGCACAAAACCAAACCCCCCCCCCCCAACACGACACCAAGCCACACCCGACAAAAAAAACAAAAAACAGCTCCCCCTTCCTGCTCTCCCTCTTTGTCTTCTTTCCATTTTCCCTCTGATTCTATCCAGCCGTTTTTTCCTCTTTAGCTCCCGTCACGTCTGTTTTGAATTCTTTGAGGTGTGAGACAAAGATCCTGTAAAAGGAACCCTGAATCTCCAGATAGCTCCCGTCAAGTCTGTTTTGAATTCTTTGAGGTGTGAGACAAAGATCCTGTAAAAGGAACCCTGAATCTCCAGATGTCGAGGGGTAGAGAGAGGCCATGCATGGCATGGAGGGAAACCTCAGGAGTGGAGGAGAGATGCTATGCTTAGAGTGAGACGATAGTAATAAGAACAGGCCCTCCGATCACTTAGACTCAAAAGTATTGACTATAGGGCACTGTAGTCACCACTCTAAGCTCTGGCCTGGGGCTAGTTTAACCTCTCTGTCAGAGATGCTATTAATAAAGTGTTAGCCTTCTTCAGGGATGTGGTCCTCAGTCATCCTCTGGACCAGGAATCTAAGCCGCTTCCATCTCTGTGTCCTCTGAGGTGATAGTCAGACACGCCTGTGCACCTTGTCACAGCTTCTTGCACACCGCAGAGCAAGGCTCGGTGCCACGCAGTCCTTGCCTTTCCCTCTCACAGTCCAACAGCTTCCAGCTCCTTTGTAACCTTTAGCTCATTTCTGCTTTTGATTTGCTGCAGTTTTACTTGGTCGCTCTTAAAATTCAGAGAGCAAAGCTCCGCATGACGTCCTGTCGCCATGCCTGACCTCCGCTGTGTGTGTACAGCCTGAGGGTCGCTCCCTGGTGCTCCCTGTCCCGCCTGGATCAAGCTGGCCACATGCGTTCTCTGTCAATACAGCTGCAGCACTGGCTGTGAAATTCAGCTTTGGAGAACCCCAAGTCCCCCAGGCTTTGTCTGTTATGCTGTCTCCCACACGGTTTTGCATAAAATAGCTTGTATTCAGTCTTTAAAAGCAGGTGGCCCATGTTATTACTGAAAGGTGCCTTATTATTCATCAACACCTATCTAGCTTAACCAGGTTACCCGAGCCACATCTGTTAGGAAGCATTTGCAGGAGCATGAGAAAGGGGTCCCCTTATCCTCCAGCCTCCCAGAGAGCCCACAATGAAGGCTTGCTGGACAGGAGGATGAAGCCTACCAGCCAGGCTCCATCACATCTGCATTGATCTGCTTCAAATCAGTTTCCCAAAACTAGGTATTCCGGAGACATTTTGAGAGCATCGCTAATAATGTAGATAAAATATAAGCTTCTTAGAGGTGGTCTGTCGGGTGGGAGGGCATAGTTCGGGAATATGGCATCTGCTTAGCATGCATGAAGCCTTGAGTTTGATCCTTGGTGTTGAAGATTTTTTTAAAAATTTATAAAAGAAAAGAAAAATTATAAAAAGAGGCTGTGAAAGGAAGGTCAACTGCAAGGTCACCTGACTTGCCAACCTGTCTCTCTCTCTCTCTCTCTCTCTCTCTCTCTCTTTCTCTCTCTCTCTCTCTCTCTCTCCAACCACACTGTTTTTCTCCCTGAATTCTAGACTTTGCAAACTTAGAGGTCCCATGCTAGCTCAGGTCCCATCTGTAATGTTCTTCCTCTTGCTGCCAACACAGCAGGATCTTCCTCCTGTATCATTCCCATCACCAGAAACTTCCCCCAAACATGAGAACCGTGGAGCTGAGGAGTGTCTCTCCCAAGCTATCCCGTCTTCATATATTTCCTGTGCACCCATCCTTTGGATTGGTGCGATGATTGCAATGGTCGTGCCCTATCCAGATGTTGCTTCGTAGCATTCCTCTCCGTCTTCCAGATCTTACAATAGTTCTATCCCCCCATGATGATCCCTTGGTTTTGGAGGGGGTCCATTAGCCTTTAGCTTAGAGAACACAGGCACACTCTATCATCATCCTCCTCATCAAAATTATTAGAAAGTGCCTATTCCAGTTTGCCAGAGGCTCACCAAAGTAGATTAAGAAAATGTGTCCGTTCGAATGTTGACACCACAGCGCCATTTGTTTTCATTTGCTAGCGCATTCAGTGAATACTTATTGAATACCTATTCTGCATTATGAGCTGCGGAATGTTTTGTCAAAAATCTTGAAAATTAGCAGAAAGAACAGCCTGGAAGGGAGCTTGGCATTGCGTTTATTTCAGGAGCTGCCCATCTCCTGGGGAGGCACTGAGTAAAGGGCCATTTGCAAGAGCATCACTGTAATTAGCCGAGGGCAGGTAAGAGGCAAGAGCGTCCAGCCATCTGCAATAGCCAAGCCAATGCTTGCTCTTGCCCACCCCTGGAGTTCACACCTCCGCAGCCTGTCTGCGGCCACATTAGGACCCTGCAGGTGGCCCACTTCAGCCAGGCTGTCCCTCCTCTCTTGCAACTTGGAAGCCAAATGGAGAAAAATTTACATCCTCTGAAAGAATGCCTCCTCACCCAGCCTCGGCGCCAGCCACTGAGTTCTGGCAGAGTATCGCTCTGCCTGCCACACTCAGGTGAGCACCGCGACTAGGAACTGGGTCTTTTCAGCTCTTGCCCTCGTTCGAAAGATTCCTGGCAGACCAGCCAGCCGACAGCCGTTATCAGACAAAAATGGCCAAAGCCTCGGCTCCTGCGTATGCTCTAGAGATCCTAGGCTCACATGGACATCCCGACGTCTTATCCCGGCATTTCCTGCCCTCCCCTCACTTTCCCCAAAGTGACTGTGTCCTTTACAGGGGGGCGCAGAGGGATGCTCAAGTCACGTGGGGTGCCTGATTGTGATTGTCTATACGCCGGCTTCCTCCCTGTCTCTCCTGTGAGGGGAGCACTTTCGTCCTTTTGGCAAGAGCTACTCCTGCCTGTGGGATGCTCACTGATTTCTGCGAGGTGACAGAAAGAAAAGAAAAAGAAAGAAAAGCTAGTCGTATCTGAAATCAAAGCCAGAAAGCTTCCCCTCCTCCTGGGAAGGAGCGCTTCCCCCGAGACCACTCTGCTGTGCCAAGTTCTGGAAACAAAAGCCAGCACAGGAACAAAGGCCGAGGGCAGGTGGCTGACTGCTGGCGCTGGGCCAGGCAGCACCTGGGCAAGGCCTGGTCTCCTTCTCCACGAAAGCAGCTGCGCGGGCACCTGGTCAGTCTGCCAGGCAGGTCCTGAGAAGGGCAGCCAGTCGCTGCCACACAGACAGAATCCGGACCTGGGAGTTAAATGGAGTCGGGCTATGTTGCAGAACCTTGACATGGCTCCCTGTGAACCGGAGATCAGCCCATCTTGTTCTCGGTGTCTCTGGGAGCTTAATTAATTGGCAGTCATTAATGCTTGAAGTGGGAAAATGCTTCAATGAGCAGCCCCTCCCCTGAAGAAGGGTCTCTACTCCAGCTTCCTGCCAACTGAGTGTGTGGTTTGGAGACCCTCTCGGTGCAATGCCTTGTGATTATGTTGTCTGCGTTGACTGACGCAAACGATGTTTCTACTTTAAACAGGGTCTGTTGCAGATTGCCTGCATGTTGCTGATAAGTTCATGACCAAAGAGCAAGGAACAAGACTGTTTTTATTCTTTCTTATGATTCCTGGCTATCGTTCTCAGTCCAGCTTGGTCGGAACCCTCATACCAACACCAGGAGCCAGGGGAACTGGCCCCACTCATCCACAGTACTACTGAGAAAAGGGTAAACCTCACTCGCCAGACAGCAGGATGCCAAAGTATGCTGAAGAATGTCAAAACACTGACCCAGGCCGTGCCATCTTATCTGCCTACCCAGGGAATGGCCCACCCACTATGGGCTGGGTCTTTCCAAACGCCACACTATGTCCTTCAGGTTTGTTCGGGGCTGGCCTTAATTACTAATCTTCATAGATGTGCGCGTAGCTCTGCTTTCAATTGTCAGGTTGACACTTGCATATGTAACTAGCACAGGGTCTCATTTATCTCAGGCTGAACTTGAATCACTACGTAGCAGAAGATGACCAGGAGCCTCTGATCTGGCCTCGTACCTCCCGAGTTCTAGAGATTACAGGATATATCACCTCATCTCTTTCACGCTGTCCTGGATATCAAACCCAGGGTTTTATGCCTGTCAGACAAACACTGTACGATTGAGCTTCATCCTCAGCCTATTGATAACTTTATCTGACATGGTTATGTTTCGAATCTGAAATGATCCTCACGCTTCGTGTTTTGAATGCTTTTTCGCCCCCTGGGTTTGCAGACACTTTAGGATTTGGAGTCCAGCTGATGGACGCAGATTGCTAGGCCTAGACCCAGATCCTAGTATGTCACTTTCTGCTTCCTAGTCCACTTTGACATGAGCAACCTCTCTGTAAAGAGCTCCTGAAATCATGAACTTGGCCATGTCTTCCCCTCAGGATGGACTGAGACCCTCTGAAATAGGTCTTTTCCTGTCCAATAGTCTGCCAGAGCAATGAAAAAGAAAAAAAAAATCAATTAATAAACACGTTCTCCCTCCAGCCTCGGAACCTTTGCATATGGCTGCTGTTTCTCTACCCACAGTCTCCCCCTTCCACTGCGTGCTCTCAGAGCTCACACCCTCCTCTGGCATGCTCACATCTATTTTCAGACCTGAGAGCAACCCCAGGAATCCTGCCTGTGCGCTGACCACATGCCGCCAGCAGCCGGACGGAGTGAGGTCCCTGTTCATGCACACATATCGCTCTCGGTCTCAAGGGGCTGACCTGTCTTCTGCCTCCTTTCCTGGACCCTGCAGGGAGGCCGGAGCTGTGGCATTGCTTCCCTGACTACTAGCTGCGTGTCTGGCATACGGTACCTTTTCAATAAAGATCAGTGGATGGAGGATGGTGAAGAGAGGGTTTAAGCTCGAGATTGGTATGAGCAGATGGCTACCAAAGGACCATCCTGTTGCCTCACACTTTGTCTTCCATACAACCAAAGCCCACAAAGACCTTTGAGTGCAACTTCTTTCTGGATACGCATAAGCACTTTTCACATCTTCAGCATCCAAACGTATCTGCTTTCTGCAACACTTTACCCACATCACCATCCTTGTCTTCTACCACCCTAAACTGTCAGAATTTAAACAGCTCCAGGACATTAAGAAAGGGACAATTCCAGAGTGCATTTCTCTAGAAGCCAAAGTGAAGGAAGATCTGAGAAAGACTCTGAAGGAAGCGGTTCAGCCCTGCCAGGCCCAGCCACATCCTCCTCCTGCATTCACCTCTGTCGGGACAGCCCCCCAATTCTCCTTCCATCTGCACCACACGCTGACCATGTGGAGCTGGGCTGGTCGCATGGGCTTTGACACATTTACCAACTAGTGTGGGGGTTTATGGCACTGACCCAGCTGATTAAGGTGGACACTCAGACTTGTTACCAGGAAACTAGAGGTGGGGTCTAGCCAGATCCCTCACAAGTCTGTAGAATCAAGAAAAGTAAAAGGCTTTTCCAAAAGGAAAGGATAGGCTCTAGAAAAAAAAAAAAAAAACAAAACAAAAAAAAAAACGAGGAAAGAATCTAGAAATGGCAGGGGGAACAACAAGAGAACTCAAAGTGCTAAGAAATTAAAAGCGAAGAAATAAAAACTGACAGGAATGACTGTAATAAATGAGTTGCTTCTCCCAAAACAACTTGTGAGGAGAAAACTGCTTGTGAAAAGAAAGGCTCTGTTTTGCAGAAATTCAGGAGATTGGGGGTGGGGGGATATTACATGGATCCTAAACTGAAGAAAACGATATCTTTATTTTTACTAACCTGTCGTTAAACTTGGCATTTCTTTTCATTGAAAATGTGAGTACCGACCGTACTTAAACGCCCAGCTCTGTGGCTCTTCCCTTACTAGAAATCACAGATATGTCATGTCTCATTACCAGCTGCTACAGATATCAGGAAATGTTATTTACCCTTCTCACCACCTCAGAATTATGGTGGTCATTAAATCTATACTAGCTCCTTTTATTTAATACATTAATAAAGCACTCTATCACAAATGAGCTCTAAAGTAGTTTTGATAACTGTATATCAATACAATTGGCTCCTATGGTAAATAAGCCTTCGTACTTCATTTTATGTCATTTAGGAGCATTGTTCTGAAAAAAAGAGCACATAGACTGCCAAAGTGGTCCCTCAGGCACGCAAAGTTCAATAATACCTATTTTAAAACTACAGTCCAGAGCTGGAGAAATGGTTCAGGGGTTAAACCTTTGCCTCGAAGGACCTGCGTTTAGATTCCAGATCCCAATTCAAAACTGGGGCAGGAAATGGCAGAGGCCTGCACTTCAGGTCCTGGAACACAAAGTCATGAGGAGGTAGAGCAATCCAGGATGAAACCAAAGCCACCCTTGAGCCTCCACTGGCATGTACCCAGTGCCCTCTGATATACACACACACACACACACAAACGCACGCACGCACACACACACACACAACACAACTATATTCCAAAGAACTTTGCATCTGTTTAGGAAGACTGCAGCCTGCAATGGCTAAGGATAGAAAACAAATTAACTCCCCACATTGGAGTTATGGTGTAGGAGGATAGGGCAAACACTCCCAGAGGTGTCTGCTGGCAACAGCTCTGACTCAAGAGAAGGGAGAGTCCCCTTCTGCATGCAGCAAGTGCTCCAACAGCTGTGAGCATGCTACAGCTACCTGCGTCTCAGAGACTCTGATCCTAGAAAAGCCACACCTCAATGCTTTGGGTTCCCCTCAATCCTCCAGGACCACAGGAGGTCAAATCCCAGCAACCATCTGTGAACTTGAACCCCAGGTGCAAGCATCTCTCTGGACCAAAGTGAAATGTGGCAACTTTACCTCGTCTGGTGCCAGAAATGAGCCACAGACTCAAGTCTCTGCACGTCAGGAATTCTGGCCCCACCAAAGCACTCCAGTGTGGCCAGCAGCAGCAGCATGAGTCACCTGTGTGAGCTGCAGGTGCAGCTGTCCGTGGTGATAATCTTGCCACCAGATTCCCCAGGGGAAACCCAGGGAAGCACATGATGTTGGGTTGGTGGGGGAGTGAAGGGAAGCCATTTTTCTCAGAGGACCCCATGGGAAGATGATGAACTTGGAAGTCAGATTCTTTCTCTCATTTACTTTGGGGATCCAGGGAGAAAGAATAAACACCCCATGTTCCAGAGCCATCGTCTGTGAAATAATGTCTAGCCGGCCAGAGGGCCCGGGGTTCTCACACAGCTCACTGACCTTGGGCTCTTTGTTCTCTTCATGAAGAAATGGGAGGGGGGAATTCTTCAAGAAAGATACTGAGACATGTTTCTAAAGGGGGGGGGGGACCTCTGCAGCACACACAACACTGTGCACTTGTTAGGAGCAAGACCCGCTTCCTCCTTCTCCTTGTGTCCTTTAGATGGGACATTCCCCCTGCAGGCTGCTGAGTGAGCTCTCTATGTGGAAGCCTTCCACCAGCTCTTCATGGGAATCAGGTATTTGTAAACACTACAAGTAGACAATGACTTCAACGGGCTTCTGGTCTGGGTTGTAGAAACCAGAGCCTACAATAAGGGACAAGCCCAGAGCTCTGGGCACTTTGCCGTGGGGAGACTTAAGAAAGCTATTTGTCCCAAAATGAAAACATTTTTGGTAAATAATGATATTAAAGAATCATTTTTTGTGTGTATACATAGCTTAGACTGGCCTAAAACTTAAGATATAGTCACAGATGCCTTCAAATTTACAGTTCTCCTGCTGCAGCCTTCCCTGTACTTAGAAAGATGTTATCCTCAACCAAAGCCTAGGGAATGCGTAGGAACTGTTAAGTATGGAAAGCAGTGAGCTTGTCCTAAGTCTCACCTCTGCATTACCTTCTGCTGCCTAATTCAAAGAGGCCAGCCACTGTTGTTTGTATGCTTGGAGTTACCTAATTAATCTTCTCTGACAGCAGAGTAGACCCCTCCCTCTTCTCAGTAAGACTGTCAATCAAAGGGCTGCCCTACCTTCAGTCCCAGGATGGATGGACATCTGACTCAGAGTAGATCAGATGGACCCATCTCTCTGGACTTTGAACCTAAAGCAAGGTAACACAGAAATAGACCCACTCTGAGGTCAGGGTCCTGAGGAGATATTGTCTGGTCCCTTCTGTCTTTCACATCTTGAAATGCTGCCGTCTCACTTTCCTGGAGCCTAGTGCCTTAGCTTTGACTTTGTGAGTTGCCCCAGATCTTTACAATAAAGCTCTGCTTAATTAAGTCAGGGTTGGCTCTGGTCACTTGACAACAAAGAATCCTAACCGACACTGTACCTGAGGCAGACACCCTAGGATCCTTCTAATACCGCTTTTGATCTTTGCATTCAAGCCCTGTAGATTCCATAGCTGGTGTAGCTTTCAGGTCCGTCCTCTTTCACATAGAACTCCAAGTTCAGGTTCTTACCATTGCCCTGAACTTCACGGGACCCCCTTCATTACATCACTATTTCCCGGTCCCCATGCACTTTTCTAAAACACAAGTACATGTTTTAAAATTACGATACCAACATCCATGCAGCAGAATTTATGCTCCTGTACGTTGCTGGCAGAGTTATAATTTTTGCAATCCTTTTCAATGGTAATTTGGCCATCTGCATCAAGAAACATTATAACAAAATATAGCCTTCAATGCAACAAGATTCTTTTCCTGAAAAAACACTGGGACATATGTACGAAGATTGATGTCTGCAAAATGTTCTTTGGAACATTCACTTATTCATTTACTGGAGAAATATCGAATGCCTACTATATGCCTAGACATGTGATCGCTACTCATAATAACAAAAATACTGGGAAGATTGGACCGTGCAGAGATAACTGGTCAAATAAACTTAGTTATGGTTGCCTTGTATGATCCCACATAGTCATTACAACTGTGTTTTACAGGCATACTTAATGGCATGGGAAAATTTATGTTTCAGTGAGGTGAGCCATCTTTGTAAAGCATATACAATAGAATCCCAATTGGAAAGAGAGAAATTTCACATACACAACAAAAATGTTAACAATAGCTAACTCTAGCAATTGGGAGCGAGTTGACTTTCTTTAAATGTCTTTGTCCCTTTAAATTCTCCATTTTTAACGATGTTTTAAATGATGTGAAAAGCAATGAGCAATATGATCATGTCTCCACAGAAGTCAATCAATGGTTTTTCTTCACCTGTAGAAGCAAGGGAAAAAGTTGAATTCTGCTTTAACTGGCTCTGACATCTGTCTACTACTCCCTGACTTCCAGTCCTGGAATGGTCCTATATATCTACATTTCGTATCTCAGGGCTCTTTGCAAGTTCTGGTCCCCCATCCTTGTACATGTTACTCTCTGCCTTCATTCATTCAGCAGATATCAATAGTGTGCCAATCCCTTGCCAGGCTCTGTTCTTGGCAGTAAAGATCCAAAGTCCCTGGGCTCACCGGGTTCCTACTTCAAAACAGGGAATCAGATGGTGAACCCCAGTAAACATGGGCTGCCTCTGTATCCTATTTCTGCTTTAGTAAAGTACCTCCAACCCGTAGCTCACAAGATCACAAATGTGTTCTTTTATACCTTTGGAGGTCAGAAATCCAAAAATGAGTCTTACAGGACTAAAATCAAGATGTCAGCTGAACTAGGTTTCTTCTAGAGACTTCCTAGCTTTTTAGTAGGAACTGTGGCTCCTTCCTCCATCTCCAAATCCACCTGCCTTTCATCTTCCTTTCTACTTGGTCCCCTGTCTCCCTCTGATAAGGACTTCTGTAATTATGTCAGGCCCATCAAAATAATCCATAATGATTTTCCTCATATCTCAAAGTCATCAACTTAATGATGTCTGCAAAGTCCATTTCACCATAGTCAATGGTTCACAGGTTCCAGGGAGTAAAACATGGGCATTTTGGAGGTGAGAGCCAACCTAGGACATGAGGTGTGTCGTATGTATGGTGTGCTGTGATGGAGGGGAGATAGTTCACTCTTCCTTCACAGGGGAATCAGAGGGGCCACACTGGTGAGGTAACATTCTCTACAGATGGTGAAGCTGTCCCTAGCCAGAATATCGTAACAATGAGTTCAAGTATCTCTTCTCCAGAAAATCCTGCTGAGTTTATGTTACAATCTGTAGTGAGTTACTGCAATTGTTAATTTCAGATGCCAACTTGACCATTGAGAACTGAGCCTTTAGGAACATCTATGAAGAATTCAGTTAAACGGAACCCTGAGCAAGCTGGGAGGAGATTATCTGACTGATGTGGAAAGACCCCGCTCATCTTGAGTGGGACTGTCATAGTTAAGCACAGGTGTCAACTTGACTCTTGAGGGTTGAGCTCTGGGCACAGGTGTAGAGAGTTGATGGTTGAGTTAAGCCCAGAGCAAACCTGAAGGAGATTGTCTAGCTGCTGGGGAAGACCCAGCCCATGGTGGGTGGGATTAGGCCCTGGATAAATCACAGAGAGCTGGTTGAGAGAGTGGGCATCCTTCTGTATACTTGGTCAGACATGCTGGTCTGGCAAGTAAGGATTGTCCATCTCTCAGCCGTTATGGTGGCCAGTTCCCTCGGCCCTGGTGTTGGTGTGTGCTCTCCCGTCAAGCTGGACTATGAACTGTAACCGGACTATCATAAGAAAGTAAACTCCTTGTTCCCTTAAGCTGTGTGATGGTCATGTATCAGCGGACTGCAACAGGGACCATTCTCCAGGTGTCACAGTTAAGTCTGCATGTTGCTGACAAATTCACAACCAGATGGCTTTAGGGAACAAGGGGTTTTATGCTGGTGTCTGGTTACAATTCTTACTCCAGCCTGGCAGAAGCACTCATATCAACACCAGGGGCCAAGGGAACTGGCCACACCATAGACACAGGGCTGCTGAGAGAGCGGCAAACCTCACCAGACAGCATGCCAGTGAAAGAATGCCAACTCACTAACCAGCTGAAGGATGACACAGTGGGCTCCTGGAACTCACGGGTCTTACCAGCTCAGTTCGGGAGCTGAACATCTCAGCAGTCCCAGCCTGGGGCTGACGCGTGCCAGATTCTACTAAGCCAGCTTTCTCCATCTCAATCCACCTGCCCAGGAAGAAGTCCCATTCACCACAGGCTAGGCCTTCTCCATCAGTTAGGCAACCCTTGCAGACTTGCTCTGGTATTAACGCAACTAGTAATTTTTTACAAATGTGCCCAAAGTTTGAGCCTTCTGTTGTCCAGTTAATACTTGTAGGTAGCTACCACACCAGGAAAGTGAATAAAGACAGACAGAAAGTTGGTTGGAATTTCGCTCAGCTCTTCCCGTGAATGTGGTATGGCCAGTTCCCTCAGCTCCTGCCAGTAACTCTCCTTCACAATAGAATGAAACTTGAAATTGTAGGCTGGAATACAAATACCTTTGTTCTCCTAGATTGTTGGATCACATATTCATTATAGCCATGGCATATGGAACTAAGACAGGTACTGTGACCAAAACGATGTATGTATGACCCGTCTTTGTCATGTGGGCATCCTATTTGATAATATATATTCTATAGCTTATGAATTTCTTCAGAGCAAAGACACTGACTTGCGCCCCATCCCTGCGCAGTGAAGAGTCCCTAAGCAAACGAGTCAGTGTGTTAGACCTGGACCAGACTCAAGTATGAATTCAAATCCCACCTCCTCCCCCACTTAGCAGTTACAGAAGACTTGGCAAGTTTTCAAATCCCTCCACGGCCTCTTGTCTCATCTGTGAATGGGATGACAATAATGTCACTTGCCTTCTAGGATTAATTTGGGAATCTAATAAGGATGAAAATATGCAAAACGTCGAGTGCTTGGCTGATAGTGGGAATTTCATGAAATTGCATAAAGCTGTGTTTTATAATATTGGGGGTGAAGAACAGTTCACAGAAAAGAAGCGCTGAAAAGCTGTCCCTAGTCATTTCAAATCAAGGTGAGGCTTGATCCAAGTGCATACGCAGCCCAGATGCAAAACACCGTCGCTTGGTCCTAGGCCATTTTTGGGCAGGATTTTTTTTTTTCAGAAGTGGTATGGCTTTCTTTGGTCATGCGTTTACATTAACGCAAAGCCCTAAGACATAGGTACAAATAAGGTCCTCTACATCAGGTGGGATTTTGTCTACTGATATTGTGTCCTTGTGAGGCCTAGAACACACTTGTTTTGCTGGAAAAAAATAGGTATTGAGCAGCTACTATACCTCAAGAAATATCTGGGTGCCAGGGGCCCACAGATGGTCAGATGGTCATTTTATGGCATGAAAACGAAATCAAAATGACCAAACCCTGAGTCTCAGATGACTTGTGGCAGGAAGAAGCCTGGATTTTGGGTATCATGAGCAGGATGTTTGCTTTAGAAACCTCCTTGGCTATATGCCTGCTCTTCGAGTTTTGAAGCAATTTTGAAGGAACACAGTGCTTTCTTAGGATAATTCTGTGTTTTTCATGTGGGCTATGTTGCCACCAATACTTCTTGGCACCTGTGAAATCTACTAATGCTCCAATCTGCTGTGGCACAATGCAAAACTGTTCTGTGATGTCTGTGAAGCTCTGGTCATGAATGTGCCTGCATGTGGTGTGTGTATGGTGTATATGTATGTATGTATGCATGTAAAATGTGTGTATGTGTGTGTGTACACGTGATCTGGGTGTATGTGTATGCACGTGATTTGGTGTGTATATGTATATACTCTCTGTGTGTTTGTGTATACTCTGTATGTGTTCTGTATGTAGTATGTGTATTGTGTGTGCTCTGTGCTGTGTGCATGGTCAGTGTGTGTTCTCTGCATGTGTGTGTATTATATGTGCGTGTGTGCATGTCAGTGTGTGTTCTCTGTGGAGTGTGTGTGTGTGTGTGTGTGTGTGTATGTGTGTGTGTGTGTAAAACCCCTCAGGAAGCAAGCAGTTTTCTCTTGTGAATTTCCATTTTCTCTTCACTTCCTGCTGCTAAACCATCATTGCGTTGTCTGACTGCGAGTTTCCCAAACATCACACCAGATTTCCCTCCTTTCCTATAACGTAGGTCCTAGATGACATTTCTTGCCTGCCAGCAAGGTAGTGCCCAGAGAACCTTCTGTGACTGACACCACGGTCATCTACGTGTCCTGACATGGCACCCTTTCTCTGGCCTGGCGAGCGGAGCTGTGATCCATGGCCCTTGCACTTTGCTGTGGATGTGAAGGAGGCGAGGCTCCAACCCACCCACAAGTCAGGTGGCCCTGGCTGTATTCAGGGGATGAGCCATGCACAGGCAGATCCAAGAATGAAACTTGAAATCGTAGGCCGGAATACAAATACCTTTGTTCTCCTAGATTGTTGGATCACAACGATGTGACTTCCCACAGTGTTCCCTGAAAGGGTCCCAGCAACCCCACCCCCACCCCCGACCCCTTGCCGCTCTCCTCCAGAGCTCAGGTTTCTGCCTCCTCCCCGACCTCTGGCCTCCTGCTTTGCAAGTCCTTTCCGGCTTTGGAGATGGTCTTAAGTTTCTTACCCTCCTGGTCAATGTGCACATGGGTAAGAATGCAGGAGTGACAAGAAAAGGTGACATGACCACAGGCTCTGAGAGGACCTCTCTGACCTATTTCAAAATTTAGATTGGGTTTTAAGTCATAAAAAGACTATAAAAACCTTACACTAAATAAGGAAAACGATCCCATCGGAGGCTTAATCCCTGCCCCATTCTGCTCAGCTTCTCCCTCTCATTATGCTTGGGTAATACAGTATGGTTTCTATTGAGGGTCGCCTTCCTGTTTTTACACTTATTCTTGCTCTGCTGACTTTATGATCGGCCAAATTTTGCAGCATTTTTTTTTCTACACAGCCATAAATACTATTCAATTCAACAAATGCATACAAATGGTTTCCATTAGAATTTTAATCTACTCTCAAAATGAAAGAAAAGCTTAATATAAATCTTTTTAAATTACCAGAACATAAATTCAGACAGGGACAACTCCACCTAGACGTCTCACAAGGGGTCACATCCCGCTGTCCTTGCTCATAAATTAATTGAGGTCTCTCGCCGCCGTAAACGAGCAGCGCATTCCGGAAAGATCGTATCTGTCAAGATCGCAGATTGCTTTCCCTCTGACTTCGTACAAGTCACAGCTTACAATACCTTCATTATGCCGTCGAGAATGGCTGCCTCCCCAACTGGAAAGAAATAGGTATTTTGTTCTGTTGGACCAAGATTTACAGAAAGCAATTTTCTTCCATGCAGGAGATATGACAAACCTGCTGGAAAAAAAATGTCATTTCACAACTTCTTCCATTGTATCACTTTTTTTTTCTTTTCTTTCTTTCTTTTTTTTTTTTTTTTCTTTCTCCTGCTGGATGTAGATTCTCTTGGTGAATGGGCTGCAGTGACATTTAATGGCTAAGTGAGGCAGTCAGCAGTGAGTGAAGGCACTGTACTGAGGGCTAAGCTACAGAGTTCACGTCCCTCTCCTGCTTCCCCCACACACACACACACTCAGAGAGATTTCTAGAACGTTCCTGCCACCTGCCTCGGAGTGAGGGGTAAACGGAGAGCCCTGCAGCCTGTGACTTGAGCGAGGCATGACGGTCTTTTGCAGACAGCTAAAGTGGCCTCAGCTGCCTTGCTGCTTTCTGAGCCTCCTGCCCGCTCTGTCCTTGCTCAGCGCAGCACACTCTGTCAGGAGGGCGACTGAAGGGCTTGGGGTGGCTGGTTTTGTGTCTCCCTCCCCCCTTTCCTCATGTCATAACCTAATACTGTTCTAGCTGAGTTTCTGCATATTAAATCGCCTTTTAGAAAGCAGGAAGGGGGTGGTTCGCTCTGTGCCGATCAGGCCCCTCATGTAAATGTATGATGGCTGGCACGACCCCATGGAGGACAGAGGGCAAGATTAACCGAGAGACCCGGGGTCACCAAAGCCCCGGGAAACGTCACTCCGCACGGCCACTTGCCTCTCCTGGAGTCCAGAGCCACCACGCAGGACTCTCCTACAGCTGTCCCATCTCAGACCTGTCACCACCCTGGGTCTCTGGGTGTTGGTTGGTGGACGTCTGAGAAGGTGTAAGGAGGGGCATATGCGGGGGGGGGGTGCTTTGGGTTCTTCAAGCTTCCCTGAGCTTTGCAACAGAGAGGAAGTAGTCAGCAAAGGCTGAAAGGAGGCTCTGTCCCACCCGGAGCGAGGCTGGTCTCTGGTGGGTCGCCTGTGCTCAGGAAGGCTTCCCACTGGGTGACCACTCCATGGCCCTGAGGAGGAAGGGCAGAGCAGTGTCCCGGCCCAGTACTATCTTCTGGGAGATTTTTTTTCTTCCCATCTTTCTACAAATGATGATCTCTATCCACATGAAGTGGCATAATAGGCTCTTCGCTTACTGATAGCGCTGGCTGCTCAAGTGGTTATTTCTTGATTCTTAGCTCATTCGCTTTCCATTAGCAGTAATCCCAGGCCCGCAAAACTCCAATTACTAAGTGATAATAGAAAGGCCGCTCTGCCTCCCTCCCATGCTCTAGGGCACAGTGTCCAGCACGGGCTGAGTCCCAAGTATAGCCACATAGACCACCATGTTCATGCCAGAGAGCAGGACCCAGGACCTAGACCCCTGAGCGGGGTGTGTGAGGGGGGAGAAAGAGTCAAAGGAACTGAGTGGGCATCTCAGGGCATGTCAGCATTTCAGGGTCCTGGGCAGCTGGTAGAAGCAGGACAGGTATTCCTGAGACAGTCCAAGATACTCAGAGACAAAGACTGGGGAAGTTATAGTAAAAAGGGGAATTGTTCCCCCAATTCATGTGGTTACTGAAATTTTAACAGCCACACCAATGACATGGGGGGGCGTCAAAGTTAGATGAGGTCACGAGGGAGAAGTTCTCTGATGAGATTAATACCAGTCACGTTTGGATCTAAAACATCCGGCACAGGCATAAATGCTGACTCCATCCCCCCTCTGGAAGGGGGTGCTATTTTGGAAGGCGATGGAACTGTTGTACCCATGAGTCACAGGTAAACACTGCACAACGAGAGCAAGTTAAAAGGTCTTTATTACCTGAGATCCAGAGCAGGCTCACGCCAAAAAGAACTGTTGACCTCAAGAAGAAACCAGGGATGGGTTGAAAAAAAGGATCAAAACAACAATTCTATCATATCAGACCCAAATCTTTTTGACAGAAATTTCCAAGAGGCACAAAAAAAAAAAAAGTTACTTTCACAGTATTTTACAAGCCTGATGCCCTTTTTTGAACTGCAGGGTAGAGTTGGCAAGGGGACTGGAGCCCAAGGATAGTGTGGCACGGTACAAAACTAGTTGCAACAAGATGGAGTTGTCATTTTGGAACCCTTAGGGTGTGGGGTGCGGATGCCAAGAAGTGAGTGACTAGGGTCAGGCCTATGAATGTTGTCCCTGTGTGTTGATCAGGATTCACTTGAGGAACAGACCTGGTAGAATGAACGCTGGTTGCCAAGGGATTCATTAGATTGGCTTGCACACTGCGAGTTGGGTAGTCCAATAATGGCTGTGTGCATACGCATGGGAAAGGCTGAGAGCCTGGTAGTACTCCGTCCAGGAGGCGGGATGGCACAGCAGTCTCAGTGGGATGCTGAAGGCCTGCAGAGTAGCTGGTCTTTGGTGCACTCTACAAGGCCAAAGAAACTGTGTTCTGATGTCCATGAGGAAGCGCGGTGATGGGAGTGGCTGTGGCGGCAGAAGTAGCAGCAGCAACATCGGTAACAGCGGCGGTAGGAGGGTGGATGTGCTCAGCAACAAGGAATGAAGGCAATCAGGAAAACAGCCCCGCTCCTCCCCGACACTATATCTAGGCTGCTTCTAGAAGGTGCTGCCACTCTAGAGAGGGGCTTCTCCGTTCAGTTAATCCTTCCATGAAATACCGTCACAAATCCTCACAGAGGTGTGTCTCTTAGTTGATCCCAGATCCAAGCAAGTTGACAGATGTAATAGTTACTCTTATCTGTTGCTGTGAGAGAGCATTCAAAGTTAAGCAACTTAAGGGAGAAAGGGAGATTTATTCAGCTGACGGTTCTAGAGGGGAAATATAGTCTTTCATAGCAGAGGCGGCATGGCTGGTGGCTGAAGCTGGACGCAGGCTACGTCACACCCATCAGAAACTTCTCCTAGAGGTAGGGTGGGACTAATCCACCTCAAGGCCCACCCCTGTGACTACCTTCTTCCAGCAAGGCTCCACCTCTCAAGGTGCCATGACCTTCCAGAGCACATGAGACTGTGGGGGACTCATTTCAAACCATGACAACAGACAAGATTAATAATCATAACCCTGTTCCCCCACATACACACCATGTTCTCTGCTTCCTGACTCCTAAGGTGTGACTGACAGCTGTTCTGCCATGTCTTCCCACCATGATGGGCTGAAACCACATGCCAGAATAAACCTTTCCTTGCTCAGACTGTTTCTATTGGATGTTGTGGGTGCAGCGATGTGGAAGTAACTAATTCCAATGTCCTTCTAAGAAGAGAGAGGCCGGCAGACTGTCCTCTGGTGTTGGCCTGTCCTGTGAGTACCCAGCCATTAGAAAGCCTAGCAACAGAATGGTCAGCACAGCCAAACCACCTGGAACCTGCTCTTGGACGTCCCAGCCTCCGGCACTGTGCAAGCCACCAGTGCCGTGAAGCCGCCATCCGTGATATTTTGTTCCAGCAGTTTAAGTTGACTGAACAGAACTCGTGATGGTAGACACACAACAAGACAAGAGGTCCAGACCAGTTGGGCCCATTCACAACTTAATCTGAATCTTTGAGTGAATTAACTTATCTAACTGTGGGGGAAAAAAACAAAAGCCTTTCTGAGCAGGAGGGCAGCATGGCCTCTAGTCACATCACGCAATCAGTTTCTTCATGTGCAAAACTGAAGCTCCGCGTTTATTAAGCAACTCCCCTTTCCCTCCTCTTCTGCCCTGTGCCAATGGCATCCTTCACGCCTCTGTGATTTTGACTGTTCTACAGACCCTCACATACATGGACCCTTCTTTCATTTAGCATAGTGTTCCCATACTCATCCATGTTGTTGTAAATGGTAAGATCTTCCTTTTTTTTAAGGCCAAATCATAATCCTGTGCAAGTGCGAGTCAGCCATCCCTGGGAACACCTGGGTGACTTTCATTCTTGGTTACCGTGAATGATGCTGCCATGGATTCCCTTTATAAAGATGCTCCAGACACGGTTAGTTTCCTGGTTACTGTATCCAGCACCTCCTCACGTTTATCTCATACACACGTCTCTTCCCTGGCACCAGGCACCCAACTCGGCACTCACCCTGGGTAAGTCCCCCCCACTGAAGGTCCTCACATTGAGACAGGAAGCTAAGCGCTCATATTCTTCAGTGACAACACCGGATGCTGGCACCCCAGAATGCAGACTTAGAACTCTGGGCTCCAAATGCCAAGGCTTGCTTTTTAAAGAAATCACGGTATTCCGGAAGCCTGGCCAGCGCTCCTCGAAGAGGGGAAACTTGCCAACCGAAGCCCAGGGACACTGACAACTCACTCGGCCAGTGAGCAACGTCACAGCCGTGTCCAAGAAAAGAGAGGCAGGAGGAAGCAGGGCAATAGGCAGGACGCCCACTCGGGGGACAATGAGGGTCTCGGGAGGGGAGTCCTGACGGAGCACGCTAGAGATTGAAACATCACCCGGGTACAGCCGAGTGATCGCATTGAAGAGAGCTGGCAAAACGTCAGGCAGCAGATGCCGTGGCTGCTAGTGCCGGAAGGCTCCGGCCCACTTCCTAATTGGATCGGGGCTCCTCCCGGGTTACGAAGGTCACAGGTATCCCATCCCGGGCTCAAACACTCCTCCAATCAATTAAACCGTTTCCAAGTCTCCCTGGAGACTTTCTCATGTGATCCGTACTGACTTGAGACTCACTTCTCAGGCCGTGACCCCGGGCAGCTAGGCGCGACCACGGCTGACTATTGGTCTTGCTCCTCACCTACGACCCACGCATGACACAGAGCCAAAGGATGACAGACGAGGCCCATTCCACGTCGAGTCCTTTCTGCTACACATACCACACACACACACTGTCATAGTTAAGCACAGGTGTCAACTTGACTCTTGAGGGTTTGAGCTCTGGGCACAGGTGTAGAGAGTTGATGGTTGAGTTAAGCCCAGAGCAAACCTGAAGGAGATTGTCTGGCTGCTGGGGAAGACCCAGCCCATGGTGGGTGGGATTAGGCCCTGGATAAATCACAGAGAGCTGGTTGAGAGAGTTGGCATCCTTCTGTATACTTGGTCAGACATGCTAGTCTGGCAAGTAAGGATTGTCCATCTCTCAGCCGTTATGGTGGCCAGTTCCCTCGGCCCTGGTGTTGGTGTGTGCTCTCCCGTCAAGCTGGACTATGAACTGTAACCGGACTATCGTAAGAAAGTAAACTCCTTGTTCCCTTAAGCTGTGTTCTGGTCATTTATCAGCAACCATGCAGGCAGACTGCAACACACACACACACACACGCACACCATTCACCTCCACTCGGTGAGAATTTGTCCTGCTTCCACTGTTTGGTAAAGAGCCACCAGTATGGAAGGAAGAGGAGGCAGTTCACGCCACAATGCTGCGCCATATGTCTGTTTTCCTATGAATTTCCTCAGCTGGAGCTGTTTCAGAAGCCTCTACATCTCTGTTTAAAACATAAGTAGTTAATCAAACATGCCAGCAAAAACCCACGTTCCCATGAGATAGTGAAGGGCTGATTTATGGTGTTTTATTGTTGCTGTTTAGCTTTCTGCATAGTCTGGTTCTATAGCACAGGCTGGCCTCACAGCCTGATGCGCCCCCTCAGCCCCTGCGAGGTGGGACTACAGGCGAGTACCACCACAACCATCTTGTCTGTGCGTTTTCGTTAAACACTTTCCTGAAACTAGAACTTTCCTCTCTCATGTGACAGAGGTCCTAGGCTGTTCCTTCAACCCCCTCTTGCTTGGAAGTTAGTGCTCCTGGCGGTGGGAGGTGAGGGGGGACCGCCTCTAAGAACACAGGAGGATCAAGGTCACAAAACACACAGACAATGTGCTCACAGTATGCAGTTTATTCTAAGTAATACTTTTCTGATTCATTTCATTAAGAAATTAAATAGCTGATCCGTATGAGTTCTCATTAATAGATATTAAATGTTGCTTATTATAAAAATGCTAATAAATCATTAGTTGTTTTTTTTTTTTAACTAACCACCAAATGGCTAACCAATTAAACTGAAATCATTAAGTCTGATGTTCCTAGAGAGGGCTCACAGGGGGTGGTACATTAGAGAACCTGTTTTTATTTTGTTCAGTTTTAAACACAAAGAGCCCGTGCTGGCTCCTGGCTAGCTCGGCCCTGGCCCGTTTCCAGCAGGCAGCGAGCATCTGTCAGGCATCTGCCAGGCCGGGGCTGTGCTTTGGAGGGTGGCCGGGCTACCAGGCTGCAGGGCTGAGACTGTGGCTTCAGCAGCCTCATTACTCCCCCCCCCAACACACACACACAGACACACACCAGCTCTAGCTAGCCGAGCTAACCAGCAGACGCGTGTTGCTCACGGGTGGCTTGCCCATTGCTACCCACATCCTACAGGACAACATGGAGAATTAAAAGCTCTACTGTGAAGATGGCCAGGCAGCTTCATCCATGCTTAGAAGCTGCCGTCTGTCTCCATAAAAAATGAGACAAGCAATGGGACCCTCCTTTCCTACCAGGACACGGATCCAGTTCTAATTAGAACTCAGAGCCCGCCTTTGCAGCTGTTTGCCAGAGCTGCTGGATACTTCATCCTCTGGAAATAGCGGTAACTTGACTCAATGTGCCACCCGTTCTCACTAGCATTTTAGCACGGGAGCATACATGAGGAGTCTGTGGTGGTCTCATCTGTGAGATGGGAGCTCACAGACAGTTTCATTTGTTCAGCTGCAGCAAACAAAGCCAGTCTGGTGTATCAGGTTAGGGTTGGTCTGAGTCTTTTATTTTTCTCTCTTCCTAAAGCAACAATATTAATAGCATCTTGTAGACTTACTACATTATAGGTGTTCTATAGGAGATGAAACTTTCTATACTTCAGCCAAAACAATGTGTCTCTACAGGTGAGAATGAAAGGTGCTGGTCAAATTTCTGTTCCAATGTTTTTCTTTTTTGTGTATATCTGTGGATGTGGAGTGTGTGTGTGTGTGTGTGTGTGTGTGTGTGTGTGTGTGCAGGCAGAAGAGGGAACTGTGTGTGCTTGTGGGGATTCACTCTGGATTGCCTTCCTTATTGCTTTGTACTAGGGGTTCCCAGGCTCCATCTTCCAGGGCTGGAAGTATAGGGCACTGTCATTACTGCTGATGGTTTTTACGTGAGATCTGGTACCCAAGCTCAGGTCCTTCTGCTTTTGAAGCAAAGGCTTAACCCCTTCCTGAGCCATCTCTCTACCCCTGAAAATCAACTTTTAAAATGTACTATTTATAACTTTTGTCACTTTTATTTTAGTGTGTGTGTGTGTGTGTGTGTGTGTATGTGTGTGTGTGTATCATGCCAGGTGTGGTGGTCAGAGTAGTTGGTTCTTGCCTTCCACCTTGTCTCTGAGGCAGGGTCTCTCACATCTCTGTGTGTACTCTGCCTGGTTGGCCCTCCAGCTTCCAGCTGATGCTTCTACCTCCATCTCACTGTGGAGATGCTGGGGCTCCACCGCATCTAGCTTTTTAAGAAGGTCCAGGTGATCATACTCACATCATCAGATTTGCTCCAGCAAGTACTTTCACCCCATCCCCGAGAAGGAACTTAAAAAGAAAGACTTAAGACCTATTTGGGCTGGTTGGCCTTGTTACTTTTGGGTCACCCTTTCACCAAGAAAGGAGGAAGAAAGCATTAGAGCCCTGTTTTAATATGACACTTCCTCCCATTCTCAGAGAGCTAAATTCCTCCTACCAGGTCCCACTTCTTAAAGATTACTTCCTAATAGCAGCACTGTAGGCCAGAGCCCAGCTGTCAACACATGCACCTTAAGATCCAAATCGCCTCAGAAATGCCTGCACAAGAAGGGTAAAGTCAACAGGGAATAGGTATTTCCCAAGATGCCTTTCAGCAGGAACCATCCAGTCATCTAGCACTTTAACCCAGAGGTGTTCACTTTGTAAAAACGGTTTTCATTAAAACACTAAAAAGTTTTTGCTTGTTCTCTCTCTGCTGATATTAGCAACAAGACCAAAACAATACAAAGGAGCAAGAATGTGGGCAAGGGCATAGGTACGAATCAAAGGCCATGTCTGCAATTTGTATACCAGAAGTCTTTGTCTGCAGAGCCCTTCCCTTAGAAAATCTTCCTAAGTGCAGCTGCACAAAGAAGTGATAAATCAGCTTTTCGACATCTCCTGGAGTGAAAGTGGAAGTAAGCATAGAAGCTTCCTGCTGTGTGGCAAAGAGCAAAGTTCACTTGCTTGAATTGCAAGCTAAACTAACCACTTCATCACTGGATTGCCATTTCCCTGGAAGACCTCCCAACTGCAGTTGTTCAAATCTAGGCATGCTCAGAGGTTTTCCTGAAAACCAAGTAAATCTATCACTTAACAGCAAATACAATAAACAGGGTAAAATTCAAACTATAAAATAAAATTAGAATTTCGGAAAAAATGTGCTATTGTTTACTGTGAGCTTTGTAGCTTCTCCATGCTTAAAAATCTTTTCCTGGGGCTGGAGAGATGGCTCAGGGGTTAAGATTCTGTCTTGTAAGTAGAAGGTCCTGAGTTCTGATCCCAGGTCCCACATAAAAACATGAGGTGGAAACGGTGGTGGTATGCACATCCAGTCCTGGTGGGCAGAACCTGGAAAATCCCAGAGCAAAGCAAAAGGAGGTAGAAGCAATCCAGGATGATTCCCAAAATCACCATTGATCTTCTACAGGGACATATGGTGCCCCTGAAACACATATACGAAATAAACAAAAGTAAAATAAAATAATTTTTTTTCTGGCAAGATCACTAGTGATATTTTTAAAAGTTATATTTGGCTATCAAAAAATAAAATGTGTTAACATTTGAATAATCCATGTAACTCAACAACTCCAGATGATCAATACATATTATGTTATTCATGTGAAAAACACCAATTCAAAATGTAATGGATTTCAGTGTAAGACACAGTGAATTGTTTTCTTACAGGGTTTCAAGTTTCACATTGCTACTGACCTATATGTAACTACCATTTACCGATTTGTAGTGTGTTATCAAAGAATACCCACACTTTTTCAGCTACATATGTTTCTGACTGGGATGAGTCCATTTTGTGTTACTACAAAAAAAAAAAAAAATTGAAGCTAGATAACTTATAAAGAGAAGAGGGCTTTTTTTGGCTTGCTTCCGGGAGCCAGAAAGTCCAAACAGCACAATGCCAAAATTATCAGTTGCATACCAGAAGCACATGGGACAGACTTGCTTTACAACTTACTGTCTTAAGACCTAACTCAGTCATAGACTAATCCTTCTTTAGGATCAGCATGACGTCACCAACGTCTTATCTCCTACCAGGCTGCACTAATGGGTTCCACCACACTAGGGACCACACTTTCAGCACATGAACTTTTGAAGTACAAGTCATACATAATGGTCAAGATTTTCTTTGTATACTGCAGCCAAAACAGTACATCATGATAGTTAGAAAATTCAGTTGTTTTGTGTTCAGCTAATCTATGGTGTGGCTTTTCCTGGGGAGATGTGAGCAAATTTCTCTTTGCCCCAGGTAGGATGATGACAGACCAAAGAAATGATTCCACCTGAGTTTACCTTGATGAACCAGTAAGTTTAATAACTTGGGCAAGGTCAATGAGATGCCCAGTGGATAAAAGCACTGTCCACGAAAGGGTGGAGAAAACCAACTCCTAGAAGTCTATCTCTGCAAGCTCATGCACGCACACACACACACACACACACACACACACACACACACAACCACACATACTCACACTAGTACACACACACACACACACACACACACACATGAACACACAAACATATACACACGTACACATGCACGCACACATGCATACACATACACACAAACATACACACACACAAACACACACACCAAGCATACACACACACACACATTCTCTCAAACTACAATAAAAATGTTTTAATAAAAAAGTTACAGGAATCTAAGGCAACGTGACTCTTTGCAAAATATCTTTCATTGCTGTGAAAGGTAATCATTTTTCATAAAAAATGTTATTTATATGAACAAGTGAAGTTTGATCATTGTAAAATGAATGAAAACACTTAATTTAAAAATTTTAAT
Source organism: Typhlomys cinereus (assembly GCA_023101885.1). Lineage (NCBI taxonomy): Eukaryota > Metazoa > Chordata > Mammalia > Rodentia > Platacanthomyidae > Typhlomys > Typhlomys cinereus. Next base: position 674,540 of record JALPQD010000401.1, read on the forward strand.
GGATTATGTATCAATAGCTCTAATCCATGTAACCAAAAGTTCTCTGGAGTCCTAGATAATTTTCAAACATGTAAAAGATCCTGAGACTAAAAGCTGAAGATGGCTTAACTCTAGGTATAGTAGTATACGGGAACAGGAGAACACAGCTCTCTTAAGAACAGGGCCATGTGGAAGAGCTCCAGGCACAAGAAATGACAGAGAGATAGTAAGTCAAGGCCACACCAAGCCCTCACCACAATTGTTTTGAAAAATGCCACTGTGAAAATCTCTTGACCTATTGACAAAATTGGGACATGGCCAGCATTGCAACATGTTACACTGATGAAATTCAGTAAACATACTGTGGTATCTCCACTAGGAAATATACACTAAATTCTAGGGACACAGTCCATGGTTGCTCATCTTCAGGTGGTTGTGTGTGCCCATCTGTGCCAGTTATTCTTCTCTGCATTGTAAGACAACACTCAGGCTCAATCAACTTAATGAGAGAAAAGGAGATTTATTCAGCCTATGGTTCCACGGGAGATACAGTCATCAGGGTGGAAAAGGCATAGCTGGCTGGCAGGAGCTGGAGGAGGCTTAGCTCACTGCAGACATCATGGAGGTTAAGAGAGCTATAGACCAAAACCTCAAGAGCAGACTCCTCTCGAAAGAGACTCCCGAGGGCTCTTAGCAAAGTTTCTGCATTTCTGATCAAAGGGACAGGCAAAAGAGGACAGTCTTCACTTCCCTTCCATGCACATACTTCTCATATTCTTGCATCAATGTGATTGAGATACCTGGAGTCTGACAAAACATGCTCAGCATCAAGCAAAAGGTAGACAAAAGAAAAAGAAAGAAAGGAAAAAACAAAACAAATCCCACAGAACCCTAGATCTTTGTCAATATCACTGGGCAGCTGAACCAATACTAGAAAACACTTAGCACTGCACTTCTTATGTGAGAAAAAGCATGCTATTTGTTGAAGCCACTGAGAGTCAGGTGTCTGCTAATTACAGCTGCATACATTACTGATGCCTGTTCAGAAACTAGAGAAAAGGCAGAAGCAATGTAAACCGAGTAAGAACCAGGCCATGCAGCACTGAACAGAGGAAGTGAGTCCAAAACAAAATGCCTATTTTAAACCGGACCAAATGCTACATTTAAGATCTTAAATGATGCCAAAACATAATAATTTTCATTAACAGAAGCTAAAGAGCCCCCACAACTGTAAGTATTCTATGATGATTTAAGATACAAAGGTCAAGGCAGCCTCTAATCAGATGGGTCTCCATACAAACTTCAATTCTGGGTGTTCTGCCAAGGCCATATGCTATTGCCAATTCCTAATTCAAAACCATGTGTAAGAATGCCTTAATTGAAACACAGAAGTTAAAAATAAGACATTGAAACAGCAATCTTCCTTCTCTCTCTGAGATGAATGTGCCCATTAACTCTGGATGCTAACAGAAGATCTCTTTCCTTCACATTCTATATGACAGGTTCTTTTCCCCCCAACCCATTCCAGAAGAAGTTGACATAAAAACAAATTTAGGACTTTGGCTCCTGATCAATTACTTCACTGAATTAAAGCACAATCAGCTTCATAACTTTAATACAAGATATTAAAAACATGGGTTTAAATTCTTTGCACCAGACTTCGCTGAAGTGGGAGAGGCGGTTAGGCACAGTGAGATGCAAGACATCACATGTCCTCTTGTGGAGTTTACCATCTAGTTAGGGGAAGGAGGAGATAAATGTGAAAGAGAAGTGAAGTGTTTCAATAACACTTTCAGACAGCAGAGAGATATCATAAAACAGTGCACGATTCATTGCCAAAAAGATTGTTGCCGACAATATCTGCTGCAGGATTTCAGAGGGAAAAAAGTCACTTTAAGTAGGGAAGGTCTGAGGAACTTAGAAGACAGGATCAACCATGAAGGATGCAGAGAAGCCTGTGTGGATGGTCAACAGACGCCACATAGGGCCTCTTAGGAATGCTGGCTAGGCTTGGGGCTGGAGAGATGGCTCGGTGGCTAAAGCACGTGCAGTACAAGCACGAGGATCTCAATTCAGATGCCCAGAGGCCCTGTAAAAAGCCAGGTATAGCGATACACGCTTATAACCCTGAGGCTAGTGGAACTGCATGGTGAGAGAGAGATCTACCTGTAAGAATAAGGCTGAGACACATGCGGCATCAGCCTCTGGCCTACACACACACACAGACACACTCACACATACAAACATACACACACACATGCACACACTCACACACATGCACACAGACATGGTCACGCAATACACACACAGAGGGACAATAATGCACACATGCACTTACACACACACACACCACACACACACATATACATGCACACATGCACATGCACACGCTCACGCATGTACACAGAGGCACAATCATGCATCTACACGCACACACACACACACACACACACACACAAAGAGCCAGGCATGTTGTGCACTGAATGACCTACATAGCACATTCCAGGCCAGCCTTACACAATGAAATCCTGTCTCAAAACAAAACATAACAAGAGGAAAAAATATTGTGATTCTGTAAAAAAGCTTTCAGGATAGATGATTGGAGGCTGGTGGTTAGGATTGAGGGAGATGGTGCTAAGAGAGTCGTAGTTATTCCAAAGAAGAGTAGTTGAAAGGCTGTGACTCGACTAAAGACATGGCTCAAGGGTTAAGACTGTCTCCCAAGCAGAAGGTTCTGAGTTCAGATTCCAGGTCCCATATAAAAACTCTAGATGGAAACAATGGTACTAGGCCCGCACTTCTGGTACTAGTAGGTGGAACCTGGGAAATCCTACAGCTAGGCAAGAAGGTAGAAACAATCCAGGATGATTCCTGAAGTTGGTCCTCCACAGAGACGTACAGTGCCCTTTGATACACAGACACACAGACACACACAAAATTCATTAATTATTTTTTTTAAAAAGGCAGTGATTCAATTGTGTCTTGGTGGATGAATGCATGCACAATATGTGCTCTGCTTACAAAGGGAGAACAATTCCAATCCAGGCGAACACAGGTGAAATAGCCAATCACAAGAAAACTCTGTGATTCCACTTACACAATAGGTGATATCTAAACTAGCCAAATACAGTGGTGGTTGCCAGGAACCAGGGACGGGTTGGAGGGTGTCATTAACTAACGCGCACGGAGTTTCAGCACGGAAACCTGAATTCCAGACATGGATGTGCCAAAGGTTTCTCAACAGTAATGAGGTTAATACTACCGAACTTGAAATAATCAAGACGGCTGACTTTGTACACATATTTTAGAAAATTAAAAAGAATGACAGTAAGCAAGTGAAGGTGTGGGCCCAACTCCAGGAGGAACGCAGGACTCGAGTGGACATTGGTAGCTGATGACCAAAACCAGAGGCCACATCTTTCCCCCGACCCCATTGTGAGGGGGAGTTGAGGTCAATTTTTGCAAATTATTCCTTGACAATTTCAGTGTATGTTTTGATCATCTCCACCTCCACCGCTGTTCTCATGTCCCAATGGAAGTCCTTCTTACAGCAAGTCCCCTTCGATTTTTATGTCTTCTTCGTTGTGTGTTTTATGACCCACTGAATTGAATAAGGTTTATATGCTGACTCTTAGGCAACTTCTTACAGTGGCTACACCACTGAAGAAATGGGTCCTCCCCCAGCAACTATTAGCTGCCAATAGTTCCTCATGAGCCTTCCCCACACCCACTCCGTCCAGCCCTTCCACCACCCGTGACAGAATGTTTATGGGGCTCATCCAATGCCAGGCACTGTGCAAGTTACTGTAGACACTGTGAGTTCATGTACAAAATGGTCACGTCATGTTCCATCTTGGGGCTCTTAGAATGTTTCCCTGAACTTTGAGGGGGTGATACAGATATCCAACTTAGGGTAGAGCCCTTCAACATCTACTTTTTCTCAACAGTTGCATCAGTTGGAGTCTCTGCATTCACTGTCTCCCAGTGCAAAAGGAAAACTTCTCTGACCAAGGGTGGTGGGAGCAGTGGGTACAAATATGAATATTTAGAAGGCAGCCTGACTGCATGCCCACTGAACAAAACAGCAGCCGTAAACTCCTGAATAGGACCCCTGAGTCCCCCAGTCATGGATTTTTGACCAGGCTTACAGTATTGGGCATGAATTCTCTCTTGTGAATTGAGCTTCGAAACTAACTGAAAGCAGTCGGTTACCCCAGCGTCATGCCATTATGGCACCAGTAGTCCTCTGAGCAACATATTTTTACAAAGCTCCAGGCAAGAGACTCCTGGGCTCTACAGAGCAAATCATCCTTGATCATAGGCATATGGCGGATGATGCTGCACCTTCTTTCATCACCATACGCTCTGTCCTCCAATTGTCTATGGAAATATTGAACTTGATTCAATAAAATACTTCAGAGCTTTTTAAAGGTCATGACCTTGGTAAGAGCCAGACTTCTACAGATTTAATTCTAGTCCCTTGTCCTCTCTCCACTGGCCTGGGTCTGATGGACGTTGGACATAGACTGTAGCCAAAATAAGGTACTACGCAGCTCAGGTGCTTGGAGTACACTGTGCAGTTTAATGAAGACAGTGACATGGGTGGGCTCCGCTTATCTCACATTCTAATATCTCGCCACCTCCATCTACTTGAACCCTAGGCTGGCACCATCAGGGTTCTTTGGAAAGTCATACGCTCTTAGGTGAGATGGCCTTAGATTCACCAATAGATTTGAAAGAAAGGGCACTAACTAGAATTCTGGGCCACTCTGGCCTAGACTATTGTTATACTTCTTTCTCTAAACATAATTCCAGTCCCCCAAGTCCTGGTGGGTCCACTAGCCTAGCCAAAAATGTTGAACTCCAGGTTGAAGGAGAGACTCTATCTCAGAGAAAAAGATGAAAAATGACAAAGAGAAACACCTGACTTTGACCTTTGGCTTTCACACATACAAACAGAGGTGACTGTACACACACACACACACACACACACACACACACACACACACACACACACAAGGCCTAGTGTGGTTGTGCACACCTGCAATCCTAACATACAGGAGGTTAAGGAGCGGGATGAAGAGCTGAAGACCAGCTCGGCTTACATGTTCCACTTCAGCCCATCTAGTGAAACCCTGACTCAAAACAACAAAAGGGGGAAAGAAAAATCTGGTTTAAAAACAGACTCTAGGTGTAGAAAATAAGTGACTATCAACTGCTAAATCCTAAACAGGACATCTAAATCACCTCCTAACCCGGAGGCTCAGGGAATACTGTGGAAGAGAGAGAGGTAAGACTAAGAACCTGATGGGAGATGGGCACGGTCAGATATTATCTTCTGCATATGACAGGGCTGGTACATTCATGAATTCACTACAGGGCATGTATATTTCCACAAGACCTACATAGGAAGTGTCCTGTCAACATCTCACTCTGGAAGGGGTATACCCTCTGATTCATGCCCCAGCAAGTACTAATGCACATGCCCTCAAAGGCAACCCAGATGAACTCAGTGGGTCACATATGCAAAAAGAAAAAAAAAAGAGGAAGATTGGCAGGGAAGGAGAAAGGTTATAACAGGAAAAGGAGGGGGATGGGATTGGGGATTAAGGTGTGAAAACATTAAAAAAAAACAAAAACCTAACAACATTCTCATATGAAACTGTAAAAGAATAAAAAAAAAAAAAAAAACCCGCTTTAAGCTAGAAGACTGGAAGATGGTAGTTAGGTAGTTAGGTTGAGGGAGACAGTGCTAGGTAAGAACGAAAGCAATTTGAGAGAATATTTTGTATTTTGCCTATTGTATTTTGCAGCTGGTCACCGATGTAGCTACTCAACACTGGTCTCAAGCTCTGGTCCTTCTCCTGAGCCTTCCTATTCCAAAAAAAAAAAAAAGATAAAAAAATAGTAAAATTGGTTTGAAACATGGCGGATGATGTGAACCCGCAAACTACCAACACTGCAGAGGAATCCCTGAAATTCATCAAGGCTCAGTCTGGATGAGCGGATTTATGTGAAGATGAGAAATGATCGAGAGCTTTGAGGTCAATTACATGCTTATGACCAGCATTTAAATATGATCCTGGGAGATGTGGAAGAAACCTGACTACTGTAGAAATTGACGAGGAACATACAAAGCGACCTATAAATCAATAAAAGGGAATATTCCCACGCTCTTTGTCCGGGGAGATGGTTCTAGTCGCTCCTCCATCGAGAGTCGGCTGAAGCAAAGAATGACACGGTGTAGAAAACGTACAAGACAGTCAAGAAAAAAGCCTGCATGCATTTGATAGTAAGAAATGACCTGCGGATTCCTCCACCCTGAAATGAGTTCATGTTCTAGGCGTCTTTGGTTTCGTAAGCGGAGTGATGGCAGTTTCCTTTCCCCAGCCCTCGGTAATGCCTTGGGGTCCTTTTTTCATAGCTCCTGTTGTTCCAGCAGTCTGTGATTGTTTTTCTTTAAATTAAATTTGGCATTCTTAAAAAAAAAACAGTAAAATCGATTTGAATTACCAGTAAACGTTTGTATGAGGGGAAATAAATAAATAAAATGATTTTTCCACATTCTTTAGATTCCTCTGCAACAATGTGTTCATAGACAGGGTCTCACGAGGCAGCTCAAGCTACCCCCAGAAAACCCTGCTGTCCTGCCTCCCCCTCCATAGGTATCACAGCACTTGACTTCCTCCTCAATGTTTTTTTAAACTTTATTCATTTGTGGTGTGTGTGTGTGTGTGTATCAGAGGGCACTGTATATCCCTGTGAAGGAATACTGATGGGTGACTTCAGGAATCATCCTGGATTGCTTCTATCTCTTTTTTGCTTCCGTGATTTCCCAGGCTCCACCTACCAGGGATGGAGGGAAGTACTGGTTGCTGCCATTTTGTCTGGCGTTTTTGACATGGGACCTGGGCTCCGAACTCAGGACTTTCTGCTTGTGAGGCAGTCTTCACCCCTGAGTCATCTCTCTAGCTTCCTCCTAAATATTTTTAATATTTTAAATTATAATTTTAATAAAATGATTAGATCTAGACATCAGAAGATCAAATATTCTCCCTATTCCATAAAAACTTTAGCTTATTAGGCCCAAGAGTCTACATTAATGCTCACGAGATTTTTTTTTTTCCTCCATTTTCATGTGAGTGCTCTTATCTCCTCACTTTTAATTAGGAAAAGATGGTTACTAATATGTTAGGACAATTTCATGGTTGGTCTTGTTGAATTTCAGGCTTTAAGGACAGGTGGGAAAAAAAAAGTGAAAAAAAAAAAAGTCTAAAATGTCAGGGAAACAATTCCTGAAATCATTTTCTCTCAAATTCTGCCTTTTAAATGTAGTTCTCCTGCCAACGGTTCAGTGAGAGACAGTTTCCTTATTGTCATTTATTAGCCATGACGGGCAGCATCATGTCTCTCAGATACAGTCTGCCTTCACCACAATTATCTGGTAATGCCTTCGAGGCAAAAGACTGCTTAGAAACTCCCTCCTTCTGGAATGTTTTTCCCAAAGGCAACAGTTCAAAGCAAACCTCTATTAGCTGGAGCACTGACATCCGCAGAATTCTCTGGACAGGACAATTCCCGGAGTAACATGGCAGAAACTACGACATAATTACCTATAGTCCAGTCACTAGGAACTCGGGCTCAGCAATCCAGTTCAGAGGTTGAGGCCTTCAGCCCATACTGACAGCCATCAGTACCTTGCAGAAAACAAGACCACAGATTGTCTCGGCCAGTGCAGACTCCTTACAAGAGAGACCTTCCCCCAAAATGGGAAAAAAAAAATTTTTTCCTCACAAAAATTCAATGCATCGAACTGAGACAAAACAGAACACAGTATCAGAATTACATAAATTAAATGCACCACTAGACATATCTCAAACATGACATAAAAATTACATACTCCTTGCTAACAGGGCTCACAACTTGTAACTTGCAGTAGCTATAAAATTAGAACATCTTTCCTCTCTCTGTATCTTTACTGATCTGAGTTGCTTTTGTTTCAGGCTTTTTGGAGGAAAGGTTTTGGGGAAGAAGAGAGAAACTGAGAAGAAAAGAAAGGCTTGTAAGGAGAAAAGGTGATTGGGTGGGCCGCAGAGGATGGGTTTGGGCCAAAGCATGATAGGAAGGAACAGCCAGGACCTGAGACAGGGAAACAGCAGGCAGAGGACGCTTTCCTCCACCTAAAATCATTAGCCCGCTGCCCGCCCTCTGGCCATAAAGTCCTGTGATTCACCTCCCAGATAACTCAGGAATAACACAAGTAGAGAGCTAAGCATATTATAACAACAGTATAAAAATGAACATGTTTTGGTGTTGGTAGATTTTTAATAAAATTTTAATAAAATTGGTAAGGAGCCAGACTGCAAAATATCCTCAAATACAAAGTACAAAAACCTCAGAGACGAAACAAAAAGCTCGTGGAAACACAAGAGCCGAAGGCAATTATCTTCAAAGAAATGATTTTCTCAACAAAGGTACTGAGCATGCTTACTAAAAATAAAATGAGATTGAAAAAAGCAAGGCACGCTTTTAAAAGGAAGGTGCACTCTGTGGCTGTGAGGGTGACTTCAGCACACCCACGAGTCGTCAGCTGAGGGTCCGGACTCACGCCCCTGGGTAGGTGGGATTTCTTACAGTTTACTTACAAGGCAGGAATTCACTCACTGTCTGGTGGTAGGGTGGTGCCCTTTGGAAGCAGACCATGTTGGTAAGTGAGGCAGGAGTGACATCTTTCCACACAGTGGGAGACACGGGCAGGAGGGGATGCCCATGCTACCCATCCGTACCACCCAGCTGCCGCCCCGGCATGGCAGCGCGCAGTCACGGGGGAGTGACACTCTGCCTCCCCTGGATATGACTCATTATTCAGATAAACTGAACTTAAACAGCGGCATGTGACCAACAAGCCAAAGACACAAAGCTGGAACCCAGGGGGTCCTCACCCCCTAGAGAGAGAACGTGTGTGTGGCAGGAGAGCAGGAATTGACATTCCTGGTTCAGAGGCGCTGATCATCTGCCAGGACAGATGTGCCAGCCTATCTGGGTTCTCCGGGTGGGCTACCAGCATTTGGGCCCCCTTCTTCCTGCAAGGGCGCAGCATCTTACGCTTCATTTGAGCCAGATGTTCACATCCACGGGGTCTGCTCATCCCCGCTATGAACTCGGAGCAATTCCTCATGCGTCCTTCCTGTGGCTGTTGAAATCCGACAGATGACAGAGAGGTGACATTCTTCTGCACAGCCACCTGCATGCCAGGCAAACAGGCGGCACTCACGCTCGTCTCCAGCCCTGCAGGGCCAGACACCCCTCGTTTTCAACTCTAAATCAATAGTTTAAACAGATCATGGATTCCATGTGGCAGGACAGACAGTCGGGAAGAGTGGAGGCTTTCTGTTCTTCGGATGTTTACTTGCACTGCGCTGGCTATTATACAGTTATACGCAGCTTCAAGAAGAAAGGCATCAGCAGCTTCGTAAAGGAAGAGAGTCCTCTTCTGGAGGATCAAAGAAGGAACCCAGGGTGAAACTCACTGAGGCTTCTGATTCGGCCGGCTGTTAATTGAATCAAAGTCAATGACAACCTTGCTGAATTTTGGTGTGAATTTCCTAAACACAAGAAACAAAACATATAAAGACATTATCCAATGAATAGTTTTATACAATTTGTTTACTTCAGGCTTAAACTATATTCTCAGTGTAGAGGGGGAAAATATGTCCTGGGACTCGCTTGATATTTTATCTCTATAGGAGCCAATTATAGTGCATCATACTGAGAGAAACACACGGACCAGAAAGTACTAAGACAAAAAAAGATTCATGGGGCAGCTTGGTCCACATGTTCTCAGCTAGCTGAGTTCATGCATTATCTGGAAGACAAAGATTTCCAAGAAGTTAGCTGCACAACACGGTATCCGATTACTTGCTTTCCCACTGATTCATCGTATTTTCTAAGAAATTTCTACATCCACATTGAATTACTCCAAGCGAAAGATGGCGAGTTTTCTGTTGCCTCTTCTAAACTGAAAAACTAGCTAGCTTGAGTGGGGAAAATTCTTCTAAAATCCTACAAATGCAGATATGCCCCAGAACAAAGCCTCTTGTGTTTTTTATGCTGATTACATCTTTGATAAGTAAAAAGAAGATATTTAGAAGATAAATATACTTTTTTTGCCTGATGTGTATATGCGTGTTGCATATAAGTGGGTCTACATGTGTGTGGAGGCATGCATACAGCAGGGCAATTGAGTATATCTGTGGAGGTCCAAGGGTGACATCCAGAATCATCCTGGATTGTTCTTCCACCTTATTGCTTTGCTCTGGAGTTTTCCAGACTGTCTTCCAGGGCCAGAATTATAGGCCATTGCCATATTTGCCAGAACATCTTCCCATAGGATCTGGAAATCTCAACTCAAGGTACTTCTGCTTGTGAGGCAAAGCTTTAACTATGGAGCCATCTCCCCAGCCCTAAACATTCTTTTTTAAGTCTGACAACAGGGCTGGAGAGAGGGCTCAAGGGTTAAGCCTCTGCCTTGAAAGCAGAAGGACCAGAGTTCAGATCCCAGACCCTACATAAAAATGGTGGGCAAAAAAGGCAGCAGCCTGAGCTTCTGGCCCCTAGAAGGAAGAGCAGGGGAAACCTCAGAGCAAAGCAAAAAGGAGGTAGAGCATCCAAGATAATTCTCAAAGTCATCCTTAAGCCTCCACAGGCACACATAGTGCCCTCTGACACACACACACACACACACACACACACACACACACACACACAGAGACAGACATGCAAAAAAGAGTCAGACAATAAGAGAATATGTAAATAATTTGAATTTAAAGTCTCACAAGGCACAATAATTTAAATGAAGGCATGACCAATGTGAAACCATATCCCTAGATGGGCATGGTGAGTGGTAAACATGCAGGAGGAGACCATGTCCAGGAAAGCAAACAAAAAGTCCCACATCCCTAAAATGAACACAGGAGCCCAGGCGAGTTGCCTATTATGAAAGTCCTGCGGCTGCCGACCACAAACACAAAAAAGCTTAAGCTTCTCCAGCCTCCAAAGAATTTCCTGCCACCAGTCAAAGATGGCTGAACTTACATGTAAAACAATCATAAAAATCCAAAGGACTTTTCATCTTACTTTAAAAATTGCTCTAAAAAAGAATTCCTGGTGTTTCAATCTGGCAGGCTGCTTTTATCCTAAGTTGTCTTATGCCCGCATTGTTTCATTTGCAGAATTTATAAAAGTTTGAATGCAAGCCTTGTAAATCTTTAAATTTCTTGTTATTTGAATAATTGGTCTGGAGCCTTGGAAAGTTACTAACAGTAAAATATGATCATCAAACAGACTGTCTTCAGACACTTCTGTCATTCTTAAAAAACTATCAATAAAATCATCTTTAGAGTCTTAACATTGCCAAAGACACTGCCAAAGTGTGAAAGTCAGGCGTCCGAGAAAGAGAGAGAGAGAGAGAGAGAAACAGAAAGAAAGGGAGAGAGAGAACACACAACAAGGTCGACACGCTTCTGTATGGGGCCTGCCTGACACCACTGTTTTGAAGGTTTTCCCGCCTCACCTGAACGTGACCCCGGCCATTTCAAACATCAGCCGTGCAGCCGTCGCTTCTTCACTATCGTGGTATTTATCAGACATGAAAATCACTTCTCTTATACCTGGAAATGTAACAGTGGAAGGAACAATGGAAGCACCCACAGACTCTGAAAGGACAGGCAGAAGCAGACAAGTCCTTGTAGGGCCTATGATTAATTACCTCTTGTGCGGGTGTTTGCAGACAATGTCCAGTTACTGAAATATACGTCTGCGGATTTCTAATACAGCAGAGGGCGGATTATATTTAATCTGCCCTCTGGTCTTTATGGATTTTTTTTTAAACAAATGCAAAGTGAAAGCATGTCAAGCAGTCCAGCCTTGATCCAATTAACTAATTTTGTTTACTGCAAGTAAGCAAATATTCTTTACTCACACAGTGGCTACTCTAAACTCAAGAGACCAATGGCTGGAGTGGAGCGGGTACTGGCCAATTCAGAGATCAGCACTGCTGGGCTCCCAAGAAAAGCGTTGCAGTCTGTCTATATGTGGCAAATAAATTCATGACCAAACAGCTTAGGGGAACAAAGGAGTTTATTCTTGCTTGTCATTTTCTATTGACAGGAGAGTTCATATCAACACCAAGAACCTAGGGAACTGGCCACACCGTATTCATACGAATTGCTAAGAGAGGGGCAAACCTCATTTGCCAGACTGTAAGCCTACCAACGTCTACCAAAATACTGAACCGAACTACTCCTCTATCTTACCCACTTACCCAGGGAATTGTCCAATTCACCATGTTCTCCCACATCAATGAGATATTCAGCAGGTCTGCTTAGGGCGCACCTTAACTACCAATTCTTCACAGACATGCCCAAAGCTCGGCATTCAAATGTCAAGTTGACGCCTCTACCTAAGTTAACTAGATACACATAGATAGTTTTGCTGACCCATCTGGCTAGGCTCTGCAGAGGACAGATCTGTTTCCTTTTCTTCTTCCCATGAGGCAGCACGAGCCTGAGAGCCAGGATTCCCAAGGGTCCTGGCCTGAAGGCTGTTCTTCACCAGCGTCAGAGGGCCAGGAGACCAGCCACACGGAGCACGCTGCTCCGAGCACGTACCTGCTGCCGCCTCTCTACCTGGGGTGGGCCTAGGAAGCATCCCGAAAGACAGGGACGCTCGGGCACCCGTACTAGCCTTGAAAGGCGGCTCCAGCCCACTATCAGCAGACCTCTTCTGCTCTGACATCCACGGGTTTCATGATAAACAGCCCCTTTAATCCACACATCTGGCTAAACAGGCTAAGCCCTTAAATCTCAAGCTGAGAGCTTTATGAAGATAAAGGGGTAGCTCAATCTTAGATGTGACAATCTGAAAGAAAGTGAAATATTCAGAATGCTATGTGGTAGATTTACGGTAACTGTAATATAATAAAAAGAAAAATTCAGAATAGTCCCTTTTGAGTCTCAGGATATTTATATGCAAAGAGATGCTTAGATTCTCAAATATCTACCATGTATTAGATACAAATTAAAATTTGATCTACAGACTCCCAGCTGACCTTGTTTCTGACAGAAGTTCATTTCCCTCCCTCCCCCCCTAATCTATGCACAATATGTCAGAGAATGGTAAAATGACAGTAATTATATGCAATGCCTGTGTTGCTTTTTGGCAGCTTGCAGTTTAAGAAGTTGCAAACTAAATTAAAAACATGCTAAGAATCACAGAGGATGCAATTAGTCTTGGAATACCTGGCAACATTCAGAAACAAAACATGGGAAATACCTTGCAAAGTTGATAGGGCAATTAATTGAGTTCTAAACAATAACAATTTAAGATCAAACACATCTGGCGAGCAAAGAGTGGAAAGGCCCGGCTCCTACCTGCCTGGATGATGAGTTTAGCACATTCATTACATGGGAACAAGGCGACATACATACTACAGCCCTTGACGTCGGCTGAATTCTTGTTCATGATGGCGTTTAGCTCAGCGTGGCACACTGTGAAAGAGAAAGAAAGGAAAACTTAAATTGCTGCACATGAAGAGCTGGCAAGGTATCAAGCATTTCATCTCCCCCTCTGAAATAGCATAGAAGAGACTCAGTAAAAAAATAAGTTGGTCAGAAACAGCAGCATTGAGAATATCAAATGGGGGCGACATGGTCTTCTGCCTGGGTTGGAGATAATGGGGGAGAAAAGCTGCTCCCACAGCTGGCCTTGTACGTAAGCACCTACAGCAGCCAAGGGGGGCTGAGGTCAAGTACCTTCGGCCACCCTAGCAGAGCAACAGCTCATGGCTCCACAAGACCCTGGGGTACTGAATTGCCCACATAAAATGGCTCATTTGTGTGTTGCTCTGCACACACAGGGCTATTCGGTGTGGCCATTAAGAGGGCAGAGAGCAGTGAGAGCAAGAGAAACAAGAAGTGAGGCTGAGACTTCTCATCCAGAGGGAGCTACTTCACCCAAGCATGCTCAGCTCACCTCCGCTCACATACATAGGGGGTGGGGGGAAGAAGGGAGGAAGGAGGGGAGGCCAGGATAGCAGCAGCCCTGTGTCTTGTATGAAAGCCACTTGTCCTGCTTAAGGACAATGAGTAGTCAGGTACTCTACTTACATCCACCAAATGAGGATACAGCCCATCCTGTCTGAGTTCAAGGTCAGAGGGTGAACCTCACTCTCTCTCCCACGTCTGTCCAAACTGATCCATTTCCCAGGCCCATTCAGCCAGCTGTCACTGGCCACGGATGAAATAAAGACAACACCAGCCCAGCCCTATTTCTGAATCCCTCAGCCTGCCTAGGGGGCCTTCTGTATGGCTACCTCGTGTCATTACCAAATCTACTGGGTATGTTATTTACTATTTCACACACTCCTTATGGCAATGATTCACATTCTTATTTATCCCTGAGGAGTTTCCCAAATATTCAGTGGCTTTCCCACACAGGGCAGTGAGTAGTCTGGACTTGTTACTATAATAAATATCTGGTCCAAACAATTACAGTTCAGGTCCTATTATGGCAGAATCATACCTAGCCACATCCCATCCAAAGTCAAGAGCACAAGAGGAGACCCAAACCATGCCAGCTGTCCTTACACTCACCACCTGCCTAAGGAATGGGGCACCCATCATGGGCAGATCTTTCCAATCAATCAAAGCAATCAAGACAATCTGCTACAGACTTGCCTGAGGCCTGTCTTAACTAGGTAATTCCTCACAGGTGAGCCCAAAAGTCAACCTCCTGTGTCAGAATGACAGCTAAGAATAACCGTTACAACCCCACCCCTTGTCAACTTCACCCACACAAATACATCACCTCTAATCCATAACATTCCATATCCCCAAAGTCTTTCTCTCTCTCTTTTTATATATATATAATATTATATATATTTTTATATATACATATGTGTGTGTATTGCACTTAGTCCAGTTTTAACACCCACCCCAACAGTGAGATGATAAGTTTCCATAGTGCAAATTGAAAATGTCCATAATGCCAAGCTCAGCTGCTCCCCATGAACCCCTGAAGTCTTCATCTTTGTCTTCACGACAAGTACCACCAGCCACTGCTAAGTTCTGCTGCCAGCTCAAAAAATATGGAGCCTGACCTACTGGGACCACAGCTGTATCCATGTCCACGTGCTGATCCTGGTCCTATCCTAAGCAGCTACTTTGGAAGAACAGATAAAACCTTTATCGTAGACCTTCTTCCTGTGAGCGAACCTGGTTCTTCACAAAAATGAAGCCTCTCCCTGCAGTGGGGTTCTGCCTTCAGGACGTGCCTCCCACGGTTCCAGCGCAAAGCACTAGGCTTTTCTCCATTGTTCCAACAGCTAGGGTTGTTCTTCCATTTATACCCTCCTCAATTAAAAATTCAGGCTTGCCCACAGCACTCCTCCATTACCTTTAAATTCAACTTAGGCCAAGTTCTTGTCCTCCTGTGAGAGCACGTGAGCAGGGCCTCCCCAGTGCACACATCTCTCACTACTACCCTCCAAGCCCCCATCAGACTGGCCTGGCAAACCCTCAACAGCTTCTCCAGTCCCAGCTTTCCAGCTCTTCCACAGTTCTCCCAGAAAACAGTTCAAAGGGTTTAAAAATCCCATGGCCAAGTTCACAGCAGTGACCACACTTTCTGCTATCGATTATCTGTCCCAGTTTTACAGCAGCACCCCACGGCTCTCAGGCAACTCAACTGTATAGATGAGTCTGGGAAGTCCTGCCTGAGGGAATTTCCTCGTACCCCCAGCCATACCCTGCAGGCAAGTGCTAAAACAAGTGTTCGCGGAGTGAACTGACTCTCTGACCATGGTTCAAACTGTCCACAACTTCTAGAATATGAACACGGGTTCCTTCAAGGATCTCCGCCACCACCAACCTTTGTGAGAATTGAAGTTGACAGTGAACAGTGGCCTGAGCTCATGGCCCTGTGCATTTCAGTCATGACCTGCTCCAAGGTGAAACCGAGGAATGGCCCAGACTCCACAAACCTCCTGGTATTAGACGGCAGTGTGAGTGAGTGAGTGAGTGAGTGAGTGAGTGAGTGAGTGAGTGTGTGTGTGTGTGTATGTGTGTGTGTTGCAGTAGCTGGCCAGTGTTGCAGGAGAATGCTGAGCTAGAGTTCTCTCGGGAAATGTTGGGGCATCTTCATATTAGACTAGGCATATAAGTGCTAGGAATTCTCAGCCATGTGTGGAAATGAACAGACTCTGGAATCACTGGGAAATGCAAAGAAACAATCTGCACCTAATCACCACGCAACCCATCCGAGAGCCTCGGCGGCCAGAGGACCCTGAGCTCCATCCACAAGATTCTCAGCCACATAAACCTGGTCACAGGAAGACAAGGGCAGAGGCATACTTAGGAAGGATCGGCGTGGCCACGTGGCCAATGGCCTTCGAGAAGTGCCCGTGGCCCTTTCTCCCCTGGTGACCAAGATGATCAGAAGCTGGCATTAACATCGTTCGGTGTTAAAAACAATTAGATGTAATTGTTTCCTTTATTTCCCCCAGGAGGGCAGAGCCTAGCCTTCTAGGTTTGCTGCAACTTCCCCAGAGTCCAATGTGATGCCAGGAACATAATGGGTCTTAAATATTTATTGAATGAATAAAGGAGGAAATGCAGACCCCCAATTATTGATGGTGATGTTCTCTTGCGTTCAAGTATCAAAAACAGGCTTTTCCTTTCACTAAGTTTGTTTTGGATGGTGCTGCCATTAACATTCAGAACAACAGAGTCTCCATATCTGTTATGAAACGCTATTATGATATCCTCTTTTGTAAGAATCGTCACACCGACTACCTTTGTCTGATTCATCTGAGGCAGTTTGGGACAAAATTTAACATTATAGGCTTAGATTCATTAGTGGAAAATTACCATATGAAACAGATTCTCTTGGGCAACCTCTGATGTGCTGGGGTAAAGAGCGGTTTACAGAAATAAGACTCAAGATGACAAACAGATTTCCTTTATCTAACTTAAAAAAGCCACCAAATGAAAAACAGAAAGCTGCTTACTAAGAAAAGATGAGATCCCTTGGTAACACAGTGTTAGAAACGAGACACACTCAACAACCTGCAAGCATGTGCATTCAAAACAAGATCACTACATGAAAGAAACCCAAGTGCTCCAAGGACCAAGGATGGATCCACAGAGTGCTCCTGTTCAGTGCGACATCCCTTCAATCAACACAGACACACAAACATGCTCCTTCCCCAAAAGGGGAAGCCTGTCTACAGTGGCAGAGTTTTAGATGTCAACCTGACAATCAAAACCTGAGTCTTCAGGCACATCTGCAGCATTATGTAATTAAGGCAAACCTATAGGAGATCATTTCATCGATAGGGCAAGATTTTTAGGCAAACCCATAGGAGATTATTTCATCGATATGAAAGCCCCAGCCCAACGTGGATGGAATCCTTCCCTGGGCAGGTATGGATAGAGATAGATCGGCTTGGAATTTGCCACGCTGGTAAATTAAAAAGCATGTCCCTCTCTCGGACCTTTCTGTGGGTGTGGTATGGCCAGCTCCTTTAGCTCCTATGCGCTAAACTCTCCTGCCTTAGCGCACCGTAATCTGAACAGAATCCCCTTGCTTCATTAAATCGCTTGGGTCCAGCATTCACGCCGCAATAGGAATACAGAGGGCACTAAGACACTCTGAGACCCGGTTCTCCCTCCTCCCAACTCGGGGAGCCCCGGCTGCTCTCCACTTCACTCCCCATCCCCTTTAAACATGGAAGTCAGACGCTTAGCACTCCAACTTTCTTTTCAAGAAGTCACCTCGACAACCGCTAGTCTAATTTTTAAAATAACTGTCTCTTTGTTATATTGTAATGCAGATATAACCGCTATAGTTTTCTTCATCTGGCTTTTGTGGTTTTGGTTAGGGCATATTAATTATACAGAATAATGGGTTTCACTGTGCCCTTTTCACACATGCACAGAACATTCTTTCGACACATCCACTCCCAATGTGACCCTCCCTGACTCTCCTCTTCCCTCTCCTCTT
This sequence comes from Typhlomys cinereus, assembly GCA_023101885.1. Classification (NCBI taxonomy): domain Eukaryota; kingdom Metazoa; phylum Chordata; class Mammalia; order Rodentia; family Platacanthomyidae; genus Typhlomys; species Typhlomys cinereus. Next base: position 692,579 of record JALPQD010000401.1, read on the forward strand.
TGTGAATCCTTTTCCTGTTTTCTACTAGACTCCCTTCTTTTTCATTTCAGCTTTTTAAAAAAAAAAAAAAAACAAGGTGTCTCTCTCCTCCCTTCTTCCCCTCCAATTTCCTGAAAGCGTCTTGCTATGTACGCAGCTCTGCCTGGCTAGGTACCACTAGGAAACCCAAGCTGGTCTTAAACTCATGGTGACCCTCCTACTTGACCAGCCTGAGCGCTGGGACTACGGGCATGCACCACCAAACTCGGCTCTAAGCAGCCCACGTTCTGAAACTGGGAGTTACGTAAACAGTTAACTGAGTTATAACCAGGTTTGGTTTGCTCCTGGATGGTGCTGGGGATGCCTGATTCACACCAGGCAAGAGTTCCACGACTGAGCTTTCTCAATGAAAGAGTTAAGAAGGTACTCTACCTCCCCCATTCCCCGAATACGTCCCACATAAAAAGTCAACCTGCTCTTTAAAAACCACCTTTCAGGTGTGGTTTCAGGAGTAAGCTGTTTGCTGGGTCAGCATATACAGTTCGAGAACTGCTACATGTTGGAAATGCCCCGTTTCTGTATGTTCTGAGAACTTCGCCACCAACTCCTGATGACCTGCAGCATGAACCCATTTCTGTGGTGTAAATATCTTCCTGTGACATGAGACAGCTCCCCGACTCCAGTGGTGGGCCCCAGAGTCACAACTGTTCGATTTATCAGCCCCTCGCCACTGCAAGGACTCTCAGGATCCCTAGACCCTTCCTTCATACTCTCTTATTTTCCCTTGGGTTCTTTTCCTTCTCTGGCTTTTCAGAATAATTCTCCAGTTTGATGTCTCTGTAGTTACTAACTTCGAGAATGTGCTATTCATAAATTCTCTGATATGAGACCTTATTGGACCTGAAATGTCCATCTTCCCTGAAGCCTTCTGGGGTTAGCAGTTGGAGGATAGTTAAAACCCACATCTCCTTCACCTGTTGTGCTAACATTTTCATCCTGCTGTGGAAGAACTGCAGCAGCTTCCAGAATAATCCTGAGTGCTAATACCAAGCACAAGTGAGTATGGGTGGCTTCGGGTAATTTTTCTATTCACATGGAAGGAGGACAAAGTGTTTAAAAGATACACAATACCAAAGTAGTATTCATAAGACAGTCTACACCGTTAAAAAGAAAGAGGAGTTTTCCTATTATTTACCTAGAATTAATATCTATGGCTAAGCAAAAAAGCAAAAGAAATCTCCAAATCATGCAGATACTTGATAAGCACAAAAGGTGACACAAACTCCTTTAATTATTGCCAATGTTGTATAAAAGGAGAAGAATCAGATGATGAAAATACCAGATTAATGCTGAGAAAGTTCGACTGTCAGAAGAGTCTCTGTCTCAGGTAATTATAGAGCAATTCATATGCTTTGGTTTCTTCTTTTCTTTCGTTCTTTCTTTCTTTCTTTTTTTTCTATTACTGTCAGAATTCAGAACTGCATTAACCTTGGACCACTGAGAAGAGACTGTATAATTAGAGAACTGTATTTTTCAAATTCCCTTTTACTGGGGCTTGATTAATCCTCACTGTCTCATGCAGGCGGTTCTCTAGAAGTTTGACAAATTAACAGGATACATTCCATCCTTCGTTAGATTTCAGAGGTTCAACGTTTTATAGATTTGGCTTCCATCTCATCTGATGCAAGGCTAATACAATATCTATTTTGGACAGCAGTAATATTACAGTTACTCAAACAGGGCTAAAGGGGGAGGGACCTGGAATAATGCTAAACAAATTCTAAATGCTACAAAAATAACCAACAGTTATAATGTCTCTCCACCCTCCATGATCTCACATGTTCCTGGGGTATGATGGGAAATATGATCTGTATATATGTATGTATATATATGTATGCATATACACACACACACATATATACATATATATTATATAATATATATTTCCAATTCAGGTAGAAAAAATCCAAGGTTTTTACATTCTTCCTTTTTTAAAGCAGTACAAGAATGAAGAAAACAACTTGAGGCATATTCCCGCAGGGCTGTGGGGGAAGGTGGGCACACTGGTGGGCACTCCTCCAGGGTCACAGCTAGAAAGTCTAACACGCACCTGTTGCCACTTTGAGCAGCCTGGCTCTTTGCAGTGCACCAAGCTGAGGGTCTGACAGACAGACAGCTGGTTCTCTAACAAGACAAGGGTGAGACTGAAGAGCTGGAAACATCTGCTCGCAGCCGCGTGAAGAAAAAGTTCCCAGCTCCGAATCTTTCTATTTGGTTCCCACCCTGAAACTATTAACTGGCACGAAGTGGGTAATCCAAAATTAAAGCTGACATGCGCTTTGTTTTTTTAAAGCAAGTTACCCCATCTCTCTTCTGATAAACAAAGCTGTGTCTTCTTCATTATTACTCTAAACTGAAGACTAAGTGATTTTCACTTCTGGGGTCCCATAGCGTCAGAGCCACTAAGTCTGGACACATCTCGAGGAATTCGGGTACCTGTACCACTGCCCCACTAATGGGTACATCCCTGTTAAAAACTTTTCTCACTGAGAAGTGGGGTGTGTGCCCCACTTCTCTAAGAGCTCCATTTAAGGAACTGCTTCATAGCTTCCAGAACTGAAATGGAATTTCAACTACTCATTTCTTAATTATTGAAAGATACCCTGACAGGGCCTCATAAGTCACTGTCAGACTCCCAAGTACCTATCCTTCAAGTCAATAATTTAACAACAGACTAGCCTCTGCAGTTAGCCCACAACTTGCTACTACCCCCAAAGCTCCCCAGTCACTCTCATGGCAACCCTGAAATTCAAACAGTTCTAGAATAAGGTTCCAAATATGACATACCTGTATGTCATTTTCTATACAAAGGTTCTCTATCTATAAAGTAGCGAGGTAATTAGCAGGATTTTAAAACAATGGAAAGTACTGATAGGCTTCAGAAAGACAGAACCAATTTGGGGAGCAATAGTTACAATGATTCTTCCACCCCCCCCCACTTCCCCGTCTCCCTCTCTCTCTCTCTCTCTCTCTCTCTCTGTTTTCAGAGTACAACTATAGGAAATTGGTTCTCTCCTTCCACCCTGTGGGCTTCCAGAGATTGAAGTCAGGTGTCAGGTTTGTAAGCAGATTCCTTACCCACTGAACTACCTCTCCGACCCCTAGTTATATCGCTTCTATAAGGCAATTTAACCAAAATGCCTCAATCCTTTCTCTTCTGTCTCTGCTTCTTGCCTCAGGCCGAGCCCCTGGTCCCCACTGCCCCCTGCTCTTCTTTCCTTCTACCCTTCTCTGGAGTCTCCAAAACCCTTTCATGGCTTCTCAGACACATCCCTGGGTACTGGGCAGAACACAACCACTTAAACCTTTCCTTCTTTTCCTATACATGTCACGATAAGCTCTGAAAGTGTGAAATGGATGCCAGGGAGGTCTGGTCCGCATAGCTTAGAAACCAGAGGACAAAAAAAAAACACTACAGAAGATGTAGGAGGAAGACCGTGGCTACCCGGAGACAATGAGGACGTGAGGGGTTGAATGCTACTGCACTGAAGCTGGATCATCAGGCAACACTGTCTCTGCAGAAAACAATGTATTTGGATTGCAAGTACATTTCCAGAACAAAGGGGCTGGACCAGGGGATCTGACTACACAAAGGCAAAGCCTTCTCCAAGCCCCAGCCTCTCTTAGCTACAAACATGAATGACAATACCTACCTTGCACATAAGAAGATAAAAGATTTATGCAAAGCCTTTGTTACCAGCAGCCAGAGCTGCACTTGTTTCCAAAGAACGGACAGCTCCAACGCTACAGGTTCCCATGGTGAGGAGTCTGGGGAGGCGGGTGCTGGGGCAAGCCTCGTTTGAGCAGCAGTGACGGTAAATAGCACTTTTGCCAGGACAACCTACAACACGTAGTATAAGCCTACCTGAGCTCAGTCACCTGCTCTTCAAAGGTCACACAACAGAGCCTCCCAGCCTTCTGGCAGGGAGGACACATGCGATCCTGCTTGAGATATGGCAGTGTAAGTCTGAGGGAAAAGGAAAACAGGAACTAGAGAGGATGAGGAGAAACCCAATTCCATGTCTGAAAAATGTCTAGAATCTTCTGTTACCACCCTGTGTTCAGAGAGACCTGCGCCGGAGAGTGATAGGACAGCCAGGATTGGTAAAGAAAGGAACAAGCGGCCGAGTCTTCTAGGCCTGGGCGAAGGGTGGGCTCCCAGAGGACCATCGACTGCTGGCTCCAGCACTACCGAAGGCGGCAGCACCTTCCTGGGGCCACTCTCGGAACAGTGCACCCCAGTTCTCAGGGCTGCTGCCGGTTCTGCCTTCCCTTCACACTTCCTCCTCCTGATGGCATCCTGTAGCTGCCCATCTCCAGCCACCTCCTCTTCCCTGACTCATGAGCTGCGCACGGTGTGCGCCTCAGTCTCCTGGCCTGGGAAACGGGGAGAAAAAACCCCGCCCCAAGTATCTTACGGAGGCGAGAATCCACTAGGGGCACGGGACACAAGGCTCATCTGGCAAATATCGCTGGAGTTGCCATCATGTTGGGGCTGCCTGTGACGACCAAGTGGTCCCGGGTGGCACAATGTCCACTAGATCACAGGACGGCATGCATGTTTGCCTTTCCTCCTCTCTACCCCCATCCCTGCCTGCTTCCTCGCTGCCTCAGTCGAGATGCTGGTAACATCTCAGGGCACCCAGGGGAGCCACTTAGCCCCAATGGTAGTGCTTAGGGCTAAAGACATTTCTGACTGTGGTGTTTCCATTATTGATAATAAAGCCCCCAGAACTCTAATTACATCGCTTCCCTGTGTGCTAAGAGCACACAATCAGGTCAGAAGGGGGAGGACACGGAAATAACATTTCATCCACGGCTAAGTCAGGCCAACTCCCGTCCTGAGGTTCCCGTGAAATACATACAGAAGGCACCAGGAGGAACACAGCCCCAGCCATCCTCAGCCGTCTCTGATGAAAGCTTTGCATTCAGGGCCTTTAAAGGGTAACCTGGGAGCGCGCAGTGAGCACCGGAACAGGAGTCAGGATCCATCCTTCGGGGCTCATTAATTCCAGCCCCATAAGGCCTGCCATGGGCAGCTCACCCTGCCCCAGCCTGCGGAGGAAGGGGATTAGCTGACCTAACCCTAACCTAGAATGCTTCAGTCCAGGAAGCATGCAACACCACCCTACATCCCTAGGACGCTCCCCTAGCAGCTTTCCCTAGGCCACAGCACCTCCTTGTCCCGCACCAAGCCCCAGCAGGCACCTGGTCCAACGTCCACTGTTCTGCCTGCCTTGCTTCAATGCCACTGACAATGGTTTCTCTCATCATGTCCCCATGCAACCGCAGGAGCCCATGTCTGTGACCTGTCCCCTTCTCCTCTCCCTTCATTACTAACCCGGGTGCCGGGGGGAAGGGGGTAACCCCCATCCTGACTCATGTACCTCACCTCTTTTCCCTCTTGTTTCTCTCATGTTGGTGGATGATTCCATCAGTTAACAACTGTCACGTGTACACTTGCACACACACAAACAAACGAACAAAAAAAAACCCAGACACTAAAAGCATTTTCCTATCTCACAAAAACCCAACCTGTCCCTCATCCTGACACTCTTACTGATCTGCTCTCTTAACCACGCCCCTCAAAATGCACCTCAGTGACAGCCCCATGCACTCATCTGCTCTTCCTCCCACTGGTTCCATTTGGCTCCCAACCCACCACTGTTGAATGTGCTCTCAGTGCCACCAACGAGCTCCACGCTACCAAACCCTGCAGACAGGTTTAATCTCAGACCTCTCGATGGCCCTGGATATGGTGGGTGGGCAACGCTTTCCTTCTGAAAACATGGCCCCGTGCCCTACCCCCAAGTCATGCTCCTCTGCCCAGGGCCTTTCCTCCTGCATCCAGCCTCCAAGTGCTACAGTCCTCAGGAAGCAGGCCAGAGCCGCCTCAAGCGGCTGCATGTACCCCTCCTAGCACCCACGGAGATGTCCGAATGCCCAACCAGCAATGAGGAATTGGGACTGCATCCGTCTGCACGTACCGCCTCTAGTCACCCACAGAGGTGCTCAACTGTCCAATCAGCAACGCTGGCCCCGCTCACCCACGCCTCACCTGCAGCCATCTCAGACTTCCCTCATCCCCTCCAAACATGTCCCCCAGCACCTCTCTTGCCCCAGTATGCCAATCTTGTTGCTGCGGCTGCAACTGTTGGCACAGTGGTTCAGTCTCCCCCTCACTCCTTCCACTTATGCTGCCTCCAAAACACCCATATGCTCCATGGGTGCCGTGCCAAACGCGCCCCTTAAGCCCCCTCCTTCGCCTGCAGCTGCCTCGCAGCTGGACTCCTGTTCTCACGATTGCCCTCAAACACCTCAAACACCCATTCACACATAGATTGCTTGAGTCCACTTGGCCTACTCTAAGAAATCATAGTAGTAGATCCTAGACAACAGAAACTTGGGTCCCACAGGTCTGGATGCCACAAGATCCAAAAAAAAAAAAAAAAAAAAAAAAGCCCCAAGGTGCAGCAGATTCAGGATCTGGAAAGGGCTCTTTTACAAAGATGTTAATCCCATCCATGAGGGTCTGCCATTTTTATCAAATCTCCCCTCTATCCCTTAACCAACATCTTGGGGATAGGTTTCAACACACGAACTGCAGGGAAACACATAAAGTTAGCCCATAGCTCATAAAGTAATTCTTTAAATACAAACTCCTTAACCTACAGGCCCTCAACCACCTACACAACCTTGTTTGCTCCATAAGCCTGGACAAGTTTACATGTTGCTCCCAGAGCGTTGTATCCAGAGCAATTCCTCCTCACACTCCCACGCACCTACTCCCTCATCTAAGTAACCCAACTGAGCCTCTTCAGAGAGAGATATTCTATCAGTTTCTCTCGATATCCACCTCCTCTCAATTAGCCTGCAAACTCGCTGACAAAATAGACCAGAGCCACATAGATGCCACTTCAGAGTGCCTATGTAACACACGACCTAGGAGTATCTGCTAGCTGAATGAGTGGGTAAAGAAGGAAAGAACATGTGTGCAGGAAGAAAGCCAATGGCTTATAAAACAGTTGCAATTTCTAAAAAGAAACACAAAGACTCAAACAGGGCCACCTTCTAAACCAGCCGGCAACTCAAGCTGGCAAAAGAATAGATAACTCCTTAGCATTTATTTTAATTCATAAAAAGTGGTAACTCATTTGCAGAAGAAAAGAAAAAAAAAAAAAAGACAAAGAAGAGTCTGCCTCCCTTTTTCTACCTAAACTCAAAATTAATGGCATTTGAACAAAGTCTTTTAATTGCAGAATTAAAAAATTCATGCTCAGTTATCATATTCAATATTTTAAATTTACTATGGCATCTATCATTTGAAAGAGGCATGGAGATAAAATTTACACCTCCACTAATTAGCGGGCACCAGCCCCTCTCACAGCACATTCCCAGCACACCCCTGCCTTCACTGTTACTCCACATTTACCTCAGGAGTTTCCAATGCCCCCCATGCATCTGCCTTTCAGGAGGACCATCGTGTTACTCAGGACAGTCTCCTCTCCAACCAGTTCTAAGTGTATCTCATGTTGTCACACATTCGTTCATTCACGCTTTCTTTATTGTTGTTTTCAAGTCTTCTCATACTCTGTGACTTTTGACTTCCTGGTTTGGGAGTTAAACTGCATTCCTTAACCACTCCCTTCTGTCTTGTGCACTAAGGGACTGGGCTTGGTGCCAGGGGTAGGGTACACACAAGGACCTGGTTTGATCCCTAATATTGCAAAAACAACTCACAGCAGATTTGATCCTAGAACAGAAGGGAAGGAGGCCCTTTTCTACCTATTATTTATGCAGCACCCATACTCTTCCTCTCTGTACCCCACTACCAGCCTTTTACTGCCCTGCAGTCTCCACTGAGGACGCTTTCAGAACTATGTAAGGAGAGAAACTGAATCTAATCTAATGCAATCAAAGTAGTATTGTTTGTATTTTTCCATAAACTCAAAGAACCAGAGGAGTATTCAGCAATATTCTTTTCCATAAAGAAACTGTGAAGTAAATATTTAACACTTCACCTAACAATCCCGCAACCACTACAGGGTATAAACAGGCAGGGCCTGGGTCGGGCTCAGGATCAGGCTCTTGTTAGGCAGGTTTAGGGCAGCCATGCTGGGAAGTGTCTGGAGGTCTCCGAAGGTCCTGAAGGTCATCCTCAGGGCTGGGATTACTCTGAAGGGACTCACCCTATTAATCCAGAGGAGCTGACTCTAATCCTTCACAGAGATAAATTTGCCAATTTCCTCTAACCTTTGGTTCAAGAAAGGATATGGAGCTCTCCATAGCAGATAAACTCCATTGTAAGGTAGGCATGAGATAAACTGGATTGGATCCCAATAAGAACAGACCAATGAAATGTAGAAGACCAAAAGTTCCAATCAGGTTTGCAGAAACTGGAGCTAAACCAATGAGGAAAAGTCACCTTTCCTGGGCTTGCCTAACCCTATAAATAATCCTGACTCAGGCAGCCATCTTTGGCTTCCTTGTCCCTTATGGGACGCCATGTGTAGAGTCCATGAGTTTCTTTCATTTCCCTTACCTGTCATGGATTCTATCTCTGGAGTCTGTGAGTTCCGTTCTTTCTCTTCCTCTAACAAACTCTGCCTTAATCATCTACGCATATTCTGGTTTCAATCTTGATTTCTGAACACAAGAACCTGGACATAAGACCCACAGAACCAGCAACACTGCTAGAACATGCTCATTACTTAGGAACGTGGCGAAGCACTGTGGGGCTTGCTTATAGAGCACATAGTCCTATACCGAAGTCCTAAAAAGTCAGGAAAAGGCCAATGAAAGTGATCACAAAATTCTATACAAACCAGGTTTTCCTGCATGTTTAAGGGACAAGCAATACATGCATATTCCAAGTTGACATAGCCGCCATTCTGTAAAGCCTGTGCCTTAGCCAGGGGATCATTCTGCCAAAGCCACACTCCAGTCTTTACGGCCCCACTTCCCTAGTAACTCCTTAGCAACACCTGAGACTATAAAAGATTATGAAGAGTCAGATCTGACTCATCTGTTCTCTCCTCCTCTCCAAGCCCTAGGGTCTCTCCACCTGTCCCCTCCTCTTCTTCTGCCAGGCTGTCATGGCGGCTCTCTCCCTGTCTTCTATTCTAATGCTCTCCAAACTAAGGCTCCCTTGGTCGCCAGACTTTCAGCTCTAAATAAACTCATATTTCTTAAGTCTCTCCTTCATATCAGTTTCTTACCTATTCATGGACCTCCACATGACTCCACACATAGTTGCTCCCCATTCCCTTCCCTCATGGACATAACATTCTCCCTTAACAACAAAAGGGGTATTCCTGATTTAAAAAGAAAGTTAAAACTCAAAATTAAACTTTCAGTAATTCGGAACAGTTTCTGAGAAGATAAATCAAAATCAGCAGGTAACATAGAACAGATCACCAGAACAGACTATGAGAGTCATGGTTCTGAGGCACTGGACATCTGAACCCTGAGTTGCTAAACTGACTTAGTCAATTCAAACAGTTAACGAGGCTGCATTTAGCTGGGTATGACGCCTATACCCCAGCCCTCAGGAGGCTGAGACAGGACTGTCCATGGGGTGAAGCCGGCCTGGGATGCTAGCAGGACTGTCCCAAAGGAGAAAGAAACCCAATTTACCATAGAAATCTCCATCTCCATTCAGATTTGAAGATACTCAAATACTTTAACAACTGTTTTCTAACTTAAGTTGAATGTGCTCTGAAACTCGCTTGAAGTTATTACTTTTTTTTTTTTTCTGCCTACAAACCCTTTCCTTGGAGAAAAAGTACAAAAGTCTACCTCAGTCCATTTATGATAATCAGCTTGGGAACTTTCAACTTCGATGTCCAACTTCTGAGGTGAGATGACTTCAAAATCACTGTCTTTAAAATGGAGACATGAAACTATTTGTATGGCAGGCCTCAACTCCAAAGACAAGCAGTTAGTTTTCCCTACATCTGCTCTTTACGACAGGGGTTTTCCAATGGTCCAGCTTTTGTAGGCATTCACAATGAAATGATCGCTAATATTTTAAATATCATTAACACCGAATCTATAAAAATATACATCTAATTTCATAAAGATAAAATGAATTAATAAAAAAAATCAATACATTCTTTTTCTGAAGACTGCTATAAATAACTATACCTGAGAATGAAACATTCCTATCTCTAGATAATAAACTTTGGGGGCCAGGAAAAAAAAACTCATAAATATACATCAGTGAGTTGCCACTGATCTAAAGCACCAAACCATCAAAACCGGTGTGCTCTTTGATTAAAAAAAACAAAAAACTACTTGGAATTATAGGAGTTGATTTGCAGAAAAGTCCTAACTAGACCTGCAGTCAGGCCACAGTTCCTGATGTTCAGACAAGGGAGTAACGCAGGAAGCTATAAGTGAAATTAAATTCTGCAGAAAAAGAAACTGACAAGTCATCAGACCCACTGATCTGACTAGCAAAACCAGAGGTCATTCGACTTCAACTAGCTGAAAGAATAAATTTGATCTTAATTACTAAGAAGCTCTTACAAGTTATGAGGAAATCACACTTCCAAAGGATCAGCTTCCTAACTTCTTGATAAATTAGTTTCTCAAGACTAACCTTTTGGATGGCGGAGAAATGCATCGCAGGCATGACAGCGAGGAAATGTCATGTTGGAGGGCAAGGTAAATGGCTAGGCAATCACTAAAATGACATCTATGCATGCTTAACAGTATGCTACATCTGAAAAACAAGTATTGAATTTAAATACAGGATTTAAAGCACCACAGCACACTTAAGTTGTTAATGCTACTACACTGATCTCTTGCCTTAACTAAATCCTGGATTTTCAACCTAAGTGAGTGTAGTAGTGTGTGGGTGTGGGTGCCTCTATGCATATGCGGAGGCCAAGGTCAGAGGAGATGCCAGGAGTTCTGCTTCATCACTCTGCACCTTTATTTCCTTAAAACAGGGTCTTTAGCTGAACCAGGAGCTAGGCTGGCAGCTGCAGGCGACCCTGTGATCCTCCCTGCTGTCTCTGTCCCACACAGTGCTGCACTGCAGGCCCCCATGAGCGATCCGTGCCTGGCCTTTCCACATGGTTGCTGGGCCCTTGAACTCTTGCATAGCAAGCATTGTTACCCCCTGAGCCATGTCCCCACCCAGCAGCACCACATTCTCATTAGATACTCTAGTAGAAATAGGAACTAATCCTGTAGGAGTCTTCTCCCTCTCTGCCCATAATTCAGAAAGGTGTTGCCTGCTCCCGGGGGCATCAGGACTGGGGTCTCTAACAGGATGACGTGTGATGCAGCTGGCACGGCGGGCCTAGCTTCTTGAAGGAGGTGGACGGAAGGAGGTCAGCTGAGAGGCAGGCTTGCACACAAAACTCCTGGCCAATGGCATACCGCAGGCCGCAAGTCAGGGCAGTCCCAGGCGCGCACCGTTGGGAAATCCCCTGAAGCTTAAAACACACAGAACTTGATTCCCCTCCAACTCTGACACTGAATCATCCAAGCTGCTTAAAACCCAAGGAAGGAGTAACAGCCGAATCACCCTAAGTATTTTACCTCCATTTTCTGAAACTAGTGTTTTGATTAAATATGCTTCACTGTAATGAATTTCACAAAAACTAAACATGTCAACTGAATACTCTTATCAAGAGTTTAGCAACCCACCTTCTCCTCAAGAACATGAAAATCCTCCAAAGCCTTTTTAGGTAAATTTACCACTTTCTGGATTTTAATTGTCACTCATCTGCAAACACTCCCTTGAACAATCTGCTGCTGGCTGTTAGAGACCTCACACGCTTTTGGATTTTTTCAGGAAACATGAAATACAAAGCAGTTTCTTTAGCACGGGAGGATTTACATTTTCCATATGAACATTTCATTATAATCAACTAGTTTCACGAAGCTTTGATCCTTAGATTGGAAGAACAAAAACACTCTTTAAAAACACTTCTGTAGGATGGGAGAGATGGCTCAGAGGTAAACCTCTGCTTCTCAAGAAGGTCCTGAGTTCAGGTCCCAAATCCCATGTAAAAATGCTAGGTGGAAATGGCAGCGAACTGCACTTTCGGCCCTGAAAGGCCGAGTCTGGGAAACGCCAAAGCAATAAAGAGAAGGTAGAATAATCCAGGGTGTTTCCCAAAGTCACCCTTGGGCCTTCACAGGCACACAGAGCCCTGATACATATGGACACAGAAGCACAGCAGAATCCTCACTATCACATTACAGGTGTTGTGTTTCCCTTCTCCCCACAAAGTGTCAATCAAGAATAATGACTTTCAGTTTACAGAGTCAATAAAGGATTATTATTGGTAAACTCAAATTACACAACACTCACAGTGACCGAAAGAGTCACTTCAGATTGCTGTAACAAAATTCTACATGTATTTCTCATTGTTGTGGTGCTTGGTCGAGAACAGCGTGTCAACATGTTTGGCTCCAACTAAGGTCCTAATCAAAGTTTGGAGCCCATATCTTCTTTTATTTGTTTGTTTGCTTATTGCACATATATAATGCATGTGTATCATAGAGCACTTACGGTATGTGTGCACTGTGGTGACCAAAGTCCAAGGCACTGGGGAGGTACTACAAAGGACTCAGCATCGTCCATGGCTATAAACAAACCAATTTTAGCATATAGATCTTTCCGAAGCACATGCAAATACTATCTGATAAGTACCAGTTAGATTCACATAAAACATTAATAACATGGGTTTTCTTAAAAGATCTAGGGGGGTATTTGTTTCCATTTTTGACATTTAAAAGAACTCTTCTATCAGTTACTTTCCTCTGTGACAACATACTTGTCAGAATGAACTGAAGGGAGGAGGACTGTTCCGGGGAATTAGTCCCTCGTGGTGGGGAAGACATGGCAGCAAAGTCAGCAGAGTACAGGAGCCGCTGGCTCACATCTTGGTAGATCAGCTAAGTGGAGAAAGGAGAATGGCAGTGTTCAGCTCACTCTCTCCCCTTTCCCTTCCTACTCAGTCCAGGACCTCAGGTCACCAGATGGGGTGACCCATAACCAGACACACCCAAAGTTGCCCCTCCCCACTGCCCTTGGCCTTTTTTAAACCAACCAAGCCCCAGTGGAAATCTTCCTTTACAGGCTTGTTTATGCAAATGAGTTGGACTCCCTGGACTGAAATCTAGGCCAGCCCCAAGACCTGCCTTCTTGGTGAAGAGCTTGGTCCATATTAACAGACAGCAGTGAAGAAAGGGTCATGCCTACCCAATGACCACCTTACATTCTAAATTAAGTTTCAAATTTATTTTAATCATCACCGAACATGGCTCCTACATGCTAGGCTATTCATTTACTTCTCTGTGGCCTTAAAGGCAGGAACAAATGCCCATGCACAGTTGTCATTATTTACACTTAAAGGTCTTCCTTACATGTGTTATGATGGTAGTAATACTAAATGCCTTTTAAAAAACACTTAGTACCTTCTGCAATTTTTATGGTATCTCAAATTACAAGCTTATTCTCCTCAAAGGAAATTGTCTACATTCTAACACAGCTACATATAAAATGAATAATTGATTAGCGAGGGCAAAGAGCTTTGAAAACCTTAGAGGTATCACATGGATGATAAAAAATAATGCAGACAGACAACCCATGCTCAGGAACACAGCAGCGATTCAATAAAAAACCATCAGCGAAGTTGGACAAATGCCTGTGTGGGTTTAATTCCTTCTGGAAAGCTGCTCTGAAAGGCACTCTCCCACCTTGCACAACAGGCAATTCTCATAACGAATAAAATCAGTCACTTGTGAGGCTGTGGAGTCTTGGCGGTGCATGGGAGGGAGCGTGCAGTCTGTGGCAGAATTCTGGGGCGCTATTACAGATCTACCTGGTGGTGAGAGCTGCCATCGACGACAGGACTCACATTGCTGGTTCGCCCATAGGTGCTTTAACAACATCCTGAATATTGCCAGACCGATGTCTGCCAGGATCCCTCCACATCAGAGCACAGGCGAGGACTACTACGTCACTGTCTTGCCCCGCTGATCTATTGACCAGAGGAGTCATCCATTTGACTAGATCTTGAACACATCGACCCTTTTGCTTTCACTGTTTCTTATATGGGACACTGAGAAAAATCATTTTTGCATAGACCTCCAAACAACTAATCATTTTCCTCCTTGCTTCCCACTGAAAGCTTATGGAATCAAAACCAAGATGGGGGAAAAGCTTCTAAAATATGCTAGCACATTCCTCACACAACTGACCCCACTGCCTGGGGCAGAGTGGGCTTCAGAAGATAGTTTTATCTTCTCTGCATTTCCTACTCCACCAGGGTGAAGTGAAATAGACTATTAAGGCCCCTTAAGCACTGAACTGCTTTTTTAAACATTCTAAAAACCCTAAGTGCTTTGTAGCTGTCCCTACCCTCATTCTTCAATTCCTCCTCTTCTTCTAGGAGCCTTTCTGCCTCTCCATTCAAATTAAGGATTTGCCCTTAAGCATTCTAGAAAAAAATTTCTGGGGCTTACTTAACATGATTAAGGTCCCTTAAAAAAAAAAACAAAAAAACAAAACCCACCAAAAGCATAAATTAGACTAAAGGGAGACTTGGAATTGTGCAGGAGAAGCATGCAGAGGAAAAGTCTAGCAGGGAAGAGTCAACAAAGACAGGTATTACATCATTGTCTTGGGCTTGGTTTCCAGAAGGTACACTCTTTCCAGTTTGGAAGACCTTAATCGACTTTACTTCCAACAGAAGTAAAGTATGTCTGCTTATTCTCAGACATAAATAAAGTGCTTCACATGAAAACTCAAGAGCCAAAACACATAACCCAAGGTGTCTCCATTCCACTACTAATTATATATCTGGAAAATAAAGCGTAACAAAGCTCTGACATATCTCTCTGACATCATTTCTGAACATTCTCGCTGGGGTTGAGATGAGCAACAAATTTTAAGAAGCACCGCCATGGCTTCAGTCTAGAACATTCCCACATTGAACACTGGATCCGCAGCTTGTGTCATAGGTGGATACTGATGTCAACTTGGCAACTGGAGGCTTTGAATTCGAGGTACAGTTGTGAGAAATTAGTAGTTAAGCCCTGAGCAAACCTGCAGGAGATTGATTGCCGGGAAAAGCCCAACCCATGGTGGGTGGGGCTAGCCCCTAGGCAGGTGAATAAGATGGAGGGAATTGGTTGAGGAAGTTGCATTCTTCTATACACTTATCCAGACATGTGGGTCTGGCAAGTAAGAATTGTCCCTCTCAGCAGTTCTATGCATTTGGCGTGGCCAGTTTCCTTGGCTCTTGGTGTTGGTGTGGGCTTTCCTGCCAAGCTGGAAATGAGAACTGGGCAATCGTAAGCCAGAATAAAACTCCCATTCCCTTAAGCCATTTGGTTGTGAATTTATCAGCAACCCAGGGAGTAACTGCTTAGCTATTTTGAAAGGTATAGATTTTTTTGGACACGGGGCCTGACCTGGCAGAGGTGTGTCTCCTTTGGGGGTTAACCTGCTCATGGCTCTTAGAGATCTGTGTCCTGGTTGTGCCACGTAAACAAACATCATGACAGCTTATGGACAGAGTCGCTCCCAATGCTCAGTTATGATGAACTGATGTTCCTCAGAAACTGACTGGAAGCCCAAATTACCCTTTAAGTTTTCTTCTCTGGAAATCTGATCACAGAACGAGCACCTAACACAGCAGCCTTCTCTAATGTCAAGGTGAATAGCTGTAGAACAAATCAACGACCTTCACTTCTGTCCCTCTGGCTTGGGGTCTCACTGAGATTACAGAGACCCACGCGACAAGAAGATGCACATCCACCTCGTGCAGTCCACCTCACAGTCTGCTCCCAGCTTCCCAGGGACGAACTTGAGGCACGTCCCCAGCAAGGGGCTGAACACAATCTGCTTCTTATCACAGCCAAGCCCCGAGCCCCGCTGTATGAGCTGTCCCTGCTTCCTCCAAGAAACAGGCCACAGAGCCACCACGCACATATCCTGGCACAGCCCTGCAAAGCGTTCAGGTTGCCACAGGGTGCCAGTCAAACAACCGAGCTCATAAAGGCCAGGCCTCAGGACGAACCCGTGTGACCCCTGGCATGCTTCAGTCAGTGGCTCCCTTCATAGAACTTAAAGGGACAGGGACAGTAAGCTAGGGTAGCTAGGCGAGACCCTTCTCTCCAGCTGCTGATAACTAAAAAGGAAGTTTTTTTCACAATATCAGGACAGACTCTGCACCAGCCTTACCATAAGGGTATTTGGTGTCCAGCTTATTTTCTGCCGTCCTCCTCCAAGGCAACAGGTCGTCACTACACCCATTGGGCATTCCATTGTACCCGATGCCAACAATCTTGTTTTCTGTATTCACGATGCAAGCTCCGACCTGCAGAGAAACGTTGCCCAAAGGCTTGCTCACAACAAATGGCTGATCTTTCACTGAGGAGATAGTGAAGGAAATTAAGTTTGGGGGAACAGCACGTTTCTTATTTATTTGTATGTGTCTGTCTATGTGTATCAGAGGGGCACTGTGTGTGCCTGTGGAGACCCAAGGGTGATTTCAGGACTCATTCTGGATTGCTCTACTTCCTTTTTGCTTCACTCTGGGGTTTCTCAGGCTCTGCTTTCCAGGGTCAGAAGTGCAAGTCCCCGAAATGGCCCAACATTTTTAAACAGAATCTGGGATCTGAACTCAGGTCCTTCTGCTTTCGAGGCAGAGGTTTAACCCCTGAGCCATCTCTCCAGCATGGCACTTGCATTTTCTAGCTGACAGCTGCTCCTGTTTCATAATCTGTTCTTTGCTCAGTATCTATCTGGACACTTTTCCACAAAACTCATTTACCTGAGAATTTGGATCTTTGCTTCTCTGTGCTGATAAGAAGGCCACTGCCATGAAATACTCGGGCCATTCCAAGTAGTCATCCCGTTTTCTGCAGGAAACGTCACTCACGTTAGGTCTAGAAGAGATACCACAAAGCACTGAGAAAAGCAATTGGATCCATTTGCTTTTAAATTTGATGTATCTGCCCTGAACTCTGGATATCTAAGTACAGGCAACTTCAACTGCAATCACAAAACTCAGTTTCTACAGAGTCTCTGGTCTTAAAGGAAAAAAAAAATTTTTTTAAATTATTTCAAAAGTCTGGACTTGACACCCCCCACTTCACTTTTCCCTGTTTCCTAGAGAATTTAAGTCACTTACACATCACCCACAATCTGTCCTCTCTTTTTCTTCTCTCCCTCATAAACTGGAGTCATCACAAGAGGGTGATAGAAAAGACACGTGTAATAGCTAATGGATTCCAGACGCTGTTTAGCTTCACACATATCATCCCTTGAGCTCACCCCTAGCTATGACAGACAGTAACAGTACATCTTACAGACGCAGACAACTCAGGGAGTCTTTACCCAGGCCCAATGTTGATGCCAACGAAAACATTTGAAGGCAGCCCAATTCGAATATTAATCAGATAATGTCTCTTCCCTAAGTTTCTTAGTTTTCCCTGGTTTCTCCAAGGAAGACAAATTATTCAGTCCGAGGCCTAAATCAAATGAAAAATAGAATTCCAGCACTCGGGCCAAGTTCCCAGCTATGGGTTTCGCTGAGAACCTAAGAATTTCAGCTAAGAACTGCACTGGGGTGCTAACATAAGGAGAGCAACACAAGATCACTCTATCTTCGCAGCTCACGGAGAAATCTTCACTCCACTTCAGGCTACAGGCTTGAAGAACAGGAAAAAACCTTAGCAAGATACAGGTCGGTAACCAGGAAGCTCAAACAGCTAATGATTACGGTCCAAATTTAAAGAAGTCTGCAAACTTTTCACAGTGTGAGACATGCTGGGAAGTACTGGCTTCGCACCCTCTTTCGGGGCTGGCACCCTTAAGGGATATGGGGTGTCTGATTGTCTTACTAAACAGAAGGGAAGGGGTGTGTGGTGCGGGCAGTGGGGGGGGGGTGAGGGAGGGCGCCCTGCTGTGCCAGCCAGCCACCTACGTTAAGGTGTGCTGCATCGCTCCCTGGGGTCCAGAATGGGTCGAAGCAGGTGAGAACCGAGGCTGGAATAGACTACACCGGGAAGAAAGCAAACCGTCCTTGCAACACCCTTGAGGGGCGACAGTCCGCGTTCTCACGACGCGTGGTGCCAGAAGAGACGGATTTTCACATTTCCAGAACCACCTCCGTCCACCCAGGCGGGGGAGAAAGCGCGCCCCGCAGAGGCCAGCCCGCTCCCCGGCCCCCCGCGGTCCACCACGTGCAGACCGCTCTCCCCGGCCAGCCGCGCCCGGGATTCCCCGAGAGGGGCCAAGATGGCCCGCTCCGGGCGCGCCACGTGGCGCAGGTCGCCGTACCCGCTCGCTGGCTCCCGCCCTGCCGGGGCCCGGAGACCGCGCTCGCCCCCGTCCATCCCGCCGCCGCCGCCGCCGCCGCCGCGCCCGGGAAGGAAGTCGGAGGGAGGCGGGTCCGCGGAGGGAGGCGGGTCCGCGGAGGGAGGCGGGTCCGCGGAGGGAGGCGGGTCCGCGGAGGGAGGCGGGTCCGCGGAGGGAGGCGGGTCCGCGGAGGGAGGCGGGTCCGCGGAGGGAGGCGGGTCCGCGGAGGGAGGCGGGTCCGCGGAGGGAGGCGGGTCCGCGGAGGGAGGCGGGTCCGCGGAGGGAGGCGGGTCCGCGGAGGGAGGCGGGTCCGCGGAGGGAGGCGGGTCCGCGCCGGGCGGAAGGCGGGGGCGAGCGCGGTCTCCGGGACGAGCGCTGTGCGCGGGCATGGGGAGGGCTCGCGCGCCCGGGGACCGGAAGGCGCGGCGGGAACGAGCGCTGTGTGTGTGCGTGCGTGTGTGCGCGCGTGTGTGCGTGCGTATGGGTGTGAGAGAGATGAGTGTGCCGTGCCCGGGGGCGCGCATTACGCGCGGGCACAGCACCGTGCGGTCCCAGGTCCTCGCTGCAGCCCAGCCTAGGGCAGCCCCCGGCGGGTTCTGGAAAGTCGGGGGACAAGGATGCCAGGGTCGTTGTGGGCGACTTGTGTATTGTTTCAGATTCTGCGCTGGCAACTCTAGGGAGGGACCGTGCCAGGCCACACCCAGGGGCTTCACTTCCCACCCCTGGATGATGGTTTTAGAATCCCGTCCCCCACCACACACACACCATTACCATTAACTTCTTTAAATTTACAAGCAGCAGAAAAATCTAGGCGTCCTGAAACCGAAAGGGGCTTGGCCTGCTGGTGTGGCAGTGACCTCCTGGGGACAGTTGACTGGAGGTGCTTCACACTTTCATGCTACCCGGGTGTGCTTGGGGGAAGAAAAGTGTGGGCGGTGTTCTCTGTGCCTAGAAGCCCATCCATCGAGGCAACATTTGCATGAGCGGTTTATTTGACTCGCTCTAGAGTTTCTAATCAAATCTGGTGGAAGGCTACAGCCACCCAAGCCCTTCTTGGCCCTCTGACGGAGTGTACAAAACTTTCTTTTGGCAGCCCCGTGGTAAACTTTGTAGCTCGACCTTGTGCACTTTGGGCTACAATTGCTTGAAAGAAAAGAAAATCAGAAAACAGGGCAGAGAGCCATAGGAAAAACCATCAGTGACATTTCTGAGGTTATATGCCTCTAATGAACTGAGTCGGATTTCCTTGAACTTCATTTGTTGTATTCAAATGTCTATCCCCTATGTCTGATGGCAAGTCTGATCCAACACAGAGAAAGACAAAAGATCCACTTCCTGTATCCTGCATGGGGCTGGAGGATACTGTTTGTGCCACATAAATAACAGCTACTGTAATAATCATGAGTTCTGATCTGCACATCCCACATCTCAACTGCTAATCCAAACAAAGGCTTGGTAACTGTATTAATTTTAGCCTCACAGAGGAAGAATGATGAGAATAAACAGTTGGTTCTCTCTAATTTCTCACTTCGACAGACACATCATCATTCTTTATCTCTCTGGTCCCGCCTGTAGTGGGATGGATTGGTGGATTCTGAGAAAGAGCAAAGAGGGGAGAATATTTCATCACTAACTATAAGGTTTGGTTGCTCTTTGTTGTTGTTGCCTTCATAAAATTCAAGCTTGGAAGAACCCTGTAGATTAAGGTGATGATTTTTAATGTAAAGTTAACTTTACTTGACTGTTTTGTTACCACTAAGATGCATCATGTTCTGAGCTCCTCTTTTTCCTCTCCCGCCCACAGCTTGGCCTTTGTCACCCTCATCTATAGTCTTTGGGTCTTGGATTCATTTCTCTTCGTACCAACCTCCAACTAATACATCACCAATTGCTGCTGGTCCTTCGACCACAACATCATTAAGCTTTCTTCCTTCCTCTGCCCTGCGAAGACTGTCATACATAATTTAGCTACTTCTCATCATTCTCCATTTTGGTCAACTCACACACTCCTCTGTGCAATAAATTCAAGATCCTGCATGCTGCAAACACATTACCCTGAGTGTTGCCACATTTCATCTAAAGACCCCGCATTTCAAAGTCGGCATCATTCATCACACAGGAAACCCTCCCCATTCATGGTTCCACAACTTGAGGTTTCAAATATTTTTCATCAGTGAAACCAGGCCACCAAGGGCGGGGATACACGCCTTGATGTGTCTTGCTCATTAACACCTTGTAACTCCAAGTGCAACTGTAAGTGTTAAATCTCTCGCTAATACCTTGTATTTTGGCTTTAATTGAGGATCTTTTTTCACCTGCCACAGAGACAGGGGTTTTCTCTGCTTTCAACCATATCTAGATTTCATGACTCCAGGCAAGACAGAGGGATGGGGGAGCGTGGGGGCACCAGCATGCCCATAAGCACTATTGTAGCTTTGTCTCCACTCCTTACATGACTTTAGGTTATCTATGTCTGATCTGTCACTTGGAATATGCTTCAGTAGCTCTGAAGTGGAAAACACAGATTAAAAGGTAAGTCAAGGTCAAATGCTTTTGGGATTACCCCAGAAGGGATTGATGCCATTCACAGATACCTGCTCTACGAAGATAATGTCTGCTGATTCTCCCACCTCGTTTTTTTTTTTCCAAGGAAGAGCAGTTCTGTGATTGTAACTGGGGAAACAGAGGCAGGGAGTATGGGAAGTAGTCAGTCTATGCATCACGTTTGTTAGCAAAAGAAGGATACAGGCCTTCTAGTCAAGCCAGAATCTGAATCCTAACTACTTCGCACTACCCATGTGGCTTTCAAAAAATTCTGAGTTGGGTTAGAGAGATGGCTCAGGGGTTAAGACTTGCCTCACAACAGAAGAGCTGAGTTTGGATCCCCAGATCCCATGTGAAAATGCCAGACAAAAATAGCAGTCACCTGCACTTCTGGTTTTGGAAGGTGGAGTCTGGAAAATCCTGGAATGAGCAAAAAGGAGGTACAGCAATCCAGATAATTCTCAAAGCTACCCATGGGCTTCCACAGGCACACACAGTGCCTTCTGGTGCACACACACACACACACACACACACGCACACACAAAGATTACACACTAGTATGACAGAATATTCCTATCCAAAATAAAAATGAGGATTTTTGAATAGATTTTTGTGATGCGTCTAAACATACCATTCATAATTATCTTTTTCATCATCTTTCAAATTATATGCAAGTCAAGGAGGAAATGCTGACATACATAAAGTGCTGTATTACCATCAGTAATATTTTTGCACAGTGTGTGAATAATTAGATAGACAGACAGACAAGAATAGATAGATAGATAGATAGATAGATAGATAGATAGATAGATAGATAGATAGATGGAAAAGAAATGTTTTATGCCAGATTGGAGTATCCAACTCATTCAAAGAAATCTGTGTAAGCTCTGTTATTTCTTCTTTTCTATTTGCTTCTTTTTCTGAGTTTAATAGACCTGGAGAGACACTTGGCAGGTGAAACGCTGGGACTGGCAGGTCAGGCAACCAAGGGCAAACAATTGTTTTCCAGATGAAAAGATCCCATCCTTAGGTTTTGTTCTTGGCCCCAAAATGACTGTTTCTAGCACCAGAGCTGAAGCAGCGGTGAAGACTTTGCCTATTTGCCTGTCGTGTGTCAGCTTTTGTCACGACTCGCTTTTCCTCTACACAGCTGAACCTGCAGCCTCCTCCACGCATACCCGGCTGAAGTTGACGGAAATTACATGTCTTACCTCTTCGTGAAAGAAAAAAAGAATACATAAAATGTAAATCTAAAAAGAAATGGGCAATTTTCTTGTACCACTTTATATTTCTGTGTAAGTTACCAAGTGCCAATCATTCCTACTTTTTAAAATTCAAATTCGTCAAGCAGAGTGTAAGCTTTCAGTGTCGTACAAGAAAAGATAATGCCTCGTGTGGAACAGTCACTTAAGGCTGCGTCTGTGGAAGCGGCTGCCTGAAGAGAAGGTATCAGGTCTCTGGCTTTATAGAAATATTAACGATCTCATTAAACACACCCTCGACTCCAGGGTCACCGTGGAACCTCCTGAAGGGTAATCGACAACGTATTATGGCTCTGGATATAGAATTCTTTATTGACATCAGAGTGGCCACTTAGGTCGCAGTGTGTATTTTAACTGGAGTAACAAGCCAAACGCCTGAGAATCATTGTAAATGAAACCCCCTGTTAAATTTCATTTGGAAGTTAATGGCTATCATAACCTGCTTACCAGGCTGTGCTCTTCCCAGCTCACAGGAGGCCTCGCTGGGGTAAATGTGAGAAGGCAAGAGTCAAGCTGATATTTTAGTGGGGTGGTTTGCGATAGAAGTGGATTAAGGGGGACAGCTTTGATCCTGCCATGACAACAGTCTCGGGGTGAAAAAACATCTTCTACAGGCTTGAACAAACAGTAAAGAAAGGAGGCATGGCCTATTTGAATAATATTGATACCGTTTACTATGAGAGGCATAAAACTTTGACAGAGGAGGGAGGGCAAACACAGAGGTAAGAAGGCTAGGTTATGTCGATGACCACCTCTGCCCGTTGCAGTGCTTACTACGCAACTCAAAGATGCTAAAAAGCAATGTCAGCTATGAAACGTTTGAAGATCTGTGATCCCAGAAATGCCACCTTCAAACGAATCCTGGATTTGAGAGTTAAATATCAACGGGCACTTGTGGAATCATCCTTACGGAAACGAGAGAAATTTAATAGTTTGGTGGTTACAGTAACTGCTATCCGGCAAGGAAAAAAAAATCAATATCTACACAGTGTTAGACTCACACCAAGGGCTCCTGGCGCTGAGCCATTTCAGTGAAGAATAAACCTGGATTCATTAAAGTAGAAAGTCAGAATGTGGTAGGAGGTCAGACATAAATACACCCTGGGCTCTATTGTCCAGAAACCCAAGATGTTCTCCTTTCAGGATCCAAGCACTTTTTTTTTAAAGCAGAGAATTTACAGAGTTGGAAGTGACCTTAGCAATCATTGAGTCCAGCCCCTTCTTTTTACAGATGAGGAAATAGTGGCCCGGGAAGATTGCTTGGCTGACTCCCGTGCACACAGCTGGTCTGGTGAGATTCCCTCTCCACCACGCCGCTTTTAGGATCTATGAATCAACTGGTTATTGAAAGCCTCTTTGGAAGGCCCTCCCTCTGCGAAGACTTCAAGAAACCTAAAGTCCAATTGGCCTTTACCCCATCTTTTGATGCCTGAGAGAAAGCAACAGGAGTTACCAACAATAATGATTTAAGTAACAGTTTAAGAAAACGAGCGAAAGAGCTGCCCCAAAGCCGACCATGATTACTTTATGTGTGGCTTGTCATGAAACAAAGCCCTTTCTGCTTATTACGAAGCAAATTATAGCACAGGTTATGAACTGGTTTCTTCAATATCGCTCTGATTGGTACCACATACGATATACATCCCAGCTTCTTTGGGAGGAGCAGGATAAGTATAAAATACACAAGTACATTAGTTAAATACAGCTGTCAACTTCACAATTAAAGGTTGAGCGATGGCACATCTGTGAAGAATTAGTAGTTAAGTCCTAAACAAGGCTGAAGGAGACGATCTAATTAATGGGGGAGACTCAGCCCATAGTTGGTGGGACCATCCCTTGGGCAGGTGGATATGATAAGGGAAGTTGGTTCAGTATGTTGGAATTCTTCAGCATACTTTGATAGACTTGCTGTTTGGCAAGTGGGAGTTACCTCTCTCTCAGCAATCCTTATATGGTTTGGCCAGTTTCCTCTGCTCCTGGTATTGGAATGAGTTCTCTTGCCAAGCTGGACTAAAAGCAGTAACCAAGAACCCTAAGAAAGTAGAAAACCACCTTGTTTTCCTAAGCTCTCTGGCTGTGAATTTGTGGAAAATATGTAGGCAAAGTGAGAGAGACAAAAACCAAAAACAAACAAAAAACCCTGGTACAATACACAGAATCCCTCATCTCCCATGGTGGTACGTGCCTGTAATCCTAGGAAGTGAGGTAGAAGGACCATGGATTCAAGGACAGCCTGGGCTACACAGACAGATCCTGCTAAAAAGTAAAAAGAAAGCAAACTGCTCTAATAGTAGTCCTATTCGACCCAGGGAAAAGATTCCATTAGAAGAAATCTGTTTCCGAAACAAAATCCAGGCAAAGAAGAGTCAATGTGATCTCTCAGCAAGTCTGTAAATAAGAGAACTTTGTATATGCTTAACATAATCATAGCCCCCAAGAACCATGGAGTTTCAGGACATAAGCAAACATGTCAATAATCTTCCTGCTTTATCCTATTAAATTCAGTCCTTGCTGACATCCCAGAGCTAACATTACCTTCTAGATTAATGTCTGCTATCTTGTCATCCACAGCCACGCACACAAACATCACAAGAAATAAAGAAATAAGCACATGCAGCCCACCCTCCAGGACTGGAGAAGAAGTGTCTGACTTAAAGACTGATAGCTAAATTTAAGTCCAGCAGCTGAAAGCCAAGACTATCTGCACAATAACGTGCAGCCCCCATGCAAACTCCTTATCTTGGCTCCCACTCCCTTGATGTTTTCACATGCATGGCTCCCCGAGAAACCCAGAGGAGCCTATTTCTTGAACCTCTTTGTTAATCGCCCGTTCGCTTGCTGTTCTCCTGTGCAGCACAAGTGGCAGGTGCTGCGAGAGGTGTGAGAACATCTTTAACATTTGGAAGAAATCTGTTTGGTTTGTAATAGCCACTGTTCTCAGAGTGTCTGTGAAATCAGGCACCCACACAGAGGCCAGAATCTCATTTTAGAAAAACAGGGGTACATTCTATAGTGATGTACATGGCACATTAAGCAGGTTATTATCAGACAGCTGACTTTTCATGTGCAGAAATGTTCTTTTTTTTTTTTTTTTTTGAGAGTCAAGTGCCTTTCAAAAATGGGGAAACATTTAGGATTAAAAAAAAAATCAAAGAACTCTCCCCCAAATCTTTCTTCTGAGCATCTCCATCTTTGGAGGACACAGGGTTAGAACCGATGGTTTTGATTTGTCTTCGATGCAAAGAATAACACCTGAATAGAATGACTTTGGGCTGTGCTCATAAGCGATCAGACCCCAGTGTGCCGAGGGGCCGAAGTCCAGACGAAGGTCATATCAGTCATTTGCTATGCGCAGCAGAAAGTGGCTCCTTCCACTTCCCTGCATCTCATCCCAACGGAAGCTCATCCTCCCGCTGAACACACAGATATTGCAGCAATACCCAGGATGCTTGAAGAGTTTTTCACTGCGTTTGCCTTCGCAAGTACACATTTGGCTCAGCAGCAGCTAAACATTTTTAAGAGCACAGTAAGAAATAGGCCAGAAAAACATCAAAGCTTTATAGCTTTTTTAGAAAACTTGATGGTCTCGCTGGTAGAACTCCCTATGATACGGTTCGGTTGTAATAACAATGGAAAGTGTATCGGCACAAACTGCTGATGAAACATCAGAAAATGTAGCCGAGGGTCTTTTAAACACATTTAAGAACTATTCTTTTGAACTGTGCCTCTTAGCCTTGAAAAAAAAAAACCTCTCTGAGAATTTAAACAGGGCTTTGGCTGAACTGCAGAGTGAGAACTCGAAATTATCTCGTGCGCTGGAATCGATATCAAGCAATATTTTCTCTTCGAGAGAAATTCAATGTGACAGAAAAGAGTCGGCACAATAAGGACCCCGGGACCCCGGCGAGAACGTTCGCCCCACAAAGACACTGAAAAGCAGTGCAAATGAGGTGATGTCACTTAGAGGCAGCAAAACCGGAGTGACAGAAGAACGCGTTATGTGAGCGTCAGAATACTTCATTAGCACTACCACAGGTCACTAAGCTTCACGGAATGCATCCATCAGCCCTGATGGCCATTTGTGAGCCCTGGCTGTAGCTAGATGGCGCCCCCGGAAAAGCGCCTCCTTCCATCACCAGAGAGCAGGGTTCAAACGGAGGCCTGGGCTCTCGGCTCTGGCTTTGTTAGTCTCAAAGTGCTCTCTAGTGGCCAGAGGAACACAGAGTGATCCGAGGCGCGGGAGTCACTTGAAGAGCTGATTCAGAATTCCAGTTGTCTTGGAAAGACCAGACAGGGGTCAGGGAGGGATACCTCGCACATACACACACACTCTACCCCAACCCCTGATGCCTTTGGCATCTCCTAGTCCGTGGGAAACTTTGATGAGTAAATTTGGATTTGTTCATCTGTTTTTCTCAAAGCGTGTGTTGTAAGACATTCATTATTAAACATGGCTGGGCACTCGCTCTGCTGCGTATCAGAGACATGTTAAATGACTAGAGAAGGATCTAGGTTGGAACAAATCCTTGAGCATTGCGTGAAAGACACTGCAAAAAGACACTGCATGAAGCACATGTCACTTCGTCCATCTCTCCGATGGAAATTGCTCTGTGCTGTGCTCCAGAGGCGTCTTAGAAGCACAAGCAACCGTTTTAGCAACTGTGATGCGGCCAAGGCCAGAAGCATTAGCCTGTCTAGACAGTTCATTTAATCCTCACAAAGCATCTTGGGATGTAGGAGACATTACTCCTCTCCCAGTTTGCTCCACCTTAAGGCAAGGATTGACAAACCTTGTCTGTAAAGATTCAGGAGTAAATACAACAGGTGATAGGGATGTCTTATGATAAGCATCAGGCACGTTTTCAGTCCTGTTCCTTTGTATAGAAGACACGAGGGAAAAGAACAGAAGTCAAAGTGTCCAGTGAAACTTATGGATTCTGAAATGTAAATTCCATGTGTCTCCATGTATGGTTGCTCTTTCAACTTCATTTCAGTTATTTAAAAAGACAAAATCCATTGTTAGCTTACGGGCCTTATGAAAACAGGTAACATGATCAGGCAAACCCAGTGGGCTGTACTGAGTATGTGCTGCACTCTGCTGGGTCCTACAATGAAGAACCAAAATCCTAGTCCATAAGTCTCTAAGCAGGTGCTTGAGTCTAAGTGTTCATCCTTTCAAGGCTTATGTCAAAATTAAATCTTCAAACGGGGCCTGCTGGCAGAAGCTTGTCATCCCAACTATTCAGGAGACTAACATCAAAACATCTAAAAGTTCAAGACCAACCTGGGCAACTTAGTGAAGCCCTGTCTCAAAATAAAAAGACAGACTGGGCATATAGTTTAATAGTGGAACACATTCCCAATATGCATAACATTCAGTCCCTGGTGCTAAAAAGAAAGACAACCTCAGGTGTCAGCCCTTGCCTTCCATCCTGTTTCAGGCAGGTTCTTTTTGCTGTCTTACCACAGCATTGGGTTCACCAAGATTTCTGCCCTTTAAATTTTGATGGATTTTCCCATCTCTACCTCCCCTCTTGCTATAGGAAGCCTGGGATTAAAGGCAGATATACCATACCTCGCTTTGCATGGGTTCTGGGATTCCAACTCAGTTTCTTCACTTGCAAGGCAAGCTATTTACCCACTGAGCCATCAGCCCAACTTCACGCTCATTAAAAAAAAAAAAAAAATTGATCTAGCGTTAAATAGCTGGAATCTCATAGACAGGAAGAGTCTAAGATTATCCTTGACTACATATGGAGCTTGAGTCCAACCTGGGTTATATGAGGTGCTGTTGGGGAAAAAAAGCCAAAAGGGAAACAAAAGAGGAAAGGAAAAGAAAAACAAAAAAGGAAAGAACTGTTATAAGAAAACAGCTCACAGGAAGAGAAAGGAAGGAGAAGAACGCAGAGAGAAGCCAGTGAGCCATGAAAAACAACAACCAGTGTGTCTGAGCAACCACTGCATAAGTTTCTAAGGCAGATGGGAGGCACAGCTCTCCAGTTCCAAAGGCCTGATGCCATACGGTGAGCATATTAGACATTCATGAAAACATAAAACAAAACCCCCGCAGGTGTGCATCCAATCACCTTAAGCAGAGGGAGAACCGTGGAGTAAGAGCTTCTTGTCAGGGCTGGGCCTCCAGGAACTCAGGGCTCCTGCTTTTAAGGGTGTCAGGTGTTCCCTCATTTGTAGTCTGAACAACACTCACAAGCCATGACACACAGGCAAATAATGAGAAAGTAAAGTCTCTGCTTTTTCTGGAACTTACATTAATGTCTGTTTCGAGCTCATGGGGCTATGTAGATGAAGAAATGTGGATTTTGTCATTTTGAGTTTGAAATCAGTCATATAAGCATTGCCCTTTCTCCTGTCTGTCCAAGGAAAGAAACACACACACACACACACACACACACACACACACACACAGTGTCTTAGGGTAGGAAGTAGTGCTGTTCTCTTGGAAAGGAGTTCGACCCTCAGGATCCACACATACAGGCACATGGGCTCTTTAGATCTCTGGCTGGTCCCCAAGTCCCACTGGCCTCCACTGAGATGCAGCAAACAGACCCCTCAGCCGCTAGGAGCTTTGAGGAACTTTCCTTGCTCCAGCTCAATGCCTGGTGGCGTCCAGCACATCACAAAGAGCATTTCTGAAAGAAGCTGCTCACGGTCTCCAGTTTTCTCTCCATGGTCCCAGGACACAGTTCCTTACTCTGTGGCTACCTTGCCCCACACTGGGTCCGTGCAATTTGGAACCTGGCTTTAATTATTGGTTCTGACTGAGATTCGGCCCCTGGTACCTTCTAGCAGCTGCCCACTCTCCCAGTTTACCCCACAAAGATGGGAGTGGAGGGAATGTGGGAACCTACTCACAGCATATACTTACATGAGACCCCCTCCATCTCTAACTCCTTCCTCGATGTAAAGTTCTTGCCCTTTTTTTGGCAGAGAATAACGATAATGATACAATAAATGTTCTTGCGTATTTTGTATTTGTTGCCAAAAAATGAAGTCTTGGTTTTTGTAACTTTCTACATGAACCCCACAGCCTTTTCTTCATCATCCAAAGTCCCCAGATCTGGGTCAGATGGATCAAGAGTTAAATAAAACCTTTATTTCAAAAGCAAAAGAACCTGAGTTTGGATTCCAAGGTCTCACTTCATAAGGCCTAGTAGATATGGCAGAGGCCTGAAATCCCAGCCCTGGAAGGCAGAGTCTGGCAAATCTCAGAGTAAAGTAATGAAGAGGGAGAGCAATCCAGAATGATTCCTGAGGTCAGCCTTGGGTCTCCACAGGCATACACATTCAAGCATCCTCTAGTAGGTACATACATTTGTGCATGTGCACATACCCATGCAAAAGTAAATAATTAAAAAACGAAATATATAAAAAGTAAGAGCAAAGTACAGGTCTGTTGTATGCCAAGCTCCGAGCATACATGGGCAAATAAAGTAGACGAGGCAGCCTCTCTTAAGTCAGGCAAAGACATAGTTAACAGGAAAACAATTCATATGTCATTATGACTTACAAAGAGCCGTGGATAAGGGAAGAGTTCTATCTACCAGGCAAAGTCCTTTCGAGGCCGAAGAATGCTTGTAAGAGGGAGGAAAATGCAAGAGAACTGGACAAGGGGCAGGATTCCGATGTTGAGACTGGACTATTCTCAGCATGGCTGGGAATCCACAGAAGGTGCTTAAACTGGGAGTGGTGTGAGCTGGTGTACATTCCTGAAAAAGAACCTGACTGCTTTTTCTGTTGGTGTTTTTGGTACAGATCACTCTGTACCTAGGGTGACCTGAAACTCACTACGTTGCTAACCTAACCTTGAATTCACAGCAATTCTCTGCCTAAGCCTCCCAGGTATTGGAATTACAGGTGAGAATCACCATAGAAAGGAAGATCGATTGATTTATTTTTAAGATTTCCATATCTTACACTGATCTCTAACATTCCATGTAATCCTTGAAGATGTCCTTGAATTTCTGATTCTCTAACCTCTCTTCCTGTGTACTGGGATTATAGGCACACCCCACCATGCCTGGTTCATGATGTGCTAAGGATTGAACTCAAAACCTCATGCATGTCAGGCAAGCACTCTACCCACTGACCCACATCTCCTGCCCTGCAAGATTTCATTTTTCTAGGACAGAAAAAGAAATACACTGGCCGACACAGGAAAAACCAACTGATCTGTAGGCTACCATCCGGTAAGCTATAGGAATCCTAAAACTCAGCTTCCTGCTGTTAGTAATTCACACCTGCCATGACAGGAGTGGCAGAAAGTTTTGGGCATTGAATGGAAATGGAATTCTTAAATATGATTAATAAAATTAATTATGAAATTTAAATTAAAATAAATAATTCTTTAAATAAAATTTTAAAAATTGAATATTCAAATATGCTATATTGTTGATGTGTCAGTAGGATGCTGAGAGAGAAAGGATCACACAGGAGGTTCATTGAAGCTTTGCTTAATGAATTGCTGCTGAGGCTGGAGAGATGGCTTAAAGGCTAAAGCCTCTTCCTCAAAAGCAAAAGAACCTGAATTCAGACCCCAGATCTCATATAAAAAGACTGATGGAAATGGCAGTGGCCTGAATGCAAATCTAGCCCTCAAAGGCAAAGGCTTGGAAATCCCAAAGCACAGAGAAAAGAAAGTAGAACAATCCATGATGATTGCTTGGGTCTCCACAAACACACATAATCAAGCGTCCTTTACTACACACACACACACACACACACACACACACACACACACACAAATTGCTGCTCCCTTGGAACTGCACTGTAGATATATGTCAATAAGTTCAAGAAGAATTTTCAAATGATAGTGCACATTGCGAAGAGCATTTCTGAAAGAGGCTACATGGATATAATAACCTGAAGAAGAGAGTTCAACCATTCAAGAAAGAAAAAATTGCAGGGTGACTGGTATAAAAAGTGCTTCTAATTGCATATCATAAGTTACAACTGTAACTTATGGAAACAATACTTCCATGGCTTTCCTCAAAAGCTCTTACTTTGTATATCTTTCATTTTTTTAATTTACTTTTGCATGTGGATGTGAAAATGCACAAATGTGTGTGCTGTTTTACAGGACACTTGAATGTGCTTGCCTGTGGAGGTCCAAGGCTGACTTCAGGAATCATTCTGGATTGCTCTACCTCTTTATTGCTTTGCTCTGGGATTTCCCAGACTCTGCCTTCCAGGGCTGGGATTGATGGAATTGCAGTGAGATCTGGGATCCAAACTCAGGTTCTTTTGCTTTTGAAGCAAAGGCTTTATTTAACTCCCGAGCCATCTCTCCAGCACTTCTCAGTTTTACAAGCAGGAGTTTCAGACATTCGTAACATGGGGTCTCAGAGCTATTTGTTAGAAGCCAAGAGAGCAGGAATCTTCTCTTCCCCAAATCATCTGCAAAAAGGTTTAATGCCAGGCTGGAGAGGTGGCTCAGGGGTTAAGCCTCTGCCTTGCGGGCGGAAGGTCCTGAGTTTGGATCCTAGACCCCACGTATAGACCCTGGGTGGAAACAGGGGCGACCTGCGTTTCTGGTCCTGGTAGGGCGGAGCCTGTGAATCCCCGGGCAGAGTAAACAAGAAGGAGGTGGAGGCAGTCCATGGTGGTTCCTGAATTCATCCGTGGTTCTACACACACGTGCATATATGCACAATTGAATAAATAATAAATTTTAAAAAAAGGTTTAGTGCCTATGAAATTTCCTGCAAACCAGGTTGTTCTATACTGAGGTTGAGACCTGTAATTCATATGTGAAAATTTCAATAAGAAATTCTCACGAGGAGATGATTTTGTTGGTAGTATTTGCTAGGTGTCACAGTTGTATAATTATAAATTCACCACCGTTATAAACACTTCACCCCAAAACTTAGCAGAACACAGGTTTTGGTTTTGGTTTTAATAAAATTAGGCTTTTAATTTGTAGTGGTACACACGTTAGTAAAAGAGGATTCTGTACCATTCTTTTTTTTTTTTTTTAAGCTGAGTCTCACTCTGTAACCCAAACTGGCAGAAAGTCCATCCTTCTGTCTCAGCACATGCCAGCTACAGTTCACCATAGCAGGACAAGTCATACCAGCAGGAGCCGAGGGAACTGGTCCCAGCACAGAGCACAGCGGTTGAGGACCAAGGCTGCATATTTGCATTCTAGCCTGCAAGCTTGTCCATTTGCCCAGTGACCAAACCCACCCTCTATGGACTGGGTCTTCCAAATAAGTCATGCCATTAAGATAACCTCCTTCAGGTTTGTTTAAGGGTGGAGTGGGGGGGCGCCTTAAACAATTCCTCATAGGTGTGCCCACAGGCCCATCTCACAAGTGCCAGGATGAGAACTGAAGCTAACTGTGAGCCGGGAACAAGCAAGTTTGAATCCCCAGAACTGACATAAAAAGCTGGGCGCAGTGGCACACTTGTAATGCCAGTGCTGGGGAAATGAAGACAAGAAGAGCCTGGAGCTGGCTGGCCAAGCAATCCAACTGGACATGTTCACTCCTGGTTTAGTGAGAGGCCCTGTCCAATATATAAGGTAGAGAGCAATTGAGGAAGTCTACCTCTTACCTCTGCACTCACACAAAAGCTGTTGGCTGGATAAGCACAGTAACTTGTCCTGGGGTTATGTGAGACTCTGACAGCTTAAAAGGCATTAAGATGTGAATAGAAGAGAAAGGCATCTCCTGGTTTGCACGAGGGATTGGGACCTGGTCAAAATAATTAGAGTACCCACAATAGAGGGGATGGAGGGAGTGTAGTTTAGTGCTATCAGGCCCAAGTGGTGGAGCGAGTGCTCCTGGCGGGCCCTGCAACCTGGTGAAAGTAGCTGGAGTTTATGATAGGGAGATCGTGTATGTGGCTTGCATGGGGCAGGAGTCTGAACCTGAGCAGGGTGACGTAAGCATCAATAAAGGCGTGCAACTAGGTGTAGGTTACAGAGACTCTAAACACAATCTCAGCAGGAGTGAGGAGGAAGACCCCCACTGGGTGTGGGGGGTGCAGGGCATCAGAGCTTGAGTGAGGTGAGAGGAGCTGTCTGGCAGGACATCTCAGCGTAGGTCATGGGAGCGGGTGTGGAGGTGAGACAGGTTCTCTGGGAATGCAGACAAAGGGCGTCTTGGTGGGACGCAGCTTGCCATGGGTGGAGGAGCGCATCCACACCGAGGGTGCCTACGCGACAAAGTACCCAAGCCCCCCAGCAGGGCTAGTAAGACATCACAAAACAGGGGGGTCAGATGTGGGGCACTGAACCCCTGGCAGGGGAGAAGACCTCAGGAAAGAGGGGCGAGGGTTGGGAGGCGAGGCAGACTCCCTCCCGCCTCCCCCACGTCCTGCCACGTCCCCAGCGAGGAGAGGAGTATCCCAGCCCGAGGATTATCAGAGCTCCCGACTTCAGTGTCAACTTGACAGGGCTGAAGAAGATAACTGGGGGAGGGGTGTGTTGGAGACAGCCAGGTGTTGGCCCCCTAGAAGGCCAAGGAGGAGCAGGCTGACAGGCACTTCAGGGGATTCATTATTTACTGGAGAATTAATCCAGTTAATTAACTAAGAACAATGGGAGCTTAGTTTCTCACTGTGGGGGAATGGAATTACAGATACATAGGGAAGAAACTAGAATGGACCCCGTTTAATGAATAATACAATCAAAACATTAATGTGAAGCAATCATTTTTCAATACACCTAAACTGGCATGCAAATTAGAACAGCTAGAGCCCAGGATTTGGTTACTGATGTGTCTCGATCCCCCAAATCTTCCCAAGTGACAGACCTCCAGAATATAGGATCTTTATTTACATCTCTCTCTGTCTCTGTTTACATCAGACTCGGAGCAAATTGATCATCAGAATAAATAATGACAGTAACAAAGTATAGCCCACTGAGTAAATTAGGAAAGCAACAGTAGACGCTGATATAAATTGAAAGTGTATCACAGGGCTAGGGAGATGGTTCAGTGGTGTTTGCCTTGTAAGCAGAAGGACTGAAGTTCCAATCCCTAAGGCCTATATAAAATACTAGCTGCATGGGGCAGCTGGCCTGTCATTTCAGCTTGAGGAAGTAGAGACGGGGAATTCCCAGAGCAAGCTGGTTAGACAGACCAGTTTGTCAGTGAGCAATAGGTTTGATTACAGATGTTATCTCAAAAAAAAGTGAAAGAGCAATCAAGGGTGATTCCTATTATCATCTTCGCCGCCCCACCACATGCATGCACATGGGAACCCACACACATATAAATATTCATATGTACACATGCATATGAAAATGGAAAAAGAAGAAAATTAACAAGGAAAGCACATTTAGAGACAGAGGACATCCATGTAATTCCAAAGCATGTGGTAATAAAGTTCCAGAGTTGAATCGATTCTGATGACCGTGTATTATGAAGGCAGGTATCCTTGTCGGTAGAAATGCATTGAAATGTCCATGGTGATGGGGCGGCTTACTCCCAAATGACACAGAGAATAATAGGTCTTTGTTCTGCACTTCAAACTTTGTTCTGAATTTGGAATTGTTTAAACATTTTAAAAATATAATTTCAATATCCGTGGAAGTGTAAACATCCAAGAATATCCAAGGCGTAGTTCAATGAGAACAAGCTAAAATGAGGTGCTTTACCAAATATCTCAAGACATATTTTTTTTTTTTGAGACTGGTAATCAAAACCATGTGGTAACTTATTGGCACAAGAGTAGAGAAATGGACTAATGGGACAGACAGGAGAGAGAACCCATAAACAGGCCCACTTTAAATAGAGACTTCATAAATGACCAGTTAGCAGTGGGAAAAAGAGTAAATAGTGCTGGATTAATTAGAGGACCATATGGAAGAGATTAAACCCTGACTACTACCAAACGCAGACGGGAAATTAACTCCAGGTGGATTGCAGACTCAAACGTGAAAGGGAACAATAAAACATTGAGACTGGTGTCTTCCAGTGGAATCGTAAGAGGTGATGGACATGTTCTATAAGTCTAATTATCCAATGTGTTAGACAGACTTCATATATGACTCTTAAATCAACTTTCAACTTAGTTGTATATGATCAATGGCTACGCATTAGCCAACAAAAGTCTAAAAAGTAAAGGAAGGAAATGTCTTTGTACCCTAGTCTTAGGAAAACATTTCTTGAACAAAACATTCTTAAGCGGGTAAGGGAGAAGCGAGACATTGTAATTCATTAAAATTAAGAATTTTCAGTCTGTATTAAAGGTGGGGAAATATACCATGGTAAAGAAAAGCATATTATGTAACTGATGAAGAACTTACATTCAGAGTGTACAAAAAATCCATCAAATTAACAGGAAAAAGATCATTGAGTAAGAAAAACATGAGAGTTACATTAGCAGAGACCTTACAAAAGATTATGGGCTGGAGAGATGGCTCAAGGGTTAAGCCTCTGCCTCACAAGCAGAAGGACTTGAGTTTGGATCCCTGATCCTATGCCAGATGGACATGGCAGTGGCCTGCGCTTCTAGTTCTGGAAGGCAGAGCCTGGGACACCTCAGAACAAAACAAAAAAGAGGTAAAGTAATTTAGGATCACTCACAAAATCACCTTTGGGCCTCCACAGGCACACATAGTGCTCTCTTTTATATACACACGCAACAAGAGCAAAAGATTACATGAAAAGTATAGTGTGTGTGTGTGTGTGTGTGTGTGTGTGTGTGTGTGTGTATGTGTGTGTGAATATAATACTCAGTGTCGTTAGTCATCAGGGAAATGAAAATTAGAAACATAGTTACGTTATACTGTCCTCGAAGAAGGACCTGAATTTGGGTCTGAGCTCCATATAAACACTGGGCATGGTGGCTAGCATGTATAACCCTAATGCTGGAGAGGAGGTACGGCAAAGACAGGCAGATTTCTGGAGTTGGCTGGCTGGCTAGTCTAACCAATTTGTGAACTTTGGATTCAGTGAGAAGCTCTATATCAAAAAATAAGGGGCATGCGGGAGTGATCGAGTAAAGACACCTACACTGATCTCAGATCTCCACATGTGCATAGACATGTGAACATATATATATATACATAAGAGACGTTCTTAGACAATAGGAATGGAATATGGAAATAAAATTCACTCTAGGTTTCCTAAAGGTTTGGAAGGTTTTCTATTGTATAAATAGGCATAATTGTATTTGTATAAATATTGGATAAATGTTCATTCCTATAGCCATATCAGCTGTAGTAAGTGTCTAAGAAAATGCATATAATGCAGTTAATGTCAATGGTTCTTGACCTTCAGTGTGTGTGAGAAGATCCTGGAGAACCTACAAAAACTCCAACCCATGGGTTCCAGCCTCGCCCTGAAATTTGAGGCCTCTGAATGCAGGACTTGACTTGTCACCTCCATTAAAAGGTCAGTGTGATTTTGATAGCTGCCACTTGGAGAAAACACGCTGGAAAAAAAATGTTACTTCTCCATTTCACCAATATCTTGCCTTACATGTAAGTTTAATTTTAAAAGTCATTATTACAGCTTAAAAAAAGCACACATACACACTCCCCTGTATGCACCTTAATAAATTTTTAACAATTTATGGAATCTAAATAGCAGGATTTCACGAATATCCTATATCTCTTACTGGAGCAAAGAGTAGAAATATGGAATCTCTAAAAAGATTCAGATGATCGAGTTCCATCTGGCTCATATTTCAACCCCCAAACATTTGGAGGTTTAAGTTTGATAGAAGTAATAATTGATGGACTCTGGGAGAATCAGACTCTGAAAACTACGGGAACATGTGTTGCAATTCACCTGCATGGTTGCTGATAAATCACTATCAAATGGCATAAGGGAACAAGGGTTTTATTTTGTCTTAGGACTGTCCAGTTACTCACCAACACCAGGGCTATGGGAACTGGCCACACCATCACCACATAACGGCTGAGAGAGGGATGATCCTTACTTGCCAGGCCAGCATGTCTGGCCAAGTATACACAAGGATGCCAACTCTCTCAATCAGTTATTCCAGGGCCTAGTCTCACCCACCATGGGCTGGGTTTTCCCCATCAGCCAGACAATCTCCTGCAAGTTTGCTCTGGGCTAAACTCAACCACTAATTTTCTACAAATGTGCCCAGAGCTCAAAACCTTCAACTGTCAAGTTGACACCTGTGTCTAACTATGACACCATGTAAAGACAATTTCTGTATGACTTTAGAACAGTCTCAGTCTTACAGCTGTAAAACTCTCAGAGATTCATGGACTCATGGGTCAGGACCTTCTGTGAAAAAAAGTCCACGCTTGGTAGAAATTGTCTTGCAGAAGCATGTAGGACCTTCAAGTTTTGAGGATAGGGTTTCTCCGAACATTTGCTGAGCTGTTTTGGATGCTCCGGAGTTGAGGAGCCACTGGCAAAAGAAAAGCTGGAGGGTCCAGGTCTGGTTCTGGCCCTGACAACTGTGGAAACCTGATCCTGTTCCTTCACTTCTGTGCCGTTTTCTGCTTTTAGGCAACAGCAAGAGGAGACCCTGCTCCCTTCCCAGAAAGACATCAAAGTTCCGGACGCTGAGAGGAAAAAGCATTTTCACCCACCGAGCCACTTTGTCAGCTCAGTATAAAGATTTGAGAAAAGTTTAAATAGTTGTTACTATCCTTCAAATATAGCCTCCCTTTCTAGCGCTGTTTCTCCTACTGCAGACAACTGACTACTGTATAATACCATGAAGCATTGTATTAATGCAGCCAATGTTAATTGCTTATCAAGACATGAACAAACAACTTCAGAAGAATTGGGGCTACATTTTTGATCTCAGGCTTGTACTTCAACTGAGATAATAGCTAAAAATTATTTTCTCTGGCAATAAGGCATATTGTGCTGATTGAAAATGTTAATAGGTGTGTGTGTGTGTGTGTGTGTGTGTGATTTTATTCATCATAGATTGACATCCGGCAATGTAATCATTACCAAAGCCTCCTATTGCCAACAGAGAGGACATATTCTAGGTGCGTCTCAAAAATAATAAGGGATACTGCCATTAAAGACACAGCATATATGGCTGCTCTGTCGCCATGTGCATCAGACAGTGACGGAGAGGAGAGAAACTATTTCTAGATTCAGTGTTCTGACCCATGAACATTTGAATGGCATGCCACACTGCCAGTCAACCCCCTGAATCCCGTATCTGTGTACTCACAACATGAGTGGCCTCCGGTGGGTTGGGCTCCATGTGCTCACATAAGGATAGTTTTCCTGGGCAGAGGTCTGGGGCCTCAATGTGGGAAGCCTCCTTGGGCCAGGTCTCCATGCACCCTCGATGTGGAAGGTCCTGTTGGCCAGGGATCCATATGCTCTCCACAAGGACCACCTCCCTAGCCGGGGCTCTGAATGTCCTTGACGTGGGCAGCCTCCTGGCCAGGTCCTCACAGTGCAGATGGCCTCGGGTGGGCAGTGTGTGCTCACACGTAGGTGCTTAGCAGATGAATAAAGCATTAGCTTTATCAGCAGTTCTTAACTATGTGGAGCTGGAAGCTCAGTCATAACAACTGACCTCCTAAATGCCTTTTCTGTTATTGCTCACATATTGTTTTATATTACAGGCCAATAAAAAACAAGAACATAAAAGTGGGGAGGTGGACATGCTAGAGCAATGTCCAGTGAGAACAAGAGACAGAAATGGGTACCTATGATCAAAATTCATTATATACACATATGAGATTGTAAAAGAATAAAAATATTATTTAAAAAAAGACAGATTGTTGTAGAGTCTTTTTATTTATAAGCAAATTATGCGACCTTTTCAAGTGGGGGTTTAGATTCAGCAGTTACCAACAAGTGTAAGGAGTTTATTATACTTGCATCCTTCAGGATCAGAAAGGTATAGTGTCTTTTCATCAACCAGTGTCTCCTTTTCTGATAGTCTCTGTATTTTTAGCTAACATAACTTTTTAGACATTATAAAGCATCTCAAGTGATAGACTTATCATAATCATCGTTATCATCCTCACTGAGATGTACTGGCACTTCCCGTGTGTTGCAACATTTATCACAAAACTCAGTATGATGGGTTTAACTCAACGCACAGGGTGAGGGTACAGTCCACTGTGGTCAGGGGAGGCAGAGAGCAGAGCATGAGATGGCTAGTGACTGGCCGTGTTGAGATAAAAAAGCAGGGTGCAATAAACATGCTGTTCAGCTGGCTTTCTCCTTTCTGTTCGGTTCGGGATCCATCCCATGGGACGGTGCCACCCACCTTCAGCGTGGCTCTTGCCTACTCTTCAACACCCGTGTAGACACACCTGAGGTGTGTTTCCATGGTGATTCTAAATCCCATCAAATCGAGAATGAAAATTACCTGTTCCAGGACACAAAATTGTGCAGACAGCATGAAGTTGACTTCATAATAAAAATTGATTACACAAATGGAAGAGAGGAAAAGACTGGAAGGAAACCCACAAAATGTTTAAACAGCCATCTCCGAGTGTCAGATTCTGGATTACTTTCATCACCCTTTCCATCCTTTCTTGCACGTCTCAATTTTTCGTTGATCAATATTTATCATTTAATCAATAAAGCATGAGTAATGTAAGACAAGCACATCATTTGTGTTTAGAACTTAGTGCTCTCTGAACACCACTCTTCATATGTGATGAGCAACTTCTCTCTGTGTCCTCAGTCGATTTCTGCATGCTCCCCCCATTTCTAACTTTGTCTGACATGGACTTACCTGGAGCTCATATGATGAAGGGATATTGCACTCCCCACACCACCCTCAACTTTGAGGCTCATAACAACTGTTGGCACTTCTTTATCTTCCCACTGAACCCCAACTCCCTCCCTCACATCCCCATACCCAGTCATTATGAGCTGCATGATAGTTTCATATCTACATGGATGCCAGCCAATCAGCTCATTAGCTTCTCTAGACCAAGAATCAACCTTTTATTTGTCTCTGCTTCACCAGTGTCTTCCCCTTGGACAATTGCACATAGGGGCAAAACTTATTTTACTTTCAAAACAGTCCACCCAGTAACCACAAATCTCACTGTCAATGTCACTTGATCAAGTACAACTACTTCCCCCCTTTCTAAGTGTGTGTACATGCATGCCTGCATGCATATGTATCTGTATGTGTCTTTGTGTGTGCGTGTGCAAGAGGACATTGAGTGTGTGTGCCTGTGGAGATCCAAAGATGACATCGGTAATCATCCTGGATTGTTCTACCTCCTTATTGCTATGTGCTGAAATTTTCGGGGCCCTATCTTCCAGGGTCAGAACTGCAGGCCTCTGCCCTATCTGCCCGGTATTTTTAAGTGAGATCTAGGGACCTGAACTTAGGTCCTTTTGTTTGTGAAGTAAAGGCTTTAACAGACTAAGTCAGCTCCTCAGCCCACCATATTTCACTTTTAACATGATGGAAATTGTTTCATTTTTAAACATCTCCTGGCTTTATCCATTCTTCACATTTCTTCTTCATATTGGAATCCATTATTTTAATCACCTTGTTCCTCCTTCACTGCATCAGACTTGTCTGCAGATACCCAGACATCATCAGTTCTATGTCTGTACCCAGAACTTTGCCAAATTCACACAACCCAGACACTTGGCTTCACATTAAAATTCATGATCCTACAACACAAGTGGAGATTCATCCTGACACAACTAATCAGTGAGACAGGCGACAGACAGGGCATGATCACGGTGGGCAGCCATGAGCACTGGCCACTGTTACTGGCTTTGGACACAGACTCTCAGTATGCCAACACAAAGAGTACCATCCTTCAATCCTTGTTTACTACTGGACCATAAACTGAACATTCTCTTTGGACAATCGCTTCCCCAGGGAAGGTTTATTCCAGCAAATTATGTGGATGCTGTGGCTCTCCTGACGTTCATGAG
Source organism: Typhlomys cinereus (assembly GCA_023101885.1). Lineage (NCBI taxonomy): Eukaryota > Metazoa > Chordata > Mammalia > Rodentia > Platacanthomyidae > Typhlomys > Typhlomys cinereus. The sequence goes on from JALPQD010000401.1 coordinate 733,600, forward strand.
ATGATTCTGTTCCAGAACTGTCTGCCAGTCTCTGTTCTCTCATTCACCATTGTAGAGGGCGAAGAAGTTCCTGGATCCGAAGTGGTTATTGCAGCTTCAACTCACATTGGGTTGACTGCCTTCAGGCAGACCGATATGAAGAAAGAGACGAAGGAGGAACTAGGGGAAAATGAATGAGCCACAGAGTCAGAGATGGTGGGCTGTCGATTCCAGCAAAGAGTCATCTATCTTGAGGGTGCTCCACTCGGAGGACCCCAAGGAACCCACACACGCATCTACCACTGCACACACACACACATCCATCACCACACACAGAAGTAAAATAAAAAAATAAAATGTCAACACTATAAACAACACAAAATTGGGAATGGCAATGTTCCAGATGAAAAGAGATTAAATTAGTGTTTGATTTTTGATATTAAAGGTACAACTGGAAAAAATAGAATACAGAGAACTAACATTATCATATCAATTTTGTTGTTTTTAATGGTGCTATGATAACAGAGATGCCCTCATACTGAAGAGCACCTGGAATGATATGTTATGATACTCTAATTTTCAAATGGTTAAGAAAATAAACATATGCATCCCCATACAGATTGATCAGCAAACATGACCATATATTAGCAACTGGTGATTGATGGTAAAAAGTATATACTAACTACCCTTTAGACTTTTTGGTTGTTTTCAGTTTGTTTTTGTTTTGATTGTTGCTTTCTGGACTTTTTTTTTTTTTCTGGTTAGAGTCTTGCTTTGTGGCCATGGCTAACCTGGAACTCCCAGCAGTCCTCCTGCCTCAGCCTCTCAGGTGCTAAGATTTTGGATGTGAGCTACCACGCCCAGGACATTTTTTCAGAGTGCTGTTGAATTTCCAAACTAACAAATCAAATAAACCTTACATTTCTTGTGAGTGGTGATTTATGGCAGCTGACATCTTTCTCATAGATGTGACACCTGTGCGATGTCTGCTCAATCTCTACTGATACGTCTACACTAGCTAACAATCAATAAAGTGTTGATTTGTTCAATCCACATTTTGGTTTGGTGAGTGTTATAGTTGTATTTTGGCGTCAACTTGACAGTTGCAGACTGTTTGGGGCGCAGTTGTGGAAGGTTAATGGTTAGAATGGCCCCTGAACAAGTCTGCAGGTACCTGACTGATTGCTGTGGAAAACCCAGCCCATAGTGGGTGGCACTTTCCAGCAGTGGACCGGATAATAGGAGGTGCAAGGAAGAGGGACTTGATCTTCCCTTATCTTGTGTCGACTTGTTGTGGAGTCCACTCTGTGAGCGTCTCTTTCACTTTTAGAGCGTCGTGGCCTTCTTTGTTGCTGCTGCTGCCTCTTCAGCCTTTGGCTGACTCAGAGCTTCACTTTTTCCGCTACGTTGTTGCTGTTCCCGCTGCCTTTGGAGCCTGATCTCTAGGCCTTGCTGCTGTTCGCTGTTCATCGCTGACGTCAGAGCCCAGCTGTCCATCACCAGTGTCGGAATTCAGTGTCTTCGATACTCCAGAGAAGCAAGGGCTTAAGACCTTCTTGGGATCTTTCGGCTTCGTGGAACATTCTGGTCAAGAGTGAGGAGGCTACAGGTGGCTATTTTGAAAGCCACTATTTTTTCTTTTTCTTTTTTTTTTTTTTGAAAGCCACTATTTTTTATTGTGAGTTATTTTAATAAACTTATTTATATATATTGCATTCTATGGATTCTGTTTCTTCAGAGAACCCTGACTAATACAGTAAGCTTTATCAGATTACTTTTAAAAATTAATTTTAAAAAAGCACATCCCCTTTCAGAAACCAGAAAGGAAATGAAGATCCATCTCAAATTTAGTATCTTGTACTCCACACAAGTTAGAGCTGCAGCAGCCAGGATTAGACTTTGCCTGACCTGAATAATAGCTTTCATGTCAACGACCCACCAAATTCTAGGCAGTAGGATTCTTAGAGGCAAGGGATTAAACAGTCATAATAGCATTCCTATGCTAATGCCCAGCCCAAGAAGGGACTCCAGGCCATGTGACTGAGTCATGAACCCTCACTAGGGTGGAGGACTCAGAGGGAGGTTTGGTGTTCATATAAAGGGATGCCCTAGGGGATGGGAGGGAGGAAGGGGGAGGTATCTGGAAAGGGGAAGGGAAGGAGGGGGGTGAAAGGAAGGGGGGAAGAGGTGAGACTGCAATGGGGGATTGTCATGGTTTGAAATGTGTCCCCCACAGTCTCATGTGTTTAGCAAGGTCATGGCACCTCGAGAGGTGGAGTCTTGCTGGAGGAAGGCAGTCAGGAAGGCTTGAGATGGATTAGTCCCACCCTACCTCTAGAAGAAGTCTGCCTTTGTAGCAAGCAGTCTGCAGCTCTCAGCTTCCAAGATGTCTGTGGTGACTTAGCCTCCTCCAGCTTTCGCCAGCCAGCCATGCCGCCTCTGCTTTGAGAGACTGTACCTTCCCTCTGGAACCGTAGCTGAATAAACCTCCCTTTCTCCCTTAAGTTACTTGACTTTGGGTGTTCTCTCACAGCAATAGTTAAGAGTAACTGTTACAGGGATGAAGGGAGAAGGGAAGGGAGAGGGAGAGGATGGAGTTACCTATTGAGCTTGTATGATTAGGAAAAAAATAAAATGTGGGAGAAAAAAATTTTTGACCATCTTGGGGATGAAGAGAAGTCAGTATTGCCCATATATGTATCTTGTCTCTGGAGTGACTTGAATTCTAGTATATCCCTGAATAAATGGACACACACACACACACACACACACACACTATGCCATACCAAATAAGTAAGTTTTGAAAGTTTAATTACTTTATCTTTTTTTGAGCACTTTTAGTACTCAATATTTAAGCTCTGCATTTTTGAGATTAGTATGAGATGCTGCGACTTAATTTGTGGAACAAACCTTTTAAAATATTGTTTCTCACTAATTGTTTAGGTTCAATGTTTATTCAACTGTTTTGAGACTCAGGATCAGTTTCTAAAGTGCTCCGCGTATTGCTACTCTCTGGACACCTCAGGGTAATTTCTGACATTATGACAAATATAAAAATCCAAATGGCTGAACTTGTGGGTACAAGGCAGTCATATTATAGCATTATAAAGTATCTCTCAAAAGGATCCATCCAGTCATATATTAGAGCTCATTTCTATAACATAAAATTTCATTTCTACTCTAGGGAAATCTCAGGAATAGTTACTTTATATGGTTCCAGGCTTTTCTTCAAGCTCAAATGGAAAGACTGCCTCTGGCATTGCCATAGAACACAGAAAGAAATATGAGCCAGTTACGGCCAGAACCATTACGGATGACAGCTACTAAACACGTGTATTTCATGTATTGGATTTAAATATAATTTTTTATATTCAGCAACCAACATAGGAAGAATTAAAATAAAATCTTGGTTGGTAAAAAAAAAATGACAGTGGGACTTTTACATCCTCCATGGTTACTACTGGCCACACTCCACTGTGGGGTGCTTCCTCCGATGGATCCCGTGATATCCTCTCCTGGTTTCCTGTGCCTTCTCTAGTTGCTCAACTCTAGTCTCCTGTCACTGTTTCTTTTCTTCCAGTCACTGTTCAAATACCTTTTCCTGGAGTAATTGCCTAGCTTTATCCTCACTCTGCCCTCTCTCTGGGGACCTCCCTGTGAGTTCAGCTACCAAAAATGGCTCTCTAACAACTTCTTGAAGCCAAGCTTTTCTGAATGTTGAGAATAATTACATATTTGTCTACTGGATATTCATTCTGTTGCAGTTACTCTGCATAGTTGCTAATAAAATGACAAAACTGCTTAAGGGAACAAGGGTCTATTCTCTTATGATAGTTTGGCTACAGTTCTTAGTCCAGTTGGCAGGAAAGCTCACATCAACACCAGGGCTGAGACTAGTGGCCATGCTATATCCATGTAACATGTGAGAGAGGGACAATTCTCACTCACCAGACCAACGTGTCTGGCTAAGTATATACAAGGATATCAACTTCCTCAAAGAGCTCCCTGTATTTTATTCATTTTTCCAGGCTCTAGCTCCACCCAACATGGGTTGAACCACACACCATGGGTTGGGTCTTCCCCATCAACTAGACAATCTCCTACAGATTTGCTCTGGGCCTAACTCAACTACTAATTATATACAAATGTGCCTAGAACTGCAACCCTCAACCATCAATCTCAAATACCAACTAACACTTGTACCTAACTATGACACCTACTCATATGATTCAATGATACCTCAAGCCTATATCCACCACTCATAATCTTCCCCCAAAGTCTTTTTTTATTAAAAATTTAATTATACATTTTAAAATTTTTTACCAGTTCCCTCCCTCCCCCCTCCTCCCCCCGAACCCCCTCCTTCCCCTCTCCTTCCCCCAGTGCCTCCCCCCCAATTCCCAGAGAGTCCTTTATTGTGTACGCCTAACTCTCCACTGGGTCCTCCTCTCCGATGACATATAAGGACCCAGTGGCATTTCCATAAGCCCTTTCTCTTGTTCCCCTTAAGCATAAGATCACTACTATGGCTGTCAATCCCTTGCCTCCAGGGGTCTCGGTGCCCTTAACAGATGCTAGACTTTATGAGGGCAACAGTGTGCTGGACATTGCGCAGGGCATGCAAAGTCCCATTATGATTGCTTTGGCCCCAACTATTGTTGAGAATCTTGCAAATCGTTGCTCCTCCCATCGTTTTGCTCTTACAATCTTACCGTCCCCTCTTCCGCAAATGTCCCTGAGCTCCAGGATGGGGAGAGATTAGGCTGGCCTAGTTCTATGTGATTGATATAGAGTCTCTGAAGTTCTGGATTGTGGTTTGTTGATTTTCTTTTGCAGTTTTGCTGCTCCTGCAATTCCCTTCACTCCATTCTGCTGGGCACTGTATGTCACCCCTTGCAGACCTTGATGGAGGCCTATTTTCTCTGCTGTAACATGGTCCCCTCTCTCCTTGTTTCTGGTGTTGCCCTCTTAACCCATCTCTCTTGTTCATAATCCTTGCAATTACTGTGTTACATAGGTTTACTTTTGAGTGTCTCAATGTGGGCTGGGTGAGTTTGGTACTAGGAGCCACCTATTAGGGAGTACATACGGCGCTTAATTTTCTGGGTTTGGGATACTTCACTTAATATAATTCTTTCTAATGACATCCATTTCCCAGCAAATTCCAGTAATTCATCATTTTTGATGGCTGAGTAGTACTCCATTGTATAGATGTACCACAGTTTCCTTATCCACTCGTCAACTGTTGGACATTTAGGTTGATTCCATGACTTTGCTATTGTAAACAGTGCTGCTATGAACATGGTCGAGCTTGTGCTATCGAGGTGAACCTCTGCTGCATGGGTTCCCCCAAAGTCTTATCCCTCCTATAATCCTTGATCATCTGGTGATATCTTTGACCCAACCCAAAACTCTGGGATTATCTAAAGTAGCAACTTCTCTTCCCCTTGCTCCTTCCTTCCTTCTTTGTTTCCTTCCTTCCTTCCTTCTTTCCCTTCCTTCCTTCTTTCATCCTCTTTCTTTGGTGTTACATCCCTCCTTTTCTTCTTCCTCTCTGTCATTGTTGGAATGTGAGTTGTCCACCACAGGCTCATATGTTTGAATCCTTAGCTGATGTTAATATTTGGGAAGGTAATGGTACTTGAGAAGGTAGAAGCGACCTGAGCTTCTGCTGCCTGCTATGCCTTTTCCACCATAATGGATTGTATCTCTTCTCAGGAATCTTAAGTCAAATAAATCTCCTGTTTTTACCTTAAGTCATATATAAGTATTGTCTTCCAGCAGTAGGAAAAAAGTAACTATAACATACTTTCTCAAATTAATTGCTTAATAAGTACTTTAATTATATAAGCTAAATTTTTTAATTTACCTTTTAAATCTTTCAATCTTTCTCCTCTATCCAATTTTATTTTTAATGATTTAATTGTTGATGCAATAATTTCTATCATTCTCCAAAAACTTCTCTCTCTTTTGGAGACTGTGAATTTGTTCTTTACCTTGCAATGATAATGTTTCCATTCCTTGTTTAGATCTCTTAATGCCCCCAAATCCTGCAGAGTGCTCTAAGTAGCCCTCTGCCCACTTTTATCCATTGTGCCATCTCAATGAACTGCACTGAAGGTCCAATTCTTGCTCTACTACCTCACACCCCTTCACCTTTGTACCCCTTTGCTTTCTTCTACTTGCTTGCTAACTCCATGCCCAACATCCTTGGAGTCATCTCAGCTCCATCTCATCTAAGCAGGCTGTTCTTACTCATTCCGTCTGATTGGGCATCTCTTTATGTGCTGACACACTGTGTTCATGAGGGAGAAGGGTGTAGATGAGGAGGGTGGTAGAAGAGGAAAGTGGGTAGATAGGGATCAGGGCAAAGATACAAACCTGGTTAGTTTGTTAATTAATTAATTAATTTAAAAATCAGACTGGGAAGATGGCTCTATTAGTAAAAATGTTTGCCTTTATAGAATAAGGACCCATTTTTGACCTTCAGAACATATATTTTAAAAAAGCTACATGTGGTGGTATAAATCTATAATCTAACACTAGGGTCAAGCATATCAATGGACTTTCTGTCCACCCAGACCAGACTGCTTGACAAGTTCCAGGCCAACAAGAGACCTGTTCAAAAAAAAAAAGGAATGAAATCCAAGGTTATCATCTGACTTGCACATGCATGCACATACACATGCATCCCCACACATACACCTATACCCACATGTACATCATGATAACTACAGTTAATATCACATATTATATATGTGAAAAGTGCTGCAAGTGGGTTTCAAGTATTAATACATCATAAGCATGAGAAGTAAAGGAGGCAACATGTATGCTAAATATTTTAATTGGACCATTTCATAAAATAAACCTGTATCAAAGTATCATATTATATAGTATAAATATATATTTCTAATATGATGTGGAGGTCCATGCCTATGCGCATGCATGTGTGTGGCTATATGCATGTGTACAGGTAAATGTGCATTATGTTCATGATGCACATACAGACATGTGTGGTGACCCAAAGTTGCTTCTTACCTTTATTATTATGACAGTGTCTCTCAGTTGAGCCCAGAGCATGCCCATTAGCTAGGCTAGCTAGCCAGCCTGTCCTGGGGATCCTTGATTTTTGTCTCCAGAGCATGGGGGTTAAAGGCAGTCACCACATCTGCCTGAATTTTACTTGGGATCTAGGGATTTGAACACAAGTTCTTTGGTTTGTGGAGCTAGTAACTCATCATCTGAGCCATTTCCCCAGTTCAATATATTCAATTTTTATCTATCAATTAAGGAAAATTTAACATTACTTAAATTAAAAAATGGCCTGGGGGCTGGAGAGGTGGCTCAGGGGTTAAGCCTCTGCCTTGCAGGCAGAAGGTCCTGAGTTCGGATCCTAGACCCCATGTATAGACGCCGGGCAGAAGCAGGGGCAGCCTGCGTTTCTGGTCCTGGTAGGGTGGGAGCCTGTGAATCCCGGAGTAGAGTAAACAAGGAGGAGGTGGAAGTGGTCCATGGTGGTTCCCAAATTCGTCCGTGGTTCTACACACACACACATACATACACACACATACATACACACACGCGTACACATGCATACATGCAAAATTGAATAAATAAAAAAAATGGCCTGAAGAAAGTTGTTATGTTGGCTTTAAGTTTTCTAGTAATTTTACAGTAGAACCACCAATACCATACATTGCTTTGAGTTTCTAAGTCCTCAACATATTCTTATTGGAATGAAAAATGTAACTACCTTTCAACACTACAGGTATCATCAAGCCTTCTAATTTGCATTCATTCAAAATGTAGCTAGCCAGAGGTTTGAGAAGGAAATGTTCTATCATCATTTATATAACAAGTCTCATCTCTATGAGACTCATGTAACCACTGATCTGTGACAACAGCTGACATTTTCTACAAGCAGAATCTTCCTCAAGACAGAAATTACACTTTTGTATCTAAAAACCAACAGTCATAAAAGGATTCATGCTTTTGCTAACACTTATGTTCCCAAATTTCACTACAACTTCATTATATTATAATCTTTGATAATTACTCCTTCTGTCTTTAAACATTTGTGATTATAGAACTATAAAATTATGAAAACATGATGATTGGGAGATTTTTAAAACATTTCCCTCTTTGTATTTTCTCCATTGCAAAATGACATTATCAGCCAATAGAAGACTTACTTTAAAGCCTCCATTTCTTTGCATTATTTGTATAGTTCTTTCTGTGGGAACCAGAATAGCTTTACTTCAATATTGTGGAATTCCATCTTAGAAATGAGGACCCTATATATAACATGATACATAATTTCCTATTATTCCATAAATGTGGGGAATTAGACAAAAGTTATCAATATTTGAATATTAGAAAGTCAGTGATGAAGAACTCTTTGAGCTTCAGCAAGATCCAACCTGATAAGATGCACATTTCAATGCAACAGTGGCATGGATGTCATGGAAGCAACCAGTTGCTCTCTGATTTGAGTTACAGTCCTCTCAACAAAAGGAAACCTACCCTAGTCACTATAAGTCTAGCTGAGGTCCTTTGGGCAGGGCAATACCAGATATTGGAGAGTCATCAACTATTGTCTTACAAAGCAGACATGGCAACAAATCACCTTCCAAACTTTTATTCTTTGAGCCCATAGATTAATGAAGCTCTGAACCTGCATCCAAGAATGCTTTTCTCAATGAAAAGTGGTTAGTACAGAGACTCACAACTGATCAAAAGACAAAGAGTAAGTGAGTACAGGATATTCAACCCTAAGTAGGACTCCAAAGTTCAAAGAATATCATGGAGGAGGGTAAGAATGTGAGAGTCAGATTAAGAGGAGAAGTACCATCAAACAGTAAAAGTACCCCCTAGACATAAAACACCACAACCATGAAGGCACAATAAGCTTACTTTCACTAGACCTACAAATTCTGGGCCCAGCATCATAACAAAATGAATGAGAGAGGAGTTCATTTGAATCAGTGGTACTGCCACTTAAATAGTGCTATTCTTAGCAGGAGCCTGGGTACAGGCAAGTACAGGCAGCACTTACTGGATTCATGGGTCACACACACATGAAGGAACATCTAGGTGGGAGGGAAACTTGTTGGGAAGAAGATTATCAGTATGAGGTGGAAGGATCAGGAAGGTTAATATGTGTGATAGGGACAAAAATTCATTGTAATGTAAAATAATTTTAAAAAGACAACAAGTATGAAGTAGTGTGCAGTTGTTCAGGACCATGGACAGAGAGCCAGCTCTCAGCTGCCTTGTATGGCTGGCTAAATATAAATAAATAAATAAATAAATAAATAAATAAATAAATAAATAAATAAATAAATAAAGGACTAGAGTTAAACCTCTGACTTGCAAGCAGTATGACCTTAATTTGTGCGATAGTTAATCCTGGGTATCAACTTGACACACCTGTTATTAACTAAGATCAGCTGAGACTACCTGAAGAGATTATCCAGATCAACACATTTACAGTACAAAGACCAGTCCTAGATCCCATCGGAATCGCCACAGATCCCATTGGAACCTCCCAATAGTGGACCAGATAAAAGGAACCACAGAACAGAAGACCCGGAAGAAGAGAGACTCTGCAGGAATCCTCCAGCCATCACCACTGGCCTCTCAGATGGGAGTGACTTAGCCTATCTTCAGCTTCTGCCAGCCAGCCATTCTCCCATGAAAGACTGTATCTCCCCTCTGGAACCCTAAGGTGAATAAATTTCCTTCTTTCCCTTAAGTTATTTGGCTTTCGGTGTTCTCTCACAGCAAGAGTTAGAGTAACCATTACAATTTGGATCCTGGATCCTATATAAAAATGCTGGCCAGAAATGGCAGTGGCCTGGATGCACTTCTGGCCTAGAAGGCAGAGCCTGGGGAACTCCAGAACAAAGCCAAGAGAAGGTAGAGAAATCTATGATGATACCCCAAATTACACCTGGTCCTCCATGGCTACGTTTGGTTCTCTCTCTCTCTCTCTCTCTCTCTCTCTCTCTCTCTCTCACACACACACACACACACACACACAATAAATTATATATATGACCAGGCATACCAAGGAGCAAGGGGCGTTAATGCTCATAGTCTTGGATTACAGTTCGTCATGGCAGGAGAGTTATATGAGCATCAGGGGTTGAGGGAACTGGCTATACCATGTACACAGGATGAACTGAGAGGGAATCGTACATTCAAGTTTTCCAGTCTGAAAAATTGCCAACTTGTTCTCTCTCTATCTTGTCTACCAGTCCAAGGAATGGCCCACCCACTAAGGGCTGGGTCTTCCTGCATCAATGAGATAAATTCTACAAGCAGAGACTTGCCTTACTAAATACTTTTTCATGGGTGTGCCTCATACTCAATCCTCAATGTCAAGCTGATACTTAAAACTAATAGCCACAATCATACTAAGTAATTACTTAGAATGCAGAAAAAAATTTCTAACTGGTTTTTATCTAAAATATTAAGCTTAATCAAATTAAATACATGGCAGACAAAGTACCTTCTTATTCTGTTTCTTATTGTAGTAATAAAATATCTGAAGCTTGGTACTTTACGTAGAAGAGAGGTTCATTTAGCTAACAGTTACAGAGACTCAAGAGTGTGGTGCCAGTTTCTGCCTGGCTTCTGATAAGGGCCGTGTGCTACGTCATATCACATGAGAAAAGAGGGAAAGGGCAGCAGGCCTGTGTAGGAGTCAACATCCCAAAGACATTGATTTATATACTTCCCCTCTCATAGTAACCCATCTGTCCCACAAGGTGAGAACTGATGTCCATGAGAATACTAACCCATTCATTGGAGAAGATCTCTCCTGTCTCAAACAGCTCTAAAAGGCACCAGCATCTTCTAACACTGACGTGGGAGAATTCAGCCTTAACATATTCATGCCATCACAAACCCCCATGTATAATTTATAGATAAACACATGTAAATTAGTGGCGTATGATCAAAGTACTTATTATAGGTACACAAACACAGAAGGTTTGGGCTGGCAAGATGGCTCCTCAGGGAAAGGATCTCGCTGCCAAGCCTTAGAACCAAAGTTTGCTCCCCAAAGCCCACATGGTAGAAGGAAAGAAATGACTCCTGCAAGACCTCTGACCACTACTTGTGTGCTGTGGCACACATGTTGTAGCACATGTACATGCATGTACATACACAAGATAAGTAAGAGTAAGTAAAGATGTAGCATGTGAAATTCTGGTTTTCATGTGGCTAAGGCTTGAGGAAAAGTGGCACGTGTGGTCCTCAGTTCAAAAGACAGGATGAGCCCTGTGGCATCACTTGCTGCCAACTTCATACCTAGAGTGGAGAAATAAAAAATTTCGACTTTTTTCCATTTACGTTTTTTTCCTTCCATATACATCCTTTCTTCTATGGAAAATAAGTAAAAATGTCTTATGCTGAAGAAGTAAATAAATAAATGTGAATAAAATAAGACACATAGGTTTAATCTTTCTACTAGAAATGCTGGGACCACTGAAATTTTGGCCAGGGCAATGACATCATAAAAAGGAAATGTTAAGAAGAGCAGACTAACAGCTCTATGAAGGCTGTCACAGGTATTCTTTCTGCTGCGGTGAGACCACGCTCATATTCAAGTAACTTAAGAACAGAAAGTGAGATTTACCTGGTTTACAGTTCCAGAAAGGAGACATAGTTCTTCATGATGGAACATATATGGCAGGCGGCAGAAGCTGGAGAAGACATAAGTCACGGTAGACACCATGGAGGCTGAGAAAGCACAAGCAGCAGAGCCCGACAGATTCCTAGAGCCCGCTCCTGAGAAAGCAGGAGGGGCTGACCCACCTCAAACCCTCCCACCCTGACCCTCCACCCCCGCTTGACAACCCTTCCTCCAGCCAGGGTCTATCTCCTCAAGGTGCCATGACCTTCTCAAACAGTAACATCAGCCAAGGATGCCAACACATGAACCTGTGGGAGACAACTCACATTCAAGCCATGACACAGGCTAAGTTGGAAAGACAGTGAGGTTAGAAAGCGCGATCAGGAGGAAATGGCAAGAGTCTGACTGTCCCTCTGTCGGTTGTCGTTGAGAGAGGTTTGGATACAGAAGCAGGCTCTGTGACTCAGGTTTGAATTTCTTGGCCAGGACACCCACACAGCCACTTCTGCTAACCTTGCTGAAATGGCTTTTAGAAAGTTGGGGGAAAAAAAACAGCAGCACCCAGCAAATGAAGCAAAATGGCTGAACTGCCACAGCAGGGGGAGATCACACAGCTCAGGAGAGGTTTATTTGGGCTCATGGTTACAGAGGTTTTATTCCTTGGTCACTCGGTCTTTGGGAGAATAACAAGACAGTGGGACATGACAGACTGTGAGGCAGGAGAAGATGCCATCCGAGAAGAGAGAGAAAGGAAGAGGAAGAGGCTGGAGTGCTGATATTCCCCCCAAGAGCACATGCCTAGTGATCGAACTAACTTCCACTGGGCTTTGCCTTCTCAAAATTGCCCCCCACATCCCAGAATGCCAGAGCTCAGCAATCAGGCCTGTGTATGAGCTTCTGAGAGCACCCAGGACAACAGGGGTTGTCCTCTCTACACACCAGAGCCATATTGTCATGAAAGTAGACTCTATAGCGTCAGTGAGGATGATAAGACCCTGGGGAGCAGAGGTCAGGTGACCGCACCTGAGGAGAAGAGGCAAAGTGGATGAAGTTAGCATACTGAGCAATGTGATAGTTACACCTGGGTATCAACTTGACACACCTGGCATTAACTAAGATCAGCTGAGACCACACCTGGCAAGATCAGCTGAGACCACCTGAAGAGATTATCTGGATAATACAAAGATCAGCCTTAGATCTGATCGAAACCTCCGCAGATCTCATTGGAACTTCCCAGTAGTGGACCAGACCAAAGGAGCCACAGAACAGAAGACTTGGAATAAGAGAGACTCTCCAGGAGCCTACCAGCTCTTGGATGAGTGTGACATAACTTGTCTCCAGCTTCAGCAAGCCAGCCATGCCGTCTCCGCCATGAAAGACTATATTTCCTCTCTGGAATTGTAAGTTGAATAATTCTCCTTTCTCCCTTAAGTTGTTTGACCTTGGGTGCTTTCTCACAGCAACAGTTAAGAGTGACTGTTACAAGCAGCAAGGTAGGAATGCCAGCAGAGGGGCCTGACGCGGGGGTCTCTAAGGAGATGCCTGCGGGCGATAACATTCCTCAATGACATTCTCCACAACTGGAGACAGGAGCACGCAATAGGGCGTTGTGGGAACTGGTCCATCCAAAGGAACCAAGAATGGAGGAACAGAATATAAAGGTCAGCTGACATAGGAAAGAGTCAATCAAAAGCAATATCAAGGGCTGCAGAGATGGCTCAGGGTTAAGCCTCTGCCACTCAAGTAGCAAGTAGAAGGAACTTAGTTGAAACCCCGAATCTCACATAAAAAGAACCACCAGAAAGAAATGAACCTGGAAAAAACCCAGAGCAAAGCAAAAAGGAGATAGAATAATCCAGGCTGATTCCTGAAGACACGCTTGGGCTTCATAGGCACATACAGTGCCTTCTGATACAAACGGACACACGCATGTATGCACACACAAAATAATAATAATAAATAAAAAATAAATTTAAAAAACAATATCAAATAGTAGGAAATGGAAGAGATAAAGGGGTTGAAAAGATAACAGGGTATCAATCCCCATTACGACCCCATTTGATTCCCATCTAGCTCCTTGCCTTTGTTTATTTTCTGGGTGGGTGTTTTACCTGAAAAAGAAACGGCTTCAGCTCACAGTTTGGGAGGCTGCAAGCGAAAGGCTGGGCAGCTCCATCTGATCAACCTCTGGCAATGAGCCTGTGTCAGTCACTCTGCACAGTTGTGATGAAGATGTCTGCATGAACATTTTACAAGGGGGAATGGTTTGTTTTGCACATAGTTTAAGAGATTTCTGGGCCGGAGAGATGGCTCAGGGGTTAAGATTCTGCCTTGCAAACAGAAGGTCCTGAGTTCAGATCCCAATTTCCATGTAAAATAATCAAACAGAGTGAATCAAAAAGGAGGTAAACAAACACAATCCAGGCTGGTTCCTGAAGTCACTCTTGATCCTCCACAGGAACACACAGTGCTCTCTGATACACACACACACACACACACACACACACACACACACACACACAAATAAATGCATAAAAATTTTTAAAGACATTTCAGTCCAGGTTGCTTGGCCCCATGTGTTTGGGTGGGAAATCATGACAGGGGTGTGTAGTGCATCTTCACATCATTACTGATGGACAGGTAGAAGAAAAAGAAGGAAGAAGAAAATGAGGAGGAAGAGGAGGTGTAGGAGGAGGAGAAGAAGAGAGAGCTCTCAATGGAACCTGCCTTGGTTTGAATGCGAGTTTTCCCCTACAGGGATGTTTGAACTCTTAAGCTGGTGTTAATGCTTGGGAAGACTATAGCAACTTTTGGAGGTGGAATTTTGTTGGAGGAAGGCACACAAGGGACAGGCTTAGAGGTTTGGTGGTCCAACTTGCCTCCTCTTTCAGTTTTTTTTTTATTCAATTGTGTGTGTGTGTGCGTGTGTGCACACGTGTGTGTATGTATGTGTGTATATGTACGTGTGTGTGTGTGTGTGTGTAGAACCACAGACGAATTCGGGAACCACCATGGACGCCTCCACCTCCTCCTTGTTTACTCTGCCCCGGGATTCACAGGCTCCGCCCTACCAAGACCAGAAATGCAGGCCGCCCCCGCTTCCACCCGGCGTCTATACGTGGGGTGTAGGATCCGAACTCAGGACCTTCCGCCTGCAAGGCAGAGGCTTAACCCCTGTGCCACCTCTCCAGCCCCTCTTTTTTTTAAAAAATAATGTATTTATTTTTTTTCCCGCTCATACAAACTTAATAGGTACCCTGTTCCCCTCCCCCCCACCCCACCCTGGACCTTCAGACTCCCTTCCCCCTTTTTCCCTTCCTTTCCCCCCTCCCTGCCTTTCTCCCAGTGCCCTCTCCCCCATCCCTGGAGCATCTTTTAATGTGTATGTCCCTGCCTCCTCTTTCAGTTTGTCCCTGCTTGCTTTGCCTCTGTGATGTCTTTGTAACCTGCCCCACCTCCACCTTCTGCTGCCCACCAGGCCTTTTTTGTCATCATGGACTTTATCTCCCCTCCGGAAACACGGGCAACTAAATCTCCCTTTCTTCCTTTCTGCCTAAGCGTGAGTGCTGCCTCACAGCAGCAACTACAAGGGAACCCCGTGGCTTATTAGGTTACAGTGGATCCCCATGTCTTAAAGGTTTCACTACCTCAAAACTGCCACACTAAGAATCAAGTCTCCAGCACATAGTCTCTGGAGGACAAATCACATCCAAAGCATAGCAGCCCCATGAGAGCCCACCTGGCTGGTGGCAGGAGACTGTCCTTCTACAAAGCTCAATCAAGTCTTTATTCCAATAGCATCTGCTGACCCAAACTAAATCTGTTTTCTCAAACAAACTGACATTTGCAGAGGTGTTCTTTCCAGTGCATCACCAGCAGGATTAGAAGCAGGGTAACTGTGGTAGACAAGGTATCTACTCAAGGTTGTGTTAGTTTTTGGGTTGTGTTAGTTCTGTTCTCTGCTCCAGGTTAGTCAGAAGAGTTATGCAGTGCATGGAAATCACAGGACATCCTCGAAGCCAACATGGAGACTCATTATAAGGAGAAGCTAACTCTGGGGAGATGGCTCAGTGGTTAAAGCCTTTGTTTCAAGCACAAGGACCGGAGTTCAAATCCCTAATACCCACGTTTAAAAAAAAAATGCTGGTCAATGATAGGATTCCCATCCCTCATGTTCAGGGCGGAGCTTCTCCTTACTGGTCACTGCCTTCAGGTACTTATAAAGCCCAAGCTTGATCACACTTAGTCAACCTGAAATCCCAACAGGCCAGCTTTGGAAGCTTGCCGATGGAGAATAAACAAACACATCCCCTTGGAGAAAGCCCAACCAAGCTCCAAAATACTGATGGCTGGGATGACTCAGAAAGGCTCTGACAGTTTTCTGTTCCTCATAGAGGGGATAAAAGTTCCCATCTGCCTTCACATCGGGTCTCCTTCCTCCAAGAGAATTATTCCAGTGGTTGTAATGTAATGTAAGGTAATCAGTAAACCTTTTCCACTCCTTGTTCTTGGGATGGTGAATCCACCCTTCTTTTTTAAAAACCTCATATAATGGTGCTGAAAAAACCCAGGCTGGGGAACTCCTTTTTGGACCCCAGTTTTGAACAAGGAACTCTCATTCTCCACCGCCACCATGCCACAACTAGGTTAGCTCCCCCGCCCTTCTCTCTTTCTCTTGCCCTGGACCCATCACTGGGGAGGGACCCCAATTTTTCTCTTGCCCTTTCCCTTTCTGGGTGTGCCAGGGTTCTCAAGGACTCTGTTTCCCTCCTCCCTGTGCGTGCTAACTGTGCTGGGTAATTAATCTCGTCTTGTTCCTGTAGTCGACCACTCATGTGCTGTGATCATTCTGCTGGGTTCTGATCCCCGGCAGGAACTGATTCAGCTCCCTTTCAGCATCAGAATCCTCACCATTTTGGTTTTGGCTTGTTACACGTGTTCTGGGTATGCTCATGATGCCTTTCAAGCCAGAGGCCCCTGTGGAGTTTTGGGTTTTTTGTTTTGTTTTGTTTTGCTTTTTGTGTTTTCCAACTGCTTCACTCTACAGCAGATGCTTTGGGCATTCAAAGATGGCTTCGCCAGGCTGGAGAGATGGTTCAGGGATTAAGACTCTGTCTTGCAAGCAGAAGAAGGTCTTGAGTTCAGATCTCAGGACCTATGTAAAAACACCAGGCAGAAATGGTGGCTGCCTGCACTTGTGGCCCTGGTGGGGAGAGCTTGGGAAATCCCAGAGCAAAGCAAGAAGGAGGTAGAAGTAATCCAGGATGTGCTTCAAAGATGGGGAGAGGGGGCACTGGGAGAAAGGAAGGGGCAAAGGGGGGAGGGAACAGGGCGGTCCAGGGAGGGGTGGAGGCAGGGAGGGGACAGGGGTTCCTATTATGTTTGTATGAGCAGAAAATTAAAAAAAAAAAAAAAAAGTAATCCAGGATGATTCCCAAAGTCACCCTAGGTCCTCCACAGGAACACACAATGCCCTCGGACACACACACACATTAAAAAAAAAAAGATGGCTTCACCATGTGGCCATTCAAAGATGACCACTCTGGCTTCTTGCCATTCAGGACCCAACATGGCATCACTGTGTGACTTTACTCAACATGGTGGAACAGCCTCCTCCTCTCCTGCCCCCAGCTTTGGAAAGTGTAGCTAACTTACCTTTCCCTTCACAGAACATAGCTGAATAAAACAAGTTCTTTCCAGGTCACCAGTTATTCTAAATTCTAACAACCAGTTTTATTACAGGAAATGCTAATCTGATTTTTGATAGTATTTTTTAGGAGTTTAATCTGGTTTTGATCATGTTTTTCATAGTTACTTCCTGTATCTAGTCATCTGCGTGTTTCTTATCTATTGTTGCCCATCTCGTCTATGTGCTTGATTCTAACTTACTGGACTTAACTAATACAAGACTCTGTTTTCAGTCACAATAGTGTTCCCATACTGAAGGGGAGCCCAAGAAAGGCTCTGGGCAATGCCACTGAGTCCTTACACCTCACCAAAGTGGAGGACACAAAGGGAAGTTTGACATTCACAATAAAGGATGCTCCAGGGAATGGGAAGGGGAGAAGGGGGGAGGATTGGGAGAAAGGGAGGGAGGGGGGTGAAAGGAAGGGGAAAAGGGGGGAGGGTGCTAGAGGGACTGGGGAAGGGTGGAGGGAGGGAGGGGACGGGTACCTATTAAGCTTGTATGATTGGGAAAAAATAAATAAATATAATACAACAGAAACATAAAAAAAAAAGAAGATTGTGTTTTCAATGATAAGATTCTCCTAAATGTTAATGTCCTTTCCATAATGTTTTCCAAAGTCTACTTCCAATAATAATCAATTATATAGAGTCTCATTTCACTGTGTCATGAATTAGCAACTAATTTAAAAGTTGTTGCTATTGAATTGTAATTCCTTGTTTACAGGAGACACCTACTAAATGGGATTCATTTTGCTTACTGGCTTATTTGGTTACCTGGATTTCAGATAATCCTATTATATGTCTATCTGACTACTATGTTTTTAACAGATTTGTGGCCACTTCAATTTTTTTTCCTTCTTATTGCACACTAATTTTTTTTATATTTTTGGCATGCTCAATTAAAATGTATACTTCAAAAAATGAAAAACAAATAATTTTAATAACATCAAGGTCTACTTAACTACTCTATTGTAATTTACATTTCAAGTCGATCACAACTGTTCCTAATAAATTATGTTTTTTTCATGAAAATTATCTCCCTTGGTTTTGATTTTAATGAGGCTGCAAATATGTCCTTGTGTTCATGCTAAGATCCCGAAGACCCCTCCAGACTTCTACCCTGCTGCCAGGGCTCCAGTGCACTTCAGGATTGTGCCCTCCTGCTAGTTTGTCAGTTTTATTTTCCCTGTGTTCCCAAAATAGCAACACTTGTTCATTCCCAGATTTAATTCAGGTGTAATTATTTCTGAATGTTTTTACTGCTATGTGATGTTAAATTCATTTAAAGTGGGGATTTAAAGACTTAATCCTACCAATTAACATTCAAGTCTAAGATTCTTATCTTGATCAATTCAGTACTGGAGTACTTGCTAGTTAGTTCCTGGGGTAAGTCCTGTCCCTTCCCTGTAGGCTCCCTCCCCCTTTCAGCTTCTGGACCTTGCTTGGTTCCAGACCCGAGCTGAACGGTCATCCCCAGCCCCCATGGACATTGGACCATCTCCTTTGCTAATGGGTCTAATTTGTAGAGGTGTCTCACCCCGCCTCCCACTTCCCCTGTCCCCTTTGCTCTTGTGGGCAAGTCTTCCCCATTCCCTTCTCATCCTTTACTAGGCAGATCCCTTCTCCACCTGTTTGGTTCTGGCTCACTGCGCCCCTCCCCCCTTTCACCTCGCGGAGGCAGCCTTGTTAGGAGCAACCTTCTCCTTTTTTGCCTCTAAAGCTCTGTACCCGCTGGCCGCTTCCCTCTACCCCTAATGGACTAGACTCGTAACCCCAAGAAGGGACGCCTCGCAAGTCCGAGTCCTCAGCTTTATTCATTTTGGCTTTTTCACGTGTGTTTTAGGGATTCCTGTGCACTGCTGGAAAAGTCAGGGGTTTCCGCGAACTCTTTTTTTCTTTTCTTCTCTAACTTTTTGCTCATTTCCACTCCACCTCCTCCGAAATGGGTACCTCCTCCTCTAAGCTTGATCGTCTACCCCTCTAAGCTTGATCGTCTATCCCTCTTGCCTGCTTTTTTAAATCTCCTAAACCACTTGGTTTCCAAGAGGTCATAAAACTCCGATGGCTCATTTTTTATTGTAACTCGATTTGGCCCCATTACCCCTTAGATTACCAAAGTCACTGGCCTAAAGGCAGCATGCTGGATTTTCAGATTCTTAGTGACCGTGACACGTTTGGTCGCCACCATTGTAAGTGGTCGGCATTCCCTTATATCCAAACCTTTTTTGCCCTCCATGGCTTAGAAGGCTAGAAGGTTATGTTGTAGGTTTGTGAGATGGCTAAAGGAAATTTAAGTCTATCAAAACTGTTCCTGGAAATTACTGTATGTTATAGAGAAAAAAAAGGCATTGAGCCTCAGAAACAATAACTACTAAAAATTATTTTTCAATTGTCTCTATAAATCTTCTCCTTGTTAATTATAGTAATTAGATAACAACAATTGGCATGTTGTTCTGTACATTAAGACTGGAAATCCTGAAAGGTCTACTTGCTTGTCTCATGGGATTATACAATATAGCTAAAAGGTCTTAATATGATACTATGAGTTTTTAACTAAAGCTTGCTGACCTGTAGGTAAATGCTATAAATATAATGCTTGCTCTCCCTGATCATTACCTTCACCTTACTGGGCCAGACAATGCAATGGCTTGCTTTAATCTTACATATAATATCTCAAATCACAGGTCACATGCAAATGTTATATCAGATGCAGAAGATAGAAGAAATATATATATATATATCAGATCTAGATCATATGGCTAGTAAACTTAATATGATCCAGGTGTTTATTTATTAATGACTCTCTCTCCTAGAGACTCCTCTCCCACCTGCTACTCAGCCTTATCAACATGACACACTAGCTACTCGGGACATATGTGGCTGATTATGTGGCCTCTACATGCACAAACTGTGAAATTTTGCCAATGGGAAACTGAATGTAAGTTCCTGAAGAGATGCTGCTGCATTCCTAAGACTGAGTTGACTGACATCTCTAATAAAGTAGAGAGATCTGGAATGTTCCAAATCCATAGCAAGATTATCTTGGGCCCACGACCTCTGGGCTATGCCACTGAGTCCTTACACCTCACTAGAGTGGAAGACTCAGAGGGAAGTTTGACATTCACAAAAAACAATGCTCCAGGGATAGGATGGGGGAAGAAGGAGGCACTGGGAGAAGGGGAAGAAGGGGGTGAAAGGAAGGGGAAAAGGGGGGAGGGTGCAAGGGGGACTGGGGAAGGTAGAGGGAGGTTGCCAAATGATGCAGGGACAGGAAACAACCTTCCCAATATTATAGGGTTCTTGTGTTCCAGGGTTGAAGATTGAAACCAGAGCACGCAAAGAGGATTAAGGTAGTGTTTATTAGAGGAGAGAAAAGTTAGAACTCATGGACTCCAGATGTGGAGTGCCATGAGGGGCTAGGACACCCTTGGAGGTCCCCAGAGAACTCATGAGAAGCAGGCAGCTGGAAAAGGAACTCATGGCACCTTGAGTACCACGAGGGGCTAGGGCGCCTTCATGAGAAGCAGGCAAGAAACAGACTCATGGCACTAATGCCATGAGGAGGTAGGGCACCAGAAATGGCTGCCAGGGCCAGGCATATTGATACACCTAGACAAGCCCGGGAAGCTGGCTTTTTCTCATTGGTTAACTCCCATTGGGGCTCAACCCAGTTGCTCTTGGGCCCCTGTGGGCTAGAGGTCAAGTTGTTTGATCTGGAGAGCTCATCTCCAAAATCCCTTCATAGGGAAGTTGGCCATCTTATCTCTGGGAGGATGGGAGCCGGTTCCTCAGCAGAGGTGTTCCTTCAAAGTGATTCCAGCAGTGGGGGATGACCTTCAGGAATTCCAGAGACCTTCAAAGACCTTGAGAGACCCATCCCAGCATGGCTGCTCTAATCCTGCCTCATATGGAAGGACCCACCCTATTGTGGACGGGACAATTCCCTAAACAGGTAGTCTGGGACTGAGTGAGGATGACGAGGGTGGGCACTGGCAAGCTAAACCCCTACTCTGGCTGTGCATGACATGTGGCCATCTTGTCAGCTTCTTGTAACTCTCTTCCATGACGGACTGTAACCTGGAATTATGGGAGAATTAAAACCTCTATCTTCCCTAGGTTACTTGAGTCAGGCATTTTGTAGCAACAAATTAGAAAACGAAACCCCTGCACTCCCCGCCATGACATGCTGCCCGACAGAGCAATAGCACTGGGTGAGGGAGGCCCAAAACCATGAGGCAAAACAAACCTTTTATGCTAGGACATTGTTTGCCGCAGCTGTTTTGTCTCAGCTTGGAATGCTGAATGGAAGAGGAGATAAAGAAAGGAAAGACAGGAGGAAGCAAGGACAGATGGAAGTGAAGAGGTTCAGGACCACCTTGAAATCTTACCACAAAAGCCAGAAAGAACCCCAGAATACACCTCTTTGTTAGAGTAACAATTTGATTTTCAGCTGCTTATCTTGAGAAAATTCACATACAGGCTACTACAGGTCAGAAAAGTTGTCCTTTCAAAAATTTACATCTAAAAAGAAAATTTCCACTTGTAAGGCTCTCTCCCTCTTTGCACTGGAAAAAAAAGTGATAAGTAAATCTCCAGAGACTCAAACCACAGAGAAAGCCCAGAGTAAAACATGCATAACAAACCTTATCTTTCTTTAAAGGGCTCTACTTGGCCACTTCTTACTGTTTCTTCCACAGGACCTTTCCACACACCGGCCTTTCTTTGTTTTTGACAAGCATGGTATTTAAGCCAAGCATGGTATTTAAGCCTTAAGCGTCAATCTCTCCTTTGAGACTTACTCTAAAGATGGACTCATTTCTCCATACTTTCTCTCATGTACATGAGGTATACATGTTAACAGACTTCTATTTGTATTTCAGTCGTTAATCTGTCTTTTGTCTCAGAGGATCACAGTTAAGAATGGTAGAAAGGCTTAAGAGAAGAGAGAAATTTATATTTCCTCCCCTGCAGAGAAAACAATAACGATACGCAAGTTGTTATGGGGTTCAAAAAGTATCTCCATAGGGAATCCAGGCCCATGGATCCCCAAATACAGATGTAGTGTAGAGACCCGCAGATTACAGTCAAGAGAGAGCTAAGAAAGGCTGCACTATACATGCAAGGAAGTAGTGGCTGGAACAGCCCTAAGACCCTATTATACAGAACTGGTTTGTTTACACAGTGCAGACTATTCCATATGTGTTCTATTGCATGTAATAGCTTCATGCATCATGTGTCCATCAGCATTTTAAACTCTACTCAGGGGTGGAGCATCTTAGGATGATAGTAAGCTATATAGTTACTCGCTCTAAAGAGACTCAACTCCTGCATCTGACGATTCAGGCTGGTTTTATTTGGCCTTGTGTTGGAGAGGTCTAAATCCAGCCTTCCATTTTACCAACTTGTTTTTCTTGCATGATAATTTGAGAGGGTCCACGTAAGGGTCCAGAACTCACCCCCCCACCACCACTCCTGCCATATTCTCATCTCAACAGCTGTCAGTAGTGGTAGTGTTAGGAACTGAGTTACCCACCACCTTATTTCCCTGATAATACTAGAATCTCCTCCAGCACCTTATTGCCCTGATAATACTGGAATCTCTCCTGGCCCTATCATCATCTGGCCAGGACTCCACTTCTACCCTCAAGGGGATCTGATCCATCTGGAGACATGTAAATTCGATGGAGGAGCCCACCCCTTCCTTCCAGAGGCCCCCTTCTGCAGTCTCATTTTTCTTCCAACAGACATGCATGCGCAGAAAAACTACAGTGCTTCCATCCTGTAGACTGCGCACCATTGCTCTTAGAGTTTTGAGCTCAGAGGGTGAAACTTTTTCATCCTTCCTTTTGTTTCTGTGTTCTTGTTTTCAAAGCCTAAACATGTTTCCCCCTATTTATCTCCCTCTTTATGACGACTGCCCAGATTTCCTGCCTGTAACCAGATTTCCTGTTCTTTTCTGTTTTAAAATAAACAGAAAAATTCTCAACTCATTTCCTGCCTTATAATTCATTGTATAGAGGCGAAAACAGCCTGTACCCCTAGACCATCTCAGCAGAGCTTGAGGTAGAATTGAGGCAAGCAGGAGAACACACGGACCTGACTAATGTGACAGAGTTCTTGAGTCTGGGTCACCGTGAACGGGCAGCTCAGAAGGCAACACACAGAGCTGAATGTGAGACCCTGACACAACATCTCTTGCTACCCAGAATGGCTCTCGCGTGGCTTCCATCACAGGATTCTCCCCTCCCGTGAGGTTTATTGCCTACTTCACTTACCTACAAGCAACCACAATCAGAAGTGATTACATGGAAAACAGAGAAATAAATAATTCATGTATTTTAAATCTCATACCATTCTAAGTATTGTAAGGAAATCTCCCAACTGGACTCGGGAGATGGCATGTGTGTGTGTGTGTGTGTGTGTGTGTGTGTGTGTGTGTGTGTGTGTATGTATGGTTGTGTGTGTAGGCCCAAGGGTGACTTCAAAATTCTTCTAGGCCAGAAGTGCAGGCCACTGTCATTTCTGGCTAGTGTTACTACACAGTATCTGGGATCCAAATTCAGGCCCCCTACTCCTTGCGAGGCAGTCTCAGCCCCTGAACTATTTCTCTAGCCAACCTGGGAGATGGCTTCTGGTTAAAGCACTTGCCACATGTCATGGTTTGAAATGTGACCCTCACATCTTATGTATTTGAGAAGGTCATGGCACCTTGAGAGGTGGAGTCTTGCTAGAGGAAGGCAGTCACAGGGGTGGGCCTTGAGGTGGATTCGTCCCACCCTACCTCCTGAGAAGTCTGCTTTCGTAACAGGAGTCTTGCAGCTCTCAGCCTCCAAGATGTCTGCAGTGACCTAGGCCTCCTTCAGCTTCTGCCAGCCAGCCAGGCCCTGTCCTCCATGAAAGACTGTCTCCCCTCTGGAACTGTAAGCTGATAAAATCTCCCTTTCTCCCTTCAAGTTGCTTGACCTTGGGTGTTCTCTCACAGCAATAGAAAAGGACACCACGCAAGCATGATAACCTGAGCTAGGACCCCCCCCCCAGAGCCCACAAAAATCTGGGGCCAGTGGTGTAAGCAGTGGCCACTGCCTGAGACCTGAGACTTTACAGAAACTCATGGGCCATCCAGCCTGGCCTATACAACAGCCATGAAGAGACCTGGTCTAAACAAGAAGGAAAGATGAGGAACAACATCCAAAGGCTGCCCTCTGACCTCCACAGATACCATATGACCCATGGGCACCCACACTCGTACACATTGCATACACGTTCATTCACACATCATATGCATACACACAAATAGAAGAAAGAGATGAAAAGAAGGAAAGTAGGAAGGTGAAAAGAAAGGAGGGAGAAAAGGAAGAAGAAATCTTGCCTTACCATCCTGGCAACCATTGTTGCTTGTGTTCTAGGAGCCTTTATGCAGACACCTACTGTCAAGATCACTCACTCTGTAAGGTATTTACCACACACACACACACACACACACAAACTCACCACATCATGGACTAGATGGAAGTTTTGTTACAGGGTCACTCTTGGGTCTTTATGTGTCCAGGATCTTCTGTTCACGAGTTGAAGATTGAAACCAGAACACACATAAAGAATTAAGGCACAGTTTATTAGAGGAGAGAAAGAACGGAACTCGTGGATATGAATCCATGAGAGGCAAGAGAGCCACCAACAACTCACAGACTCCAAGGATGGAATCCATGAGAGCAAAGGGAAAGACAGAAATGAAACTCACAGACTTCAGACATGGAGTCCCATGAGAAGCAAGGGAGCCAAAGATCATTTATTATTTATTAGGATCAAGATTATTTATTATAATTGGTGGATTTTCCTCATTAATTGGCTCCAGCAGATCTGATTGGAACTTTTAGTCCTCTACGTCTCAATGGTCGATCAATATTGAGGCCCAACCCAGTTTATCTTGTGCTATGGCAGGGTTTAAGTAAGATGGAGAACTAATCTCCATATCCTTTCACAAACAAAAAATTGTAGCCAGGCGTCAACTTTATCTCTGTGAAGTTTTAGTCAGTTCCTCCAGCTCAATAGGGTGTGTTTCTTCAGGGTAGGTTGTATTCCTTCAGGGTAACCCCAGCTTTGGGGTTGACCTTTGAAGCCCTTCAGAGACCGTCCCAGCATGGCTGCTCTAAAACTGCCTAAGATTTAACGGAATTTCAGAACCACCAGTCCAATAGCAGGAAGAGGGAGAGAAAAAGGCCTGAGAGGGGGGAATGGGCAGGTTTTATACCCTTAGGGTTGGTGGGTGGGCTGAAGGGGCAGGATGTAGAGGTGATATCCGGGACTTTTGCTCAGCCCAGGAAGTGTGGTTGGGATCAGTCTTTGATCAGCATTAAGAGTCAGGTAAACACGGTTTTTAGGTGGCAGTGACCATCAAGAAAAGTTCTGCCCGGAGTGGCATTACCTCAACCTGAGGCACTGCATTCTCTTGTAAGAGGGTAACCTAAAGAGCCAACATGGCTGACCAAAAGCTAATCATATAGGATGAAAAAGTGTTGCCCTGTAAAGTCCCCAGAAACCTGAGATATGGAAAACAATCCTCATACATGTTAGATATTAGGCATGTTAAGCACAAAGTGTCTCAAGCTGTTCCCTCCTCTCTCCCCTCTACATATGAATTCAGACAAAGAACCTTTCATGGTTCCCAGTTTACTTAGATAAGACAGCTCCACCCTCCAAAGGACATCTCCGCAACTTCTCCACAGCCCTCAGTCCACCTGCAACTGAGACAAACTGCTATATTCACCCAAGGACTCTCACCCACCTTGTGGTGAGCCCCCTCTTCTCATCCCAGTACTTTT
Organism: Typhlomys cinereus; assembly: GCA_023101885.1. Classification (NCBI taxonomy): domain Eukaryota; kingdom Metazoa; phylum Chordata; class Mammalia; order Rodentia; family Platacanthomyidae; genus Typhlomys; species Typhlomys cinereus. Next base: position 759,730 of record JALPQD010000401.1, read on the forward strand.
TCAACTACATGCTCCTGGTCTATAATCACACACTCCTGGTCATATAACCAAGCCCTATAAGAGAACTCAGAAACTAGATTCTTTCTCTCTCTCTCTCTCTCTCTCTCTGTCTCTGTCTCTCTCTCTCCCTGTTTACAGCCATGCTGCATGCTGCTTGCCTATTTTGTCCTGCTTGCTTCTTTATATATTATGTACTGTTTTTGGTGTGACTTTGTATCCCCCGATCATTCCCAGGTAGGGGGCCCGCCCAAAGGCCCCCACAATACATCTTCCAGTGTTCTCTCCTGTAGCTGTGGTTACCAAAAACAGCCTCCCTGTTTCTTATCTTAAAGGTTAACTAATCAGGAGAAGCCAGCGTAACCACCAGAAGTCTTGCTGCTGTAACTCCAGCTTTGTGCATACTCCAAAATGTTTGTCTTCTCAATCTTGCTAAGCGACTCAGGCCTACAAAAGTGAAATCTGTTTTTCATTTGGAGCTGCACCTCAGGATCCCAATTCCTAGAGTATAGTCATTGATCAGTTTCAATAAAGCTCCATTTGATAAAGTTATTGGTGTCAGTGTGGTAAAGTCCTGAGCCACCCCAGATTTATAACATTCTCAGCAACTGTTACCAAAGTCCTAGGCCATGGGCCTGACTCTAGGGGAACCAACATACCAGACTCACCCACTGGCTGCCTGGAGAGTCCAGAGAGAGAGCGAGTTGTTACAGGCTTTCACTCACCTGCACAGTGCAGACTACCCCATACCTGAAGTAGGAAAGGAACCTATCAAAGGAGGCCCTGTGTCCCAAGCCACATCTTTAGGTACCAACAATAGCCCCAAGATTAAATAGGGAAAGGGCAAAAATGCAGGGCCAATAAGTATGCATAAGCAGTCTTCATGGTGTGCTTAGTAATTACCTCAGGCTCCTGAGTGCTGCAGTTGTTTTGAAAAAAAAATCACTTTTCGCTGGAAGAGGGTCATCTGATTCCCATCATGTGGATGGTGGCAACCTTGGTTTTGTTAAAAGGAATAAGCCTGCAAGGCTCCCTGGATCTGGATTTGTCCAAGGTTGGGAAGGACTGGATGGAGGATAAGCCACAGGATGCAAATGGAGTCAGGCAGGACAGGGACCCCAGACCTGCTTCAAAGGAAACAAAGGGTGATGTCAAGTGAGCCCCTTTTATAATATCACAGAAAAAGTGCAAAATATTTTGAAAGAAAAAAAAAGAGACTGCATTCATGTCATTTTAATTTTGATTTATTGTTAATTTCTTGCTGTGCCAAATCTAGAAATTGAACTTTATATGTCTGCCTGTCTGTCTGCCTGTCTGTCTGTAGAATTTATGTACAGCAAGTTCAAGTTTATACAGTTCCTGGCCCTGATACCTTTGGGCTAAGAGAACAGAAGACAGGATTATAGATGGAGTTTTGGGGATACATCCACTGGAAATCTTTGTACATATCCTCCTCAGAGAACAGAGGGCTACTGTACTCCCAAACACCAACTAGAGCAGAAGAAAGGAAAGGGGGGAAATCTCTTAACACCTGAGTACCTGGATAAGAGCATTTAAACCAGAAGAGATACAGCTTTCATCCTCAAGCACACTAGACACAGAGGTTTGAGAACTAGATTGTATCAGTAATGGGAAATAAATCATGGTTGTTGTTTTTTTTCTTTTTTTGCATGCCTGTGAAGAGCATAGAGCATTTTAAAGACTAAATTAAACTAGCAATAATGCCCAGGATGAAGCAGAGTATATTGGGAACTTGAGGGAAGTATAGGAACCACTACAATAGGGTCTTCATGGGGGATTTGATAGTTAATCCTGGGTGTCAATTTGACACACCTAGCACCTCAAGAGATTATCTGGATAATACAAACATCAGCCTCAGGTCCAATCTGAACCTCCCTAGATCTCATTGGAACCTCCGAGGAGTGGACCAGATAAAAGGAGCCACAGAACAGAAGACAGAAAAGAGAGAGACTCTCCAGGAATCCTCCAGCCATGTGGATATCTACCGTGACTTAGCCTGCCTCCAGCTTCAGCCACCAGTCATGCCGCCTCTGCTGTGAAAGACTATCTCTCCCCTCTAGAACCCTAAGGTGAATAAATTTCCTTTTCTCTCTTAGGTTATTTGACTTTGGGTGTTCTCACAAAGCAATAGTTAAAAGTAATGGCTACAGAGGGCGAGAAAGAGGAGGTGCAACCAGATACAGCACAGGCCAAACAGAATTTAAAGGCAAGAAGTACGTTTAGGAGTCAACGAGTAGGAAGTTGCTACAAGGAAACATCAAAGATAGAGGTGGTGGTGGCTAAGCCTAACTAACAGGATCTTGTTGGAAACAGGCTGGGGATCGACCCCACCACCTGGAAGCGGCCGCTCAAGAGCCACAGATCACATATTGAGAGCGATCACATTTCCTGAGTTCTGGCCTCACCAACTATTGCTGTAATAAGTGTACAATCCAGACAATTCAAAAGAACACACAATCTAGAGGCTTCCGATAGCAGGTTGCAATCCACTGTGACAGGACCATTACCAGCAACGGCTGAGGGAACCGGCCACATCTGATGCACAGCAAGTGCAGAGGGGCACTGCTTTTAGCTTGCTTTCTGACAGCCACCTCGCCATCCAGCTCACTCTGTCTTTATTCACTTGCCCAGGGAATGACCCCGCCCACTCTGGAGTATGCAACAAAAACATTCTCCTAAAGGCTTGCCTTGAACAAATAATCCCCTAAGGGATGCCTCCGAAGTTTCGAGCAGGACCGCACAGTTCACTGTCTCACTAACTTAGGGTTCTTCTGCTAAAACTGAATCTTACAAGAATGTGCCCAGATGACTAAAGTTTGGGCAAGTAGGAATCTTTGCCAACAGAGGTACAGAATCACTCGTGGTGACTCAATATGCTTCATTCTCAAAGGTCTGAAAGCTCCCACACGCCGGAGCTGTGCCATCAATATTTTGGTTTGTTTTTGTAAAACAAGCGCGTCTCTTCTTCAGTGTTTTCAGTTGCATGTCTGCTTACTTTTGACTAATGACCACATTTTCCAAAATAAGACACCTGGTGATTTTCACTGTGCCTGTGTAATGTATTCACGAAACCTTTCTCAAAATGAGTTCTATATCATTTATAGCATGTTGTCGTGCCATCTTACGCCATACAGTTTCTGTGATGCTAAAAATGAGAGGAAACTGATTAGATTTTAAAATATCTGATCAATCAAATGAATAGAGCAAATAAGCATCCCTAATCCATTTTTCAATTCTTTTAGTATTTTATACATGAATATAGTGAATTTATGATATTTTCACGTTTTAATCCCCTATCCTGTTCTCCCTCCTTTTCCCATTATAGCCCTGCTTCTCACCTATCGAATTCCTTCCTATTTTCAAGCCTTTTTGCTTGGGTAGCCCACTAGGATTCAACTGGTTTGCCTTTGATGACATGTGTCTGAGTACTTGCTGGAGCATGAATCGCACTAATCCATTTTTATTCATATTCACATTCAAGTCTAGTTGCAGGATCACACTGAGTACAGACACAGGCACAAACACACTTGTGCCCACAATTGCACCCACAGCCTCAGCCTTTGATATACAAAATTACTGTCTTCGGCAAGGGAACACCCAACTATGAAATTGAAAGAGGCTGGAAATGCAAAATATGTATGCAAATTTTTTTCCTGGAAAAAAAATTTTTTTCCTTGCTTCCTTTGGAACCTAGTGATAAGCTCTTCCAGTCAAGCAAGGGCTAATTGCTCAACAGAAAACATGAATGAAGCTCACTGTAATGGGATTTCATCCATCTGTAATTTCCATTCATAGAACCAAAAACTTTCATCTGTTCCTAAGTCTTCCCGAAAAATCAGTATCCTGGGTGGTAACAGGAAACATCTACAGACTGTCATTTCATTTTTGAGAGCCATTCATAGAGAAAGAATCGTACTCCAAACTTGGGACCAGGAACAGATTGAATTCATTAAAAAAAAAAAAAAAAGGCACAACCCAAACTGTTCATCCTCTGGTACATGAAAAATGATCACTGCTGTCGGTAAAACCATATGCTGTAGGTAAGGAAAGCGGCTTTGCTGTTCTAGATGACATTTGTTCAGAGGAATGCTAATGTACTTAATCCTACTGTGCTTAGCAATAATTTACACATTTGAAAAGAAACCCAAAGTGCAAGAACTTAGGTAGGACAAGAGACTTCTAGGTTATTTCTAAATTATTATGTCTGGATTATGGAGCACCAGTGAAGACCTACAATGACATTGTCAATGTTTCATCATTCTAGGTATGCTGACATAACTTTTAAAACAGATCTTTCACTCATTAAAAAAAACTTATTTTTTTTTAAGTTGCCACAAGGGTGAAATTAGTACTGCCTTTATCTTTTGACCCAGAATGATAGTGATTTGCTCCTTTCAGCTGAAACTCTGTTCCATATCCTAGTCCCAGGTTTAATAATAATAATAATAACACTTCTTAAACTCATTTTGAATGTATGATATAAGAAACGTTTGAAGGGATAAAAGGAATTTTCCCTCTGCCCTCCAAAAGGTCCCTGGAACAAACTGACAAAGATTATTATATAAGAGAAAAACCATAAAAATTTATGAATGTCCAAAAGAAGAAATGTTGAGCTGGGAAAATGGCTCCATGAGTAAAACATTTCAGGGAAGGCCCGAGGACCTTCAAAGCTGTGTGTGGTCGGGGAATAGCGACTGGGGGATCCCCAGAACTTGCTGGCTAGCCAGTGAATCCTGGTTCAAATGAGAGACCCTGTATCAAAAGGATAACAGTGGAAGACATTTGATGTTAACTGTTGGCCCTCACACAATATGTGCGCGCGCGTGCACACACACACACACACACACACACACACACACACACACAGTGTGATTACCCACAAGTTCAATATTATACAGAAACTTGTATATCCCTGTCCTATAAATAGGAGGGAAAAGTCAACAACTTTCAGAAGAAGAAGATGTGCTTATTTGTACAAGAACCTACATAAGATTTGGCCTATCCACATTACATCACGGATAAGGGAGGGGCCTATGTGACCTCAACCCTTCTGAATAGATAGCGATGGTTAACACCGGCTAGAGGAAGGGGCCTGCTTGCTCAGTGGTGCTGATGCTGCTATATCATCTATGCTATAGTGCGCCCAGGCACATGCCAGTGTGGTTCTCCTTTTTTTTAAAAAAAAGACGACACCCTTGCTCTTTTTTTCTAGTGTGTTGCTTATTGTTTTTCTTATTGATTTGCAAGAGTCTCGTGTCAATTCTGGGAACAGAATTCTTTCATTGGTTACATGCTTTGCAGAGATAGTCTCTATGCCAGTAGGTCTTTGAACTCTCCCAATAAGATGTTTAGATGAACAGAAATTATTGCCATTACTGTTGAATATATCTTTTCACATAATGTGAGTACCTTTCACTTCCTACCCTGGAACCTTTCCTTGCAGAGATCATGAAGAAATGAGCCTGAGTTCTCTTCCAAAATTCATCATTTTTCCCTTTCACACTGCATCGAGAATTTAGTTTTGTGTATAGTATAAAGTAAGAATATGTTTTATTTTGTTTTACACTTGCAATATGTATCTAATAGATTGAATACCCTTTGTTGAAATTACCAGCTTTTCCCTCCTAGGTCTCTGGATTTCTGAAACTCAAGTGCCCATAATATGTTGGTCTGTGTCATGCTTTTACAGGATGAGTCTCACAGTGCTCAGCCTCCGAGATGTTTGCAGTGACTCTTCCAGCTTCTGCCAGCCAGCCTTGACATGTCTGCCATGAAAGACTATACCTCCCTTCTGGAACTGTAAGCTGATAAAAGTTGCTTGACTTTAGGTGTTCTCTTATAACAACACAAAAGAGTAACCATTACAGTCTATTTCCACAGTCTATTATTGCCCATTTATACCAATACTATCCTTGGTATAATAACTGCAATTTTCTTATTGCATAAGTAAGTCTTTCTGTAGCACAATAGATAGATCTTGCTGTTTCCTGAGAATCCCTGAAGACAGTTTCCCTATTGTGCCAATTGCTCCCTACCTGGCTTATTTTTAATAGTGATAATCTCTTTAGCAGCCACATCCTCCTTGGCCTAATCACCTCCCTCTCTCCCTCCCTATAATGATCTCTATTTATTTAAAAGTGGGCTACACACAATGCTCTTTTCTTTCCTTTTTTAGTTATATGTGTTTGCATGTGGTGAGTGTGCATGTATGTGCAGGCCTGTATACAAGAGGCACTTGAGTGTGTTTGCCTGTGGGGGCCCAAGAGTGACACTGGGAATCATCCTGGGTTGCTCTATTGCCTTATTGCTTTGCTCTGGGGTTTCCCAGGTGGAACTGAAATTGCAGGCTGCTGCCATATTTACCCAGCATTCAGACAACAATTTCTGTGAGACCAAAAGTAAGAAAACAATGTAAGTCCATTAATTGTGCTAAATTAAGAGTTAAATTTTTGTACATCAAAAGGTATTCTCAATATGGCAAAAGGACAACCCAGCAAAAGGGAGAAAATATTCAAAATAAAACATCTAATTAAAAATTAACATAAAAATAAATGAAGTCTTCAACCACAAAATAGAATAAAAAAGCAAAAATAGGCAAATATTTAAATAGTCTCTTCCCTATGATATACAAATGGCCAAGAAGTACCTGAAAAGATGTTGAACATCATTAATAATTAGGGAAATGAAAATCAAAACCCAGGTGAGGTACTTGGGATGATTACTATATTTGTGTGTGTGTGTGTGTGTGTGTGTGTGTGTGTGTGTGTGTGTGTGTATCAGAGGGCACTATGTATACTCTTGGGGACCAAGGGTGACTTTAGGAATCATCCTGGATTGCTTCTAATTCCTTTTTGCTTCACTCTGAAATTTCCCAGGCTCCATCTTCCAGAGCTAGAAATGCATTTCCTCCTGGTGTTTTTACATGGAATCTGGGATCTGGACTCAGGTCCTTCTGCTTGTGAGGTAGTCTTAACCCCTGAGCGACCTGTCTACATCAAGATTACTATTAAAAAAAAAGAAAGGAAACAATAATTGTTGATAAGGATATGGGGAAGTTAGAACCTATGGATGCTGCTGATATGGGCGTTAGGGGGTATAGCTGCAATGGAAGACTTGTATAAATTTTTTTAGAAATTAAAAATAAATTACCATGGGCTGGAGAGATGGCTCAGGGGATAAGACTCTGCCTCGAAAGCAAAAGGTCCTGAGTATGGATCCCAGATCCCACTTAAAAATGCCAGATGGAAATGGTAGCAGCCTGCACTTCAGACCCTGGTGGGTGGAGCCTGAGAAATCCCAGAGTGAAGCAAAAAGGAGGTAGAAACAATCCAAGATGATCCCTGAAGACTTAACTACTACAGCAATCTCAAGAATGACAAAGGAAGACTTGCGGGTTACATTACCCCTCAAAGTGTATCATCTCAGGGTGATAAATCGAGACCTACAGTCTCCAGCACTCATCATTCATCAATTGCTAGGAAAGTTCACTCCCAAAACCAGGATGTTTTGAAGCAGCTGTTTAACAAGGAAAGGACTCCTCAGGCCAGTGCCAAGCCAGGCTTCACCCTGGTCTTCCCCTCTAGCTTGATGTACACCCGCCACAGAATTGTGCTCCCCCCACATTCCCGTGAGCTCTCCTCCCACACACCAGCCGCTAAGAAGCGTCTGACACTATGCTGAAGTGATTCCTTTTAAGCAAATTTGCTCTAAGTAAGTACAGAAGGAACATCCCCAATCTAAGCATCAAAACTCCTCGATGCTCCAAAAATTGCAGAAGTTTTCAGGGCTACAAGCTCCACACCTGCCCTCATGGGAGATGCCACAGTCAACATGTAAGCACTGCAGACATGGTTTATTCATATTCCTAGAGGGAAAAGATGCTCATGGCCCTCTTCAGTTCCTTTTCTGCACACTCCCAAAGTCCCCCATGCAAGCATTCTCACTAGGGTGATAAAATGACATGCGTGTTGTAGTTGGGAGATGCCCCACCTGGGCCAGCCTTGTAAACCACTCTCCTTGTGGTTTTTGCTTACTCTGTGTCTTATCTAGTTGAAAGTATGTGGTGGCAAATGAACACAGATTGCTTCCACCATCGCCAGCACAGCCACACCTTCAGTGTACACAAACTTTGCTTCATGCACAGAATCCTTTTTTTAAAAATTCTCTAAAATCATCTTCAGGCTGTGAAATAATGCATATAGGAAGCATAAATGAATTTTCATGCTTAATTTTGGTTCCCCTTCCCAATTTACATTTGTGCAAATATTAAGAAAAAAAGAGAGATCCGACATCCAAAACACTTCTGGTCTCCAAGCACATCATATAAAGACACCTCACACAGTAATGAGCCTAGTCACGATACTACTTCTTTTACTGTTTACTTAATTCTAAGTGTCTGTGGAATTCATTTAGTCCAAGTACATACACAATGCTTTCTAGATTGATTCCATCTAGAATACTTGTTGAGTGTCCATTATTGAGAAATCCCAGTGTTCCTTTCTCTCTCTCTCTCTCTCTCTCTCTCACACACACACTCTCTCTCTCTCTCTCTCTCTCTCTCTCTCAATCTCTCTCTCTCTCTCTCTCTCTCTCTCTCTCTCTCTCTCTCTCACAGAGTGGAATTATCTCCAGTGTTCCTGCTAGCCCTGGGCCTATGCAAGAAGCATCTTGAAAGGGTCTGCACGCCACAAGCAGGATAGAGCTTTCACATCTGTATGCTCATATCTAGACGATTTCAAGGATAGTTAAAATCGCTTTGCTCCCTTGAAATCCTATTCATTTGTTTATGGTGTGGGGTCAATGACAGGTCAGTGGGTAAGGTGAGGTATCATAGCCTGAGTTTGGTCCCTAGAAGCCCACGTGGTTGAGGGGGAGAACAAACTTCCAAAAGTTGTCCTCTGACTTCCAACAACGTTCTGTGGCATTATGTGTCTGCACTTGTTCTCTCTCTCTCTCTCTCTCTCTCTCTCTCTCTCTTTCTCTCTCTCTCTTTCTCTTTCTCTCTTTCTCTCTCTCTTTCTGTCTTCCTTTCTCTAACTTTTATTTTAAAAAGGAATTAGGCAGTCAGAATCCACTATAAAGCCACATTCAACTGTATTCTTAGTATTAAAATCCAGTGAAATAAGGTGACATTAGCGAGGGATTAGTTCCTACTGGATGCTCGATTTTACAGGAATGAATGTCTGATCTTATCGTTCTTCTGCAGAGCTTCCTGGCTGCAAATCACAAACACAGCAGCCTAGATCCATCTCACCTCTTCATCCCGTGTGCCCCAAACAAATAGGAACCTTGCATCATGTGTTCATTATCATGGACAGCAGACATTCATCAAAAGCACCAACTATATCAGAGTTATGGAGGAAATCGAAAACCAACTTCTTGGTTTACCCATGTCAGGCAATAATTTCCATAAAACATATAAATAGTCTGCGCTGTAGCATCGTTTCTAACGCTCTGATGAGAAGAACGCACGTCTGGCTTCCAAGAGTAAATTTTGAACTGCAGCATATAAATAATGAGGTGTGTCACTGAAGGCCAAGCAGTCATCCTTCCTTTAGTCTAAATAAAGAGCCCTGGGGATGGGCCTCAGAAGAAAAATTCTCAAAGACGTGTGGAGAAGCACAGGAATATATATGTGGGCATCTCTAAAATATGGCTCCATCTGCCTATAGCTGTTGCATGCATTGTGCATTATCTCACACTTGAGGCTTTTCTGGAAGTGATTTTTCACGTGTATGTAAGTTTAAAACAAGACATTTTCTGTATTCAATAAGTTACTGGCCTCTGAGACCTATAAGAGAAATTTTGAATTGACAATTTACTTCCAGCGATGAAGAACCCTCACACATAATAACTCCATAATATTCTCTTCTGTGCAGCTACTCAATAAATCCAGGTTTTTTTTTCCCCTCACTAAAATCTCTAAGTACTATAAAGTAAGTGATATTGCGTCCATTGCACATAATTTTACTTATATTCTGGCTAAAGGCCTACTGCAATCTAATTCCTGAAGTAAGTGAAGAATAATTGGCAAAGTCATGCATCTTAAATTTTTATTGGTTTTCACATTAAGGACTAAAAGAAAATTTGTATGAAAGACTTTTTTTTTCCTTTGGACACAGGACACCACTATATAGCCCAAGCTGTCCTTGAGCTCACTGCCCACTTGCCCTAGTTTCTTGAGTGCTGAGATTAGAGGCGTGTGCCACTATGCCTGGCCCAAGATTACTTTCTAAGGTTTATCAAAATTAGAACTCCTCTTTAAAAGACTGGAATGAGTAAGAACCATGGTATGTAAAGCCAGGCCCATGAAAATGTATGAATTACAAGAACAGTGTTGCAGTTTGCCTACACATTGCTGAAAATCACCACCAAACAGCTTAAGGGGGAACTAGGGATTTTATTCTGGCTCACGATTATTGAGTTAGTCTTAGTCCAGCTTGGCAGGAAAGCTCATATCAACACCAGGGACTGAGGGAACTGGTGGACTGCTGAGTGAGAGGCAAACCTCACTTGCCAGGCAGCATGTCTATCTGAGTATGCCAAATAATGTCAACTTACTGAACCAAGTAAAGAAATATGACAGCGGGCTCGTGTTCATGGAACTCACGGGTCTTACCTGCTCAGTTCAGGAGCTGAGCGTCTCAGCAGTCCCAGTCTGGTGCTGAAGAATGTTAAACTCTACTAAGTCAGCCTCCTCCATCTTATCTGTCTGCCTAGGGAATAGTCCCACCCAGCATGGGTTGGGTTTTATCCATCAATTAGACAATGTTCTTCAGGTTTGCTTAGGGTCTCCTCAGGGATTAGCTCAACTACTAGTTTTTTGCAACTGTGCCCAAAGCTGGAGCCTTCAATTGCCTAGTTGACACCTGTAGCTAACCATCACGCTCCACCACTTTGTTTGTTATTAGTCCCACTAGAAATGCATAATTAAATAAATAATTAACCCCAGAAAGATAAAACTAAAAATAAACATATAGCAGTTATAGGCAAAAATAGGACAGGCTAGACCTCAATAATTTTATAACTGTTGTTGCTCACCAGTTCTTCTGTCTTTAAAATCAGACGTTCAAACCCAACCATTCAGCCCTGGGCTCTTTATATGACAATGTATTAGACTCATTCTAGCACTTGAACTTGAACTAAAAATTTTGGCTAAGAATAACATACTTGGGCTCAGGGAGACAGCTATGCAGGTAAGGTGCTTGCTTGCAAACCTGATAAGGAGGCTCTGAGCCCACGTGGTGAAAGGAGAGAACCAATTTTTGAAAATTATCCTCTGACTTCCACCTATGAGACACGATGTGCTTATGTGTTCTCTCTTTCTCTCTCTTGATCTCTCTCTTTCATTCTCTCACTGACTTTCTCAAATAAATAAGCACTCTTTCACTTAGTTATATCCCCAGCACATTTATTTATTTATGAAATATGGTCTCACTAAATTACCCAGGCTGTTCTTGAACTTCCTTCTCTGCTTTCTCTCTTTTTCCCTATCTTGTGATTCCTTGATTCTTGATCTGTCATCCTCTCAGTAATTTCTCTGAGACAATTAACTATATTGTTTTACTCAAAAGGATAGATATAGGGCTGGAGAGGTGGTTCAGGGGTTAAGCCTCTGCCTTTCAGGCGAAAGGTCCTGAGTTCGGATCCCAGATCCCACATATAGACGCCAGGCGGAAGCGGGGGCGGCCTGTGCTTCTGATCCTGGTAGGGCAGAGCCTGTGAATCCCGGGGCAGAAGGAGGTGGAGGCGTCCATGGTGGTTCCCGAATTCGTCCGTGGTTCTACACAGACACACACACACACACACACACACAAACACACTACACGCGCGCGCACATACACACGCACATGCGCACAGTTGAATAAATAATAATAAAAAAAAAAGGATAGATATAGGGTATGCTTGAAGACATCTGTACTGGTTATTCTTCACCTTTGCTGTGAGACACCACTGAGGCTCAAACAACTTAAAGGGAGAAAGGGGAGGTATATTCAGCTTACAGTTCCAGAGGAGAGATACAGTCTTTTATAGCAGGAATATCATGGCTTGACTGGCAGAAACTGAAGCCAGGCTGTCATGTCCATTAGGAGATTGAGAGTTGCAAGACTGCCAACTGCAAAAGCAGACCTCTCCCAGAAGTAAGGTGGGACTAACCCACCTCAAGGCCCCACCCCCTGTGACTGCCTTCTTCCTGCAAGACTTTACCTCTTAAAGGTGCCATGACCTCCAAAAAACTAAAGACACAAACACATGAGCCTGTCCTCACAGGCCATCCCTGATCCCCACAGGCTCATTGCCATCTCATTATGCAAACCATACTCAGTCCAACTTTAAAAGTCCCAACACAGACTACATCAGTAGTCCCAAAACAGTCCAAAAGTCCAAAAATTGAAAACCTTCTATAAAAATCAAAAGACAAATTACATACTTCCAACATACAATGCACAGATTAAACACTCCCATTCCAAAAGGGAGGAATGGAGGCATATCCAGGGAAAATCAGTCAATAAAAATTCCAAAAACCAGCAGGACAAACTCCAAATCCTACAGTTCTGTGTCCAATAGATGAACTTCTTGTGCAAATCATCTCAGTCCCAAAGAGCTTTGATTCCATCCCTCTAACAAAGCTGTATTTTAATCATTCTCTTGGACTGGCTTTTCCCAGAGTATATAACTGTCTTTGGCAGATGTCCCACATTAGCTCTGGCATCTCTAACATCTTCATTTCTTAATGGCAAGCCAGGCTTTAACACCACAGCACAAACTGCCCTTTTTGGGCCTCTAAACTGCAGGCTTCCTAGCACATGCTACCTGGCTTCCTCCATCCTTTGAAACCTTGAAGGAGGGAATTACGTTCTCTCTCTTGCCTTTTTGATGCCTCTGAAGCCAGCACCAGGTGGATGATGTTGCCAAATTCTGCTACAGCTTTGAGTTGGAGATTGGCCCCTTTGACTTACAGTAGGTTCAACTTCTTGGTACTGACTATAGGAAAAAATCTCTCTCCCTTGGGTGGTTGTTTCATGGAATCAGAAAGATCTCCCTTTGCAATTCCACACTTTAGCTCTTCTATTCCAAAAGAATTTGCATTCTTATGGGTAGGAGCCTTTCCTGAGGATCTTGCTCTCAGGATAGGGCCTATCCCATTATCCAAATGAAGACCAGGCTTTGGTTCACTAATGGACCTAATCTATTTAACAATAGTCACCATTTTGCTCTATATCTCCTCTGTAGACTTGCCCTTCCATTTTTTTTTCAAATTTCATAGTTTTTACTTCTGTCTCATTCCTTGATCTTTTTTTGTAACTATGAACAAAAGCACTAAAAAAAGTAGCCATGCCACACTGTCAAGACTGTCTTGCTTTGAAAGCTCTACCATCAAACATTCAAATTTAACTTCAGGCAAGCTCTCAGGTCAAGGTCAAAACTTAACTAAACGCTGTCAAAACTTGACTCCATTTGCCACTCATCAAGTTTCCAACACAATCTCTGTTCCCCTCTGGACCATCCTATAATTGAAATAAAGAGTAGGCTTTGATTTACTAATGGAGCTAATCTGTTTAGCAATAGCTGCCATTTTGCTCTCTACCTCTTTCTAGTTCAGCTCTTCAAATTTGCTACTGTATATTTTCTTGGCAGACCTCATAGTTTTTGCTTCTTTCTGCCGGATTCCTTGCTCTTTTTTTGTAACTCTGAACAAGAGCACTAAAAAGTAGCCAAGTCACACTGTCAAGATTGTCTTGTCTTGAAAATTCTTCTACTAAACACTCAAATTTAACTTCAAGCTCTCAGGATGAGGGCAAAACTTCATTAAATTATCTGCCAACATATGGCTCTATTTACCACTCGTCCCATTCCAAACACGGTCTTTGTTTTCTTCCGGACCATCACAATCTAGGCCTCCACTTCCTATGTCTTTCACAGCATTGCTCTCTTCCAAACTCTCACAAGAATGGCCTTTTTGGCCCTTTTGATCTGATCTCTAGGACACAAAGGCTTTCCCAGCATGAAGTCCCATAATTCTCCATATTTCTCCCAACAAACAGTTCCAAAAGTACACTAGCCACATCACAACAATTGTCATACTGATGTGTACTAACTTCTTTCAGCTTCACAAATGACTTCACTAATTTCTCTCAACTTCAAAGTAATTCACATTGTGGTACTGGATTATCTTAATCTCACAGCAATATCCCACTTCTGGCACCAATTTCTATATCAGTTTCTCTTATCTGTTGCTGTGATAGAACATCCTCAGTCAAGCAACTTAAGGGAGATTAATTCAGCTTATGATTCCAGAGGGGAGATACAGTCTTTCATGGCAGAAATGGCATGGCTGGTAGGCAGAAGCTGGAAGAGGCCTAGGTCACTTCTATCCAGGAGGCTCAGAGCTGCAAGACTGCCAGTTACACAAGCAGACCTCTTCCAGAAGTAAGATGTGACTAATCACCTCATGCCTTACCACATGTAAGTGTCTTCCTCCCACAAGGCTTCACATCCTAAAGATGCCATGACCTTCCTAAGCACATGAGTTTGTGGAAGATATTTCAAACCATGACACTGGAGATTGAACTCAGGTAGCAAGTCTGTGTGCAAATGCTCTACCCACTGAACTAGCTCACCAGCCCAAAGTATTTTCTTCCTAAGGTTGCTTTTCCTGACATCAGAGTAGTAATATGAAGTGACACTGGTAGAAATCATACCATCTGCACTGGGGCTTCATTTCTCAAATGTTGCTACAACTAGAAATTCTCCACCCTCAATTGGGAAGTTTTAGAAACAAGAAGCAATAAAAATGAGGGATCTTTATACACTTTATGAACATCATTGGAGCCAGAATTAAGAGTCATCAATGCGTGATGAAGACATGGCATTAAAGCCTTAAATCACAGAATTAAAAGCTCAGCAGTAGCTTAGAAAAGATTTGACCCAATATCCTTAGCAGAATTCTGGTTCTTGGAGGCCAAAGAACTCTCTTAAGATCATTCAGTAAACCTGCAACAAGATCAGGTCTCAGATCTTCTGAAACTACCACTATTCTGATGTATATACAATACACACACCAGGGCATGGGTGTACCCGCTTTCTCTCTGCTTCTTAAAAGCATGAATTTAAAAGTTAATATAAAATTAACATTCATTCCAAAAATCATGCAATTAAAATGTCTCTATAATTCACTGGGAAGTTTTGTAGTACTTCTGAGCATATACTTGAAAGAACTGATAACAGAGATTCCTACAGATATGAATATTTAACTCTTGGACAGTGGTATTTTTCACAACAGCCAAATGACAAAAAGAATACAAATATCCATCCAACTCACCAACAGATGAATGGATAAACAAGATCTTTCCCTTTATCTCTCTCTCTCTCTCTCTCTCACACACACAGTGGAATTTTAATGTTACTCCCTTTCTTTTTAAAATTTATTGTAATATATATGTGGGCGGTTTGCGCTTCTGGTCCTGGTAGGGCGGAGCCTGTGAATTCCGGGGCAGAGTAAACAAGGAGGAGTTGAAAGTGGTCCATGGTGGTTCCCGAATTCGTCCGTGGTTCTACACACACACACACACACACACACGTACACATACACGCACAATTGAATAAATATTTAAGAAAAGGTACTGAAGAAAGTGACAAGAACCTGGAGACCCAGAAGAAACTAGAGAGAGGAACAACAGTACAGGCATTGTGGGACTCACAAGAAAAAGACAGAATGAGAGAAGTAGACAGAAGGTTACAAAATAATAGTTGAAAAATTCCCCTCCTCGATGAAATTTTTGGAATATAAACATGTAGGAAGTTTAGTGAACTCCAAGTCACCTGAACTCAAAGACTTCCACACTAGGCATGTTATCACCAAAGTCTTGAGTGTTGGGGCTGTAGTCCTCCTGGTAGAGTGCTTGCCTAGAATTCACCAAGCCCTGTTTAGAATCCTCAGCACCTCAGGAACCAGGCATGGTAGTGTAAAACCAGACACATGCTTGTAATCCCAGTATTTAGGAGGCTCAGGCAGAGGACCAAAAGTTAAAGATCATCTTCAGCTACTTAGTGAGTTCAAGACAAAAGCCTTAAAACCAAAAACTAGAATCAATAGCAATTCTGAAGGCAGAAAGGAAAAAATGATTCAATCACCGAAAAGAGATTCTAGAATTATCAATGAATTTCACATGTGCCAAAAGTCTGGGCAAATATATTCAAAATGCTAAAAGAAAAATAAATCACAAGACAAGAACCATATACAGCAAATACTACTTTAAAAAGTAAAAGAGAATTGAAGATATTCTCGGATCAACAAAATAATGAGCATGCGGCCAATGAGATGCTTTAGTGGGTAAAGATGCCTGCATACAAACCTAGCAAGTAGAGTTTGATTCCTAGAACCCACATGGTGGTAGGAGAGAACCAACTTCCAAAAGTTGTCATCTGACCTCCAAGTGTGCATTATGGCACATACACTAGCTCTCACGCTCTCTCAATCATTTCTGCTGTAGAGGAAACATTCAAGCACAAGAATCTAGAAGACCAGCAGCCTTGGAAAGAGATGAAGAGTTCACTAAATGGAAGCAAGTAGGCAACTCTGGAAGGTGGTTTAAGTCTAATTGCAGTGTGACACCGCGTTGTATTTTTTGTATAACTTAGGAGACCATTTCATTTTAGTGAGTTATTAGTCTATGTTTTTGGACATACAAATAATAAAGATTTTATTACATCACAAATGGAAAGGTAGAAATAAAACTGCTAAGGAGCAGAATTGTTTTTTGTATGCGTGTGTATGTATGTGCATGTAAGCACATGCATGTGTGCATACAAATGTGTGAACAAGAGGGCACTGAGTGTGTGTGTTTATAGATGCCCAAGGGTGACATTGGGAATTATCCTGGATTGTTTTACCTCTTTGTTGCTTTACTCTGGGCCTTTGCCATTTCTATCTGCCATTTTTTTTTTTTAAATGTGGGGTCTAGGGATCTGAACTCCTGTTCTTTTGCTTGTGAGGCAAAAGACTAATTACTGAATCATCTCCCCAGCTTCCAATAGCAGAGTTTCTAAACAGTGGAAGATAAGCTGCTATAAATGCAAATCATAGTATTGTAACTACAGGATGGGGTATGTAATCCTCACCCATCAGGAAGAAAACAGCAACAATACATACACAGAAAGAAACAAGAAAGAGGCTCAAATGCTGCACTTCAAAAAATCAACTAAAGGTGAAAGAAGATCGTAATGCCAGAAATGAGGAGACACAAACTACGAGGCACATAGAAAACAAATAAAAAGTAACAGAAATGTGATTCGTGGCTCATCTGTAATTCTTGGATGAGCAGCGGTGCTGTGTTTTGCATTTCTTTACTTGAAAATTTCTTCCCAAATATATTTGTGTCCATTTTTCTTTCTCTACTCTATTTTCAGGCTAGGCATGTCCATGACGATTAACAGGCTTCACAATGGCCTGTGATATCAGCAAGCAGAGAGTTGAGTATTGAGCACTTGTTCAGTAAATGTTTAAAAAAAAAAGTAACAGAAACCCTTCCTTTTCAGTAATTAACCTTTCACTGCACCCACCTTCCTTTTTTGAATTAAAAAGCACAACTGCTTCTCAGCTACTGTCAGCAAACAGCAGGAAAAACTTTCATAGGCTATGTTAGAGTATTCTCTTCTCCCGTCAGAGCAAGGTAGAATGGATTCCCACGTAGAGAGAATCCAATGGGACGTGTTGAAATGCTCATTTGATTCAGGTGAGACAGGACCAAGCCTTCAGCTAGATGAGAATCTGCCCAACCTGTCCCAACCTGGAGTCAGCTACGCTCATATTTAGTAGTCTGCAATCAGCTTAGTTGTCAGGACATAGATCTGCAAGGAGACCTTGCATACATGGGGACATCAGTGTGTGTGAACATGAGGGCATTGCAGGAATCCCTGTACATCTGAGCTCTGTGTGAAAGTCCTCGGCGGCGTGTTGCTGGCTTCTTCTTGGCTTATGGAAAAGGTAGAGCATCAGCAAAAATGTGCAAAGGAACAGCCCCTAGGAGACTGACAGAAGGTACACTGCAAGGTCAGCAACAGGAGTTCGCACATCAGCATCAATACTGATATCCACAGGGAATCAACAGGACACTGATCACACAGCCTTCCAATTTGTAAGATGGTCTGGATGACCACCACCATTTTCTCTCAAGGAAGCCCAGCGGACTTCATCTCTCGCAACTCAGTTAAACGGAAGCAGGATTTTCCTGGAGACCATCTATTTGTCAGGGTTGTACCTGTGCACAGGACACACCATTCGACTTCTTAGGGCTCCATGTTTTAACAGCACTCTGTGCCTCAATGAGGGTTTTCTAAATCACCTGGTGAGGGTAAGAAAATCCCATTGAGGACCTTAACCAGACCATGCTCATTAGTCCTAAATGTCTGCAGTCAAGTTCAAGGCTATGGGTCACAAACTCTGGGTCAGGTGTCTCTTCTGCTATTTATATACTCTGCATTGCTTGTTTTACTAATTGCACATTGTTCTGACTAAACTTTTTTAAAGTATTTTATTTATTTATTTATTTAAGTGTGTGTGTGTGTGTGTGTGTGTGTGTGTGTGTGTATCAGAGGGCACTGTGTGTCCCTGTGAAGGCTCAAGGGTGACTTTGGGAATCATCCTGGATTGCTTCTACCTCCTTCTCACTTTGTTTTGGGATTTCCTAGGCACCGTCCATTAAACTAAGTCACAAAGCAATAGAAATCTGAATAAACATAATATAAAGTTGGATCAGTAATCAGAAATCTTCCAGCAAAGACAAGTTCTGGACCAAATGGCTTCACAGGGTGATTCTACCCAATATTTACAGAACAATTATCACTAACTCTTTTCAAATTTTGCCCAAAACATTGTAGAAATAAGTGAGCATCATTCACACGAACAACCCTGATACCAAAGACAGACTTGGGACACTTTAATAAGGGAACTTCAGAACAACAATCTCTTCTGAACATTGATGCATAAATCCCAACAACATCAAAACAAAACAAAAACTAAATGCTATGCTCAAGTGAGACTTATCCCTATAATTCATGCAAGTTCTAACTACGGCTATTGATCAGATAGATACCCATACACAGTAGGAAAAAAAAAAAACAGTCCACACGATCATCTCAGTTGATGCAGAAAAAGAATTCAGCATAAATTGACACCTTATGATCTAAAAGATGACTTAGGTTGCCACCAAGACCAAAATGACTGGAGTCACTCTGTCTTCCTCAGGAATTAATGGATTATCATGGTTTGAAAGTGAATTGTCCCCCACAGACTCACATGTTTGCATCTGTGATGGTTAGTCCTGGGTGTCAACTTGACACATCTGGCATTAACTAAGACCAGATGAAGAGATTATCTAAATCAACACATTTACAATACAAAGACCAGTCCTAGATCTGATCAGAACTTCCCCAGATCTCATTGTAACCTTCCAGTAGTGGACCAGATAAAAGGAACCACAGAACAGAAGAGGAAGAGAAACTCTCCAGGAATCCAGCCTTTGGCCACATGGATGGGGGTGATTTAGCCTGCCAGCTTCAGCCAGCCAGCCATGCCATCTCCACCATGAAAGACTGTTTCTCTCCTCTGGAACCCTAAGGTGACTAAATCTCCCTTACTCTGGGTATTCTCTTACAGCAACAGTTAAGAGTAACTGTTGCAGCATCCTTAGCTGTTAATATTTGAGAATATCATGGCACCTTTGGGAGGTGGAGTCATGCATGAGGAAGGCATGTCACAAGGAGCAGGTCTTGAGATTGGTTAGCCCCACCCTGATTCTGCTAACAGTCTGCTCATGCAGTCTGGTGTTGCTCTTTTTGCCTCCATGATGATCATAGTTGAGTCACCCTCAGCTTCTGCCAATGAGCCATGCCTTTCCTGCCATAAAGACCTATGCCTCTCCTCTGGAATGGTAAGCCAATTAAATCTCCCTTTTCTCTCCTTTAAGTTGCTGGAGTTTGAGTATTGTCTCACAGCAGCAGGAAAGAGTAATTGTGACACTGGATTAAGGAGCTGGTCATGTCCTTCATGGTCACCTTCTCTGTAATGCTTCTCACAATCAGCCCTATGCCAAGCCCTATGTTGATAATGCCTCCATGATCAACGGGACCACACCCTACAACTGTGCCCATCAGAGATCATGGGAACATGTCCAATTTGCCCACCTGTCCCCAAGGACCCTCAGGATCCCAGCCTGGAGTGGTTGAAGGAACAACTACTAATAAAGGAGGTCCCTTTCCTGTGGCTCTTGATAAAAAAGATGAAAATCAAACCAAACCAAGAAAACCTAACTCAACAAACTCAACAAACTAGACGTAGAAAGTGCCTCAATGTAACAGTAACTACTTATGAAAACCCATAGTAAGCATCTTACTCAATGATGAAAAATGAAGTGTTTCTTCAAAGATCAAGAACAGATAAATATATCCACTTCTGTTATCTCTAATTGACATAATAGCACAATTCTCTGAAGATGATATAGAAATAACCAGGAAGCACATGAAAAGATATTTAACATCATTAATGACTAGGGAAATGCAAAACAAAACTATAAAGAACTACTTCACAACCTATTCACTTCACACACCATGAAGACAATTTTAAAAAACAAAACAAAATGATGTCAATCCTGCTAGCACAGTCCTATAATCCCAGCTATTTAGTAGGCTGAGGCAGAATCACAGGTTCAAGACCTGCTTGGTCTATAGAGTGATTTCAAATAAGCCAGGGACACTCAGTGAGACCTTGTCTCAAAAAGTGTAACAGGGGACTGGAGAGGTGGCTTGGAGGTGAGGAATGCTTGGCAATGATGAAGACCATAGTTGGGATCCCAACATTCAAGTAACAAGCCAGGCATCCCTTGGAACATCTGGGGTGCCAGCTCTACGGGTTCAGAGATGCAAGAGTGCTGGGATTTGCAGTGATACAGCTCACCTGCATGGTTGCTGATAAATTACCATCAAACAGCTTAAGGGAAGAAGGGGTTTATTTTCTCTTATGATTGCCCAGTTACAGTTCTCAGTCTAGCTTGACAGCAGAGCTCACACCACCACCAGGGCTGAGGGAACTGGCCACACCATCTCTACATAAAGGCTGAGAGAGGGATGATCCTTACTTGCCAGGCCAGCCTGAGTGGCCAAGTGTACACAAGGATGCCAACTTTCTCAACTAACCAGCTCTCTATATTTTATTCCAGGGCCTAGTCCCACCTACCATGGGCTGGGCCTTCCCCATCAACTAGACAATCTCCTGCAGGTTTGCTCTGGGCTTAATTCAACCACTATTCTCTACAAATGTGCCCAGAGCTTAACCTTCACCTGTCAAGTTGACACCTGTGCCTAACTATGACACTTCCCAAACATTAACATCAGCTAAGGATCCAAACACATGAATCTATCGGGGACAACTCACATCCAAACCATGACACAAGATGAAAAGATTCTTGGAGATGGAGGCCATGAAGGTCATGCAACATTATAGATGTAATAGACATTGCTGAGCTATACACTTCAGGTGGTTAAGATGGTTGATCTGATGACTATTTTAGCAGAATAAAGTAATGGGAAGAAACAAAACAAAATCCCAATCAGTACTCCAACTTGAATTCTGATAACAGTATGGTGAACGAACTGAGCCCAGCACAGAAGAACGAAAGCCCAATTTCACTTGGAAGTAGTCAAATGTGTGAAGTATAAGTAGAGCAGGAGTTGCTGGGGGTGACGGAGCAGAAAAAAAATCAGCGGGTAATTTGTCAAGTGTGAACAGTGAACATTCCAGAAATGAATGACGGTTAAGGTGTTGCTGCTAGCTGAAAAATACCCTAAGCTGAAACCTAAGCTGGCTCTGAACTCATGGCAGTTCTCCTGTCTTGGCCTCCCCAAATGTTGGGATTACAGGTCTGAACTACCAGGCTGAGTTTCTAAGTGGCTATAATTAATGTCGTTGAACACTACACTTAAATATCACTAACACGGTGACTTTCGATATGCATATTTGACCACCATTAAAGAAGAGATTTGTAGATCATTGGGAGCTGGTGCCAAGGAAGAGAGACATGATGTTAGTAGGAGGTGCTCAGCCCTAAAGATGTAAGCACATCGCTGAACCCTAAGTTGTGCTTCTCTCTCTCTCAGAAGCTGGGAGGAATTGAAGTGGACCTAGGAAGACTTCCCTCCACCAGCTTGGTAGCGCACTGCCAGGAGTCACTGTTATCTTGATCTCTGTATCTGAACAAATCTCCTCATGGCTGTTGTCAGGCTTTGATGAATGTCGCTTGCAGCCAGCTGCCCTGCACGGCTGTGTAAACTGCTCTTGCCCTCGACCCCCGGAATGACCGGCACGCTTGTGACTCCTGGCTGAGGTAATGATACGACTCGGTAATAACAGCAACTGTCAGATCTTTCCTCTTTCATCTACCTCTGTCCTCTGTGAGTGGCTCTCCCCCACTCCTTCCTCCCAGGTATCAAATCCCACCACCATAAAGGGGAAAGGACTTATCTGAAGCATTGTGTACTCCCGGGAAGAAATCCAATTATTTATGGTCACGGGAGCCATTTTCTTTCAAGTGTGTTTGCGAGTGACCTAAATGTACACTTTTCCTTCTACTATTAGCAGAGTTCTTCCTTTATCCTGCACACACCATCTTAGCACTCCTTTGTCCCTCCTTCAAGATGAAGACCAAATATTTGTGAAAATGAGATTGTGCCCAGTTTCAATGCAGGATGGCGTAGACTATTAGAGTTCTATTCTTTAGGGTTTTCTTTTCCTTCTCCTCCTCCTCCTTCTCCTTAATGGTTCCTAGAGCTAATGCTGCTATAATTTTAAGATGACGGCTAACAGAGCCATAATTCCAAAGGATTTCTGCCTAAATGTTGTGCTTTGTCGAGAGCAGGGAAGTGACCAAAAGGAACTCAGCCACGGCAGTCACCGAATGTCCATGTTCACAGCGGGTGAGAAAAAATAGGTGATTCCTAGGGGCGCCAAGATGACCTCTGGGCCCCTATTGTGAGCCCATGTCATTGACAGCTCACAGCAGAGTCACACATGAGTGACTCAAGATCATAGTTTTTCCAAAAATTTTCAGGTGTATATGTGTGCATTGTATGTATGTGTGGTGTGGTGTGTATATGTGTGTGCATGTGTATTTGGTGTGTGTAGAGTGTGTGTATGTGTGTGTGTAGAATGTGTGTGTGTGTGTGTGTATAGTGTGTATATGTGTATATATGCATATATATGTGCTCATGTGTGTGAAGACCACAGAAGGATATCAGGTGTCTTCCTCTATCCTTTTCTGGTTTATTTTCTTGAGACAGAAATTGCCATTCTGGGGCTGGAGAGGTGGCTTAGGGGTTAAGCCTCTCTGCCTTGCAGGCGGAGGGTCCTGAGTTCGGATCCTAGACCCCACGTATAGACGCCAGGCGGAAGCGGGGGCGGCCTGCGCTTCTGGTCCTGGTAGGGTGGAGCCTGTGAATCCCGGGGCAGAGTAAACAAGGAGATGGAGGCGGTCCATGGTGGTTCCCAAATTCGTCCGTGGTTCTACACACACACAGATACACACGCGCGTGCACTCACATACATACGCACACATGCACAATTGAATAAATAATAATAAAATTTTTTTTAAAAAAATGAAAAGAAAAAAAGAAATTGCCATTCTGCTAAGATGACCAGCCTCTGAATTCCCAGGATCCACCTGTCTGTGCCCCTCCATTGCTGGGGTTATAAGCACCCACAGTTTTTTATGTGGGTGCTGGGGATTTGAACTCAGGTCCTCACATTTGTACAACAGGCGCTCTTACCCACTAAATTGTCTTTTCTTAGTGAGTCCCCACTGTGAAATCTCATTGGCACAAGGGTTCTTGGTATCTCTATTTCTGTGCTTCATAGCAAGAATAATATTGCTACCTCTTTCCTAGAACCAATTCTAGTCCTTTGAGGACAATATTGTCCCTGTCGAAAGCATACACTCTTACCTTTGGAGAGCCACTTGAACAGATGTCTGGCTGAATGGAAGACACATACTCAGATGTACTCAGGTCTGTGGGCAAACTCTGCTCTTCCCTAGCAGGACCAACTGACTAAATTTAGAAAGCGTCCATACTCTCGCAAGGCTCTATATGGTCACATACAGAAGGAGAAGCACTTCTGTCTTCAAGATTGTAGTGAGCGCTGGGACACCATGTGGATTGCAGCGACAAGTCTCTGTCACATCTGCTTTTGGCAAATCCTGGGTTTTTAATTTCTTCCTCTTTCTTTTAGCTTACGTCAGAAGTATAGCATTTCAGAGCTAGGGATGTAGTAGGTAGTGTGTCTGGCATGCATGGATTCATGGGCTTGATGGCAGTACTGCATACATCCAGACATGATGGTACGTGCCTATGATCCAGTCCTTGGGAGATAGAGGCAGAAGGATCAGAAATTCAAGGTCACCCTTACCTACAGAGTGATTTTGGATATATACGTTATTCTTTTTTCATCTTCATGTGTATGTATATGCATTTTTTTTTAATTTTTAAAAAATTTTTTTATTATTATTTATTCAACTGTGCACATGTGCGTGTATATGTGCGCGCGCGTGTGGCTCTGTGTGTGTGCGTGTGTCTGTGTACGTGTAGAACCACGGACGAATTCGCGAACCACCATGGACGCCTCCACCTCCTTCTGCCCCGGGATTCACAGGCTCCGTCCTACCAGGGCCAGAAGCGCAGGCCGCCCCCGCTTCCGCCTGGCGTCTATACGTGGGATCTGGGATCCGAACTCAGGACCTTCCGCCTGCAAGGTGGAGGCTTAACCCCTGAGCCACCTCTCTAGCCCTGTATGTATATGCATTAACACATGTTTATGTGGGGGTGATTGCATACGTGCACATGCCCGAGGAGACCCAAGAATTGATATTAGGAATCATCCTTGATCACTCTTCCTCCTTATTCTTTTTTTTTTAAATTGTGTGTATGTGTGTGTGTGTGTGTGAGAGAGAGAGAGAGAGAGGACACTGTGTCCCCCTGTGGAGGACCAAGGGTGACTTCAGGAATCATCCTGGATTGCTTCTACCTCCTCCTTGCTCTGATTTCCTAGGCTTTGCCCACCAAGACTAGAAGTACAGGCCACCACCATTTCTGCCTGGTGTTTTTACGTGGGACCTGGGATCCAAACTCAAGACCTCCTGCTTGCAAGACAGGTCTTAACCCCTGAGCCATCTCTCCAGCCCCCACCTTATTCTTTTGAGGCTGGTTTCTAATCAAATTAAAACTCCTAAGAAGGCTAATCTGGCTAGTCAGCTTAGTCCGGGGATTCCCAGTCTCTGCTTTCCAAGGCAGGTCACCACAACACCTTGCTCAGCCGGGCTTGAACCTTGGACCCATCTCCTCCCCAGCACTGCTTCGGTGTTTTTAATTCATTCCATTCTCTAAGACACATTGAATTGAAATCTAATTTACAAATGAATGTAATGGTATGTAGTAGTAGTAAGTATCAAGAGACAGCAAACCTAATCACACCTCAGGGCAAAGTAAAAAGTTACACATGCACACTCGAACTTTACAGCTTGCTGTGATTTCTTTGCATTTGGGGAGAATCTGAGCCTATTAATCATTCTCATCTCCCTACTTTCCCTCTAACCAAGTTTCATTATTCTTATTTACAGTTCCGTGAACTGTAAATATCAGTGAAATAAAAACTTGAAAGACCGTATTTCACCTCCCAGTTGAAAGATAGTTGACTTTGTCTGACCCATCTACCTACTTGTTACTGAATATCCCAAAGTCAGGATGAGTTTTTGAATTGAGTTTATTGAAGGTGCCAAGTTAGGTGCTTTATATAGGTTCTGGGATGGGAAGAGAGGGCTTTGATAGCAGCTTTAGTGCCATAGGAAAAAATAAGTCTGGAAGTACTGCTAGATGGTGTTTCCAGAGACAATTGTCTCCCAGGAAATACAAAATATATTTCCATACATCCTTAACACTAAGAACATCACAGTTGTTTTTAATAGGTAGATAGGCAGGATTCAGTGATGTTAAATATCAAAAGCTAATTTGAACTTCTGGAATCAAAGCCCACAAGCGTAGGTGATAGAAGATACATTTTCCTGAATTGGGTTTTCACAAGCCTTCAGGGCGTCATCAGTCACCCCTGGGAATAGTGAGTGTCGAGTCAGTCTTCATGGCGTCATCAGTCACCCCTGGGAATAGTGAGTGTCGAGTCAGTCTTCATGGAGTAAGTGTCCGTCCCCCCCCCCCCCCCCAGAAAGAATCGGATGTCCCCTTGCATATGACAGGGGTATGATACCTGTTATCTGGTTTGTGGTTTTTGTTCTTTCTCTGGACAAAGATAAACGGTCTACCAGTGAGTGGGTGTTTGTAGGCAATGATGGCTACAGGAGCATTAACAAACCAGTAACTCTTGGCAGCTCACCATCATGAAGGTTCATTTCCAGTTCACACAAAGGCCAATGTGGGCCCGGAGAGATTCCCAGAGAGAAGTCCTCCAGGTCATTGAACAAAGCTCCTTATCACCAGTGATGTCACCCATTCCGTCTGCAGCTTCAGTTCAGAAAAGACGCTCATCCACCTCCTTTCTACGGACACCAGTCATTGAGTGTGCAGGGGACCCGGACTTTCTAATGGTATCTTCCTTCTCACTGTGTTTCCTATTAATTAAGGAAAGGCACCAACCAGAATCCTTCATTAAAGGTATAAGGAACTTACTCCTTTTTCTCAAATGTCTAAGCATAAACACAATTGCACCCTTCCGGCTTTGGAGAAGAAGGTTCTGCCTGGTATCTACAACAGTAGGAGTTACAAGCTTAGCAGAGACTTGGCCTTGGCAAATGGCGCAAGTTAGCTACCACTTGAGGGATACATTTTAAGAAGTCGATCTACTCACTGCTAGGAATTGCAACATCTGAGATTACCTATGGTTACTTCCTTCTTCAAAGTATTTTGGGATCAAATGGGACTGATTCCTTCCACCCCTAGAAACTGAGTTGCTTCTGGTAAAAGCCAATATCCAAACCCAGGTTTATCTGGGACACCTGAGACCACGGATAGTGACAAATGAGACTGTCCCCACACGCACAGATGGCTGGTGAGCCCATGGCACCAGAACTCAGCTCAGAGATGCCATCAGGCACGATGGAGCCAAGTTATTTTCTTTTATGAACTTTTAATGCTTTTGGCATACTTGAACAGTGCAATAAAAATGAAAAAGTATTCATCAATATTAGTAATCCTACTGTTGCAGAGTAATATCATCCATTATGGATGGCTCCCACAGGGCGGTGGGTTTCAAGGGAATGGATAATTGAATACAAAGACCAATTCTTACTTTCACTCCAGCTCCTGTCATTAGGTCCCCAGCATGCCCCACCCCCACCCGTGCCCACTCGCAGCATTCTGCTGGCAAGCCGGAGCTAGCTCTTGACGGGACTCCATGGGCTTCCTCCAACTCCCGGGCACACCTGTTTTAAGAAGTGACTTAGTCTAAAATAACTGCTCAGGGCTCCAAGCCCCTTTCATACCATCTCATTTTCAATGTGAAATGTACGTTTCCTCTTTGGAACCATGCAGTTGCTTGACATTTTGG
Organism: Typhlomys cinereus; assembly: GCA_023101885.1. Taxonomy (NCBI): domain Eukaryota; kingdom Metazoa; phylum Chordata; class Mammalia; order Rodentia; family Platacanthomyidae; genus Typhlomys; species Typhlomys cinereus. The sequence goes on from JALPQD010000401.1 coordinate 787,346, forward strand.
TTGTCGGGACACAGTCCTCTCCCTCTAGTCTCAGTTCCAGGGCAGAGACAGACCACGACAATTAGCTGGGAGGGAACTCTGTCCTCTCCCAACTCAGGTTCATCCCTCGCCAGCCAGCCAGCCAATCAAAGCCACGTGCAGTGCCACTCCTCTCCTGAAGGTGGCAGTCCGAGAGGCGCGTGCCAACAAGGAGAGAGACCTAGGTTCCAATCTGAGAATCCAACATAGGAGGAAGTGCTCTGCATGAGGGAAACAGGCTTGGAAGAGCAATGGACAGGGCTGGAAGCAACCAGAAGAAGTAGGCCGAGGAAACAGGAAGGGGTAGAAAGAAAGATCAAAGCTGTGTCTCCACATGACAGCACTGAGTGGGCACGGCCTGTCGTCCTGTGCCCAGCAACACAGAGCATGTCCAGGACTTGGTAAACTCACCTCCTCTTTATTCCTCCTAGGTGCCATGCCTTCGGTCCTTTGACTCTCTTCTCCCTACCTCTCTTCTCCTGCATCCTCCGGTGCTGCCCACTGGTGCCTGGGACTAAGGCCAGAGAGCAATACATGTGAGAAGGAAATGAACACACGAAACACGCTATGATAGCGCTCACCTGGCATCTGGGCACTGGAGCAGGGACAAGGGTTCAAGGTCAGCCTGGTCTCTAGCGAAAGTTCGTGGTCAGCCAGGACTACACACAGAGACCGGGTCTCAATAAGACAAGACAATGATGATGATTAATGAGTGGCAAGCGTTTCCTCATGCAAGCAGTGTGCATTGTGGCCGTTATTCCTCAGCAAGTTGGCGCGAGACTGGAGCCACTGTGAAGGGTTTGCAGAAGAGTAAATTTAGCCTTCCTAGCTTCCCCCCCAAAGATTTGATCAGCACACGCCCACCATTCTATTTCCTTCATGCCTCCACTGACCAGTCTTCTCTATGTTCTCATGTGGACCTTTCTTTTTTAAATTGATTTATTCAATGTGCCAATAAAATCACAACCAAATGGCTTAAGGGGAAACAGGAGTTTTATTCTGGCTATGGTTGTTTTAGTCTAGCTTGGCAGAAGAGCTCATACCAATACCAGGGGCGAGGGAACTGGCCACACCATTTCCACAAGATTGCTGGAGGGGGAGGCAAACCTCACTGATCAGACAGCCTACCTGTCCCAGTATGCTGAAGAATGCCTATTACTGAAGCAGCTCTCTCCATCTTACTCACCTGCCCAGAGAAAAGTCTCATCCACCATGGGCTGGTTCTTCTTTTAATTAGACAATCTCCTGCAGGCTTGCACAGGGCTTAAACCGACTACTAATTCTTTACAAATGTGACCGAAGCTCAAGGCTTCAACTGTCAGGCTGACACCTATAGCTAGCTGCCACACCCACTAACCATTACGCATTCTTAAGTTGTATAGCTGCATTACTATTTATCACTGTGATTTCATCTGGCAGAAAGAACTTCAAGGAAGATGGATTTATTCCAACTCGTGGTTTCAGAGGATAAAATCTATGTTGTCAGGGAGAGCATAGTAGAGCAGCTCAATTCCCAGCTGCCGCAAACAAAAAGCAGTCAGGTATAGCATGCCCCCCACCCTGCAAGAATTTGTCCTTAGTTACCTTCTTCCAAAGTTCCACAGCTTCCCAAAACAGCCCCACCAGTTGGGGAACAAGCCATTCGAAATAGAAGCCTGTGAGGTAATTTCAGATTCAAACCATAGCACTATCCAAACAGCCTTTTATCCACTGGACTGAATTCTTGGCAAGCTGGAAGGGAGTTGGGAACAGCACTGGGGTCCAGCGTCCAGGACAGGGTGATGTCGGCCATGACAGAGCCACAGCCAGGTTGTAAAAGACTCAGATGCTGATCTACCTGCCCTGTAACTAAACGTTTGATAATATTCATCAAGTAATTAAGTCATGTCTTGCAGACCACAGTTCATTATGACAGAGCTGAACAGTGGCAGAATCTTCATAGAAATGAAAATAAACATAACGATCATTTCAATTTCCTAGGATATTTAGAGCACTGGATTATTCATGCAGAGCAACAATTCTGTGGGTAATTTTGGGACCTTGGAAATCTTACAGTTTAACTTTATCATTTGGTTCCTTTGTATTCACTCTACCAGAAGTCAAGAGAGGCGGGAGGACTGACAGAATTCTTATCAACTGTCCACACACAATGAACCCTAATTAGTCAATCCAGGCTAAGCAGATACATTTGAGAGATTCCTGCTGATTCTCCCAAAGACCTGTTTGCACTGTGGGTGGTTTGGAAGATGCAAGCCCTCCCTGCTGACATCTCTGTGTTCTCTGGCCTTTGTCCTCATCACTGTGGTTCATGGGACCACCCTGGCTATGGTGTGTTGAATTTGAATCCCACACACATTTTCTTTAGCTCACTCAGCAATTCTGAAAGTTCCATTAGATAGTGATATTCAGGAATTAAGAGATCTAATATTTTAAAAAAAAAACTAGATTTCCATTTTCTCTTTTAAAATCAAAAGCTGTGTTACACACCCTTGTACTTCAGCACTTGAAGAGGTAAGGTAGAGGTCAACCTGAGTGTTTGGAAGATGCATAACTTTCATTGCCTTGCATGTGTGGCAATTGAGAAAGTGCCCTGACTTCTTAGTTGTAAGGACACAATGCTCGTCATGGCTTGGATACATTGAGCATAAATAAAAGCAACTGACTCTTTCATGACATTGCTAATAACAATGGTAGTGATGGCGGATTGTGTAATAACAGGCTGCACTGTAAGCCACAGACCCTCTCAAATGCTTACCATACTTTATCTTCATATCCAGCATATGATTTAGGGTTAAGCTGCATACTTACTAGGCAAGTTTTCTCCTTTTGCTTCTCTTCTCAAAGGGAAAAAAAAAAAAAAACTCAGCCAAGAGACCAAAACGGGAGAAGCAGAGTTTATTTAACAAAGCAAAGAAAAGCAAAATGCAGAATTTGCTCCAGAGAGATTGGAGCCAGATGTTCTGACATGGTGGTAGCCCAGCAGGTTCTGTGTGGTGAAGTTTTAAGGAGTTTTAGGAATATCTTTGCAGTGTGCTGCATACACAGAATGAGGTAACCTTTTTCTACCTCCCAGATCAAGATGGACTTGATTACCCTTTTTTCTTTTCTTTTTTTTTTTTTTTTAACATGGGAGCTGGGATCCGAACTCAGAACCTTCTGCTTGTGAGACAGAGTCACAACCCCTGAGCCATCTCTCCAGCCCTTTGATTACCCTTTTATAGTACTTTTTCCCCCATGACCCGCTTGAAGAGCCCACAAGTGGAGGGAGATGTTAAACTGCAAAGCAAATGATGCTGTAATCGTCATGGTTTGAATATAAGTCACCCCTCATGGGCTCATGTGTTTGAATCTTTAGTTGATATTGGGACGGTCATGTCACCTTTAGAAGGTGGAGTCATACTGGAGAAGGCATGTCACAGGGGATGGACTTTGAGGCTGGTTAGCCCCACCTTGCAGTTGACAGTTTTCGTAGCTCTCAGCTTCCATGAAGGATGTGACTTAAGCCTCCTTTGGCTTCTGCCAGCCAGCCATGCCTCTTTCGCCATAATGGACTGTATCTTCCCTCTGGAAACTGTAGCTGAATAAATCTCCCTTTGTCCTCTTGATTTGCTTGAGTTCGAGTTGTGTTTCACCACAGCAAAGAAGAGTAACTAGTACAGTAATGGATCCGGGGTCTTTTGAGGATGAGATCCTTTAGTAGTGTGCATGTTAAGCAATTGGGAAGGTTCCCTGGAGCGTGACTTCCACTATAGGAGGAAGAATCCAACTGCAACTTTAAGGATGTTTAGCTCAAGGGGCATTCTGAACCAACTACTGAGACACAGCTGTATTTTCCTTGGTTCCCTCATGTCTAACTTCTTGACTGAGACACAACTATCCATATTCAGCTGCAGTTTACTTGATTACCTCATATCCACTACTTATCTACCTAGTCTTCTCCATTTCTAAGCGTTGTGAAGGCAAGATGAGGTCCAGTAGCTCACCCAAAGTCACCCAGTTTTACACAACAGAGCCAAGATTTGAACCAAGCAAAGCAAAAACTTAAGTACTAGTTAGGAAATGTCTCCCATGTGATTCTGTCAGGAACAAACTATTGTTGGCTTATGGAGGTCTGCTGTAACCAAACTCTGAATCTGCACTTGGCCACATGTCACCTGGGAGCACTTGGATAACTTGATTGATATCTTTAAACTTTAGTGTCATCTATGGAAAAAAAGAGACAATAATTTTTGCCTCCTACATTCTTTAGACTTACAGAATTTAGTGAGCTTGTAAAATGCTTGGCACAGGAAACAGCTGACAGTCAAGTGCTCAATTAAGTTCACTTGGCACTGAACACGTCAGGAGCACCTACTTAAGAGAAAGGTCTGAGACTGATGCAAGGCACCTTCTCTAGTGTCTAAGATTTTGTCACCTCAAGGAAATATTTATAGATATGCATCATTCAGTTCATTGCCTAGGAAAGTGCTCAGTAAGTATAGCTCCATTGGGCAATACCATCATCTAAAGTAACATGAGGGCTGGAGGGATGGCTCAGTTAGTATAGTGCTTGTTTTGTAGCATGAGAACCTCAGTTCAAACCCCAGGAGCCCACAAAAAAATGCCAAATGTGGTGGGGCATGCTTGGGATTTCAGCGCTGGGCAAGTGGAGACAGAAGAAACTCACCTGGAACTCATCAGTCAGGTAGCCAGTGTAGACTAACTGGTGAGTTCCAAGCCCCAGTGAGAGATCCTTTCTCAGAGGAGGAGGAGACCTTCCTGAGAATGACACCTGAGGCTGCCATCAGGCTTCATGTGAACCTCCATACACATGCGTGTCCATCTGCACATACACATGAACACGCACATGCACGTGCACACACACAGAGCCAATCACTCAATCAACCAAACCATGCTTATTCCCTAGTTTCCATCTTCCAGCTAATATTTTCAGCAAGCATGTATTGTATTTCTCATTGAGGCGAATGTTTCTTCTACCAGATTCATAGGAAGGCTTCAAATCCATATGCATAGAAAAAGATCAAAATGAGAAGTTGACCAAACTCTGTTGTTCTAAAAAGCAAAAAGTCAGGGAAAAAAAATTCTGAAAATCAGTTCATGTACAGTCAGTCAGCAAACAAAATAGCATCATGAAAGAAATTTTCCTGGTTAGGATCAGAATGCATTAATACCAATGAAAACAGAATGTAGACCTCTTCTGACATATTTTAAACCATTTAAAGATAAACATTTGTGCACCATAAGCCACAAATGGGTTGAAACTCCAATGAGGACTTTATCAGCCATCTGCTAGTCTCCTAATGAGGCTGGTAACTATCATTGTTTACAGTTGGGCACCGGGGGTCATGGGTATTTGTTTATCATGGAAACTTCAATGCGTCACCACAGAAGCTGAGTCTTTTTTTCACAGGGGCTAATTACCAATATAATAAAACAACATTTTAAAAAGAATCTCTTGGAGTCTACAGAGGAAGCTAAATTGGCACAAGTACAAACCACAGTACCCACTTCGCTTCCATCTAGTGAATCCTGATTACAGAAGCTGTATCATATTTAACTGCTAACAATACCAGGCCACCGATGGGTCCTTTGCTACTTATCACTTAATCACAAGAAGCTTCATGAGCCATCTGGATCTCTAAGATGCTTGCTCCAACAATCTATATATGGAGTATGCAAACCCTTAGCAAGATCCACAAGGCATTTTTCAACCTGTTTTCAAAATAAGATACTACTTGAAACTTCTGGCCTCCTGCTGCCCAAGCCAACTTTCTGGTTGAGGTGGCAGGTGAGAAACCGTTGACTTAGAAACAAAGAAACGATGAGCTGATTCCAATTTTATTCTTTGATTGACAGCTTCAGCAACCTAGAAATGTAGGTCCCATTACATTGATCTTGGTCTATGGATAGTGGCAGATCTCCGCAGTCCACTGGAGGAGAAATATCATGGGCTGTTCCATTAGCCAATGATAGCTTCTCAGCTTATTCATTCTCCGCATCCCAGAGTAGAAAACATGGTCACAATTTGATGGTGTTCCTATGCAATTCTTACTGGTTACATGGTCTAAACTAAAGGAGTCGAAAATTGGAAAAGGCATTCTATTTTGCTATAATTACCTGGAATTGGCAATGTAGCTCAGAGATACAGTGTTTGCCTGACATGCATGAGATCCTGGGTTTGATCCTCAGTACTGCAAAGGAAGAAGAGGGTGGGAATTGCCTTTAATCATGATAATAAAACTGCAGGAAAGCATCCTCTTTCATGAACTGCTTTTCACTTATTCTAAAACCTCAAATGTGAAAGTTGAAAACCAGTCACTAATGTACACATGACTAGGGAATAAGTAGCCCATAAAAATCTGGAAAATAGAAGAGAAATTAAGGTGGACTGATATGGAAAAGAATTGAAATGAATCAGCTGCTGATCTGAATGGAGTTCCTAAAAATGTAGGCATAGAAGAACACATGAGAGATAAATGTGGCATTCAAAATAAGTGCAAAATAAAATTATTCATCAAATAATGCTAAGATAATATGTTCACCTTGAGTGAGCAGCTACATCTTCATATAATATACTTCATATAATTATACTTCATATAATATACTAAAACATGGACCAGAGAGATGACTCAGGAGTTAGGCCTCTGCCTTGCAAGCAGAAGGTCCCAGGTCCCATGTAAAAATGCCAGGAGGAAATGGTGGAGGCCTATACTTCTGATTCCAGAGGATGGAGCCTGGGAAATTCTACAGCAAAGCAAAGAGGAGGTAGAGCAATCCAGGGTGATTCCCAAAGTTACCCCTGGGCTTCCACAGGAGCACATAGTGCCTTCTGAGACACACAGACACACAGACACACGCACAGACTGACATGCACAGACACACACATACAGTAAATAAATAAATAAATCTATTAAAAATATACTGAAATAAAATCCAGAGAACTTAATAATTAAATATAAAAGCAAAACCTTGAAAAATGTAGGCAACTATTTATATATGTTGAATATCCCCTATCTGAACTATATGAAAAGTAGTTCAGATTTGGAGTTTTTTGGGGTTTTGGAACACTGGCATATATAATGAGGTATTTGGAGGATGAGAACAAAGCATCAAGCCAAAGATTAATTCATATTTCATGATCATTCCATTTATTTTTTTGTTGGGGAGCACACACATGACATCGTGCACATACACGATCAGAGGGTAACTTTCAGGAGTCAGTTCTCACCTTCCACCCTGCTGAGACAAGGTCTCTCTTATTTCTCTACTACCTAGCATACTTCAAGCTAGCTAGCCCACCAGCTTCTAGTTAATTCTTATGCTTCCGCTCCTATCTCATCATAGGTGGGCCAGGATTACAGACATGTATCACCATACTCGGTCATTTACATGTGGGTTTAGGGGATCGAACTCAGGTTGTCAGACTTGTACAGCAAGCGCTTTCACCCACTGGGCCATCTCTATGCACCCAGAAAAGAAGTTTTCATAGTGTAGAATTTTCTGCCTAGAACATCGTGTTGGAGATTTTACAAACACAGATTATAGAGCATGTCGAAGTATGACTTTTTAGATTAGAGAAACTCAATCCTTATCATTAGTGTAGGAGAGAAGAGAGAAACCACAAAGCACAGTGATCAGATCATCAGCCACACTATGCCGGCTAGGAGTCCGCCAATGGCTTCAACAGAAAAACTATTAAATGAGGCTTGGAGAGGTGGCTCAGGGGTTAAGCCTGTGCCTTGCAGGCGGAAGGTCCTGAGTTCGGATCCTACACCCCACATATAGACGCCTGGCGGAAGCGGGGGCGGCCTGCGTTTCCGGTCCTGGTAGGGCGGAGCCTGTGAATCCAGGGGCAGAGTAAACAAGGAGGAGGTGGAGATGGTCCATGGTGGTTCCCAAATTCGTCCGTGGTTCTACATACGTACACATACATACACACACACACACACACACACACACACACACACACAATTGAATAAATAATAAATAAAAAAATTTTAAAAAAGAACCTGTTTTAAAAAAAAAAAAGAAAAACTATTAGGCAATTTGTTCACATGCATTCCATAAATTTAAAAACATGAGACAAACTGTGATTTTTCTCAGAAACTCCATTAAAGTAGTGAGAATCATGAAGGTTGTTGAGGTTACGCATACCTCCACATCGTGAGGATTATTCTGGCAGATGCCACTATCTAGTAAATATGGTGTATTGTCTTCTAGCCAAGGTGCTTCCAAGCTATTTACGTGATCTTGCTTTATTTCGTGTGCTTTTTACATTTTCCTTTCAGGTTGCATTTTTATTTAGTTTTATTTCATGAAAGTGGATCTGGGTCCAAAATGGTTCATGGAGTCATAAAAATGATGGTGAAGCTATATACCCCTTGTGCTAAACATGGACCACCATCAATGCACATAAGCAATCATCAAGACTGCAGGACACAAGAAGCGTGGGAATTCGTGTCTGAAGCAAGTGAATCTATGAGGGTTGATCACGCAAGAAGGAAATGTGTGCTGATGATTATCTGAAAATGGGATTTCCTTCAACAAGAATCTTTCCACTTTTTACTGATGTCTGGATGGAAACTTTGTTGCACAATGGCCCACAGCCACTCGAAACTCCTGCATCATTTCATACAAACTCAGTGACCTTTCCAACACTGGCATCATGAAGTCTTTTGGGATAAGAGCAGAGTAATGCTCCCTGAGTAGGAAGCCGATCAATTGTGTCATGAAAGGCAAGGAAGGAAGAGGAGCAGTCACAACTATCGGTGATGTGACCATTAAGAAGCATAGGACCAGCCCCTCAGCATGTGGCCGATATCTCACATAAGGAGAAAGAAGAACAATTTTTAGCAAAAGGCCTGCATCAGAAGCCACTGGTGGACACCATACCAGGTCAATGGCAAAGGGAGAAAATTAATTCTGTGACCTACTGCCAGCAGCTCTTTTTCTTCTCTGCTGGACAGGAGAGTCAAAGCACAAAGCACCAACATACTCCTTGCCCCTATGCAATACATCTTGGTGAAAGGCTCAAGGCTTTTGATTCTATTTATCTGTGAAAAGACACACTGTAAAGCACATATTTTCTTGTTTCATTAAAGGTTATCTGGGGAGCCGTATGGTCCTTATGGCCACAGGGACTTTAAAATGAAAATTGACAGAGTGTCAGCTAATGCATGAACCAGAGAGGAATGCATATTGTGAATTGAAAGGAATATACCTAGGACTGGGAATCTGGCTCAGTGACAGAATGCTTGCCTGCCCAGCACGTATAAGGCCCTGGGTTCAATCCCTAACACTGCCAAGGAAAAAGAAAGATATTCCTAAACATTATTGCATCTACTATTTCCATTATGGAGAACAATGGGTGGAAAAAAGATAGTTTTCAACTTCAATGAAGCATGGAATGAGATAGTGAGGTACATGGCAGGCAAGGTGGCTCCGCAGGTAGGGTGACTGTTTGCAAACCAGAGTTTGCTTCCCCAAAGCCCACATATTGGAAGAAGAAACTGACTTCTGAAAGTTGCCCTCTGACCTCTACCATTATCATAGCATGAATGTGCATGTTCTGTCTCTCTTTCAAAGGAAATATTTTTTAAAATAGATTTAGAAAAAGAAATAGTGGAATATATCACTGTATTTTTTTAAAAAAAAAGACAATGTGCACAGCCCTGCTCTTGTAGACTTTGGAATGTTGGTAACATAAAGAAAACACGGCCACCCAAAATTTGTTTTTAGACAACTTCCATGACATCATTAATACCCATAACAATGCTTCTCCAATTGCCAGTGACTTACTGCTAATAATGAGGTGGGAGTACATTTGCTATTACTTAAATCTTGCAGCCTTGACTTGACATGAGAGTTGGCATAACACCCAACAGAGCAGTGAACCCACATTTAGCCAAAACGCTCATTGCATTTTCAAGGATTATAGTTCTTAGCATGCAGATCCAGCTAACGAGCCATCACACAATAGCTGGTGTCCCTGAGAGCATGCTTAATCTTAATAACCATACACCTGGGAGGTGAGAATGATACTGTGATGTGGCGAGACAGGGATGGTGCAGTGTCAGTCACCCCATAACCCGTTTTCTTTCTCAGGGGTGTTGGAAGAATGTATTTTCCAGATCAATGCCCATCTACCACATACCCTTCATAAGTTTATCCTACTCTGGTGAAGAGTAGCTGAAACTGGGGTACAAGACAGTCAAGTTTGTGATCATGCACCATCGTCTACTATAATCCATTCAGGAACTGCAGGAGCTGGGCTGAGAGAGTGAATGGGATCAAAAGCAGTGTATCTTTCAATTATATAAATTTTTGAGAATGACATTGACCCCTGCTGTCCCTCTGCATGGAGTATTTGCTGTCAAGGACAAGGAGTCATCTCAGGAGCTTCATTCATCTTTTCCTACATGACAGTTCTTATTCGTGGACTCAAGAACTTATTCATGGGACTCTTCTGGTAGCTCAGTGTCATCACCGATACACGGGAAATCAGGCTGGGTCAGAGGGAACAAGGATGTCTTTTTTCCAAATCATCCATACCGACTTCATTTGTAGCAAGCACAAATATTTAAAAACCAGGAAATGACAGCTAAATTCTTTACAGGATTATGTTAAACATACACAAAGCAGATGTGATACCTAGTCGCTATATAGGGACAGAGATGGCATCTCCAGGCAGAGTTACTTATGTACTGTGACTTTATGTACATAATCTTGTCGTCTATAGATAACATACTTCAGTGGTCTCAAGATGCAGAGGGAAGGAACTGCAGAAAGAACGTCTTGGCGCCACCAGTTCTCAGCAGAGCAAACAAATCTGGTCTCAAGAACGAGGAAAACAAAACAGGAGGTGGTTCATCTCTCACTATCGGGGAGAGGTCTCCACCTGTGACTATCTGTCCCAGACATGTGCATATGCTTCTAACTCAAGGGAGCGGCCTATGCCTTATTGTCCTCCACAGGAAATGACATCTAGGACTGGAAGAAAGCAGGATTAGAGGAAGAACATTTCCAGGATTGGCAGGATGATGTTAGCAAGGACTTTGTTAGTTTCGATGTCCACATTCCCTACTTTCACAGGCATCCACATGATGTTTGGCTCTCCGGACATGTGTATCTAAGAGACTTGCTTAAAGATAAGATCTAAGTATTTCCTTTTGTGATGGTTAATAGTGATTGCCAACTTCACTGGATTCAGAATCATCATGGAAGCACACATCTGGGTGTGTTGATAAGGAAGTTTCCAGAAAGGTCTAACAGACAAGGGAAGATTCACTCTGAATGTGAACGGGATCATTCCTATACTGAGCAAAGAGGAGAAAGCAAGCTGAGCACCAGAATTTCTCTCTCTCTCTCTCTCCCCCCCCCACAGGTAGATGCAACGTTTCACACTTCTGCCGCCATGCCTTCCCCACCATGATGGGTTATCTCCACAAGCTGTGAGCCAAAATACACCTGTTTCAATGTTCTTCTGTTGTGCAAAATACTCTGACCCAGGCAGCTTAAAGAAGAAAGGGTTTATTATTTGACTTACGTTTCCAACAGTAATATACTCCAGTAATAGCAAAGAACACATAGTACAAAGCACAGTGGTCAAAGCAGGAGGCTGGTTCAAATCCCAGCAGCCACCAGAGCTAAGTAACCATAGATTGAAACCTCTGAAACACGGCCCAAAATATGTCTTTCATTCTCTGAGTTGTTTTCCTCAGAGATTTTATTGCAGCGATGTGAGGTTTTGGTTTAAATATCCTGAATCAAAACAGATATATGTGTCACATTACAAAGGAATGTTTACGCCAAATATTTTGAAATCACTGCTCCTGCTTCTACGGCTTACGTAGAAGATTCTGTGACACTACAGAACTCCCCTAGAAGCCCAACGTAAAATGAGGGTTTAGCATCAATTTTCCTTTATCTCATCACCCCAGATCTAGTACTCCTTCTTTTCCTAATCCTACCTCCAAATTTCTACCACAGACTTTACTGTACAGTCTTATATTTCTGACTACTTGTCATCCCTTAGATTTGTCATACCCAGTTCATTTAGCATAGGACTACACTGACTGTCTTAAATAAGACCATCCTCAGCATACTTGCCACCTTAGCATTGCCCATCTAAAATCCTGGCTCCCCAGCTTCTGCTTCAAAGCTGAATTTGATTTGTGAGCTCAGAAGTAGGCCAAAATTATAGTGGGGGCTATCTACTAGTGAATTTGCTCATGTGTAGCCCAGGACACCTTTATGCTGCCAATAAACTAAGAGCTAGGGACCCATGTCAGGCTAAAAGGAGAACAGAAACTTCAGTGGCAAGGACAAAATAAGGTGGAAACCAACTCTGGAACACAATATTCACCACAGTCAGTAAAACAAAGATATGAATTCACATCAGCGAATGTTTAGATATGGGGATGCCATTGAAATCATGAACACACAGCAACTATGGTTACCTGTACAATACAAGGTTCATCCTGCCAACATCTCATCATGTATTAGAAATGGAATAGGATCCATGAGGCCCTGCTATTGGCAATCAAGTATGGCTAGAAGAGAAAGTTTCATTTTCTTCAGTAGTGTAGCCACTGGTAAGTTTCCCATGCTCCTGTAAATTACCCCCTACTCACGTTCATAGAAGCAGCCCTAATTAAACTCAGGGGGCCTAAAATGAACAAACAAACATGGAAGAAGGAGGGAGATCAGTTGAGAAGGAGAAAAAAGGGTTCAAAGGAAGTAGGAGGGGGATAAGAGAGGGTCCTAGAGGTGAATATAACCATATATATATTTTAATAGAACTGTTTATATTTTTCATCAATTTCACAAATTGACAAAAAATAAAAGAGTCCCATACTGATTTTGATGTCCCATTTTGTAGCTCCTATGATTCTTCCTTGATGTTCTTGAGATCCCTGTCTCTCTATAGCTTTCTATCCAGTCCTGAAGTGAGGTGCTGTTGTCTCTGTAGTCTGTCTCTTTTTCTACAGTCCAAATGCTTCAAGTGCCAAAAACCATGTTTACGCGCCTCCCCATGCCTTCTTGGCCCCAATAAGAACTAGATGGGAAATATCTGCCTTGTGTGGAAAGGCAGGAAACATTCCTGATTGGAAGCATCTATGGCTCAAACATATGTGACTCTAGGATTAGCCAAGGAAACTGGCCAAACCACGAGGGGCTGAGAAATGGAGTGGTATCTGCCAGACAGACAGGGAATCTGCCATGGCAGTGAAACTTTGCGAGAACCAAGGAGGGTCTCCAAGTTCACTAACAGTACATGGTCAGTCACTCACAGATCATAGCGTTAATGAGAACACCAAGGTCATGCTCATGACTAAGATCCTGGCAGTCAAAGAAGCAGCACTGAATCTCCTACTACTCCAAATTTGATTTTTTTTTTCAGAGAAACCCAAATGCTGGCAGAATAAAGAGACTCAGAAAATGTGAAACCGAAAGGCTAAGTACCAGCTGGGTTCAAGTTAGTCCTGGGCCATCAAGTGTTATATGAGAAGTGTGCAGAGCCTTACCAAGCACATTGCCAGGCCAAATGAAGACAAATGCATCTGTGGAATGGATGGCTAGACGAATAAAAAGGACTTGAAATGTAGACCTTCTCAGGTTAGGGCTCTCTATTTGTACTTTTGATTTAGACTGGTTCCATATTCTGAAAGAAAATAATTAGAGCTGACTTAGCAAATGAGGACCACGTGTCCCCTTGTGGTGGTGTTTCTCCAAGCTATAGAACCAGGGGCTGCCGAGCAGTAGCACTCAGAGTTCAGGTAAATAACCCTGGCATCTACACATAGAAAAGACCTAAAACTGTGTCACCCCAAGCTCGTCATAAACCTAAATCCCATGCTCGCCTTCTCAATCAACTATGAGGTCAGCTATGCAAGGATGTCATCTTAGAAGAGAATGTTCCAGATTCAGTCAGCTAATGTCAGAACCCAAGTCAGAAATTCATTCCTCAAGGCCCTGCCAGCTTAGACAGGTGAGCCAAAACAAGCGAAGACATCACTTTGCTGACTTGGGCCACAACATTATGGGATGTTTGATACACAGCAACAGAGTCTCCCAAGCCATGCCATTGCTTCTTCTCCTTCGTTATTTCTCACCGCTGTTCCTTCCTTTCCACTCCCCTTTCGGTTCACTTGTTTCAGATCCTCCTCCTGTCTGAAGGCAGCAGTCTCACTTGTTTCTGTCTTAGTGTGGCTTCCTGCTGCCCCCAGCCTTCATCTTCCCAGAGTCACACCCCAACTCTATTCTACAGAGCAGTTTCCCTAAAGCACAAATCTGCTCAAAAATCCTTCAGTGACTCATTTTGCTCCCAGAATGAAGTCCAGTTTTATTAAGTGGACATGTAAGGATTTTCATCCTCACAATCTTGTTTATTGGTTCAGCTTCTAAATCCTCATCTCTCTACCAAGATATAAGTGTGTGACCTCCCAGCACTCTCCAAGTGAACCATGGATTCTCAGGTTTCTATGTGTCCCCAAGGTACTTTCTTACCCCTTCTGTGGAGCTTGTACCACTAAACTATTTGCATACTTATTTTCCTTTTTCTGTTATTACTGGAGAATGATGTCATCCTTTATGTCTCATTTCCTGAAAAGCAGTCCAGGGCTCAAGTAGATGCCACTCAGAACATTTTGTCACACAGATGAACATCAATGCAAGTTATCAAACAAAACACTTGTATTTTTTTAACATAGTCTCCATGTTATGAGGTTCTGGACTTTTGCTTTTGTCTTTTTATGAGGCTCACATGGAAGTGAACTACTTTCTGTGTGCAAAGGTGGGTTTATGTTGACTTGAGTCAAATGCCTGGTTTCATCTCCCTGGCCCCATAATTATGGTTCAAAGGCCATCATTTAACACAAGTGAAGGCCCGAGTGCATGAAGGCGACTTATAAGGTTTATGGGAGAAGAAGGTTTTGCTTTTCGACCAACTCTGATGTGAAGTTTAAGAGGGCTTCCTCTGAAACATCTGCCGATAACACAAGAAATCCCAGAATTCGGTAACTGGAGTGGGTCAAGACCACCATAAACATCCAAGAACCAGTGGTATAGAGGAAGCCCTGGGGCGAGAGAATTCTGCTGGTATGATTTTTTTTTCCTCATGCCAATGAGAAGCCACACCCAAAAAGAGAACTCACCTGCACGGATAGTCCTAAGATTTTCTCAAGATGGCGGTCTTAATGCAGTTCATAGTGCACCAAAACTCAGTCACAGCTGGTAATGGCAGCTCCATTATTTTATATCGCTAACTGAAAAAATGTCCACTTTGTGTCATCATACTAGCTTCCCAAATGGATATTTTATCTGTTGGATCGAGGTCTTAGATCCTCACCCCTATTGTGGGCATACACAATCAGTATAAGTTAATATGTTGATTGTATGGAAATTAAATAATGTACAAGGGAGAGGGAGGCCTTTATTCAAAGGGTCGCTGTAGCTAGAGAGTCACCACTGTGGCCTGTGCAGAGTGGCAAACAGAGGAGAATGGAAGATTTATGGAAGGCCAGGGGGTAGTCTGGTGTGCCTGATTGGAAGATGTGGGCATGGGGAAACCAGGAAACGGGGGCATGGGAGGGCAACTTGCGATTGCTTAGGGATGCGTATTTGACTTTGTCTCATCGGTCCTACGCTGGAAGCAGGGACTAAAGACACAAACACTCACAGATGTTAATCAAGATCTGGTAATCTGGGCCAGGTGTTAGAGACACCTGTTAGTCCTCCTGGATCATTATTGGAGATAGCAGTTCAACTTACTGCAAACCTGTGTTAAAGCCAGCTGGCTGGCTGAGCTAGGGGCTGCAGTTAGAGTCAAAGTTCCGTTTTATATACGTCTGACCCTTATCCATCTCTACAGTAGTCTCTTGGTAATTGGACCTCCTCTCTCCCAGTCTGGATCAAGAAAACAGACTTTTCCAGATTAGAGAATTGCCATGCTGGCTAAAACTCTTTATACATATCTTGTGCTTTTTTATTGCCTTAGGGGCTGATTTGAATCCAATCTGGATTTGGAAAATCAATTTCAATCTGTGGTGCTATTTAAGACAGATTCAAAAAGAGGAAAACAACCCAACAGTGGAAGATGGCACCATAATCTAGGCAGAACCCTCGCCCCACAGTGAAGGAAGACAGAGGCTGAAAAGGCATTTCTCACCTGTGAAGTGCGTCCTGTAAAACTGCTTCATGCGAAATTAAAAGCTTAACAAGGATTAGGAGCAAAAATGTCCTTCTCACTAGGCAGTAGTCCTAGTGAGTAATCAATACAGTCCACATATTAAACACTGCTACCATGCATAGGTATTACCTAAGAAAAACTATGCAGTCAATGCTGGGGGTAAGAGGGGATCCTTTAAGACTGGGTGTAAGAGACCTGAAAAGTACAAGACAAATTTAACAAGCTATTAGACTTCAGGGTAAGTTTAACTTTTATAAATATTTTCATTCTAAAAATTAGGGAGTTTGGGCAAATGGGATGACTTAGCAGCTAAAGGTGCTTGCCACCAAGCCTGATGTCCTCAGTTCGATCCCCAGAATCCCCAGGACATAAAAAGAGAAGCCTCCATCAAAAGTTGTCCACTGACCTCCAAACATATTATGCCATATTCATGCGCACACACATACACGCACACACATACACACACACACACACACACACACACACACACACACACACTCTCTCTCTCTCTCTCTAAATAAATGTTTTTTAAAATAAAAATTAGAATATTGGTCATGCTTGGTGCTGTCCACCTATAATCCCAGGATTTGGGAGGCTGAGGCAGGCAGATTGTAAGTCACACATTCAAAGGCCAATTTTGACTACACAACAAATTTTAGATCTGGACTATATAGTGGGATCCTGTCACGAAACAAAACAAAACACAGAAGGTTTTCTGGGTGCAGACTGGCCTCTCATGTTCCCACTACTCCTGCTTCGCTGAGACTACAGACAATGTGGTGGAATGCACCCCCTTCAAAAGCATTAAATAAGGAAAGTAAAAATAGCAAGCTTCTTAGAACGAAGGACTCTGGATCACCAAGCTGACAACGTTACAGCCACATTTTCACAGTATATGTTCATAAACTTTAATTACTGGAATTAAAAGGCAGCAGCACATATGGTAAGACAATCTTAAAATGTAAAGTGACAGATGTCTCTAAATATTAAAATTCTGTAATTATCAGTATAGTTCATTAATTATCTGTCACTTGGATCTTAAAAATAGGAATGGTATTTATTCACAAACATTCAGCCATTTAATGACTAGGGCCTTGGATGAGCAAAATAAGATATAACAAGCCTCTTGCAGTGTTATTTTACCTTTAATAATCATGCAATCAAAGGAATTGTGTTGAGTTTTAATATGCTTTCATAGTTGAATACTGTAAGTCAGAGACTAATTTAACTTGAAGTATACTTAATTTTCTTTTTTTCCCCATGAATCTATCCTCTAGTTTCGAATTGCCATTTTGTTCTTCCCTTACATCACCTTTGTTTGTCCTGTTGATTGATTTCCTAGTTCTTGTAAATCTTCGCCTCCTTTTTTCTATTTCCTAATGCTTTGAGCCGTTTGTAAGTTTATTGCCCAAATAGCTAGAATTGTGGCAATGACAAGAATCCTCTTCTCTTTCACTAATTTTTTTTAGCATGTAGATGTGTTTTTCACAGGTGGAGCTTACTTATTATTTTAGGTTGATTTGAGGGGAGGACATGCATGTTCTTTGACATGTCAGAGGCCGGTCAGGAGTGAGTTCTCACTTTCCACCTTGCAAACGCAGGGTCCGCTGGTTTCTACGGAGTCTTCCAGGTCAGCTGGTCCAAGTCTCTGGCCAGTTCTGCCTGTGTCTGCCACGTGCTGTTGGAGCGCTGGGATTACAGGTGCACGCCATCAAATCCTGATCAAACTCGGGTTGTCAGGCCAGAGCAGCAAGACTTGCTGAGCCCTCTTCCTGGCTCCCTTTTTAATTAATATCTTCAGCAACCTTTTTTTTTTTTTCCTATTCTTTGTCCAGGCTTTTGTTTTATAAATCGTTATCACAGGCTGGAGAGATGGCTCGGGTTAATTAAGACTCTTGCAAGCAGAAGGTCCTGAACTCAGATCCCAGGTCCCACATAAAAAACGCCAGACTGAACCTGTGGCGGCCTGCACTTTCGGCCCTGGTGGGTGGAGCCTGGGAAATCCCAGAGAAAACAAAAAGGAAGTGGAAGCCATCTAGGATGATTCCTGAAGTCACCCTTGGTCCTCCACCGGGAAACACAGTGCCCTCTGACACATATTCACACACACACAATGAATGAATGAATGAATGAATGAACGAACGAATGAATGAATGAAAATTACTATCACATTTTGTATTATTTAAATTATTTTTTTCATTTGGTGTCTAAGACAATCCCGAAACAAACAATAAACCAAGCTCCAAAATACCTATTACAAACTCCTGTCACTCCATTCAGTTCTTTACACTTTGCAAATTTAACTCCAGAGTTTTATTTTCTTAGGAAATTAAAAAAATATATATAGGCTAAGGAAATTCTTTTCTATTCCTGTCTTGGTTAAAAAAAAAAAAAAAAACAAAAACAAAAAAAAGTGATCCTGAGTCTACGCTGAACTTTATGAGATTCAATTTCTGCATTTTCTGAAAGGCAGTCATCCCTTCTCTCTTGTGCTATTATTACAAACATAATTTTCAAACTTTAAAATATGCTTTCACAATTGCAACTTGTCCATGATGTATTCTTTTCTTTATGTATTATTGAAGTTTTACTTGACAAGATTTATTTCATATTTTTGTGACTATGTTCATACACAAGATTTGTCTATGATTTTTCCTTCTCGTTCCATTCTAGACAAGGTTGTATTAGTTCATGCAATGGATTAGAAAACCTTCCCTCTTTTTTCTACTCAGAAGCAAGCATTGTATCATTTAGAAACCCACTTGTTGGGGAGTTTGCTTTTTATCACAGATCAATCTTTTAACCACTGCTGAAAATCTTCCATGATTATCAGTGAATACAGCCATTGTGCTCTTTCTTCAAATATCTTGATAAATTATATTGATTTTTAGGAAATTGTTCCTTTTCTCTTTTTCCTATTCTTTAGCAAGAAGTTGGAAGTAGCATTTTCTTATGATTCTCAAACCTCTGCTTTTTCTCACACAATATTTCTCATCTTATTTCCTGTGATTTTGCGTGTGTGCTTCATCTCATTTTTCCTATTTAGACTTGCTTACTGACTTCTCCATTTTATTGCTTTTTTCACTGAATCATTTTGAGGCTAGAATCCTTTTTATATGTTATTGTTTTCTATTTCATGTATATATTCGATACCTGCTAGATACAGCGGTTAACTTGACAACAGAAGGCTTTGGGCACAAGGAAAGTCCTGAACGCCTGTGGGAGACTGATGTGGGAAAACCCAATCCATAATATGTGGGACCTTCTCACAGGTGGATAAGATGGAGAGAGTTGGTTCAGTACTTTGGTGTACTGGCATACAGGCATTGTGGCAAAAGAGAAAGTACGTCCCTTTCAGTTCCTCTGCGGACATGCTCTTTCAACTCCTTATGCTGGCGTGAGCTCGTCTACCAAGCTGATGAAGTACAATGGAGAATGGTAAACTGGGATAAAACTTTTGTTTTCCTAAACTGTTTGGGTCCTATATTCCTTCAGCAACAGGATGATGAAACTGATATATGTACTTCCTCTTGCTTTCCTGCATCTGCAATTTGGGGTCCACTTTTTGAGTGTTTAATCTCAATAGTTTTTAATCTTGTCCCTTTTTTTTTAATTAGGCTGTGCCTATGAAAATGCAACTATATCTTTGATGAACTCACACAATTTTTATATATTTTGTGGCCGTACATTTATGTACTTTTAAACTTTTTTCAGTTATTTGTTTGTTTGTTTGTTTAGAAAGGCCTACATACCATGGTACATGGATTGAAGTCAGTCATGGAGATCCTGAGACCAAATTCAGGTCACCAGGTTTGTGAGCAAGTACTGGGCTATCTCATTGGTCCTAAAATGCTTGCTTTTTAAGAGAAGAAGTCATTAGAATTGTGAAAAAGAGACGGCATTCTGTAACTATGACAAGTCACTAAGTCACTGCTCATATTAGTTAGGAGTCTCTAGAGGAACAGAAACTATAGAGTGGATATAAATGTATACATAAAACGGAACTTATAGATGACATGGTTTACAATGTAAATTGTTCCCCCACAGGCTCACATGCTTGAATCTTTAGTTGTTTGGGAAGCCCTTGGCACTTTTAAGAGGCGGAGCCTTGCTGGAGGGAGGCAGTCACAGGGGGTGGCCTTTGAGTAGATTAGCCCAACCCTACTTCTAGGAGAAATCTGCTTTTTCAGTTGGCAGTTTTGCAGCTCTCAGCCTCCATGAAGAACATGACTTAGACCACTTCCAGCTTCTACCAGCCAGTCATGTTTTTCCTGCCCTAATGGACTATATTTCCCCTGTGGAACCTGAATAAATCTCCCTTTCTCCCTTAAGGTTGTGTTTGAGTATTCTCTCACAGCAACAGGAAAGAATAACTGGTAAAGAAATTGGTGCCAGAGAAATGGGTATTGCTGTATGAAACTGAAAATCTGGTGCCAGAAAGTGTTGAGAGAAGTTGGTACTAAGTAGCAAAGTATGGCCATCACTGTAATGTGACTAGTGTGCCTTTGGAAGAAAATTTTTGTTTGTTGGAAGACATATGGAGAATTTTTGGACTTTGTGCTGGGAAACCTTTGCATCTTGGAGATGGAGCCTAAGAGGCCATTCTAGTGAAAGCTTTGAAGAGTGTGATGCTGTTAGAGATGCTGACATTGGAAGCCCAGCTTGTGATGGTCCAGAGGGGAACAGAGACTGTTATGAAGTGGACAAGGAGCAAATGGAATGATGCACTGGCAAAGAGTTTAAGTTTTTCCCTCATCCTGTAAGCTTGACTGAAGCCAAATTCAAGTAGTCATGACCATGTGGCATGGCTACTTTTTAAGCATTCTTGTTTGGAGTTATGTAGTAAAAGAACAAGAAATCACACAGAAAGAGACAAAAATTGTGAAGTTTGATAAGAAATATGACAGCAAGTTTAAAGAGAATACAGAGAGCAAAATGGTGGCTATTGGTAAATAAATTAGTTCCATTAGTGAATCAAAGCCTGTTCTTCATTTGGATAATAGGAAAGGCTATACCCTGGGGGCAAATTCCTCAGGGAAAGACCCCAACCAGACTGCAAACCCTTTTGGAAGGAATGAGCTAAAAGATAGTTTCAAAGGAATGGTCTGTTCTTCCTCTGAAGCAACTGCCCAAGAAAGATAAAGATTCTTTCCAGCATCAACACAGAGAAGCTAGAAAAGCTGTGATTCAAGGGGGGGACAATCTCTACCTGGAAGTTATAGCAGAACTTGGCAATGTCATCCATGTGTTCTTGGTTTTGGAGGCATCAAAGATGCAAGAGGGAGGAGGTCATGGATCCCTCCTCCAAGGTTACAGAGAATGGCATAAGTCAGGCAATGTGAAGTAGGATTGGAAAGTCTTTCCAAAAGCCCAAGGAGGACATTTTGTGCTATGAAGTTTGAGAAGTGAAGATTTTAGAGGTGCCAGAGCCAATATGGGACATCTGCCAATGAGAACTGTATACCTTGGGAAGAGTCAGCCCAAGAGAGTAATGTGTTCTATGGACACTTTCACTGAGATGAGTTCACCAGGAAATTTGGTTGTTGGACATAGAATTGCAGGATTTGGAGTTTGTCCTACTGGTTTCAATCTTGTTATGGACCAGTCTTTCTTGGATATGCCCCATTCCTCCCTTTTCGAATGGGAATGTTTATTTTGTGCCATTATGGTTGGAAATATGTAATTTGTCTTTTGTTTTTTACAAGAAACCTTGGACTTTTGAATTGTATTGGGACTACTGATATAGTTTATGTGATAGATTTGGAACCAGATCTCATAACAGAGATCTGAGATTGGGAATAGACCTTCAGCTGGAGACCCCACCAAAAATGTTAACAAAATCTGATAAAGAAAACAGATAACTAGACAGACTCTTAGTCATTCAGGGACCAAGCAAACCTGTCAAACAGAAACTTTCCTCCCTGCATTCCAATTGTTAAGAGCTTGTTTATGAATGAAGCTTGGGTTCCTGTTCTATCTCCCTTACCCACCATTCTTTACTCTCCTCTTTTCTAACACTATGAGGACATTTAAAGTTGGAATGAGTATGGTTTCCATAATGAGATTTCAGTGAGCCTGTGGGGTTCTGGGGTGAAATGTAATGGTTTAAAATGTGAGTTGTCCCCTGCAGGTTCATATGCTTGAATCTTTAGTTGTTTAGGAAGGTCATAGCACCTTCGATGAACTATATCTCCCCTCTAGAGCCATAAACTGAATAAATCTCTCTTTTTCTCCCCTTAAGTTGCTTAAACCTCATCAGTGCCTCATACCAGCACAAAGAGTAATTGATGCATTAGATACACTTGCAAGATAAAATCAGAATTGTCTGATAGTAGCTGCCTGTAGTACTCAATTCTTGAGCTGCACATCTCAGTGATCCCAGTCTGGTACTGAATACTGAAGGATGCCTGGACTCTGAAGACCAAAGGATTCCTGAAGAGTCCTCAAACCTTAGTCATGCTGGACAGTCATAGAGGCTGGGCTCTGATGTCAGTGATAATAGCAGCAGCCAAGAACAACAACAGAGCCAAAAGACTGGGCTCCAATGTCAGCCAAGAAGAGCAGCAGCACAGTGGCAGCAATGGAGAAAAGAGGCAGCAGACCAGTAGCAAACTCAACACAGCAAGTCAACCCATGGCCAGAGAGGAAGCCCTCCCCAATGAACTTCCTTTTATCCAGTCCACCACTGCAGCACCACCCACTGTGGGCCAGGCCTTCCATATCAACTAAACGATTCCCCGTAGGCTTATTGAAAGGCTTGCCCTATCGATTCTTTACACTTGTGCCCCAAACAATCAGCAACTTTCACTTCAAATTGATACTTGAATCTAATTATCACACTGCATCTCAGTTCCTTCATTCATAAAGTGTGGCTGATGGTAATTTCTTACCCATGTAGAATGTAAAATATGTGAAAGAATTCTTGGCACATAGTCAATGCTCAACTGACGCTCCATTTTGTAAGCTATTACCATTTCATTTATTATGGATTTTTAATTTGTTAATTTCAGAAAAATATTTAACTTTTGAACTATAAATCATTTCCTATCTGCTCTTAATCGCAAATCAACTATTCTGAAGAAAGAGAATGCAAACACTGTCATAAAAATGGCTTGATACTGATCAGATTTGCATGTTAGTTTTTAATGGAAAGAGAAAACACAATCCTTATAGTCATGTGATCACAAATTCCCTGAAATAATTGAAGATGTCTTGAAAAGAAGGGGCAGTGGGGGGACAACCTGTTTTCAAAATATCACACCTCTGTGATCAAAACATCAAAGTGTTGATAAAATAACAGATATAAACAAATGGGACAGAATTTTTTAAAAAGTCCCAGCAATATACCAGCATTTATTGCAAACTTTTTCTTTTGATTTTACACAATTGCATGTATAGGTGTCAGTGTGCACATGTTTGTGGCTGTGTGTATCAGAGAGCACTATGTGTACCAGAGGAGGCACAAAGATGACTTCAAGAATTATTCTACCTCCTATTGCTTTGTTCCGGGGTTTCCCAAGCTCAGCTTTCCAGGATCCGCCTTTTCTACTTGGCGTATTTACATGACACCTGGGATCTGAACTCAGGCCTTTTTGCTCTTGAGGCAAAGACTTAACCTCAGAGCCCTCTCTTCAGCCCAGGAATGGCCATTCTTAACTCCTGTCAACAGTAGGCCTAAGACCCCATCACCTGTGCCTACATGAAAATTAAATCCAAGTCCCTGTATGCCTAGGGACACTTGGAACCTCCTTTCAGACCACATACCCATACCTCAGGTTGTAGATATTTTTGTGGTATATGATCTCCTGAGCACTGAGCTATTCATTTTAAAGAACATTTGTTCTCTTTACCAGCAATCACAGAAATTTTTTGGAGGAGGATTTCTGATATATTGGATCCACAATATTACCAAGGCATAAGTCTTAGATCAACAGTTTCCCTTCAAAATTTTCCTTTTCAAGCTAGGATTGTATTTTAAATCATGTTCTCCTACTGTGACATTGATATATTTATCTTTTCTCACTCCAGAAAGGTTTCAATCAATACTAAAATATGGCCTACAGAAATAAAAGCTTTCAAAATAGCTATTGATAACAACTTGTAGGACTGGGGATGTAGTTCAGTGATATGACACTTGCCTGGGTTGTGTAAGACCCTGGATTCCATTTTAAGCATCACAGAGGTTTTTGTTTTTGTTTTTGTTTGTTTTTTTGTTTTTTTGTTTTTTCACATTGGGCAGTTTATATTCCTCAAAGACAGTCAAAGAGATGCTGGACCTAACAGAGCAGCTCGGAATTCTGGTTACTCGGGGGCTGAAGCAGAATGATTCTGGGTTCAAGGTCAGCCTAGGTCACAGAGCAAGACAGAGAAACGGAAAATGAGAGAGAGAGAGAATATGTCATGGCACACAGGTGGAGGTCAGAAGACAACTTTCAGAAGCCAGTTTTCTCTGTCTACTACATGGGCTGCCAGGGATTGAACTCATATCAGGTTTGTAAGAAGGCATCTCACTTGCTGAGCTATTTCTCTAGTCTCTTGTTTTGGTTTTGTTTTAAGAAAGAGTCTTACTATGTAGTCCAGGCTGGCCTTCGGCTCATTCTGTGGTCCAGTCTAGCCTCATACACATGGCAATCCACTGGGAGAAGTGACCACACAAGAGCCACAAAATGGCCATTGAGAGAATTGAAGTGCTTGGGGGTGGGGGGAGGAGACAGAGCTTGTCCAGCCAAAAGAGCAAAACCAAGCAGAGCATGCAAGCACGGAGATGGCTGTGAGAGATGCAGCATGCCCGACAAGCTCCAACACATACTGCAGATCAGAAGAAGGACATGCCACAGTCACTCTGCTGCTGCTGCAATCCGGACAACTTAAGGTTAAGGGAAGAGAAGGTTTATTATTTGACATCCATTTCCAGATGGGATGTAGTATCCACTTACGGTGGAAAAACTGTAGTTGATGAAAGGGGCTGGTTCAGTCACTGCAGCCATTAGAAAACAGAGAGAGGGGAGGGAAGAGGAGGGGAGAGGAGGGGAGAGGAGGGGAGGGGAGGAAATGGGGCTGTGTTACCAAACCTCAAGATAGCGTCTAGTGATATACTTCCTCCAGCAAGGCTCCACCTTTTATTGGTCATATTATCTTCCCAGACGGTACCACCAGATAGAGACCAAGCATTCAAATACACGAGTCTTTAGGGACAGTTCACATTGGGAGGATATAGTGGCAGGCTGAAATTCCAGCCCTGGAAGGCAGAGCCTGGGAAACCCCAGAGTAAATCAATAAGGAGGCAGAACAATCCAGGATGATTGTCCAATGTCACTCTTGAGCCTCCACAGGGATACACAACTCAAAGGCCCTCTTATATCCAGGACTACACACAGATGTACATCCACTCACATGCAGAATACACACACACACACACACACACACACACACACACACACACAGGCACACAAAAAAGATAAGGATAAATTCATTCTAAGACACAATGATATGGAATGAAAATAATGAGAGTATTAAAAGCTCTCTGAGACAAAGAACAGATTATTCACCAGAAATAAGCAAATTGGCAACAAGAATAATTAGAAGCCAGAAATTACTCATGGTGAAAACTTAATAGCCAAGTGTCTGCTTTGTGTGAAGGGCCATTTCTGCACGAGAGCATCCTCTGCTTTCTTGGGTGATTCTTGGTGTCATTCACATTAGTCTAAATTCCCCCCAAGAAACAGACACAAGACAAGTCGTAGTATCAGGAGCCTAACCCAGCGCTTCAGGGAAAGTAGAGACATGTGGGTCCCAGGGGCTGGCTGACCACCCACTCCAGCCAATCAGAGCTTTAGGCCAGTGAGAAACCTTGATACAAAAAACAGTATATGGAGAGTGAGACGGCTCATAGTGAAAAGCACTTTCTGCCAAATGGACAATCTGAATCCAATTCCCAGGACCACAGAGTGGAAGGAAAGGACCA
Source organism: Typhlomys cinereus (assembly GCA_023101885.1). Lineage (NCBI taxonomy): Eukaryota > Metazoa > Chordata > Mammalia > Rodentia > Platacanthomyidae > Typhlomys > Typhlomys cinereus. Next base: position 813,517 of record JALPQD010000401.1, read on the forward strand.
ACTCCAGCAATTGTCCTCTGACCTCCTGTGCATGCTGTGGTGTGTACACATCTGTGTTTCTGCATGAACGTGAGTACATAATCACACATGTACATTTAATAAACAAACATGATCTAAAAACTTAAAAACAATTAAAGGAAAGGCTAATAGTGCTAGAGCAAAGACACCTGAAGTTGTCTCTGGTGCCCCCACACAAGAACACGTGCACGCGCACATGCCCGCAGAGACACACACACACATACACACATACATACACACGCAAGCACACATGCATGCATGCACAACTTTTGACTATATAAATCAATAGCAGTGCCTTTAGATGTTAAAAAATGAACAGTAGGAATATAATGGGCATAACCACTGCAGAGGAAATTTTGGCCTTGTGTGTCAAAATTAAAAATCTCCACACCTTTTGATCTCACGATTCCATTGAAAGTTCTAGAAGTTACTTTGAGGCTACATGTTCCTTGTCATTACTAGTCTTCATGACAGATTCTGGCTGCAAGTAAAGGCACTCTGAATGTGTGCACACAGTGTGGAGCTGAGAGAATTCTGGAATAGTGGATTTACAACAAATAGATTTACAACCGCCCGCGCTGCCTATACATTCTGCACAGCAGACTCCCAGTGTAAATGCACTGAAAAAAGTCTCGTTACTTAGAGAGACCATGACAAATTACTCCAAAGGAACAGATATGTTTCTATTATAAACAAAATAGCCTCTGATTTATCTGTTTTTCAATTGCAGGAAATTGCCATGTTGCCATAGGCTACATTTCAAAGGCTTTTAAGCTATTTGTTCAAACTCAGAGTAAATTTTCCCTAAAACCGGTTTTATTACTAATGACTATTTTCACAAACAACCTTAAAGAAGCTGGCTTCATCCACAGTGAGTGAAATGATCGAAATATTTATGATGAAAATAATCAAAAGCAGCATTTATTATTTCTAGAAAATTGACAGTGGAAAAGCGACATCTTACTCCAAGGTCCTTGCTCGGGAAAAGTGAGAAAAAAATCGCATCGGCCACATTACAAGTTGCAAAGACTGTCTGTCTTCTGTGGTCTTTAGTAGTTTGGGGGGAAAATCATAAAAATTATGATTTTCTTTTGCCTGAGAAAAATGTCTAACAGCGTGAGCCTCGGGCTTTAGAGTCATGGCTCGCGTCATTGAGGGCGCAAGAAGAACGTCAGCGATGGCGCTGGGAGCCAAGCAAGAACTAAGAGACATTAAGGATAGGAAAGGATTCAAGACACTATGAATCTCAAGAAAGCAAGTGTGTGAGCCTGAATAAACTAAATCACAACCAAGGAAAAGGTGAGAGAGACAAATCTGCTCCCTGAGTAATTATCACATGGTTTGGCCTTCATGTAAGTTCAACCGCGTTTATTGATCTGAATTCAAGCAGGGTAGGATGCACCTCAGCATTTGGGGGGCAGATGTTAGTTACCCATATCAACCACTAGGTGGCAGCATCATCTCATGACCCCTCAATTGTCCCAGGTAAAGCCTGGTAGGTGAAGCCAGTCTCTGAATGGTGAATATGAGTGTGAGAGAGAGAGAAAGAGAGAGAGAGAGAGAGAGAGAGAGAGAGAGAGTGCATGCCATGCTCATAACTTACAAAGACCTGAAATGACTTTTCTTGAATCAGATCACATAATTTAGCCCAGTTATTCTACAAAAATCACATCCCCTCTCTCTCCCCTCCCTCCCCACCCACACCGTATCACTACACTTCTAACCATTAGCAGCAAGTTAAAAGCACACAGAATGGGTGAGATGGTGATAGTTTTGATGGTCAAGTTCAGAAACAACTATTGCTACACGATGTTTCCCTTTTTTTCTCTCTGTATAGCTGTGAATTAACTTATTTCCCCCCTAATACAGTTATTCTCAACTTTATTATTTCAGGCTTATTCATGCATGAATATCCCTCTGGGCACTACTAAAATAAAAATCAAGTAGAACCATATTTAATAGTCCCTAGAGGAGCCCTTTCTTTGGAAACCTTCTCCTGGTTCATGATGAGAAATGGCAGCAAAATAGTTTGAAGGTTTAGAGCTGAGTACTTAGGAAGTGAAACAAAATGTCCTTAGGACACCGCTCTGAAGAGCTTCAGAAGCTGTTAAGACAACAAGAACCAGGACTTGAGAAATATCCTGGGGGTTTTATTGCTGTTGTTCGTTATGGTGTGGGAAGCGAACCTACGAAAACGTGACCTCTTATGTCCTAGCCACTGCTCTACCACTGAGGTTCTCTCCAGTCCTATTTGTTGATTTCTGTCTCTCCATGATTGCAGCGCTGATGGCTGCAACACTGATTTTGTGTGGTTTATCATCTCTCCCTATGAGGCACACGCTTTCTGCACTTTCTGGCTCACACTGCACCCACCCACAGAGTTTCATCTGCCCCTCAGACAGGGAAAGCTCCAAGATTGCACAGCCCACCCTGAGCTTCCCTTCTCTCCAGCTCCGCTCTCTAGCTACTGAGTATCTATAAAGGACAAACATTCAGAAGGGGATACAATTCATTTCATAGCAATCTGTACCTCTGGAAATTCCTTTCTGGTTGATAAACTACATACATAATAATAGCAACGACTAACCCTTCCTGCATCTGCTGTGTCTGTGCTGGGCCAAATCATGAGTATTTCACACACTAACTCATTGACCGCTTGCTATGGGGTGAATCTCAACCAAAAACTTGCATGTGAAAGTGGATGTGCCATGCATCAGTGTTCACAGGTCAAGCCTCAGGAGTTGACAGATCATGAGAGCTTTAACCTTGTGAGTGGATCAGTCTCCTTACAGATTCGGGGCTTAATGGGCTTCGTGAGGGACTTTGCCGTGAAAGTGAGCTTGTTTTCTGCCTCTCTGCTTCCACTCGCAGCTCTCCTCTACTACCTGCATCTGCCATGTCTCTGTCACTCCTCACCATAATGCCCCGCCTTCCTGCTGGTGCAAAAAAAAGGCCAAGTGGATTCAAACCTTTGAAGTCATGAGTCAAAATATGCTTTTTCTATTTTCCTCAGGTTGTGTGTGTGTGTGTGTGTGTGTGTGTGTGTGTGTGTGAGTACGCGCACGCGCACACGCATGTGTTGAAGCTTCAGCAAACTGGCTAACACAATACTCAACCCTGTGATGATCTGCATGTCTTTGACCAAAGGAAGGCACAAAGGTCTTGGGAGACATCTTGCCCAAGGTCAGCCAGAGAGCAGGGGGCAGAATTCATACACTTAGCTTCCACACAGTGAATCTCAGCCCGCAATGCCCATTTTTGCAATCCACAGCAAAGCCACAAAGCAACAGCATGTGTTTGCAGGAACTGTGGTATTTGTATGGCTCATATGAAATCTTCAACTCTTCTAGAAACACCATGACTTAATACAGAAAACCAAGATCTTTAATATTTTTCTAAGGCCGTTCCTCAGCATGTACCAAATCACTGTCTTTGGATTGAATTGTGGTAGAATTTTTTTTATTTAAAAAACTGATCTTTGAGCTGTTGATTTGGATTTCACACACACACACACACACACACACACACACACACACACACACACACACAATTGTTGGACAGAATTCCAACAATTTCTGAAATGATTCTAAGCATACTTCTGCTGGTTTGTACTGTGTATTCATAGTAAGTGGCAGTTTCAGAACTGACAATTGTAAAAATCAAAATATCAGGGGCATTAAGATTGTAAGAGTAAAAGGATGGGAGGAGCAATGATTTGCAAGATATTCCACACAAGGTAGGGCCGAAGCAATCATAATTGGACTTTGCATGCCCTGTGCAATGTCCAACACACTATTGACCTCACAAAGTCTAGCATCTGCTAAAGGCACCAAGATCCTTGGAGGCAAGGGATTGACAGCCACAGTAGTGTTTCTATGCTTAAGGGGAACACGGGAAAAGGTTCAGGGAAATGCCACTGGGTCCTTGTACGTCATCAGAGAGGAGGGCCCAAAGGAGAGTCAGGCATGCACATTAAAGGACTCTCTGGGGATTAGGGAGGGAGGCACTGGGGGATGGGGAGGGAGGGATGAGGGGAGGGGGAGCATGGGGTTTGGGGGGAGGAGAAGGGAGGGAGGGAAGTGGTGTACCTATTAAGTTTTTATGAGCAGAAATAATAATAAAAAATGTTTAAAAAATCAAAATATCAGTCCACTGGGCTGGAGATATGTCTCAGGGGTTAAGACTCTGCCTTGCAAACAGAAAGTCCTGAGTTCGGATATCAGTACTACGTAAAAATACCAGGCAGAAACAGTGCCGCAGTGGCCTATACTTCCGGCCCCAGTGTGTAGAGGCTGGAAAAACCCGGAGTGAAGCAAAAAGGAGGTAGAAGTAATCCAGGATGATTCCCAAAGTCATCCTTGGGCCTTCACAGGGACATGCAGTGCCTTCTAATTACACCCACACACATATACACACAAATCAGTTGAATGAAAAAAGTGGAAGATACCGTATGCCCCACAGCATCAATATTCAGCCAAAATCTAAGTCTTGCCATAAAAAAGAACATTCATCTATTAGTGTGCAAATTTGCTTTTGATAAATATAAATTTTTGTACCAAAGAATTATTTTAAAATAGATGTTTTATGATTTATTAGTAGTAAGATACTTGTATCTTGTATCATATAACTGTACACCCAGAGTGATATAAAATTTCCCAGCTAGAAAGAGGTCATGATTATACTATACTGCAGATCCTAAGGAAAGCTATTAGAAACATGTGCACAGAAAAATATAGCCAGAAAAAGGAGGGAAAGGGGGGATTTGCAAGCAAGAGCTCCATGTATTCTAAATGCACATGTGTATTACCTCTGTCTCATTGAAAGAACAAGAAGTAAGAAAGGAGGACATGTGCCAGATTTCAAAATTCTGCTCCCCAGGTGACTGGTCCACACAGATTGGTGAGATTTGGCACGTCTGCCCTCCCTTTTATAGCTGGCCTATTCTTCACGGGTTCCAGTGGATCTTTACACAAGCATTTGGATGCTTCCATGAGACTCAAATCTAGACACCCACGAAGACCCACAGGAGGAGTTACTAACTGTCAATGAGATCAAGGTGTTGAAGGTAGTCACGTCTCCTCCCTGCAAGGAACAAGGGAGTCAAAACCTAGGCTTGTATCTCTACCACATCTCCTGCCAACATTTTTTTTTTGCATTGAGTAACCAGAGCAAAACACAGAGGTGGACTTTGAAGTGGTCTCGCTCAAAAGCTAAAGACCAACCAGACTGCTGAATAGCTAACAGCAGTTGGATGGTTATGGTGTGTGTGTGTGTGTGTGTGTGTGTGTGTGTGTGTGTGTGTGTGTAGAGAGAGAGAACCTCAGATATTATTCTTCAGATGTACTCCATCTTGTTGCTTTTTGAGACATCTGTCGCTTGTCTAGAACTTACCAAGTATGCTAGGCTATTTCTACCTCCCTAACGCTGGCATGGCAAGCACATGCTACTATACCCAAGTTCTGTACATGGGTTTTGGAGCTAGAACCCAGAACCTCACACCTGCATGGCAAGCACTTGAGCTATCTCCCTACCATTGGATGGTTCTGTCTTTGTGTTTTGTTTTTTGTTTTTAAGTACATGTTTGCAGACCCTCTTATGCTTTGCTTTACATGTACCAGCATGCAAAATGTTTCTGCAGTTCAATTCAGATCCTTACTAGTGCCGTGACATATTGTTGTCTGCACTAGGCTAACGAGAGATCCATGCAGAAGCCTGGCTGTAGCTCTAAAGTACATGTTAAAGTCAAGAATGTTACAATGCGAGATTTCTCTGGGCATTATAATCAACATTATAGTGCTAAATCTCTTACATTTACCTTTTAAAATTCAACATTTATTGTAATAGGACATCCATATATTTTAAACTTCCATTCATATAATATAGGATAAATAACTGTGATACATATTCAAGTATAAAAGATGAAGCTGCACTGTATGTATTCATTTAAAGGATACTCAGCACATATTGCCAAGTTTTAGAAAGCAGCAAAGCATTACTTCATTAAGTTTACACTGTATATAAGAAAGCTATGTAGATGTGTATATAACGTATGTATATATAATTTCTTTTTTGCATGTGTATGTTTTGCATATGGATGGGCTACATGAGACCCTTTCTCAACAAAACAAAACAATCTATAAGGTTATTCAATTTACAACCTCGAGAGCAGAAGAATTGACTTTTTTTTACCTCATTGCAACACAAGAGACAAAACGGTCAGAAGCTCTTGACCCTTACGGCAGGTGAGAGTCCATCTGCTTCATCTGACATTTGGCTGTCTAAACAGTTGGACTTTGTCTGCTCTACTTGATGCTGAACTTTTAAGATAAAAAAAATTTTGTCTAAGAACGGTACACAAATATGTTGCATTTTAAATTTAAATGGACATTTGCATGCGACCCATTTGTATATCTGAAGTAAAACTGTTGGAATCTGGTTTGGAGTAGCATTTTTGGAATTTCTAACCCATGATTTCTGAGGAGTTATCTGAAATCATGTCCTCTTTGGCAGAAGAGCCATCAAAGAATACTGGATTTTTTTTTTCATCTTTTTATATTTATGTATTTGTGTGTGTGTGTGTGTGTGTGTGTGTGTGTGTGTGTGTGTGTGTGCGTCTCACAGGGCACTGTGTGTTCCTGTGGAAGACCAAGGGTGACTTCCAGAATCATCCTGGGTTGCTTCTACCTCCTTGCTTCACTCTGGGATTTCACTCAGGCTCCACCCACCAGGACAGGAAGTGCAGGCTACTGCAGGTTCTGCCTGGCGGTTTTTAGGTGGGACCTGGGATCCGAACTCAGGACCTTCTGTTTGTTGAGACAAAGTCTTAACCCCTGAGCCAGCCCAAGAATACTGGATTTTAAAAAGGCATTGTCAGTTCATTACACACTGGAAAGACAAACAAGGTTGCTTAGAAATGGCCCTCTTTGAAGTTTTTTCTGGATGTGGATGTTTGGTGGTAGACTACTTAGCTACTCTAGCATGGCCCTGGAGTCCTTCCCCAGCACTGCAGAAAAAAAAATTGTCAATTTTTTATTCTAATAATTCTTGTCTGCATCAGAATGTTGTTTTAGGAGGTTTGTAATATCATACAAATTATTGCTGCATGCTGATTAAGTGATGTTTCAAAATAGCCCAAATGACATTTTTCTAGGTGTTCACAGATTATGCCCATGTTGTATGAATTGAATTAAGTTGAATCCTTCTCAAGGTGGAATTATAAATCTTGGGAAAAAAATCAAGACACAAATGGTACAAACTTTGCCACTGGTTGACCAATCCCCTTCCTGTAAACACAAGCATTTTCTTAGCATATTTAAAGATACCTTCAGCACCCCACCAAGCTTCCTCCTTCCACCAAAATTGCTCAGCAGGTAAAAGCGCTGGCTTCACAAGCCTACAGCCTAAGCGCAATCCCTGGAAGCTACATAAAAGTGGAAAGAGACCCAAGCCCAGGAAAGTCTTCTGAATTCCACAGGTGCACACAAGCACACACTCTCGCCACTAATAACAAATTACAATAATGAAAGACAATCTTCAGACAGGGAGGCTTCATATCAGCTCATTTTTGGTTTGGGTGTGATGTTGGATCTTGCAGAAAAGAAGTTGGTTCTACGTAAACTATTTTTCCTTCAGTGAATGCCTTGCACAGTCTACATGGAACATTCACACACCTATCAACCAATTTCTCCCACAACGCTAAAATCTTTTTTTTTAAAAAAAGGTACATTTATCAAAATAATAAACTAACATTTTGAGCCACTAAATATCAAGTTTGATTCTGATTCTATCACTGTTCCTTTCTATTTCTGAATCTAGTCCAGACAGTATATATAGGGTCACTGTAGTCTTGGGTCACTCTGGCCTGGGACAGTTCCTCAGCCTTTCCTACTCTTTCTTGACTTGTAGACTGCTCTTCAGTTAGGTTTAACTGATGCTTTCCTCTGATTAGACTGGGATCAGGGAGGGGGCGAAGCAGCAGGACACACTGCCTGTCTGTCACGGCAGAGAAATATGCTGCCAGCCCAGATTCCCACTGCTAATAGTAACCTGAATAGGTAGCTTATGTAGTTTTGCCAGGATTCTTCACTTAACCATGATATTACTAACTCTAGCCCATACTCAAGGGAGAAAGGATTAGAACTCATCTATTTCATTTCCTCATCATTTTTATCCAATCATTTATTTTTTTACTCACATTTATTTTTGATTGCAATTGAGTTACATCTGTTTGTTGGTTGGAGATGTGCATGTGTATGTGTGTGCAGGTTTATGTGTGTGTATATGTATGTGTATGTGCATATGAATGTGTGGTATGTGTACATGCATGTGTGTATATGTGTATACATGTGGCATATGTGTGTGTGCATGCATGTGTGCATTTCTATGTAGTGTGTGCATGCACATATGTATGTGCATGTACAAATGTGTATACATGTATGTGTGAACATGTGCGTGTGTGTGCATTTGCATGCATGTGTGGTGTGTGTATAGGCCAGAGGACAGCCTTGGGGGTTGTTTCTCAGGAGTCATCCACCTTATGTTTTTTTTTTTTTTTTTTTTTTATTTCAGCTCATACAAACTTATTAGGTACACCAGTTCCCTCCCTCCCTCCTCCTCCCCCCGTACCCCCTGCTCCCCCTCCCCACCCCTCTCCCTCCCCATCCTCCAGTGCCTCCCACCCCAATTCCCAGAGAGTCCTTTCTTGTGCATGTCTGATTTTCCTCTGGGTCCTCCTCTCCGATGACGTACAAGGACCCAGTGGCCTTTCCCGAACCCTTTCCCGTGTTCCCCTTAGGTATAGGAACACTGCTGTGGCTGCCAATCCTTTGCCTCCAAGGATCTTGGTGCCTTTAGCAGATGCTAGACTTTGTGAGGTCAACAGTGTGTTGGACAATGCGCAGGGCATGCAAAGTCCAATTATGATTGCTTCAGCCCTAACTAGTATAGAGTATCTTACATATCATTGCTCCTCCCATCCTTATGCTCTTACACTCTTACCGCCCCCTCTTCCGCAAATTTCCCTGAGCTTCAAGATGGGGAGAGACTAAGCTGGCCTAGTTCTAGGTGGTTGATATAGAGTCTCTGAAGTTCTGGATTGTGGTTTGTTGATTTTCTTTTGCAGTTTTGCTGCTCCTGCAATGCCCTTCACTCCATCCTGGTGGGCATTGTATGTTACCCCCTGGCCAGAGACAAAAAGCTGTTAGAGTCTTGTGATAAAAGCACATTCAAAGGTAGATGTAATAAAAGTGGGAAATCACAGTGAGGGAGGGGTCTATCACCCATATGCAAAATTGTTACTTTTTATCTGCCAGACTATATGCCCTCCTCTTCTGGTGAGATCACTCCCCCTCAGTAGTAAATGATCAGGAACAAAAGTCTGTGAACTTAATCAGATGTCTCATTACTTATTTGGGTCCTTGGTGGAGGCCTATTTTCCCTGCTGTAATATGGTCCCTTCTCTCCTTCTTTCTGGTGTGGCCCTCCTACCCCATCCCTCTTGTTCATAATCCTTGGAATTACTGTCTCTAGGTGGGCTGGGTGGGTTTGGTACTAGGAGCCACCTATTAGGGAGTACATACGGCGCTTAATTTTCTGGGTCTGGGATACTTCACTTAATATAATTGTTTCTAATGACATCCATTTCCCGGCAAATTCCAGTAATTCATCATTTTTGATGGCTGAGTAGTACTCCATTGTATAGATGTACCACTGTTTCCTTATCCACTCGTCAACTGTTGGACATTTGGGCTGATTCCATGACTTTGCTATTGTAAACAGTGCTGCTATGAACATGGTCGTGCTTGTGCTATCGAGGCGAACCTCTGCTGTATGGGGGGTTATTCCCAAAAGTGGAATCGCAGGGTCGTATGGCATTTCAATCTTTAATTTCTTTAAGAATCTCCAGACGGCTCACCAGAGTGGCTGTATGAGCCTGCATTCCCACCAGCAATGTAGGAGAGTTCCCCTCTCTCCACATCCTCTCCAGCATTTGTCGTTGTTAGTATTGTGGATTTTTGCCATCCTGACCGGGGTGAGATGATATCTCAGGGAAGTTTTGATTTGCATTTCCCTGATGGCTAAAGAAGTGGAGCATTTTTTCAGATATTTGTTAGACATTTTAATTTCATCCCTGGTAAAGTTTCTTTTAAGTTCCAGGGCCCATTTTTTAATTGGGCCATTGGTTTCCTTGGTGTTTAGTTTTCTAAGTTCTTTGTGCACTCTGGACAATAGAGCTCTATCAGATATGTGGTTAGTGAAGATTTTCTCCCATTCTGTGGGTTGCCTTTGAGCTCGCGTTACAATCTCTTTATCTGAACAGAAGCTCTTTAATTTCACAAGATCCCAACTGTTGAGAGTTGGTAGCAGTGACTGTGCCATTGGATGTCTGTTTAGGAACTGTTGGCCTAGCCCAATCAGCTCGAGGGAGTTCCCTATCCTTTCAACTATGGTTTTTATAGTCTCTGGCCTGATATCAAGGTCCTTGATCCATTTGGAATTAAGTCTTGTACATGGTGACAAGTACGGGTCCAGCTTTAATCTTCTGCATGTGGAGATCCAGTTTTGCCTGCACCATTTGTTGAAGATGCTGTTCTTTTTCCATTGGATTCTTTGGGCCCCTTTGTCAAAGACCAAATGGCTGTAACTTTGTGGGCTTATATCTGGGTCTTCAATCCTTATCCATTGATCTGTGTGTCTATTTTGGAGCCAATACCAGGCTGTCTTTACAACTATGGATTTGTAGTATAGACTAAGGTTTGGTATGGTTATACCTCCAGCTGTGTTTTTGTTACTCAGGATTGTTTTTGCTATCCTGGGTCTTTTGTGCCTCCATATGAACTTTGAGATTGTTTGGTCAACTTCTTTGAAGAATTGCTTTGGGATTTTGATTGGTATAGCATTGAATCTGTATATTGCCTTTGGTAGGATGGTCATTTTCACTGATGTTGATTCTGCCAATCCAGGAACAAGGGAGGTCTTTCCACCTTCTGGTGTCTTCGGCTATTTCTTTCTTTAGGGTTTTAAAGTTTTCATTGTAAAGGTCTTTTACCTCCTTAGTTAGGTTTATACCAAGGTATTTCATTTTTTTAGGGGCTATAATAAATGGTATTGTTTCTCTCAAGGCTTTTTCACTTCTTTCATTCTGGGCATATAGGAAGGCCTCTGATTTTTGCACATTTATTTTGTATCCTGCCACCCTGCTGAACTTCTCAATTAGTTCCAGGAGCTTCCTGGTGGAGTTTTTGGGATCACTCAGGTATAAGATCATGTCATCTGCAAATAGGGATAGCTGGACTTCTTCCTTGCCGATTTGAATCCCTCTTATGTCCCTTTCTTGTCTTATGGCTTCAGCTAAGACTTCAAGTACAATACCACCTTATGTTTTGAGTGAGGGCCTCTCGCTGCAGCCTGGAACTCTCTGATCAGGCAAGGTACTACAATCAGCGAGTCCTAGGGATTTGCCTGTCTTTGCCTCCCTGGTTCTGAGATTACACTGAATGCCACCTTGCCCAGTTCTTCATGTGGATGCTCGGGATCGAACTCAGGTCCTTATGTTTGAACAGCATTACCTACTGAGCCATCTCTCCAGCCTTTGATTTGTTTTAGAGATGAGGTTTCATTTTTATGCTGCGTTGGCTTTGAACTTAGTATGTAGACAAGGATGATCTTGAACTCCTAATTCCAAAAGCTGGAATGAGAGCCACCATGTCTAGTTATAATCCATTAACTGGATTATAATCCAATATGAGATAACTTATTTTGTAGCCCAAAACTCTTCCAATTGGGACCCTTGTGGGCCTTTCTGAAACATATTGTGTCCTTTGGTATAGCCCTGTGGTTCTGATTACTTCCTGCCCTGTGACCCCTGACCCCATAGTATGCTCCAGACTCATACCGAATTGTTCTTTTTTTCCACTCATACAAACTTAATAGGTACCTTGGTCCCCTTCCTCCCTCCACCCCTCCTTGGATCCCCTTGCTCCCTTCTCCCTTTTCCCTTTCCTTTCCCCCCCTCCATCCCTTTCTCCCAGTGCCCCCTTCCCCATCCCTGGAGCATCCTTTAATGTGTATGTCAAACTTTCCTGGGTCCTTCTCTCTGATGAGGTGTAAGGACTCAGTAGCATTTCCTAGAACTCTTTCTTCTTATGTTCTCCTTTAGCATAGGAACACTATTGTGGCTGTTAATCCCTTGCCTCTAAGGATCCTAGTGCCTGTGATCCCTGCTAGACTTTGGGGGGGTCAACGATATGTCTGTCATTGTGCAGGTCATGCAAAGTCCTATTATGGTTTCTTTGGCCCTAACTTGTGTGGAATATCTTGCATATCGTTGCTCCTCTCCATCTTTAGGCTCTTACAATCTTAGTGCCCCTTCTTCCACAAATTGCCCTGAGCTTTAGGATGGGGAGAGATTAGATTGGCCTGGTTCCAGGTGATTAATGTAGAGTCTCTGATGTTCTGAATTATGGTTTGTTGTTTTTTTTTCCCCAGTTTTGCTGTTCTTGCACCGCCCTTGGCTCCATCCTGATGGGTATTGGATGTCACCTCCTACCCAGAGATAAAAGGCTGTTAAAATAGAGTCTTGCTATAAGAGTAGATTCAAAGGTAGATGGAATAAGAATAGGAGACTATGGTGAGGGGAGGTGGTCAGTCTCCCATTTGCAGGATGGTTACCATCTATCTGCCAGAATCTGTGCCCTCCCTGACTGGTGAGATCAAACCCCATCAGTTGCAAGTGTGTTTGGTCAATTTCTTTAAAGAATTGCTTTGGGATTTTGATTGGTATAGCATTGAATCTGTATATTGCCTTTGGTAAGATGGTCATTTTTATGATATTGATTCTGCCAATCCAGGAACATGGAAGGTCTTTCCACCTTCTGGTGTCTTCTGTAATTTCTTTCTTTAGAGTTTTAAAGTTTTCATTGTAAAGGTCTCTTACTTCCTTGATTAGGTTTATACCAAGGTATTTCATTTTTTTAGGAGCTATAGTTAATGTCTTGGGGCTTTTTCAATTCTATCATCCTGGGCATAGAGAAAGGCCATATTTTTGTATGTTTATTTTGTATCCTGCCACCCTGCTGAACTTCTGTATTTATTACAGGAGTTTCCTGGTGGAGTTTTTGGGATCACTCAGGTATACAATCATGTCATCTGCAAACAGAGATAACTTGACTTCTTCCTTGCTGATTTTTTTAAATTATTTATTATGTATTCAATTGTGCATGTATGAATGTGTGTGTGTGTGGATGTGTGTGTGTGTGTGTAGAACCACAGACGAATTCGGGAACCACCATGGGCCGCCTCCACCTCTTCCTTGTTTACTCTGCCCCAGGATTCACAGGCTCCGAGTGTTTTGACTATTATTTGCCGTGGCAAGTTTCTATTTTGGTCATATCTGTTTGGGGTGCAGAATGCCTCTTGTATTTGGATGGGCCTCTCTTCCTTTAGATGAGGAAAGTTTTCCTTGATGATAATTTGAAAATTTTCCTCAGGTGTGGTATTTTGGGATTCTTGTTCTGGTATTCCATGAAAATGCATGTTAGGCTTCTTCAGGGTGTTCCATAACTCTTGAATATTTCTCTCAAGTATCTTTTTTGGCTTTGACAACCTCTTTCATTGTGCTGGTTAATACTCCCACTTTGTCTTCAAGATCTGAAATTCTATTTTCTGCTTCATTAGTTCTGCTAATAAGACTGTCATAGTTAAACACAGGTGTCAACTTGACTGTTGAGTGTTTGAGCTCTGGGCACAGTTGTAGAGAGTTGATGGTTGAGTTAAGTCCAGAGCAAACCTGAAGGAGATTGTCTAGCTGATGGGGTGGGCGGGATTTGGCCCTGGATAAATCACAAAGAGCTGGTTGAGAGAGTTGGCATCCTTCTGTTCACTTGGCCAGACATACTGATCTGGCAAGTAAGGATTGTCCATCTCTCAGCTGTTGTGTGGTGATGGCATGGCCATTTCTCTTGGCCCTGGTGTTGGTGTATGCTCTCCTGTCAAGCTGGACTGAGAACAAGGAAATAAACTCCTTGTTCCCTTAAGTCATTTGATGGTCATTCATCAGCAGCATTGCAGGCTGACTGCAACAAAGACTCTCTGTTGAGTTCTGGGTTGAAGATAACTTATCTTTTAGTTCAATTCTAAACTCTGCTTGAGACTGTTTTAACTGCTCTATGCCTATTTTTGTTTCTTGAACTGTTTTTCTCAACTCCTCCAAGTGTCTATTGTGTTCCTGTTCAAAGTGGTTGATGCAGTTATTTAACTCCTCCCAGATTTCCTCTTTCATAGATCATGGGAATGATCATGCTTTGAAAGTAATTATCTTGGGTCTGGCTTTCTTGGCTATTTTCTGTGAATTTATTTTGGCTGGAATCTATCATTATGGGGTTATTTCTTTCGGTGGGAGATTTGTTTTCTTGGGTTTTGTTTCTTATGGATTTGCACTGTGACTTGGGCATTGTTGTTTTATATCTTAAGACCTTCTTTCAGTTTCTGGGTGTTTTTGACTGAACTGAATTAGTTGGTATTACTTCTCTCAAGCGGTTATTACTAATGTTTGCCTTGGAGTTGGGTATGCTTGTCTGTTGTTATTGTTATTTCCTAGATGAGACTATTAGACTGTTAGTATCAATTAAGTCAGTTTTAGTGGATAGGGGGTGAATATTAGTATGGTAGTGCACTTTTACAATTTAGTACCTTGGTGATATGTGAGGGTGAATGGTATAGTCCCTGAAGTTGTATACGTTTTGGGGGTAGCTATATGGAAAAGTTAATCTACAGTGACTAATAATTGAAGGAACAGGATGGTAAAAAGGGGTTTACTTATTTTTGAGCTGGATGTGAAGAATCTCTCCCATGTGATAGGATGATTTTAGAAGACTTCAGATGTATGGCCTTTGTCCCCTAGAGCTTTGCCTGGGTTTTCTTTGGGCTCTGTTGATTTCTGAGGAGAAGTATGTCCTCCCTGGACTGCGAGCAATCAGGGCGGAAAGCTGAGAGCTGCTGGATGTCAGTGCAGCTTACCTGGGGTGTGGCCTAGTAGCCCTCCCTAGCCCGGAGCAGACTGGGTGCTGCTCCAGCTGGCTGGTGGGAGGAGCTGGGATGAGCGGGTGACCTGGGGAGCTGGGGGGATTTACTTGAGGAGCAGTGTGTCCTCCCTGGACCTCGAGTGTCCCGGGTGGAAAGCACACTGTTCTTGCTCTATCCTGGAGTAGCCCCACCCCCTTTCATTGAAGAAAGAAGGCTCCTGCGGTGTGAAGCGCGGTCACCGGTTTCCTCTCCAGGAATCAGCGCTCCTGGCTTTTCCCCATCCCGCAGCCGTCCTTCCAAGGCAGCATCCAGGGCTCCGCTTCAGTCTTATCATTACCGTTGTTTTCTACAGGCTGTTTCCTTTCCACTGAGAACTCTTTTTTTTTTAATCTGCTGCTTGAAGTAGAGTTCCCTTCAGATCTGAAGTACTCGTTATACAGCACTTCATCACTCTGCTCTTCCCAGTGAGAAAGCAGCACAGAATCTTGGCCTGCGACTTTAGGCCATTTAGGAATACTTTAAAGCCTTGTGGTGATTGTCTTTTAAAAATGTAAAAATGCCTGGCATATTTAGTCTTGACAAAGACACAAAAGATGAGTTCTCAGTCCATCACTCGTGCCTAGGGCGTTTTGGCCGCGTGCATTTTCTGCGTGGTTTCCTTTCAAAGTCCTCACTGTTGTCCATTAAATAAGGTCTTGGATAGTTAGGAAAAATAGAAATAATATCGGCCTGGAGAGAATATTTAGAAAACTCTATGAATCAAAGAAATATGAAATTTGTTCAAGATCATTGTCACCCAGAATCATTGCTGAATATATAGACTCAATTTCCCTGAAGTCTGATGCTTCCCTAAAGCCTGGGATAAGGAGTTTTGAACAAGAATTCCAGGGGCTGGAGAGATGGATCTGTGGACAAAGCACTTGTTGATCCTGAGGATTGGAGCTTGGAATTCTGGTCCCAGCACCCATACAAATGCCTGGTGTGTCACCTGTAATCCCAGCACTCAGGAGGCTGAGATGGTATCCCCAGAATACACTGGCGAGCTAGATTAGCTGAGTCCGAAATTTCAGGGTTCGTTCAGTGAAAGACCTTGACACCATATGAGATGGATAGCAACCAAGGAAGATACCAGACATCAACCTTGCATCTACACACACACACACACACACACACACACACACACACTTTCAAACTTACCCTCCCACACACATGTATCCACATACACAGGAACACACATACAAGTTGTTGCAGTTTGTCTGCATGTTTCAGACAAATTACCACCAAAGGATTAGGGGAGCGAGGGGGTTTATTCTTTCTTACTATTCTTTTACACTGTTTAGATCAGGTTGGTAGGAAAGTTCAAATTAACACCGAGAGCTGAAGGAATTGGCCACATTATATCCACAGGGGCAAAGACAGGGGCAAACTTCCTCCCTTGCCAGAATGTCTGCATGCCAGACTTGTCCCACCAGCTCCCTCCAGCTTCGTCCTGCCCAGGGAATGCTCCACTGGCTGTGGACTGGGTCGTCCCGCATTGATTACGCTCCTGCAGGTTTGATCGGGGCTTGTCTTTACAATCAGTTCTTCACGGATTACAATTGTCAAGTTGACAATTATATATCTAACTAGTATGCACATTAAAACAAGAAAAGAATTACACGTTATTCTCAAATTTAGAAAACGTGATTTAAGACAAGACCCTGATTTTTATATAAGGAAATTGAAGCCTAAAGGAAAGATGATCTGCCCAGCCCATGTCTGAGAAGTGCCTACTTTTCCAGGACACCTGGGAATGAATACATTGAAGGCTTGCGGCACTGCATCGTGTGCACTGTTGGTGGTCAACCAGTAGGTCCTTTCAGGGAGATAGTTAGGCAACGTGTTTCACAATACTAACGTGCTTTTCCTTCGATCCAGTAATTTCAGAGGAAAATGTCATGAGTAGGCAAATTTTATGCTTTTTTTATTACGACAAGAAAAAAATGATAAAATGGGATTATAACACTGAATTAAAAAAAAAAACAAAACTCCATGAGTTCGACTATGGATTGAGCTGTAGTCCATTTCCTAAAGTCATGTATTGAAGCGCTAACCCCCTGTGTGGTTATAGCTGGAAGACAGATGTGCAATCAAGGTTAAACAAGGTCTGATAGGATTAGTATGCTTCTTCCACCATATGAAGACAGCGAGAAGGAAATCTCCATGCCCGCAGGAGAAAATGAATCTTCCACAGCCTCAGCTTGGACTTGCCAGACTCCAGCACTGAAAGAATATAAATTTCTGTTGTTTAAGTCACTCAGATTATGCTATTTTGTTATGGCAGCCAGAGATAAGTCCATAATGATAAAAAAAGAAAAAAAATAGCAAGATAGGAGGGTTTTTTGTCGTGTTTTTTTTGTTGTTTTAACATGCCTGTGTGTATATGCGTGTGTGTGCATCCATGTATAGCAAAGGGTACCGGGTGTGCCTGAGGAGGCCTACGGGTGATTTCCGGAGTTAGTCTTCATTGCTTTTCTTCCTTTTTGCTTTGCTCAGGTTTCCCGGCCTCCGTTTTCTAGGGCTGCAAGCGCAGGTTGCCACCCTTTCCACCCAGGATTTTTTACATGCGAACTGGGATCCAAACTCAAGTCTTTTTGCTAGTGAGGCAGAGGTTTTACCCCTGAGGTTTTAATATCTTTTCAGCCGAGAAGGAGGGAGGTCCAGGCTTTCTCACTGAACCTAGATCTCATCCGTCGGGCTACACTAACTGTACAATAAGTGCCCAGGATCCACCTATGACCATCTCAAAGAGGTGGAGTCACAAACATATGTAGCCACACGGACTTTTAATGTGAGTGCTGGATATCTGAGCTCAGATCCCCATGCTTGCTGAGTGCAGACTTACCCACTGAGCCATGTCCTAGACCGTTGATTTTTTCTTAATTCTATAGAATCATTACTGTGTATGGATGATGTTTTTGTGTGATCATGCAATCTGGAACATGCATGTGTAGGTCAGAGAACAGTTTTGGGGAGTTGATTATTTCCATCCACCTTTACGAGGTTCTGGGGATCAAACTTAGGTTGACATGCCTGTGGGGAAAGTGCGTTTTCCCACTGAGTCATCTTGACAGCCCCAATCCTAAAATTTTTCAATAAATAAAATTTCTGGCCTAAATGTGGGAGAAATGTTCCTGTCTTGGAATTATCACCGTAATAATTAATGCAAGCATGCTTCTTCAACAGAAGAACGTGGGATGGTATTTTTTGTGTGCGCACATCTCTGTGTGTGTGTGTGTGTGTGTGTGTGTGTGTGTGTGTGTGTGTGTACAAAAGGGCACTGGAGTATATATGACTGTGGAAGCTTAAGGATGGATGATATTGGGAATTAACCTAGGATTATTCTACTTCCTTATTGCTTTGCTCTGGGATTTCCCAGGCTCCTCTTTCCAGGGTCAAAATTACAGGTCGACCCACTTAGCCTTTTTTACATGGGATTTAGGAATATGAACTCAGGTCCTTTTGCTTTCTTTCATAGTTAGACACAGGTGTCAACTTGACAGTTGAGGGTGAGCTCTGGGCACATTTGTAGAGAATTAGTGGTTGAATTAAACCAGAGCAAACCTGCAGGAGATTGTCTAGCTGATGGGGAAGGCCCAGCCCTGGAATAAAATATAGAGAACTGGGTGGTTGAGAAAATTGGCATCCTTGTGTACACTTGGCCACACAAGGCTGGCCTGGCAAGTAAGGATCGTCCCTCTCTCAGCTGCTATGTGGAGATGGTGTGGCCAGTTCCCTCAGCCTTGGTGTTGTTGTGAGCTTTCCTGTAAAGTTGGGCAAGGAACTGTAACCAGTCTTTAGTAAGAGAATAAACTCCTTGTTCCCTTAAGCCATTTGATGGTGATTTATGGACAACCATGCAAACTAACTGCAACACTTTCGAACCAGAGACTTTAACCACTGAGCCACCTCCTGGGACAGTAGTTTCACATGTGCTTTTTGACCTAAGGCTATTTAAGTTGCCAGATAGCATTTGTTAGTAATTTGGAAGCACACGTTATAATTGGGAGTACTTGGAAGGCTACCCAAGGAGGATTGTTGTGAGTTCAAGGACAAGGTGGACTATATAGTGAGTTCCAGGACAACCTAGGCTGCAGAGTTGGAGCAACAACTTGAAGAATACAGCTTTGTTTTACAGAATTGCCACAATTTGATCTTATTTGGTTTATCTAATGTATTTTATAATATGCTTTATAAGCAACTAGCAAGGAAATTACTGGATCAGTTTTGAAAGGATAACCTTTAAAGACACATTTGCATTTATACAGTAAATGTGCTAATGTAAGTACATTTTCTGTTCATTAAAATACATCTTCCTAAGTTTTGGGATAGGTGTTGAACTGTCTTCCCATATCAAGATAATTCTGTAGTGTGTGTGTGTGTGTGTGTGTGTGTGTGTGTGTGTGTGTGAGAGAGAGAGAGAGAGAGAGAGAGAGAGAGAGAACCTCGATATTGAAAAATGCATAACATATGCCCACACTGTTTAGCAAATAAAGAACAGACTGATCTAGAAACAAAACAATGTCCAAATCTCACTCTCCGTTATTTCCTTCTGAAGTTCAAAACCACCGTTCTATTAAGGCAAGCATATTTTCACTCCTGGCATATGTATTCCTAAGTGATATGATTCTGTTTTATGTGCTTTATGAACTTTGCTGTGTGTTTTGGGTGGAGGAATGTGTGTAACATGCATGTGGAAGTCAGAGTTTCAGCTGTCCTTCCTCAGGTCCTCTCTGCCTTTTTGTTTGAGATAAGGTCTTTCACTGGCCTGGAACTTTGCCACGTAGCCCAGGGTAGCTAGTCCTCCAGGTTCCGAGGATCCATCTGGCTCCACCTCCCATCTCACCACTACTGAGACCATAAGAGTTTCCACTGCATCAGCATCAGACTTTTCACAGGGCTTTCAGGGATCCAAACTCTTGCTTTCAAGGTAAATGCTTCATCATCAGAGCAATCTTCCCAGCTCCCCTTTAAGATTTTATTTATTTATTGTGTGTGGGTGTGTGTGTATGTGTGTCTCACAGGGCACTGTATGTCCCTGTGGAGGAACAAGGGTGACTTCAGGAATCATCCTGGATGGCTTCTATCTCCTTTTGCTGCTTTACTCTGGGATTTCCCAGGCTCTACCCACCAGGGCTGGAAGTGCAAGGCTGCCGCTGTTTCCACCTGGCGTTTTTTTATATGGGATCTGGATCTGAATTCAGGACCTTCTGCTTGCAGAGACAGATCTTAACCCCTAAACCATCTCTCCGGCTCCCCTCCCCCCCTTTAAAACAAATGTATTATGTAGTTCAGGCCAACCTGGAATTCACTAGATAGTCCAATTTGACCTGGTTCATTCTCCCAAATGTTAGGTTTACAGATAAGTTCCATCATGCCAGCTTGTTTTTGTGGACTTTATATGAATGGATCACACAATACAAATATTTTTTGTTACTTTTGTTTAATGTTTATGAATGTTTTATTTGTTTCCTTGTCTATTTCCCATCTTCCAACTTTAAGCTATGAAGATTTACTCAAGGAGTTTTATAGAACTACAACGTTCACATATATATGTATATATCATTTACTTACAATATAATTAAATTACTACACTGTCTTGGACATTTGTGTCACTCGGTTTTGAGCTCCCATGAGTAAGATTATCACACATATTTTTATCCATATGCCTAATCAGCAGATGTGTGAGATTCTTTAGCAGACAGCCTTAAGAGTGGACTAGCTAGTTCATGTGCTATGGAAATTGTTGATTTGCCTGGGTCAGATCAAGCTGTATTTGCAAGATATTCACTCCCTCCAATTGTAGATGAGACTTCCAGTTGCTCCACTTTTTTTTTTCTGGCACTTGACATTAAACTTAAAAATTAAGGAAGATCTCTATGGGTATCTCATGATTTTCATTTGCATTTTGTAGCTCACTAATAATTTGAACCTCTTCTCTATATGTTAATTGGCAAAATATTTCACTTTAATTTAATCCCTCAATTAAATAAGTCTTGGAACTATTGTAGATACTTTCCCCCTTTTTTATTGTGGGGATGGAAAAAGCCAGGGTCCCATGGGTCCCCAACTGCCTTGGTATTTTACATACCTGAGGATTATTTCGAACTCAGGGGCCTTCCAAGTGCTGAGCTAGGCTATTGCATTTTGGAACTGGGTGACTGTCATGGTTTGAAATGTGTCCTCCACAGTCTCATGTGTTTGGCAAGGTCATGGCACCTTGAGAGGTGGAGCCTTGCTGGAGGAAGGCAGTCACAAGGGCTGGGCCTTGAGGTGGATTAGCCTCACCATACCTCCAGAAGTCTGCTTTTGCAGCAAGCAGTCTGCAGCTTTCAGCTTCCAAGATGTCTGCAGTGACTTAGCCTCCTCCAGCTTTGGCCAGCCAGCCATGCCAGCTCTGCCATGAAGACTGTATCTCCTCTCTGGCACCATAAACTAAATAAATCTCCCTTTCTCCCCTAAGTTGCTTGGCTTTGGGTGCTCTCTCACAGCAATAGTTAAGAGTAACTGTTACAGCCTCAAAGCTCAGTTCTGGCTGCCTCTCCTCAAACTCCTATATCTTACCAACTCCTGGTGATTACAGTCCTTGATTATAGATTTCTTTTAATTTGTTTATTATTATTTATTCAATTATGACTGTATGTGTGTGTGCATGTGTGTGTGTATGAGTGGGTGTGTAGAACCACGGACAAATTTAGGAACCACCATGGACACCTCTACCTCCTCCTTGTTTACTCTGCCCCGGGATTCACAGGCTCCGCCCTACCAGGACCAGAAGGGCAGGCTGCCCCCGCTTCCACCCGGCGTCTATACGTGGGGTCTAGGATCCGAACTCAGGACCTTCCGCCTGCAAGACAGAGGCTTAATCCCTGAGCCATCTCTCCAGCCCCTAGATTTCTTTTATTATTATTATTATTATTTATTCAACTGTGCGCATGTGCGTGTGTATGTGCGTGCGCACATGTGTCTGTGTGTGTGTGTGTAGAACCACGGACGAATTCGCGAACCACCATGGACGCCTCCACCTCCTTCTGCCCCGGGATTCACAGGCTCCGCCCTACCAGGACCAGAAACGCAGGCCGCCCCGGCTTCCGCCTGGCGTCTATAGGTGAGATCTGGGATCCGAACTCAGGACCTTCCGCCTGCAAGGCGGAGGCTTAACCTCTGAACCACCTCTCCAGCCCCCCTAGATTTCTTTTAGAAAATTGTTATGAATTAATTTGTTTGAGAGTGAAGCATACACTGGTGGAGGTCGGAAGATAACTTCTGGAAGTCAGTTCTCTCCTTTCACCAGGCGGGCTCCCGGGGATCGAACTCAGGTCACCAGGTTTGTGAGCAGGCGCTTTACCTGCTGAGCTATCTCCTTGGGTCCTCTAAGCTATAAATTTCTTCAAGACCAATTTACAACATTGAACCAACATCGGGAAAAAGACAAACTGATAAATAATAAAGTGAAAAATTAGAACTTTTAATGAGAATGTGGAGTGACAGGGAAGGCGAGGTGACATTGTTTCAACATGTAGGGATGAGCAAATGCAATCAGTTTTTAGAGACACAATTTTTCACAGACTGTAAAGTTGGAATGGAAAATGTGATTGTTGCAGTTACTCTTTCTGCTGTTGCGAGATAGCACTCAAATACAACTTAAGGGAGGAAAGGGAGATTTATTTGGCTTATGGTTCTGGCATTATAGCAGAAAAGTCATGGCTGGCGGGCAGGAGCCAAGGGTACCTTATGTCACATCCGTGCAAGAGTAGACATCTAAAGGAAGCAGGGCAGGGCTCACCAACCCCAAGGCCCAACCCCTGTGAGGCACCTTCCTCCAGCAAGGGTCTACCTCCCAAAGACACCACAGCCTTCCCAAAAAACAACTAAGGAGTCAAGCACATGAACCTTTGGGAGACAACTCATATTTAAACAATGACATTGATACCATTTCACTGCATCAGAAATAATCTGCACTTACACTAAGAATGTTCCCCATAGTTTATGCAAAGATGTAATCAGCAGTCTTACCCAGGAACACATCGTGACACCTGAGCATCTTTGCCTAGGAAGACCACTTTTGGTTTGTCTGTTCCTTTGCTTTTTCATAGACTTGGGGGATCAAACTTCATGGACCTCTGCATGCTGGGCAAGTGTTCTACTGAGCTACATCCTTAGCCCAACTTTTAGAGGTCTTCTAATCACAGAATTTGCTCAGTGGAATCTCCTACCTGAATGAATAAGGTAAACCCAGATCTGTGTGGCATTATTTATTATTGGATTAGAAAGAGTGTTTTTTGCCTAAGGTGCTGGTGTAATAATTAACTGGAGGAAAAATAGTTATGATAATGCAGGATTCCGGTTGTGCCCAACACTGGTTGTTTCTAAAGATTTCATACTTACCTTCTTAAGGACTGTTTAGACAATAAAATTTAGAAATTGTGACTTATGGTTACCTATTTATAGTAATTAGAGACATTATTTAACTAGTATTAACTAGTACAAGAGAAAAAAAAAAGCCCACAAGTTTGATTCAGGAAAAAGAAAAAAAGGAACGTATTTTGGATTTCTGGTTTATATAATCCCCGATCACCTTGAGAAAACAAGAGATATTAAAATACTGGAACCAGTTCATCTTGTCCTACACAGAGTTGATTCACTGGCATAATAATAAAGAACATAACAATAATTCATTCAAAGTTGGCTTTCCATGCTAGCAACTAATTCTTACGCACTTCACTGAAAATGGAGACCTTAAAGAAATAAACTAACTGGTATCACATTACTGAAGAGGAGCAGGCCAAAAACCAGGATTACAGAGGGGTTACTAGATTCAGTCCTGACACTCCAGCTCTCAGCAAACTCCCAGCAGGTATTTGTAGCCCTAGCTTTCTCCTTGAGCTTGAGCTCCAAGCTTTTTCTTTCTGCTCTGATTTCTACAGTCAAATCTTTGGACTTCCTCATCTCCCCCCCCCTTCTGTCCTACCTGATTCTTTGATTTGAAAATCTTGGATGCACCCTCAAATGCCTCGGTATAGTCTATTCACCTCTCCCTTCTTAATGTAATCAGTTGCAAATTCTTGCCAGACATTTCCTTCTACCCTCCTTCCCCTTATTTCTAACCCAGCTCTTATCTTCCTCATACTTACACTATCACTACAACCTCCTTAACTGGATGGCTCCAGACAGTCTTGGGCTTGTTCACGCCGTACTCCTCTTTGAACTTCACATGCCCACAACCCACAAACATTTCCCACCATGCTTTTCCACTCTGGTCACATGTCTGTGCTTGCCACTATGCCAACCTTTCTCCACATGACCATTTCCCTGTGTGCCAGGCCCCGTCCCCTATAATGCCCTTCCTTCTTTAAGAGCATGTGGTTCTTTCAATGAAGCTCTAGAGTAGGTACAACCATGTGCTTCTTTCTAAGTCAGACTCTCCAAAGATGAATTCTAACTCCATGAAGTTACACAAGTAAGTGTCTTTTCTTGCTTTAGTGTTTCACCTACTATATCTAGAACAGCTTTCCTTTCAGATAAGACGACATGTTGTGGGAAGGGAAGATGGCTCAGCAGTTAAAGTACATGCCATGCAAGCAAAAGGACTGGCATTTGGATCTCCAGACCCCGGGTAAAGTGCCAGTTGAGCATGGTGTAATTCAGACTACAATTCAAGAAGGCAGAACCTGGGAATCTTTAGAGCAATCTGGCTAGCCAGAATAGGCCTGTCAGGGAATTCTGGGTTTAATTAGCGACCCAGCCTCAAAAGAATGAGGTGGAAAAGTGATAGAGTATGACCGGCCTCAGGCTTTCATATGCATGGACATCCATGTGTGGCTTGCACGTGTGCTTCATGTACACAAGAAAATGGAAAGAGAGAAGAACATATGATGTGTTTATTTAACACTTTAAAAATATTTACCAAGTAACAATAATTCATTTAATCAGATACTTACTGATAGCCCCTTGTACTAGTTACTCTTTCTGTTGCTGTGAGAGATCACCCAAAGTCAAGCAACTTAAGGGAAAAAGGGAGATTTATTCAGCTTAAGGTTGCACAGGGGAGATAGTCTTTCATGGCGGAAGCAACGATTAAGTCACACCCATCTGGGCGGCTGAGAGTCGCAAGACTGCCCACTGCAAGAGCAGGCCTCTTCTGGAAGCATGGTGGGACTAATCTACCTCAAGGCCCACCCTTTGTGACTGCCTTCTTCTATTAAGGCTCCACCTCCTACAGGTGCCATGACCTTCCTAACCACGTGAGTCTGTGGGGCAGGATGGGCAGGAAGCACATTTCAAACCAAGACACCTCTCATGGCTTTTCCAGTTTCAACATTATCAAATCGGCTGCACTAACCATCTTTGTACACCGTGGGGGAACCTTAGACTCTACAGGTGGATGTCAAGTGCACTGAGATTGCTAGATCAAAGCTATGTGTAATTAAAATTTGGACAGAATAAAATTAGCTTTCGAAATATTTTTCATGTTTTTTATTTGCTATTACCTAGGAGTGAAGCCAGGGCCTCTCGCATGCATGACCATCAATCTACCACTTAGCAACCACCGTGACCATTAACGTCTTTTGAGGAAGGGTCTTCCTCTATAGCTCTGGTTGGCCTTGAACTCTTGACAGTCATCCTGCTTCAGCCTCCAAGAGCTATGAGAACCACATTGGACTACTACTTTCACATGTAACATATTATTTATTCGAGAGGAGTATGTGATAGATAAATATGGGTCAACTTGACAATTAAGGGCTGAACTTTTGGGCAGGTCTGTGAAGGATTAGCAGTTAAGGCAAACCCTGAGTAGGCTTGCAGGAGATTATCTAATTGAGGGGGTTGGGTGTGTAGTTTTCCCTGAGCAGATGAGTAAGTTGAAGTTGGATCAGTAGTTTGACATTCATTAGCCTACTTGGATGGACTTGCTCTCTAGCAGGTGAGGTTTGCTCCCACGTTGAGCAATCCTGTAGATAGGTGTGGTGAGTTCCTTTGGCTCCTGGTATTGATATGGTATAGTTCTGTCAAGTTGGACTAAGAACAGTTATCAGACAATCATTAGCCAAAATAAAATCCCCTGGGCTATTTTGTCAGGAATCAGCAGCAGCATGCAGAATAACTGCAACAGGTAGACAATGCAAATACATTCCATGGAGTGTGAGAGGACTTTAGGAACTCATTGTCCTTGCGAATCAAACTCGGGCCATCAGCGTTGCACACAGGCAACTTCAACACTGAGTCTATCACTTGCATTCCTTATTTCACTGATTTTCTTGCCATGCCATACCTGGACATTGAACATGGAGTTTTGTTTCTGGTGTCTTATCCCAACAGACTGTTAAGACTGGAGAGAGTATGACAGAGCAGTAATAGAAAGCTTGAGGCCAATGACTCCACTCTTTCCTCGCCCAGCACTGGTTCCAGTTTAATGGCATGTAGCCATCTCCAATGAGAACAATTTTCACCTTAGACAGGAAACGAAGTTTCATCGCATAATCTTTAGAAATTCTCCACACAGATACTCCTAAGGAGATTTCGTGGACTCAGAACAGCAGAGTTCAATTTGATCCAAACACAAAAGGTGGGAGCGCAGCGACTCTCCTTTCTGTCATTTCAGTCGTTTTTTGTAAGACCAAATGTTTCCTTCACCAATCAGCGGGAGAGAAAGGGAACCCTTGCTTTAGAATTCTATTTGTCTGTTTTGCTTTTATTTTAAGCTAAGATTACTGGAACAATAATAAATGCCTTTGAGCCATATGGTTGGATTCCTATTGACCCAAGAGTTTGAGAAATAACATTTAGCAGAGTGCTTATCGAATTGGAAATTATACTGAGGATTATTGTGCAGTAGCTCATCCCAGGGAAACAAGCTAAATTACTGCAGCAGTAATGTCTGCTACAGGATGCGGCCCTGTTAGCATAATAAATGTTTTCAAATTGTTTGGGGAAGGAAGACAGCTACCAAGCAAGGTTCAAAGAGTAGTTTGGGTTGGCTGCTGGTTACGTTTTGGTCCTGCAAGTGGAGCAATGTAGGGTCACACATTCAGTAAATAGTTTGAGGTTAATTTGAGACAGGTTTAGTCTATCCACTAGGTGTGCCATTCTACTGAGGACCAAGACTTTGGTGGATCATCTCTGAGGATTAATGGGGGGGGGTGGAGGCAGAGAATATGCTAGCAGGTGGGGCTTTTTCTTTATTAAGTCCAAAGCCCAACTTCCACAGGTTCAAGAGAGGAAAACTTGAAAGGCAGCCAAAGTGGGCTACCCTGCTTGCTGGCTACCCTGGCTTCAGGGGGGTTGCACCTTCTGCACCCTATATCAGCTACTTCATGTCCAAACAAACTCTTTCACCTCTCCCAACACCTACTCCCCAGGCTGCAAGCGCGTGCCTTTCTTAAACTTGTTCCAAGCTTGAACTTCTACACTTAGTGTCTCCTTCCATCCCTACCTTGGAGACTGCCTATCTTGGGGATCAGATGTGTCCTGGTCAAGCTATCCTGACAAAGTGGGAAGTTATTACATGAGCAGAATGGATTAAGGAAATTCACACCAAGGAACTAAGGACTGGGGTGGTGATGTAGACCAGACTGGAAAGGTTAGGGACTGAGGGCTGGGACACTGCAGGCCTAGTGTTTCCATCCTGCCTGGGCTTTGTCCCTCTGGAGCTGGATGTCCGGCCCCTCCTCGGGTCGGTTCAGTACCTAATAGCTGCTAAATAAATAAATGTTTGTGAGTAAAGATCCATGCGTCCCACCATCCCTGATGGATGTAGGGCCAAGGAAAGTGTGGCCTCTGATCCAGCCTCTGGCTCCCTCCAACTCGATCGCCTACACCTTCTGGGAACTTCCCAGGACTGGCGGCTGGAGGGAAGGGACTGGATTTTGGACGCGTCCACGTCCTCAGTCCTAAACCCAGCAGGGGACGTCAGCTACAGCGGGCCTCCGGTGTCCGCCGGGGAGCCCTCGGGCGCAGCGCCCCGACTGGGTTGGGAGGCGCGGAGGGTGGGGGCGGCTCCGCTCCCCAGGGTACACGCGTGGCCAGCGACAGCCGCGGGGTGGTCCTGTGGCCTTTCAGGGTCGGTCTGGAGTTCCCCGTGGGCGAGTAGGACAGGCGTGTCGCGGCGTTAGCGGATCGCCGGATCCGCCTCTGCTTTCCGGTGAAGCCCGCGCGGTCTCCGCTGAGGTCACCGAGGGCCAGTGCGAAGGCCCCGGGGGGCGACGCCTCTCAGGACCCCCTGGCCAGGCGCTTTCAGTGCTTTTCACACTTCGCCACTGCCTGGAATCGCCGCCGGGGTTCCTTAAGGCTCGGGGCGCGGCGTGGCGGAGTCTTTGTGCCCTCCCTGTTTGTTGGAACTTCTTCCCCCGGACAGCATCCCCCACCCTTTTCCTCTCCAAAGTCTTGCAGCTTCCCCAGGAGACGGGAAGGGGTTGAGAAGGTTGTACAGACTTAATCTGCAATCCTCCGGGTCCCGGAACTTTGAAAACCCAAAGGGCTCGTCCACAGGGAGACCCCCGGGATCCAGAGGAGGGGGCGCGCAGTGCATTCCTTCGCCCTCCAGCCTCCTACCTGGTCCCAGCCGCTCCCCTCCCCCGCCGCGGGCAGGGCCCGGATTCCAGCCCGCCGCAGCGGCTCCGGGAGCGGCGGGGTTAAACCCAGGAATGTGGCGGCGAGGAATGTGCATGCAGATGAGCGGAGCGCGGGGAGGGCCGGGGCGGGGCGCATGCTAATCACACGCAAATGAGGAGGCCCGTCGCCGCCGGGCCGTTGCTCGGCGGAGCTTCCCGGATCCGAGCCCAGACGGCGTCGGCTCGGGCAGCCTGGGCGCCGGGACCCTCGGCGGCCACAGGGGGACAGGGAGGAGGAGGAGGAGGAGGAAGAGGAGGAAGAGGCGGAGGCAGCGGCGGCCGCGAGGAGTAGGAGAAGGAGGAGGTGGAGAGGGGTTCGTTCGCCTTGCTCCGACGCAGACATGGTGGACTGATCCCCGGCGGGGCGGAGGAGAGCAGGGCTTCCGAGGCGCCCCCCGCGCGTGGCCCCGCCGCGCCCCACGCCCCGCAGCCCTCGCCGGCGTCCGCGCGGACCCTCGCCTTCCCGCCGCGTCCCGCGCCCTGTCCGTATGGAGGCGCCGCTCGCCGGCGAGGCCGCCGACCATGCCTAGGAGGGCCGGGAGCGGGCAGCTGCCGCTACCCCGGGGCTGGGAGGAGGCCAGGGACTACGACGGCAAGGTCTTCTACATCGATCACAACACCCGGAGGACCAGCTGGATCGACCCCCGGGACAGGTGGGCGGTCGGGCCGCGGGTGGGCGCTAGGAGCCGCCGCGGAAGTGCGGTGGCCGCTGTTGTCTGGGGGATTTGGCCGGCGCGGGGGGCGTGGGGAGTCGCCTGCCCCGGAACCCGGAGGGCTCGGGGGAAGGCGCGGGACCGCCGGCCTAGGCGGAGCTGTGCCTGCCTTGCGAGGCGCCCCTTCCCGGGCCGCTTTGCTCACCGCCTTGCAGACGCCCCTCCAGATCTTTGGACACTCCCATTCCCGAGGGTATGTCAGGATTGTGGTCTGGTACCCGGAGTTCTCGCTCTACCTGAGTCCTATTCGGATCTCACCTGCCACCTTCGCCCTCTGCAAGGCATGCTGGGCTTGTGGTCTCGCGAAGGCCTAAGTGCCCGGTGCGCAACTAGCCATCCGGGCCACCTGTGGCATCTCTCTGGCCATCTCAGGCTCCTAAACTTTGACTGTAAGCTTTTCCGGGGTGGGGGTGGGGGCGGGGGTGGGGGTGTTGCCCCCGGCGTGGCCCGAAGGCCCTAGGGTGGAGAGGCTTAGAGGATATAATTGTCCTTGCCCCTTGGGTTTTAGAAACATTTGGAATTTACTTCCTACTTGAACACTAAGATTCTATTTTGGAATTAAAAAAGTGGTGAAATGAACATTGGGGAACTCAGATGTGAATTTAGCTTGATCAGGAGATAAGAGAGGCATAACTGAACATTATCCAAAAGTTCATGAGCTGAAGTTTTGCAGAGTGCCCTAAATGTGCCTGGAGCCCAGTTTTTCTTCTTTGAGCTTAAGAGGAAAGTTTCTTAGAATTAAAGTTATTATAAGGCTACTTACTAGAAGGGCCCAGTCTGGTAGCGCTCATTTGTATAATCCCAGTATTTTGGAGGTGGAAATGGGTGGATCAGGACTTGTAGGTCAGTCTGCATTATAGGAGACTGTTTCAAAACTAAAACAAAAACAATACTAGAGGGCATTGCTAATTGCAAATTTGTAAGCTATTAAGGAATTTTTGTTTTTGAGACAAGATGTCAAATTATAACTCAGAATGGCTTGAATTTTACTATGGTGTAGACTGGTCCCAGATTCCCAGCAGTCCTCCTGCCTCAGTTTCCCCTGAGTTGGAATCACAGATGGGCCACCATGCTCTGCTAGATATTTCTCATTGTAAGTTTGAGTAGTTTATCACTAGGGATGTCTCCATCGTTTCCAGTTTCATCATTTCTGAAATTCTCACCAGGTTTTCATTGGACGTGGTTTGAGGAATTTCCCTATTAAATGTTGCACCCCCTCCTCTCAGTTCCAACTCGAAATAACTTTTCTCTCGGATACTCTTAGTTATACTTTTCCTTGGACTGTTGTCTTCGAAAGTTATTAAAAAGCAATTATAAGAAAGTCATGAATGACATTATGAATTTATGGAACAACCCTTGTTAAATTATCCATGAAGGTATCAGTTTAGATTTCCCTCTTGAAATGAGGAAAGACACCTGTGCCCAGGCTGGGTCTTTCCGCTGACTGAAGGTCTGTTGTTGACCTGGTGAAGTTTTGACAAGAGTCACACCTTCGCAGTCTCCAGCGTATTAGTTGTCATAAACTTCACACCTCGAGCCAGTTATTCGACTTACGCTGTTGTACTTTGAAACTCTTTAGCAGATAGTAAATGTCAGTGTGTTGGTGTGTGCTCAGCAGCAGTTTTTAAGACACCTGGATAAATATTTGACTTTTACAGTGGTGCCGTAATTCTGCTTGCAGATACTTGGAGTTTCAGTTAATTCTTGAATGAATTAGGTGTTTTAGGGTCTCTTCTGCATCAGCTTACATTTTTATTGTATTCTCTCTTTTATTTATCAGAAAAGATCATAGGAATAGGTAGTTCCCTGCGTGAAGCAGCTAGAGAGTGATTCTGTGACTTGGCTTAACCATTCCTTCCTCACAGCAGCCCTTCATTTCAAATCAGAATGGATTGGCAATTACCTTTAGCCGTTTCCTAGAGAGTGGTTGACCAGTTCATTTGGGGGAGACCAATGGTTTGACTAAGATGACTCTGATAACTTGTTTTCCTTGCAGTTATGGGACTTTAAATGTTTGAAGATATAAATTTGAATGATCATAGATATTTCTAAATTTCAGTACCAGAAAGTTAAAAAATACTCTTGAGAGATCAGCCACTAAGACATATACATTACCTGATTGTGTTTTTTTCTAGGCAATTAAGTAACATTAAGTCTTCCTAAGATAGTGTTAGAGTTGGTGAGAGAGAGTATTTAGAGTCACTGTTAACTCTTGTCAGTGTCGCTACACACTTAGCAAACATGGGAACAGAGATATTTTCTGGACCAGCTGCAGTGTGTGAATTCTTTCATAGCACCAGATCACAATCCTGAGAGAATTGTGCATCTGCAGGAGGCTGGAACTTTTAAAGCCACTTCATTAAAAGGGTTACCATGATTCGCCCATTCTCTTGTGTTACTTTTATTCTGTTTTTGGTAGTTTACCAGTACTCATGAGGTGTTTTGTTGTGCAGACTCGGAAGAGGCTGGGGGGTTTTACAGGAACATAATTTCATTGAACAGGTACTGATGATAGATCACTGAAATGGACTTCAAAAATACTTTAATTTTTAATATGCTGAGATGGAAAAAGAGGGAGACAAAGA
The DNA here is from genome assembly GCA_023101885.1 of Typhlomys cinereus. NCBI lineage: Eukaryota > Metazoa > Chordata > Mammalia > Rodentia > Platacanthomyidae > Typhlomys > Typhlomys cinereus. The sequence continues at coordinate 845,503 of JALPQD010000401.1, forward strand.
AACAGAGTTAGAGCAAAAGACAGTATGTAGAGGTCAGAGGATAACTTCAGAAGCCTGTTCTCACCTTTGGGACTCAGCGCCTTTACTGCTGAGCCGTCTCTCTGGACGTAGATCACTATAATGCATCTTGTTGAGATGTGGTTGAAGCATCTATTGCTTTATCACTTACCTAAGCTTAGGTGAGTCTCTCCATCGTTCTGAAACGAGGATGTTAACACTGTCTCATAAGATGCCTGTGGTCCCATAATTAGGATCTAGCCAAATAATAGCAGTTGTCCTGTTGGCATTTTAGTGTAGGAACTGAGTGGAAGTTCAGGTGGACCGTGGAAAGAGTAGATACAGCATCACATTTTACCAGATTCTTCAGCTGTGAGCTCTCCTTCAGCTGTGAACCTTCCATTGGCAGGCTAGAAACCTAGTCAGAGAGCAGCTGCTGTTGTAAGTGGAGTCAGGATCTGAAGACGGCCAACCTGACTGTAGACTGGCCACAGTGTTCCTGATTCCTCACAACAGCCTCCACACATGGGCACACCCTGGGCGGTGTGGAGTCAGTTCTCGGACAGTGTTAATTCTCCAAGCTGACTGACCACTGTGTCCCACTGTGCCTTGGTTCCCTTGTGAGCTTGCTCCTGGGGAGTGTTACCCTGTGGATTCCTGTGCCCAGTCACCTCTTAATTTGCTGCTAATGGTCCTCTCGTTGACCACACCAAATTTTTTTTTTTTTTTTGCATGTGTGGGATGCATTCTTGTGTGCATACATGTTTGCATCTGTGCGTGTGCGTACATGTGTGTGTGGAGCTGCATGCAGCACACATTTGTGTATGTGTGTAAAGGCACAAAATGGATGTCGGGTGACTTCTTAGGTTGTTGACTGCCTTATTTATTGATGCAGGGTCTCGGTGGGCTAGGCTAATTCTCCAGCTTGCCTTGGGGATACCCTGTTTTTCATTCCCAACTGGGGTGACAGTTGGTCGTCTTGCTTGCTTGAGTTTTAGATAGGTTGGTTCTAGGCATTCAACTCTCGTCCTTATGCTAGCAAGGCAAATGTCTTATCCCATGAGCCGCGTCCTTGGCTGTTAAGTACTGGGGAGTGAACCTAGAACCTCATGTATAGAGGCAAGGAAATGCTTTACCATCAAGCTGTAGTCCCAGCTCCAATTGGTGTTTATGGTGGATCATAGATCACAGTAAATTGGTTAATTAAAAAAAAAATAGTGTGTTCAACTTGGGAGAAAAAGGTGGGATGGATTCATTGCCTCCTGGAGCAGAAAGGTAATGTGGGCAGGCCTCAAATGACTCATTTACAATCTATCTCTACTTTTTATCCCTGTGCTGAATGTTACCCAGAGGTACATTAACTTTGTCCAGTGAAACTTGGAAGTTGTACTGCCACACAGAGCAACTTTATGTCCAGATTGATGGACTCTAATCTAGGCTTGTGGTTAGGTTTAGAACAAGCTGTATTTTCTAAGGGAAAAGAGAGTTTGGGAGGGGGGCTGGTGAGGGTGAGTGAGGAGGAAGGGGTGGGACATCGATGATGTCAGAGTTAATGTTCAGCTTTCCACACCTAGTTTGTGGCACGTGCTTAAGATTCACAAACTCTCTGTATCCTTTACTTCAAAGTCAAACTAAATACCTCTGCCCAACCTACTATGAATGTATAAATTATTCAAGAGTCCTATGTGCTTATTACTACTTTATGTGTCCTCTGTATGTGATAGACACTGACTAGATAGTTAATAAAGACTGTTAGATTAATGAAAGAGGATAGTTTGAGCCACTCTTATTTCCAGTTATATATATATATATATATACATATATATATATATATTCCTGTCACCACCACCAACCAGAGACAATCAATTTTCCAGTTGGATTATAAATAATGAGAAAAGTGAGCGTCTCCATTTCAATGAATAATAAAAATATGTGAATTACTTTCAAGAACAAAGGAAACCCAGTCAGTTCTAATAGTGTGAATCACACTGCGTGGTTATGTGTTGTGGGAATTGTTCTTCTCCAGCAGATTCAGCATCTGGGAGCCCAGTGGTTACAGAGAAGTATTTGAGTGATTATACTATTTGAAGTCATGAAGAGGTTGTTAAAAGTTTTTCTTTTTTTAAAAACCATTCAAGGAAGAGCTAAACTAAACTACTCTGTCTTCTAAGAATCCCTGTAGAAATATTCTTGTTTTCAACACAGTTTGCTCTAATGCTTGCTGGAGCGAGTGGTATTTTCCTCCTTGTAGTTGAATGACTTAGATTTCTTCGGTGGCTATAATGGTCCACAGTTTGTAGTTTAATTGCATTGCAATACTCAGGACAGTAGTTGGCTTTCCAAGGAAGACTGTTATTTGTAAGTGTGTTATTTGTTTTGAGCTGCAAATGGCTAAATTGTCAGCTCTGAGTCAGCCATGACATGCGGCCCATAGCAGCAAACTGGTACTTACGTTAGGAAGCCTGGTATTTCAGAAGAAGTACAGAAGTGGCCTTTGGGTCCTTTCTTGCTTGGTTTTTTGTGAGATCATGTAGAAAAAGTGAAGCTCCTTTTGTGGAGGGGTGTGACAGCCTCATCTTGCTGATGGGGGAGTCTGAGAAATGACAGGAAACTTGGCAGCAGTCAGCTATTTAACGTTTGGAACTGATGTATGTGTGGTCTTTCAACATAACTGAAATCAGCAAACTGACCGCTTGTTAAAGTTTGGACCAATTCATTTATCCATTTCTGAAGCTTCTCATATTGGAAAAAATAGCATAGGCATGTTTTTACACAGGAAAGAAGTTTTTAACAGCACTGTGTGTGTGTGTGTGTGTGTGTGTGTGTGTGTGTGTGTGTGTGTGTGTAAGTTGAGGGCTAGAAATGTTTTACCAAGGGCTGGCAAGATGGCTTAGTGGATAAAGTTGCTTACTGTACAGACTGATTGCCTGAGTTCAACTCCCAGGGTCTAGCTGGTAGAAGAAGAGAATTGCTTCTGACTTGCTCTGCGGTATGTATGTACTACATTCATATACAGATGTTTGCTGTGATATATACCTGCCTGCATTCATAAACATAAATAAATAAAAGATTTGCTAAAATATAGATTCAGAATATTTTCACCTGATAACTTTTTTAATTTGATAAAACAAAACCCCACAATTTTAAACCAAGTCCACAAGTCAGTGTGTTTTAGTACAGTCACAGTTTTGTGCAACCATATCTGCTGTGTGATTCCTGAATGTGAACCTTGTACTCTTAAGAACCCACCTCCCTGGCAACAGGTGCCCACCAGCATACTAGTGGCATGAGTATCAAAGACACAACCAACGGCTTTCTGCTTGAACTCAAGACCTGCTTGCCAGAATGAAAAAACATTCCTGTTATTGTTAGCTAGAACAAGAACCTAAAAAGTGGAAGGAAATAATTCAATAGGGAAAAACAGACTATGAACATATAGGTTGGAAGACAGTACACCAAATCGCTCTGTTAATATTTGAAGAACACTTAGCACTCAGCCTAGAAATCTTCTTCAAGAGAAGGAGAGAATCTTAGCATCCTGACAGGACAGGGTCTGGGCAGTGAAGAGCAGTGAAGTGGACAATAGCAGCCAGCCATGTGCAGATTACTGGTAACCTGGCAGTCCTCTCTCAGAATCAGCCTTCCTAATCTCTCCCCATCCTCAGGTTTGGGCAGTGACTGAAATACCTATAGGCCTTGGAAGAGAGATAAGATCACACAGGCGAAACCTTAGGGATTAGAGCTGGAAGAGTGAGTGAAGGGAAATGCTTCTATCAGTGGGGTATCCCAAGGAGGGTCAACTCAGTATGCCACAGAGGCCTGAACCCCCACAAAAGTAGACAAGTCAGAGGGAACCCTGAGTTCATAGAAGTGGCCTGGTAGGAGGGTGGAAGGGCATGGGATGGATTGATAAGGGGAAAGAAGGGGATTGGGAGGGAGGGGGTGGAGGAAAACAGGTTCGTACTCTATAGCTTGTAAAACTAAAAACAGACAAACAAACAAACAAAAACCCACTTCTCATTCTCCTCCTGCCCCTGAAGCTTTTGACAACCATCAATCTCTATCCTGTCTGGTTTGCCAGCTCTAGATAATGTGGTATGCATCTCCTCTGATAAACGCTTTTGCATAACAGCGAGCAGCGTTTTCAAGGTTTCTCCAAGCGCAGCCTTTGCCAGGTACTGTGGTATGTGTAAGGCACTTTGTTTATTCCTCAGCTGATGAACCTTTGGGTTTTATTTTTTGGCTACTAGGGATAATATTATGAATATCCCTGCACATTTTTTTTTGTCTGTCTATATGTCTTAAGGGACTTATGTCCCTTAAAGGAACTATATGTCCTTTGAAAGTTATTTTATTGTCGTGTGTGTGTCTCCGTGGTGAAAGTATATGAGTGTGTGTGTGTGTGTGTGTGTGTGTGAATGTTGGAGGACATGGTACCCAAAGTACTTGGAGGTTAGAGGATGACTTGCAGAAGGAGTTGCTTCTTTCCTACTCTGTGGCTTCCAGGGATCCGCCCCAGGTGGTCTGGTTGCATGGCAAGCCCCTTTACCTGGGGAACTATGGGCCCTCAAAACATCTCTTAGGTGCTTACTTGGAAGCAGAGCAGGTACCTTTTTTTTTTTATACATTTTTTAAAATTATTTCCGCTCATACAAACTTAATATAGGTACACCAGTTCCCTCCCTCCCTCCTTCCCCCCCCTGCCTCTCCTCTCCTCACCCCTCTCTCCCCATCCCCCAGTGGCTCCCTCCCCAATTCCCAGAGAGTCCTTTATTGTGCATGCCTGACTCTTCCTTTGGGCCCTCCTCTCCGATGACGTACTAGGACCCTGTGGCCTTTCCCTGAATCCTTTCCCGTGTTCCCCTTAAGCATAGGAACATTACTGTGGCTGTTAATCCCTTGCCTCCAAGGATCTTGGTGCCTTTAGCAGATGCTAGACTTTGTGAGGTCAATAGTGTGTTGGACATTGCGCATACAAAGTCCAATTATGATTGCTTCGGCCCTAACTTGTGTGGAGTATTTTGCAAATCATTGCTCCTCCCATCCTTTTGCTCTTACACTCTTACTGCCCCCTCTTCCGCAAATGTCCCTGAGCTTCAGGATGGGGAGAGATTAGTCTGGCCTAGTTCTAGGTGGTTGATATAGAGTCTCTGAAGTTCTGGATTGTGGTTTGTTGATTTTCTTTTGCAGTTTTGCTACTCCTGCAATGCCCTTCACTCCATCCTGATGGGCATTGTATGTCACCCCCTGGCCAGAGACAAAAAGCTTTTAAATTGGAGTCTTGTTATAAGAGTACATTCAAGGGTAGATGTAATAAAAGTAGGAAACCTCAGTGAGGGAGGGGTCAATCACCCATTTGCAAAATGATTACTTTTTAATCTGCCAGACTATATGCCCTCCCCTTCTGGTGAGATCATACCCCCTCAGTTGTAGATGATCAGGACCGAACGTCTGTGAATTTAACCAGGTGTCACGTTACTTACCTGCAGTCCTTGATGGAGGCCTATTTTCTCTGCTGTAACATGGTCCCTTCTCTCCTTGTTTCTGGTGTGGCCCTCCAACCCCATCCCTCCTGTTCATAATCCTTGCAATTACTGTAGGTATTACATAGATTTACCTTTGAGTGTCTCAAGGTGGGCTGGGTGGGTTTGGTACTAACAACCACCTATTAGGGAGTACATACGGCACTTAATTTTCTGGGTTTGGGATACTTCACTTAATATAATTGTTTCTAATGACATCCATTTCCTGGCAAATTCCAGTAATTCATCATTTTTGATGGCTGAGTAGTACTCCATTGTATAGATGTACCACATTTTCCTTATCCACTCATCAACTGTTGGATATTTGGGTTGATTCCATGACTTTGCTATTGTAAACAGTGCTGCTCTGAACATGGTCGCACTTGTGCTATTGAAGTGAACCTCTGCTGCATGGGGGGTTATTCCCAAAAGTGGAATAGCAGGGTTATATGGCATTTCAATCTTTAATTTCTTTAAGAATCGGAGCAGGTACCTTACATGGCAACTCCAGCTTTTCATTCTTTTCTTTCTTTCTTTTTTTTTTTTTTTATTCAATTGTGTGTATGTGTGTGTGTGTGTATGTGTATGTGTGTGTGTAGAACCACAGGCGAATTCAGGAACCACCATGGACAGCCTTCCCCTTCTCCTTGTTTACTCTGCCCCGGGATTCACAGGCTCCGCCCTACCAGGACCAGAAACGCAGGCCGCCCCCGCTTCCGCCCAGCGTCTATACGTGGGGTCTAGGATCCGAACTCAGGACCTTCTGCCTGCAAGGCAGAGACTTAACCCCTGAGCCACCTCTCATTCTTTTCTTTCTTAACAAGCAACAGTACTGTTTGTCACTTTAGTATAGATACAATCATTGTGTTGTCTCTTCAGACTTTTAAGTCTTTTATTGTGTGTGCGTGCGTGCTTGTGTATGTGTGTGTGTGTGTGTAGGAGAGTAATCATCCTGGGTTGGTCTGTCTTACTGCTTTGCTCTGGATTTTCCAGGCTGTGCGGTCCAGGGCTGGAATCACAGGCCACTGCCATATCTTCCTGGCATTTTTACGTGGGATCTGGGGATCTGAACTCGGGTCTTTTTGCTTGTGAGACAGAGGTTTTAACCCCTGCATTTAAGACCTTCCTTTATGCTCATCTTTTTGAGGCAGAGTTCCAGTGTCTCCACATCTTCATGACACTTAAGGGCAAGCGGTGTTGGCTAGTGGGGGGCGATGTCCTAGTGGGGGTCTGGATTGCGATGTCTTTGGAGAGTGTTTTTTTAAGGGAGAAAAAGAAATTTATTCACCTTAGGGTTCCAGAGAGGATATTCAGTCTTTCATGGTGGAGGTGGCATGGCTGGCTGGCTGAAACTGGCAGACAAGCCGTCACCGCAGACATCCATGTGGCATTCCTGGAGAGTCTCTCTTCTTCCTCCCAGTCTTCTGTTCCTTTTATCTGTTCCACTACAAGGGCGCCGTGTGTCCTGGCTGGACTGCGTGCATCCCGGGCGCGCGGGAAAGGGCTGGAGAGTGTTTTGACAGCTCCAGTGCCACCCTCGATTCCCATCTTCTCCAGCTTGTAAGGCTGTTGCCTCGCTCTTCCTGTTCTGAGCATTTGCTACTCCTTGACCCAGGAGAAAGTTAGACAAGAGAAACTGAAGACTGTTTTGGTTATCCGTTTTTTTCTCCCTACATCTGTACTTTCTTTCTAAATATGTGGGGGAAACAATTAAGTGGAATTTAAAGTATGTGTAGTGACAAAGTCCAAATGAAGTTTTGTGGTTATATCAAATGTGATAGGTACTAGGAAACACCTATATGAATCATGTAATGAATCATAATATCAGTGTATTTAAAAATCTTTAAAAGGTATTCCTTTTGCATAGTTATGTTTATTAATTGGACTTATTTTTGGTAATTATATTTTTAAAAGGTTGCCAAAAATCTGCAAACACTGTAATTCAGCCAGATATCAAAGTAAATGTCAACAAGAATTCCTGACAACATATCTTTGTTAGGAATTGACCACCCTGACTTGTAATTCAACCAAACCCATAATTATGTCTAACTAATAGTGAGAAAGTACGGCATTGTGCAAAATATCTGACCAGTGTTCTTCAACACTCAATGTTCTCAAAGACAAGGAAAGTCTGAGAAGCTGTCACTACCAGCAGGAACCAGAGGAGGAAATTTTATATTAACATTTAAAACAACAATCAGCCATTTATGACATCATTGTGTACTTGCTGTCATTGGTCACTAATCATTTATTATATCAATGATTTATAGATGCTGTCTAGTGTAAAGATAAATCTAATACAGATGCTGAGTTTGAGGAATCTCCTTTTGTGTTGTTTTTTTCTTCCAATGAAATACAGCCTATCTCTTCAAGTTTTCTAAATCCATTCTTGTTTGAAGTGTCTGGGCTGAGTTTGGTCTGCAGCTTTTGAGACTGGAGTGAATTCTTGGATACTTCTGCTTACTGATACTGTGTACCTCATATGTTGGCCAGAAACCAAGAGTCATCCTTGGGGGTGCAGACCTGAAGAAGGCATGGATGGGTTCACTTCACCCAGGTCTATTCACTCAGGAAAGGTACTTGTCTAACATGAACAAGAAAAAAAAATGTTTTTTTGAGATAGTCTGGCTGGCTTAAAACTTGCTGTGTAGTTAGGGTGATCTTGAACTTGTGGTCCTGGTTCTCCGACTCAGTTTTTGGATTTCAGGGCCTAGCATGTACCACCAGGCCCAAGTTATGCAGTGCTGAGGACTGAACTGAAGCTGAACTGAGGCAGGCTAGGCAAAGCATTCTGTGGATGGGCTTACATCCCAAATAGGATCTCTTTGTGGAGCTCCACATTGGTCTGAACTTTTGATCCTCCTGTCCCATTCTCCCCAAGTGCTGGAATTACAGGTGTCTGCCACCACGATTGGCTCTGGATGCTTTTGAAAAAGAATTTGACATATTGATATGAGATAAGCAGAAAACAAACAAAACTTTCCAAAACAAAACCAAAAAACTTAAAAGGTACCATCATAGTTCATTTACAGTTAATGATATGTGAAATTTACAGTTAACGATATGTGAAAATGGTAACTTTTCTTTTTTATTAGGTGTGCATAGGGCTGGAGAGATGGCTCAAGGGTTAAAACTCTGCCTCACAAGCAGAAGGACCTGAGTTCAGATCCCAGGTGCCATGATAAAACCAGGTGCAAACAGCAGAGTTCTGCAATTCTAGCCATGGAAATCCCAGAGCAAAACAAGGAGGTAGAAGCAATCCAGGATGATTCCCGAAGTCACCTTTGATCTGCCACAGGGACACACAGTGCCCTTTGACACACACACACACACACACACACACACACATACACACACGCATGTGCATGCGTGTGTGTATGTGCACACGCTCCCTAAATAAATACATAAAAATTTAAAAAATACGTGTGCATAGGTATGTATGCTTGTGTGTGTGCATGTGTGTATGCATGTGGAGACTGAAGGACGACCTCGGGTGTCATTCTCAGGGATGCCAGCCACCTCTTGAGACAAGGTTTCCTATTGGCCAGTTAGACTAGACGGACTGGCTAGCAAACCCCAGAAATCTTCCTTTCCCTGCTTCTCGGGAGCTGAGATCACATTCACACGCTGCATGTCCATGCGGGGCATCTTTACTAGATTCTGGGACTGAACTCTCTTCCTGATGCTTGTATGACAGGCGCTTTACTGGCTGAGCTGTCCCCTCAGCTCTAGAAATATTAGCTCTTCTGTGGCAGGTTGGTGTTATAAGATCACAATGTCCAGGATGAGGATCCAGTGGAAAATAATCCTACGTATTAACTTTGCTGTTTCAAGAGCTGCAGCGTGTCACAGGCAAGGGTGTCCCAAGCAGTGCCTTGTTCATTTTTGTCCTGAGAATAGCTTTTCCAGTATGATAGCAGGGCTATCATAATAAGAAATCATGGTTCCAGAATACACTAGTAAGAATACTTGGAAGTAGAATATCCTGGACAGTGGATCAGATCAGCAGAACTAGGCTCACTCCCATGGCTTGTGAGGAGTGGCAGAGGGATGGTCTTCGCTAATGTGCCCTGAATTACACATGTCACCAGTTCTTTATTTTATTTTATTTTTTACTTTAGAGTGTGTGTGTGTGCTATGTTACCCGTTCTCAGCACAACAGGAGTAGATGTTGAATTACAAAGATTTGTGATATGAACTTTGGGAATCATCCTGGAATGCTTCTGCTTCCTTCTTGGTTTGCTCTGGAATTTCCCAGGCTCCACCCACCAGGGCCAGAAATGCAGGCTGTTGCCATTTCTGCCTGGCAGAACTATGTGGGACCTGGGATCTGAACTCAGGACCTTCTGCTTACGAGGCAGAAGTCTTAACCCTTGAGCCATCTCTCCAGCCCTCATTTTAATTTTTTAAAAAATTATTTGATGCTGAGTATCTCTCTTCAAAATACAAATGACATTGCTTTACTGCTTTTAAGGGTACATGCTAGAATATATATCAAAGTTATTTAACCTTTAGATGTATTAAAATCTAAAATGATAATAAAAATGTTTTGTAAAAAATTATTTGAGAGAACAAATGGAGAGAAGAGGAGGAGGAAAAGAAGAAGAGGAAAGAAGAGAGAGAAAGAGAATAAGAGAGAGAGAAAAAAAGGACAGTTTTTAGAAATCCCTTCTCTCCTCAACCATGTGGCTTCTAGGAGGGAACTGAGGTTGCCAGGTTTGTGAGCTGCACCTTACCTGCGCCATCTTATTGGCCCATATTTCTCTCATTTTATAGCAATATTTTGCTTAGTGGAGTGGTACGCAAGGTTAAAATGCAGACCACCTATACCACAAGAGAATTGATGAGACACAGTTTCATTTAGTGTAAACTCTGACCCCTGCAGTTTTCCTTTGCATTCTGGTTTCTCATGGAGATAACTTAAATCAGTCTCTAAATATTGTGGCAGAGAACGGATGTATGGAGTCCATGTTGTCCATGGTATTAATGGGTTGTGGATTTCATTCCCTTATTACCCTGGAGCTGTTTTGTGACGGTCAAGAATACTGTTCATAATGCTTTTTGTTTGTTTGAGTTGCTTTCTCCCCTTCCCCCATTATGCTTATTAACGGGTATTCAGATTTGGTAGGAACAGTTCTTATACTTTCCTCTTACCGCCCCTTCCCCTGTGTCTGCAGAGTGGTATCATTTATGCTGTTTCTCTAGATAAGTGGAAGTATAAGCCAGCACTTAACATGGTGAATGTTTAGTACTCTAGTTCCTCACGACAGCACCAAGTTGTCCCCTAAAGGTATGCCTGTAGATTTCAGACACATCTTTTTTAAGGGGGTGCCACCCACTTGCATTAGTAACCCAGAGTTCTTTTTCAGGTTTACAAGTCTACCTAAAATGCCTATTAAGGCATTCAAATGATAGCCAGTAGTTGCGGTTGGCTGTAGAATCGTTCAGAACTGGAAATGCTGCGTTTGCTTCGCTTGGGATGCGAGTCCCAGAGGAGACGTCAGTCCGAGGATCTTGTCTTGAGCCAGGTCTGGATTAGTTTTGAAGCCCTGTATTTCACGCCACCCTCTGCTGTGAAGATGATGGTGATGACGTAACACTGGCGGAGGTGCCATTCATTGGCTTCTCCAGTACTGGGCTCCACAAGACAGGAACGGGGCCTTGTGTTTTGGAGCCTGCTTCTGTGCAAGCTCTTAGACCTTCATTGACACTGGGACCTGAGATTGGCACCGTTATCACCACTGCTGCGGTTTAAGAAGGGCTTGGAGTTTCTCCTCCACAAATTCCACTTTAGGTCATGGAGGTGTGCCCACTGAAGGGTGTGAGGAGCTTCCCCTAGAGGGGGTTTCATGGCCTAGCCTGCTTAGTTTCATGTCCCCACCTCTCTGATGCCATTCCTGGGGCCCTCACCAGAGCTGAGCAGAAGTTGGAGGCTGTTGCCTTTGAGCTGCCAGAACTCCCTTTTTAATAAAGTTAGCCAGCTTTGGCAATTTTGGTGCTAGAAGGAAAAATGAACTCATATACTTCCATTTTAGGCAACAGGTTAAATGCCCTGTCATACAGGTATAAGGTTTTGAAGTGACGGAGAACTCAGCTGTGTCTGACTTCAAAAGTGTGTGTGTTTACCCACACCCCACAATTATTCTTTGGAGGAACTTTTGGTCTCCTGTCTAGAGTTTGGGAAACATAAGCTACTTTGGGAGATTTAGCTAAAGTGTCATTTGAAACTTCTTCCCCTTATTCCTTAGTCACACATTATCTTTCAGGACCTTGATTCTTACAGTTTAATTTAGCATCTGCAATGTGGACAGTGTCTGAGTCGTCAAATTGAAGTACAGTTTTTACAATTTATTTTTCATTATCCCAAATGAGTTTGTAGTACCATTCCTTAAGCCACGTACTTACCTATGCCCCTGCCCAGGACAGGAAGCAGATGTCCTGTGTGCATCTGTTGCACGTATAGAGTCCAGTTGGATTCTGTCACTTCTGCCTTTTCCAGTGTTTTCAGTTCTTTCAGCGGCAGAGGCCTGCTACACTCTAAATTCTCTTTATCTAAGTCATTTGGCTCCAAAGCCACCTGCCCTGCAGCCTCCTCCCACTTCCGCACAATGCAGCAGCTTGCAGCATCTGCATCCAGGCCCGGCTCTCATGAAGGACAGATGTGAAGACCAGAATTTTGGGGGTACAGCTTTTCTTTGATTTCTGTGGTGCCTGCTAGGTAAACCATGTGTGAGGAAGGCTAGTTTCAGCATAGGAAAACGACACACCTTTGATTGGAATTCTTTTCCACCTTGTCTCTTAGAGTCCATCCTCAATCTTATAGGGAAAATAATTTCAATAAGTTAGTGGTCTTCCACGTCCTGGGGCTCCAGAGAGACAGCTTGTGGGCATCTGTTTTGGATGGAGAGCCCAGAGCATTTGAAAGCAGGAAACACAGAACTGAGTGGTGTGTTTGTGAGGGGTGGACTTATGTCGTGATCCCTGCAAGTAGTTAAGCAGCTGGGAAAGGGACTGTTGAAGAGGAATCACTTAACCTGTGTGGTCCTCACTCCAGTTCCAAATTGCTGGTGTTTGTCTTTGTGGCTGTAGCCAAAAGATGTGTTGTGTTTACGATTCTGTTTGGGCGTCTTATATTCTTAACATTTCCACTGTTTACTTCCTTTGAAATTCAAGTTGGTGAATTTTAATGACATGCTTAGTTAGATTATGCATGTGAAAACTCTTTTGTTTCTGTGTTGCTATGAGCAACAATTGTAAAAGTTAACCTGCCTTTTCAAAAGGAATCGGGGAGAAATAAGTATGTGAATTTCAGCAGATTTTTAAGAGGTCATCAGGAATGTTGTGAGTATTCTACCTCTAATGATGGCGAAGGAAGTCGAAGGACACAGTGACAAAACATTCCTAAAATGCTATTCAAATGAGCACAGACTCTGCCGGCTGGTGGCTGAGTAGCCAAGCGTGGAGTCCTTTTGGCCACTGTCACACTGGGTTTGCTGTCTCTGTGGAAAAGAAGCGGTGTGCCCTGGTTTGCATAGAAAGGCTGCGATTTATCCAAAATTTCCTAATTTTTTATTATTTTATAAATTTATTTTTAAAAAATCTTGTCTTGCCCCTCCCCCAACACCATTACCTCCTTCCAGAGTGGCTTTTTGTCCTGGTTGTGGCTTTGATTCTCCCTGCCATCTAAGCTTTCCTGACCCTTGGTGATTGCTTGGACCTGTTGCTTGATGCTATTGTGTGATTTTTTGTTTTCCATTGCACACCTTTGAGCTGTTTAAACACCAGTGTTTACCTAAATTAGTGCTGGTGATGAAGGGCGTGGGTTTGGCGGCCCTGCCTTTGAGCACCCCTGGAGCCCCGGGATGGGGAAGTCTGCTCCCCAGTGGACACCATAGAGTCTGGAATGGATGGGTTTTAGGGATTTATAGTTATGATGTCACTAATTCTCCCCCTGGAGAGCACAGCCCTCAGTGGAATTGGCGCCCTTTGTCCCCTGTCTCTGGCTCAGGACACTGTTCTAACAGTCTGTGAGGGATTCTGGAAGGGCTGTGGGTTGCACCTTCAGGAAGTGTCCGCCCTCACACACTTCCTTTCTCTATGTAGCCGTGCACTTTGCCCATGTGTATTAGGAACAGTGATTTTTACAAGTCTGATTTTTAGTTTTGAATGTCTGTGTTGCATTTTTACATGTTTTATGAGATGTTCATTTTTTTAAAATACAGATACATGATTTTAAGATGTCACTCCTGAAAGCTTCTGGACTCGGAGAGGAAATTCCAGATGCGCGCGTGTTCTGGGTGGTGGATACTTACTTAGCTCTGTAAAGGAAGTTGCACGTGCACATCCTGGAAAGCTGCGCTCAGTGCTTTTTATGCACTAAGTTCATTTTTTTTCCTGCTGTTTTCACTTCTTGTCCTAGCGCCAGTTTTTAATGCCTGAATTCTTTATTTTGATATAATATTTATAATTGCAGAGTTCTTTTTTATTTTATATTTATTTATTTGTTTTTATTTCCACTCATACAAACTTAACAAGTACACCGGTCCTCCCCCCTCCAACCCCCTATCCCCCTGTGCCCCCTCCCCTCCCCCTTCCTTCCCCATCCTTCATTGCCTCCCTTTCCCATCCCCGGAGCATCCTTTAATGTACATGCCAAACTCTCCTCTGGGTCCTCCTCTCCGATGAGGTGCAAGGACCCAGTAGAATTGCACAGTTCTTAAGCAATCCATCCATTGACATTTTGTTTGTCTGATGGAGTTTTGAAAAAAAAAAGCAACAATGGAAATGAAAGGCATTTAAACATCAGATGTCGTGAATGTTAGAAGTGACCCTTATTGCAGAGGGAGGAAATTATCTCTACTAGTATGGTAGGCAGTCTGCTACTTCACAATTCAATCTTCCTAAGTTAATGAGCTCGCTGGAGATCAAACAAACAGGAAAGTTGGTTTTCCTCTTCTGGTCTTAAAGAGGACAAGGAAGAATCAGTTGGAAAACCAGTTATCTTAAGAATTTCAAGGCCAGCTACCTGAAAGGGTATGCAGCGTCCATCTTATTGAAAAGCTACTATATTCGTGTTAAGTAAATGAGCACAGAATGAAATGCCATGAGTTGATAACAGCAAAGGATGTATTAATGCTGAGATATATTTGGGTTAAAACCCATGCATTCTGACACCTGTAAACTACTCATTTTAAGCAAAGAATCTTAAAGTAAGAATACAGGTTAAGGAAAGTTGAATTTTATGTGATTATTTTTGGAACCACTTGAAATGATTTTGTGTATAACTGCACTGTTTATGACATCCACATACACATAAAAATAAATGGTTAGGCACAGGTGTCAACTTGATTGTTGAGGGTTTGAGCTCTAGGCACAGTTGTAGAGAGTTGATGTTTGAGTTAAGCCCAGAGCGAACCTGAAGGAGATTGTCTAGCTGCTGGGGAAGACCCAGCCCATGGTGGGTGGGATTAGGCCCTGGATAAATCACAGAGAGCTGGTTGGGAGAGTTGGCATCCTTCTGTTCACTTGGCCAGGCATGCTGGTCTGGCAAGTAAGGATTGTCCATCTCTCAGCCATTATGCAGTTCCCTCAGCCCTGGTGTTGGTGCATGCTCTCCCGTCAAGCTCGACTAAGAACTGTAACTGGACTGTTGTAAGAAAGTAAACTCCTTGTTCCCTTAAGCTGTGTGATGATCATTTATCAGCAACCAAGCAAGCGGACTGCTACAGTGGATCAGAATGCACTGTATGTCCCTGCAAAGAACCAAGGATGATTTTGGGAATCATCCTGGATTGCTTCTACCTCCTTTTTGCTTTGCTCTGGGATTTCCTAGGCTCCGCGTAGCAGGGCGAGAAGTGCAGGCTGCTGCCTTTTCTGGCTGGCATTTTTACATGGGATCTGGGATCTGAACTCAGGTCCTTCTGCTTGCATCCTGAGTCATTTCTCCAGCCCATAACTGCACTGTTTAAAAAGTCATTTTAAATAAAAATGGCTTTATAGGGAAGAAAAAGTTCGACTAAACTATTTCAAGCTTGTATTTTATGGTTGGAGAGTAGCAACATTTGTTTTTAAACTCATATTTCCTAAAATTCCATTCATATTTAATTTTATCTTGAATACTTTTTTTTAAGATTTCTTGAATTCTTGTGATATGAAATGGATATGAACAAATAAAATACATTTAAAATTATTTTATAGTGTAAAATCACGTTTAAAAAAGGATTATAACAAAACTGTTGACATTAGTTTTATATTTTTATATGCTTGACAGAAGTCAAACTTCATTACCCGAGGCGTTTTAAAGATGCCCTACAAAGGAAGCTCAGTAATAACGTGCTGTTCACGGTACCTGCATGGTGACAGACCTCTAGACTCCATCTTGCAGGACTGAGTAAGAATTCCCGCCTTGCCTTCTACTATTGGTGACCATCACTCCACTTTGAATTTCTGAGAGTGTGACCACTTGTGATACTTTTAAAAAGTAGAATTTTTCAGTACTGGTCTTTTTTGTGATTGACATATGTCACTTTAATGATGTCCTCTACGTTCCCTCATGCCTTGCATGTGATTGGGCCCCGCAAGCCACTCTGTGGTGTCCCATATTCTGCATGTGCTCCTAGCTGTCAAGGGACATTTAGATTGCTTCTCCTTGTCTTTTGCCAGTCAGCCGCAGTCAGCATGAGTTGGTATGCAAATCTCTCTCCTCCAGAGCTGCTTTTCAATTCATTTGAGTAACTGCCCAAAACTAGTAGGATTGCTCGACCAAATGGTTAAACTACTTTTTTTTTTTTTTTTTTGTATGCATTTGTGTATACGTCTTTGCATGTGTGGGATCTTCCTCAGTGACTTCCCATGTTATTCTTTGAGGCAGTTTTTCATTGCGCCCAGAGCTCGCTGACAGGTTGGTCTATCTAGCTTGCTGGCACGGGGTCCCCTGTGACTCCTCCTGAGGGCCTGGATTCTAGGAGGCTCCCAGCCTGCCCGGCTTTTATCAGGCTCTGAGAGCAGCTCCCGTTGTCCTTACACTTGCACAGCAAGCGTCTTATCCTCTGAGCTCATCCCAGCCCCTACTCTTCCTTCTCAAGGCACTTCCCACTAACCATGTCCAATTCTGAGTTTTTCAACATCTTCAACCCTCGTTCCTTTCTGTTGACAGCTGCCATCCTGAGGGGTGAAGTGATGTTTCCTTGGGGGTTCTGAGTTGCCTTTCTTGGATGACTGCTGATTTTGAGGCTCTCTTGATGTCCTGGATGATTTGTCTAACCTTGGAGAGATACCTGTTCTAATCCTTCACTCATTTTGAATTGTCTTTTTGTGGCTGTGTGGTAGGTATTCTTTCTATACCGTTGATTTTGGCCCCACAATAGATGTGTAAAAATTTCCCTATTCTGTACATTACTTGCTCATGCCAGTGATTCTCTTGCTGTGTGATTTTGAAGTGTGACAGAGCCTTGAGCCCAGGACCTCGCACGTGCTAGATGAGCTCTGCCACTGAGCTGGAGCGCCTGCCCTCACTTGGTTTTCTGTTTTAAAGAATGCTTTGCCAACACTAGCATGAATCTCTGTACTTCAGATAAGTTTCTAGTCTTGAAAAGGCAGTCAGAAGATACATACATTTTAAGTTGTGCTCTGTAGAACTGCAGTTGCTTTTAATAGAGATTGTGTCTATTTATAGTCCCAGGAACCTCTGCATTAGTGCTTGTTTCCTGCACTTTTGCCAACATTATATATGAAAATAATCGATATTTGTTGCTGATAGGAAAAATACCAATCAACACTTCAGCGAAATTGCTTTTTTGTGTATTATTAAAAATTAATGCATGTGTTGAGCATTTTCTTCCATGTTAAAAACAATGTGCAAAGTGGAGATAATGCAGCGAAGGGGCAGCCAGCTGCTCCCACCTTGATGAGATCTGGAATCATCCATCCATGAGTGGAGCCTCTGGGCATCCCTCCAGGGATTATCTTGATCAGGTTAATTGAGGTGGGAAAAATCTGCCCATTGTGGGCAGCACCACTCTTGAGTCCTGGACTGAAGAGAACAGAAGAAGCGAGTGGTGGATGCTGGTTGTCTTCCTCAGTCACTCTCCACTTGTGTGTTGAAATTGAGAGCTCATGATTCAGCTAGGCTGGCCGGCTAGTGAGCTCCACAGAGTTGCCCATCTCTCTTTCCCTAGAGCTGGGATTTAGGAGTGTGCCACAGGGCCTGACTGTACAGCAGAGCTGGAATCCGAACTCAGGTACTCACATTTGTGCAGCAACCACTTTTCTAAATAGCCATCTCCACAGTTCACAGGCAACCTTGTTTTTTGTTTTTTACTTTACCCTCCCTTGCCAGAAGTGACCAAATGAAGATTTTGAGACCTCTGATGCCCCCTCTGCCCATGCAGGAGGGTCTCACCCAGGGCCTTGCACATGGTAGGCAAGCTGTACCACCCAGCCCTGCCTTGAAGTTCGTCTCATCACTGTGTGGTCCCCTTCCTAACTGTTCACGCGGCGGACCATGCAGAGTTCTTCTGTAGGAGGGGGAAGCATACGCATGCTCTAAATAAATGAATATTAAAAACAAAGGAAGGTCATGTTTGTAAGTGGCCAATAAAAAAGCAGCAGTATTTTGAGTGAATACTGATGTGTATTTCTAGCAAATGAATGAGGATGCAGCAGGAATGAGCTAAAAAGCAGTAGTCACTTCTCAGAGGCAGAGAACAGAGCTGAATGACTGCATGGAACTATCTCAGCTTCAAGGGACACAGAGTAAACCCGAGAGAAAGGGACAGCCAAGCTCATGGAAAGGAAACTCCTTCCTTAAGGCGGGGCCTGGGGAACAAGAACTTGCTTTTCTGTGGGTGGACAACTAATGGGTGATGCCACGGGTAGAGTCCTGCACACAGTGTACGTCAAGCTAAGCATCCCAGAAACTCATGTGGGTCCAAATATGTTCCCTGTAGCATGAATTGTAAAAGCAGAAGCTGGGTAATTCTCCAAATGTCTATCCATAGGTAAAGAGAAGTGATTTTATGATTCAGTTATAGAGTGGAATGTTGCACAGTGATTAAAATAAATGAAGTAGAATTCTGTTTGTCTCAACATAGATAAATCTTGGTGACCACATTTAGAGAAACAAGCTACAGAAACACACACACACACATGTGTGCACAGACACATTTTCTCCTAATACTATTTCATTTATTGCCTTTTATTTTTTGGTAATGTCAAAGTTTTAATTTTTAGTGTAATTAAATTTATCAGTCTTTTCCTAAGCAGTCTGAAGTTTTTAGATCCTCCTTTATGTGTTATATTTGTGTCTGTGCATGTAGACATTCCATCGTTCATATGAATTTTACAAAAGCTCCAGGAAGCTGAACTATAGACCATCTATAGATACATGGATCAAGTTGTAAAGACAGAAATGGGGAATAAGGCCATAGCTCTTTGGGAAAGTGCTCTCTGGGGGTGTGCTTGACCCTGGGATCTCCCCCAACATAGCAAAAACAATGATTCCTACATCCTAACCCAAACCTTGAATATGAATGAGGTAGTAATTATCTCTGAGGAGAGGTGAACAGAAAGGTTTGTCCAAAAAGATACCCGTAGTTCCTCATGTGTTTAAAGCTAGTTGTGCATAGGGTAGAATATCATTTCCTAATCTTGTAGACATAGATGTTCACTCATCTCTATTTATTTATATACACCTACATTTTGAGGATTTACACACCATATCTCATTATGTAAAAATACTTTGCAATTGAAGCTGTGTAGTAATATGAACAACTTCATTAATGGAATTCCTTGTTTTGAACCTCACCTGGCTATTTAAAAATGTAGATTGCTAGATTCAATTGCTTATATGATTGTGTGTGTGTGTGTGTGTGTGCGCGCGCGCGCGCGTGCGCTTGTGAAGGTGACCGAGTCCAAGGCTTAGCCCTTACCAGGCAAGAAAGAGCTCTACCACCGAGCTGAGTCTCCAGCGACCCTCCCATTGCTAATATGCTGCTCAGCATTTTCACTGGATCTGTGAGTGTCATAGTCTCATTTCTGCCACTTCTGCTGCTCTGTGAGCCAGGTTTGGTTGCTGATTCCTAAATGAATGTGGGTTTTCCTCCTTTTCTGTGTTCCGGAGCAGTTCAGATGCTGCTGGAAGTGGATGGCCCTTGTAGCCACGGCCTGAGCGTACTTGATCCCACTTGTTTCGGTGAGGGGAGGCTATTCTTAGATAACTCTTCTTTTCCTTTTTACTACGTGTGCAGTTGTTTTCCTGGTCTTGTTTATTACTTCGTGCATTTCTGCTTTTTCCATTGCCTCATCTAGGTCACTTACTTATTCAGTCACTTACTATTTTGGATTATCTTTTCTTAACGTAGCCAGCTGGTAAGTGATAGCAAATTGTCACTTTTTATGAATCAATAAGTTTTTGCTTTTTTGTTTTTATTTTGTTCCCTTCTTTCTGTATTTTTTTTTTTACTTTTTGAAAATTAAATTATTGATGATCTGAGTTTTGTTTATGATTTTTAAATTTTTTTATTATTATTTATTCAACTGTGTGCATGTGCGTGTGTATGTGCGCGCGCGCGTGTGTGTCTGTGTATGTGTAGAACCACGGACGAATTCGCGAACCACCATGGACGCCTCCACCTCCTTCTGCCCCGGGATTCACAAGCTCCACCCTACCAGGACCAGAAGCGCAGGCTGCCCCCGCTTCCGCCTGGCGTCTATACGTGGGATCTGGGAACTGAACTCAGGACCTTCCGCCTGCAAGGCGGAGGCTTAACCCCTGAGCCACCTCTCCAGCCCCATGTTTATGATTAATTAAAATTAATACCAGCACTCAGGCCGTGATTGCTCCCTGGTTAGCTCTTGTTGTATCAGGACTTCTGAGTCCTCAGCTTTTGTTGTCGTGTTGGGGCTCTTCTTCATCAGTTTCAAACTCCTCCTTGCTGGGAATTTAGAATTTTGGTAGAATTAAAGAGATTTCCTCCTTAAAAGCAATGTAGAGAATGTAGATCTTTCTGAGACCAAAGTTGTCCCAAGTGTAAGACGTGAGGACAGGCCTTCTGGTCTCCTCCTTTCCACGAAGGACAGGGCTGGAGGTCGTCACGGGAGACCGGGAGCATTTCCTGCCAGACTCATAGGTGTGCACTCAAGCTTTCCTGGCTCAGGTGCCTCCTGGTTCGCACAGCGGTGAGAATCTTCTTGCAAGTGTGTTTACAAACCCCGAGCAGCATTTGCAGGTGCATAAGGCCGCTTCCTGGTGTGCCCGGCTATTGCAGCCATCAGTCCCTGTAACACACTCTTTTCAGGGGTATTCTAATATTTTGCATAGATTGGTTGCTATCATTTTTCAAAAATGTCACGTCAATTTTTTTCGAGGGACTGGGGGATAAATGCTTGCCATGCCAGTGTGAAGACCTGAGTTCAGGTCCCTGTGTCACAGACTCTCCCCCTCAAAAAAAGCAAAACCAAAACCAGCAGCAGCGGGTGCGGCAGCCTATGGAGGCCAGTGCTGGGAGACAGAACAGAGGCTCCCTGGACACTCCAGGATACACTCCAGGATTAGTGAGAAATTCTGTCCCCAAAATAAGGTCCAACTTGAGGAAGACATTGGCCTTTGGCCACCACACACATGCGCAAACCATCAACACGTGCATACATACACAAAGAAGGTTTTTGAAAGTGCTATTGCTAATAAAAAATGATAGCCGTGCTCAAATGTTTTCTTGATTTAAACCTCATGGTTGTGCATTCAGTGGTGAAAGAAAATGAGAATTAAAGAGATTTAGTTGGATATTGCACTAATACTGGATCTAAAAATTTTATGATAATCCTAGTTTCTATGCTCCCTCCTGCCTCCTTATAGGATTAGGTCTGTTGAAATCTTGTTAGGCTCAATTCAGTATCTTTTTAGGAGTTGTTTTCTATTGAAATGGAAAGCTGTGTAGTCCTTGTCTGTAGGTGTTTTATTTACTTTAGTGTTCTAGAAGCATCCCTGTTTCCTCCCACCAGATTAGAAATAAGAAGCATCCTGCATTTGCAAGTGTACAGGACGGCATGTGTGACTGTCCAGCAAATGCACCTGGTTGATGAGACAGGAGTGTTAGCCCAGGTCCCTTCAGTGGCCAGCAGTGGAGCCATTACAGATGAAGTGGGAGTAGAGTTGCTATAGAACTTCCCAAGACTTCCTTATATATTCAGGGTGAAGGATACATTCACTTTTTATATCAGTATTGGCCAAATATATATGAACAATAGCTATGATTTGGAAAGTCTTCTGAGGCGTGCATAGGCATGTGCTAATTGATGTTTATTTGTGAGAGAGGAGAACAATTGTAAGAAGGACCAGAATGCTTTGTTGGAGTCCTTCATGATTACTGCACTTTAGGGTCAGTTGCAGTTTTGTGAGTGCATGTGTGCATGCTGTGTTTGTATGTAATTCAGAGGTCAACCCCGGATAGTGTTCCTCAGAGGCATCCCCCTCTTACCTTGATTCAGGTGTCTTATTGGGGCTTATTGACTAGGTTAGATGGGCTGGCTCTCCAGTTTTGGGATCACAAGCATATGTCACCAGACCTGGCTTTTTACATGGATGCCAAGGATGGAACTCAGGCGCTTATGTTTGCATACAAACCCTTTACCAGCAGGTATTTCCCCAGCCTGTCAGCTGCATTGTGAATGAGTACAGCATTGCTGTGTGTATTTCTGATGGTGTTTAGGAAGCTACTACAGAAACAACCTACATGGGTGCTCCCCGGAGTGACAGTACATATGTCACAGACATGTCCACTTCATGGTGGATTTTCTTCAGAGTGTGGGGCCACGTTTATCTATCAGAGTGATGTCAGTATCTGTGGAAAAGGAACCTTTTCGTGCTTTAAGATCCCCATGGCTGCATAGACTCCTTCTTTCATAATTCCTGTCCTCTGGCTTTAGGACGGACTTGCCTTTTCCAACTTTTATGAGCTCCAACTCAGTTTCGTTTCTTTTTGTTTATAGCTTGCACCTTCTGTTGACAGACAATTCTGGAGCTCGGACTTGTCGTTTTATAGTGTGTTCCTCACTCTGGATTTCTCTGGCGCTGCAACAGACTTTAGGCTTTGCCTGCTGGCCAGTATGCACTATGTAAACATATGTCATATTCCTCTGCTCTTCTGGGCAATGTTGCTCTTGTTTGCTGTAGAAAGTTATTGTTTTGTTTGCCATTGTCTAGTTGCTATTTTTGACTCTTGTAACTAACAGGCCATCTGTGGGAAAACACTTTGAGAGCCTGTGAAAAGTCCAGCACTGAGTGCATTTAGGAAGTTGTAATTACTGAATGAATCGGTGAATGAAGGAGGAAATGTTTTTTTGTCTTTGTCCTCCAAACTACTTTCAGGATATTTCTACATTGTTCTGTATGTCACCTTCAAAACAACATGCTTCAAAAACAGTCTCATGCAGTAGACATAGCAGACCTGGACAGGAGACTTACACTCTTTGAAAAGCATCACAAAACAGGGACTTCATGACCTTTTCAGCTAGGCATGTTAGTAGTCCAGAGACTTACTGTCTAACATTACCTAATAGAAGTATAAGGACTTGAAAATTTGAATTATAACTTGGGCTCAGCTAAGGTCAAAGATGCGACCTGATTCTGATGATAAAACCTGAACTATCTCATTCAGTCTAGCAGTTCCAGTTGTCTGGAACTCATTCATTGCCAAGGCTGTAGAGGAGAGAAATGGCTGTTGGAAAGGTGATGTTTAGCCTGAGGAGGGACTATTTCCAGGGGAATGTGTGGGTGTATTGTAACTAGATGATCTCATATCTTATTTCCTATACTGGGACTCTCTGAGAATGGGAAAAGGCCTGTTAATGATGTGGGATGATGGGTATAGACTGATTTTCCTGAAAAAAAAAATAAGGACACTATAGTCATCTATTAAAATGCTCTTCAATACTTGTTATGTCAATAAAAGTTTAGACATCATTGATGGGAGAACTAGGACCATGCACTTTCTCCTTACGGTCTTTCGGTTGTTGAAGAGTGCAGTGGGGTGTGCTTCTCGTCATTACGGATGCTGAGAATTTGTAGGGCAGCCACTTTCCTAAGGCTGGGTAACCCACAGGCCAGGAGAGTCGACTTGTGTCCCGGCATTGAGCGTTGTGTCCTTACCCTTCCCAAGTGCTGTGCACACGTCCATTTTCTCAAGTTCAGCTTAACCATCTGTATACTCCTGGCCTTTACTAGAGGTTACAATTCACTTCTGTGGCCTTCTGTGGAAGGCTTGTGTCTGGCCATCTGATCTCTCCTACCAGCTGCACTGTGTTCACACTCCTCCCCTGGCTCAGCAGAGCACCACACTGGATTGTTTTTAACCCTTCTAGTGTCATTTCTTGTCTGCAGACTTCCTGTTGTGTTTGTTGTGAACAGTTTCACTATTCTTTTTCTTCTGTGTGTGTGTGTGTGTGTGTGTGTGTGTGTGCCTGCATGCATGTGCATGCG
The DNA here is from genome assembly GCA_023101885.1 of Typhlomys cinereus. Classification (NCBI taxonomy): domain Eukaryota; kingdom Metazoa; phylum Chordata; class Mammalia; order Rodentia; family Platacanthomyidae; genus Typhlomys; species Typhlomys cinereus. The sequence goes on from JALPQD010000401.1 coordinate 869,497, forward strand.
TCTCTGCATGTGTATGTGAGCGTGAGTGTGCGTGTGCGCGTGTGCGTGTGTATGTGCGTATGTGTGTATCAAGGGGCCCCATGTGTGCCTGCGGGGACAGAAGAGTGACATCATCCTGGATTGCTCTTCCTCTTTGCTCTGTTTGGAGTTTATCAGGCTCTACTTTCCAGGGCCAGAAGTGTAGGCTGCCACCATTTCTGCCCAGCATTTTTACATGGGATCTGGGATCCGAACTCGGCTCCTTCTATTTGTGAGGCAAGTCTTAATCCTTGAGCCATCTCTCCAGCTGCATTTTTCTTATTCTTAAATATCATTGTTTTTAGTTTTAATTCAGTGTGTCTTACTTTTTATGTTAAAAAAAAAAAGGTGTTTTGCTTTTGTTGACAGAACAATCTTTTGAACTTCATGGGAAACTCACCATCTGTTTGGTTCTTGCTGCAGGTGCCCTGGTCAGTCCTTGATTCAGCCAGGGTCTGCCTCTCTAGGGCATCGTCTAGTCTACGTAGACCTCTGAGAGGCAGGTGTGACTGCTTCTGTATAATGAGCAGGTGAAAAGGTTAATTGATCTGTCCAAGGTGACCCCGCTCTGTTAGGTACCTGACTGGAGCCAAGCCCAAGTTCCCTGCCCCCACCCTGGGTGCTTAGAGTCAGTCTCAATGTTGGCACTGTGCTGTGCCCTGTCTGCTTCTCCAGATCCTAACACATCACCTTCCCCTTCCTTGAAAATGTGTTCATCACACTGGTTGGTCCCTCACTGATACCATGTAATGGGCAGTCTTAGCCAGCATACTCGTGGAGCTTGGAACCCAGGAGGAAGGAGACACAGAATAGGAGTTTTGCTTTAAGCATCATGAGTACTGAAGAAGTGTAAGAGGGTTTAATGGTGGGGTTAGTGGCCTCCCACTTTCCCTGGGAGTCAGGGAAGTTTTTCGAGGGATCCCAGGAAGAGCTGTATAAATGGAAACCTGAGGATGATAGATAGGTAGCAGATGCCTGGGACCGTTGCCAGGGCAGAGGAAAGAACCTGTGCAAAGGCCCTGGGGAAGGTGGAGAGAGAGATCAGCTTGGTATGAGACTCCACAAAGGAGCAGTTACGTGACAGTTCTGATGATGTATCCATGTAGTAGCTGTGTCGTCCTTCCTCGCCTTAATTCTGACTAGGTGAAACAGTTATGCAGCTCACTACTCAGAAGGTACTAGAGGGCACAGCAGTGCCGGCTTCTTCCTACCTTTGGCTTCTCTTCATCCAAGTGTTTTGCCTGAAGGCAGCTGTACTTATCATCCTCACAGTGCTGCTCTGGACATTTATAGGTAGATGCACATTTTTCTCACCTTTTAAAAGCACAGGAAGTATTATACACACTGACCTTTCTTCCTCATTTTTTTTGACTTAAATTTTGAATATCAGTCAATATAAGTCTAGAAAAGGCTATCATTCCTTTTTATGGCACACACATACACTTTAATGTTCTCTTGCACACACATACACTTTAATCAGTTTGTGTAACTTAGGAAATGGGTTGGGAGAGAAACCACAGCACAGTGGGAGGTACCTGTTAAGCCTGTACTTACTAGAACTAGCAAGTAGTTCCACAGGACATGCATTGACTGGAATTCAGGTAGTGACAATGGAGACGAAAGTGAGTGGCTACAAATAGAAAGCGACTTAATTCCAAGGAGCAAGGAAGTTACTGACTCATGGACTGAGGGAAGAACTTGAGGCAACTTCCAAGCTCAAGTATTTGGGAGGATGGTGATGTCATTTGGCTAGTTGGTGAACACAAGAGAAGAGCAAGGTTGCGTTCCATTCTGGATCTGCGGAGTTTAAGGCGTTTTTGAGACATTTGGGCAGAGGTGTGGATGGGCCATTTGATCTGTAGCCTGGAACTCAGGAGAAAGCTTAAGATACAAAAATGGTGTAGGTAATCCCACTCACAATGGTAGTAATTGAAATTTTGTCCCAAATGTGGATGTGTAGTATGCACCAAAGCATGCCCCCTCTTTTTTTTAACCTTTGGGAAAACAGTAGACAATATAGAGTTGTTATGACAGTCTCCTGGACTGATCTGTAGGCACATTTCTAGTGTGCTCAGTATTCTGCACATGACGTGGCAGAATTTACCTAGTGTGCATGCACAGCAGAGAGTTCCGAAGCTTCTCGCCAGTCCTTGATTTGTTCATTAGACACATGCTGATCATTTACCTTTTGTTGAGCAGCATTCAGGCGGCTGTTTATGTTTTGAGTTGCCTTGAATGGAGATTGTTACTTTCAAATTATTGATTGCAGTTACCTGCATCTTATTAGCTGTACTTTGGTTCTCCCAGCTGTTTCGTTGACTCAGTGCTATGATTTACAAAGGTGGTTTTCATTCATGCTCTTGCAGTAACAAAAACGCTAAATATGGATGAATCTAAGGGAGGTTATGAAACATCTGCAGCCCTGGAGGTGACTCAGTGGGCCAAGGCGCTTGCTGCAAAGTCTGATGACCTGCGTTTGATCCCCGGAGCACACAGGGTGGAAGGAGAACCCTGACTTCCGAAAGTCGTCCTTTGAAAGTTGTCTCCACATGCGCACACACAAAACGGATCAATAAATGTAAAACAAATTTTAAATGAAGAATCTGTGTTTATTGATAAATTACATTTTGCAGATATATGTACACGTGCACATGTACACACGTGTGTTTTAATATACAGCTGGGCTTTCCTGTTACTACTGATGTCTTATTCTATGGCAGAGAAGAAGGGTGAATAGAGGAGTGGAGCGACTTGGGAGCTGTTCACCAGGAGGTCCAGTGGAGTGTCGAGATGGCAGGCATTCCCACGCAAGCACTAACTTGAAAATACATAACCAACAAGTACATATGCACACACACACTCCATCCCAAACAAGTCCAGTGCACACAGCTGGAGAGATGACTCAGCAGGTGAAGACACCTGTGGACTCACATAGTGGCAGGAGAGGGACTTCTAAAAGTCATGCGCCACTCATGCGCCGTGGTGTATCAGTATCCGCATCCTCTATATATCTGCCTGTACACATACACAATTGCCATCTTTTCCCAGAAAGAGGGCAGTAGAAAGCAGGGCATATCTGTTTAGAAACTGCGAGCAGTTTCGTCAAGCATGATGCTAAGCGACTCAGTAATGTGGTGGATATAAAGCTTATTATTAATAGATAAATACCAGGGACGGCGCGACTGGCTGTGGTTGGTCACAGAGAGATGGGCATCTGTCAGCTCCTTGTAGTATATGTGCAGCATGCTTTCAGCGCACTTCCCCAGGTACAAGGGGAATACAAGTGAAACTGAAGACGTGTTCAGTGCGTACCAGACCTTAACGCTGGACTGGAAATACATTATTGGCCTTGTGCTGTGTGTCGCGCACCCTCAGCTCTCAGGCCCTCTTCGGGACTTCCTGCTCGATGCCAACTCGCTTTGATGCTTTCCTTCTGGAAAGCTTTTTTCTCTGTTTCCACTGGGATCTTTGGAGGAAATCCACTGCGTATCTTCGACATTCAAGGAATGGGGAGTGATGCTCTTGCCCCTGTGGGCAGAGTGTGCCTCTTGAGTAAAAATGGGACAACTAGAAATGGGAAAATTCAGTAGCTTAAAAAATGAAATTCTAAGAAAAAATGAGGTTCTAAGGTGTAAGTCTAGCTAAATATGTGTAGAAGCCGTATTCTGAATATTCCAAGATACTAAAAAAAATCAAGGAAAACGTATATTTAGGAGAGAGAGGGACTGGGAATGCAGCTCATTTGATAGAGCGCTTGCCTACTTTGCCCCTGGGTTGGATGTCCAGTACCAAGTAAAGTGGGCATGGAGGTACTTCCTGTCATCTCTTGAGAGGTAAAGGACAGAGACGAAGTCATCCTCCTCAATTAAGTAGCAAGTTGGAGATACTGCTGCAGACAGACAGACAGACACAAATGAGTAGATAGGGAAGGATAGTCGTGAATTGGAATATTATGAAACATCTTCAATAGAAGATGTCAGTTCAACTTGGCTCTGATAAAGGTCTCAGCAAGTGGCTGTGGGTGCAGCCCAGTGGTAGAGCGTTTGCCTGGCACGTGAGAGGCTTGGGTTTGCTTTCCAGCACATCATGAAAACAAACTACAGTCTGATTCTAAAATTAATGTGAAAAGGTAAGTGAGCTAGGGTAGAGAAATGATTTTATAAAAGAAGATCAAAGCCAGAAGGATTGCATTGTTCAGTTATGACTTCTGGTGAGGTTTTCAGTCACTGTATTAGTTAGGGTTCTCCAGACAAACAGAACATGCATATGCATACACAAAATACATATGCTTCTGCAGGATGATGTAGTCGGTAAGCGCACATGCCACTGAGCATTATGACCTCAGTGCCCATGTGATAGAAGCAGAGAACTGACTCCTTCCTGCAGGTTGTCCTCTGACCTCTACAAACTGCACTGGATAGGAAATAATAATATTTGCTACTAATAATAATCAATTGAATTAAGTAAAATTAGAGAATTGCTGTTCATCAAAGCAAAAAACTCCATGAAGATGGGAGGGAAGAAGGGGAAAAAGTAAGAAAATTGGGATGTACTTCTAGTATATAGAAACACAAGGACTTTTTCTAAAATATGTAAAGAACAACTAAGAATCAATAATAGAACGACAAATAATGAGACGAGCAATCAAAACTCACTGGAGGGGCTGGAGAGGTGGCTCAGGATTAAGCCTCTGCCTTGCAGGCTGAAGGACCTGAGTTTGGATCCTAGACCCCACGTATAGACACTGGGCAGAAGTGGGGGCGGCCTGCGCTTCTGGGTCCTAGTAGGGCGGAGCCTGTGAATCCTGGAGCAGAGTAAACAGAAGGAGGTGGAGGCGGTTCTACACACACACACACACACACACACACACACACACACACACGCACGCACAATTGAATAAATAATAAAAAAATTAAAAAAAACCCACCTAGAGATTTCATTGGCTCACCAGTTCCTAAATATACTCAAATTGTCCAACCTCTTGTTTATGATTGTGCACTTTTCTTTGTTCAAGACTGTGCTCTGCATGTCCTGCCGCGGCTCCTCTGTCTTCCACGCTGAGGCCTCAGTGCTCCAGGACCCTGTGAGCGTGGAGCAGGAGGCTGCTGCTTGGTTTTTTTTCCTCCTCTGTGGCTCTCCTGTCACAGCACCATATGTCAGGAGCCAGTCTGTTCCAAGCAGCGTGTGCACCCCTCAGCAGCAGTGTCTACAGAGCAAGTGTCCATCTCCACACGGGTCTGTTCCTCAGTTCCTTCAGCCTGGTTGTTCGTACTTTTCACGCATGGCACATCTTCTTAGGTATTTCCATTTTATCAGAAATCATGACCTTTGGGAGGGAAAGTCTCCGGGATTACATGATAGTCATACCATTTGAGAATAACGACACCCTGTTCTTCGGGGCTTATGCTTTAATCTTCTTATTTCTTTTTCCTGCCACACAATACTGGCTTGGACTTGGAGCACAGTGCTGAATTCAGCTGGTAATAATGGGCATCTTTGTTTGTTCTAATACCACAGGGAGCATTTTCATGTGCCTAGGGATTGTGTGGGCATTCTTTACCAGGTGAAGAGCGACCGCTTCTGGATGTGAAGGTGGTCTGGCTGACATCTGTAGCCCTTTTGACGGGCATTGATTCAGCTAACTTGGTGCCATTCTACGAATGTCCCTCCACAGCCTTCCCTGATGGAGGAGGTGCTGGAGTGACTGTGCTCCCTGGGGAAGGAGGGGGGGCTGGGGTGACTGTGCTCCCTGGGGAAGGAGGGGGGGTGACCCCCAGGCATTGAGTGCTCTCTGGCTACAGCCTCAAAGGATCATTCATGGCTGGAATTCTCTGTGGTTGCTAGCATACCTTGATGTATTTTAGGGTTTTTTTTCCCCTCTAAATAAGTGGTTGTTGAATTTTATCACTTTTTAAATACTTTTAGAATACATATTTTTTGTTGTTGAAAGGTAATAGTAAATACATTAGTTGATATTCAGTATTAAATTAACTTTCATTTCTGGAACAAACTTGAATTGGTCAGGAATCAATTTTTTTAAATTGTATTTGTTAGGTTTTGGTTTATTCATATCTATTTTTCCAAATTTAAAATGCTATTGATGTAAGACAGATCCAATTTTAGGAATTTTTTTAAGGTGGGTAATGAGGATGTGTCCTCATACATTGTTATGGTGCATATGTGCCATACATCATTAAGATGAACTCTGCTTTCAGCGATGTTATTTGACATTTGACCAATGCTAATCGGGAGTTCCATTGTTTCACACCTTACATCGCTATTAAAAACTGTGTGTGTGCATAGGAGGGAGAAAGGTGTATAGTTGTGTTGTGTATGGTGCACGTGCACATGTGTAGGCAGGTGCACACTTGTGTACGCACACAGAAGCCAGAGCTGGACATTGGGTGACCTGCTCTATCATTCTTCTCTTTATTCCCTTGATACAAGGTCTTTCACTGGCCATCGAGCCAGGCCAGGTGACCCCAGTGACCCTCCTGTCTCCTCCTCCTCGCAGTGCTGGGGTTACGCGACCACACCTGGCTTTGTATGTGGGTTCTGGGATCTGAACTCGGTACCTTGTGCTTGTACCCAGCACGGTTGCCAACACTCTTGCCAACTGTCCTGCCCTTATGTCCATGTTCTGAAGTGGACTCTGCCTACAGTGTTCCTTCCTGCTATCCTTGTTAGGTTTGGGCATCAAGTTTACACATGGTGTTAAACAGTTGAGAAATTGGCTCACCTTTTCCATTATCTTGAATCATGGCTGTAGTGTTACCTTTCTTTTCTCAATAGTGGAGAAAGCCTACAAAATAATGGATGTGACATGTTAACAACTGTGACAATGATTCTCTCTGCTGCTGTGAGACAACACTCCGACACAACTTCAAGGGAGAGAAAGGGTTTCACTTGGCTTATAGTTTCCAAAGGGAGATAGAGTCCACTGTGTGGGGAGACGGCATGGAGATGGTTCAGATTACTGCAGACATCATGGAGGATGAGAGAACAAACTGTAAATTTCTAGAGCAGACTCCTCGAGGAAGCAGTGCGGGGCTAAGCAGCCTGAAGGCTCAGCCCTGTGACATGCCTTCCATCAGCAAGGGGCCACCTCCCAGAGGCCATGACTGGCTCACATTTTAACAATCTCCGAGCTTTGAAGCACATGAGACTGTGGGGAACAATTCACATTCAAGCCATGGCAGTACTAATATGATTTCCTTAATTGACTATTAATTAGACTTATAATTTTTTTCATTGTTCTTTTGAGTTCTATTTTAGTGTGAAGTGATTCGGAATAGACATGAAGAACCTGTGTGATGGCTCCTCATTCCTGTTTTTCACTGCACTTCCATTTTTCCACCACACCGTATTTTGCTGGAAATTAGTCAGTTTTTGTGTTTCTTCTAGAGAACTGAGTTTTTGAGATATTGTTTACATTTAAATTTGTGTGTGCCTGTGTGGGTGGATCCAGGGCGGCCAGGGGAAGATGTCGGGTGCTCTATACAGCACTTTCTGCTGTATCATGTGAGACAGGTCTGTTGTTAAACATGAGCTTGCCTGGTTTTCAGTGAGGCTTCTGTCAGCTATGCCAGCAATCCTGCCCCCTCCACTCCCTCCCAACACGTGGCCACTCCTGGCCTTGTACATGGGTGAAATGATGACTTACACACTGAACCATTTCCCTAGCTTTCAAATGTTTATTTTATTCATTAAAAATTATTTTTGAGGGCTGGATAGATGGCTCAGGGGTTAAGCCTCTGCCTTGCAGGCTGAAGGTCCTGAGTTTGGATCCTACACCCCACGTATAGACGCTGGGCAGAAGCGGGGCGTCTGTGTTTCTGGTCCTGGTAGGGCAGAGCCTGTGAATCCCGGGGCAGAGTAAACGAGGAGGAGGTGGAGGTGTCCATGGTGGTTCCCGAATTCACCCGTGGTTCTACACACACACACACACACACACACACACACACACACACACACACACATACATACACATACACACACATGCACACATGCACAATTGAATAAATAATAAAAAAATAAAAATTATTTTTGAGTTATAAACTTGTTAAAGTTTGGCTTTGAACTCATGTGCAAGATCCCAATCTCCTGTTACCACTTAGAGTGAGGATCTGGTCTCAGACATCCAAATTTACTGGTTTGAGCTCGTTATTAGTCAAATTCTGATTGGGGTTTCCAACTCATTAGGACAACTCATAGCTTAGCTTGCAGTTGGCAGAATCTGGTCAGTAGACCAAATCAGCCCAGTGCTAACATTAAACAATATTAAACTTTATTTGTTTATTTATTTGTTTGGTGTGTGCGTATGTGTGTGTGCAGCATGTGTGTATCAGAGGACACTGAGTATTCCTATGAAGGACCAAGGGTGACTTCAAGAATCATCCTGGGCTACTTCTACCTCCTTTTTGCTTTGCTTTGGGGTTTCCCAGGCTCTGCCCACCAGGGCCAAAAGTACAGGCTGCCACTGTTTCTGCCTAGCATTTTTATGTGAGATCTGGAATCTGAACTTGCTAGGCAGAGACTTAACCCCTGAGTCACTTCTTCAGCTCCAGTGCCAACATTTTAAAGGAAGGCATATCTTTTACGGGCTATCCATGACTGCTTTTGCTTCAGCTACCAACCTGAGTTGGCAGCAGAACTGTATGGCAGGAAAGCGAAAATGCTCGTGTGATACAGGTTGGTCAACTTGCGCTCCAACTCGCCATTTGATTGACATCCCTTCTAAGCAAAAACCTGCCCTCTGCCCCCACCCTTCCACCTCCGTTTTTCTACTGCCCGTATTCATTCAGTCCCCAGTCCTATCTTTTCTTGCTAACTCATAGACAAAAGAAGATTTTCCAAGGTGACACATTTAGTTGTGCTAAGTAGACAAGTTGGTCTGGCCTAGAGCTTCATGTCCTGGAAGGCATCTCCGTGAGTGTATTTCTGTGTTGTGGCCACAGGTGACTCCCTGGGAGCTACTGCGCGGCTGTTGCTGAGTTTAGCGTGGCACATGTGGGAAGGAGAGGTGGCTGACTGTGGTTGGGGTTCTTATCAGTAAGGTAGGCATTTGACTGGTTTTGTCTTTCAGCAGGTATAGGAGCTGGATCATAGTCTTAGATTTAGGATGGGAGGTATGACTTCATTAAGCTTCACTTGAGGGACGGCATCTAGAAATGAGAAATGCATCTAGTGAGGACGAGTCATTTCCTGTGGTGATCTCTGCTAGTTGGAGGTTGAAATTCCACCTCTGCCTAAAAAAGTCTCCAATTGCCGTTATTGGCGGTAGCTCAGTAGGTAACAACCCATGGCCTACTGACCAGACTTGACTCCACGCCCTCCCTTGTGAATGAGGCTTTACCAAAGCTCACCAGTGCCAAGTCTTCCATGCGTTGTGCAGCACATGTGCTTCAGCCACAGAGGTGAGTGGTGCAAGAGATGCAGAATGGTTTGCAGCCCCGTCTGGCAGCCCCATCTGTAACATCCACGTCTCACAGGCTCCCTGTCCATAACTTACAGAACTGAACTCCCGATCTGTCTCCTGTCATCAGTTTTTCATTTTCCATCTTAGTAAATGTCAACATCATTTCACCAGAGCCAAGAGTCCAAAACCACAAGAGTCGTTTTCCACTTCTTTCTTTCCTGTTTCCTTTGGCCACAGCTTTGACTGAGCACAAAGAACAAGGTCCCCTGCATGCTGGTGGTGGCTGTGCCAAGGTGAGTAAGGAGCAAACTTGGTGGTTTTCAGCCATTGCGATTTTAACCTTCCCCTTTTGGTCCTATGACCTAGCCTACCCTAGCTGTGTCTCTTGCCACATGTGCACATGCAGACATCTCTCATGTGTGTGAATCCCTGTCTGTCAGTTTGAAATTCCAGGGACTTTGTTTCGTGTACTGCTGTCCCCTCCTCATATGTGCAGTTACTTGATAAATATGCATTGGTGAATGTGCACTATATTCAACATATAAAGTGGAAGTTCACTTTGCCTCAGAATCTTCTGGATTGCTGATTAAAAGTTGATGTTCTTGTGTTTTGCTCAAAACCCATTAAATTTGGATTTTTAAGTTTGGATTTTCCAGTGTAGGACTGGAAATCTGTTTCAAGCAATTATTGCAACAATTTTTTTCCCCATAAGTAAGATTTGAGACCACTGCTTAAAGGAGAATGTAGTAGTCATGTACTGCCAGTACAGAAAGAAAGATGAAAACAGATTTCCTTCAGAGTTACTAGAAGAAACGATGTTAGTAAAAAAGAGGTTTATTGTGTGTGTGTGTGTGTGTGTGTGTGTGTGTGTGTGTGTGTGCACGCATGCGGGTGTGTGCATGCGTGTGTCTATCAGAGAGCACTGTGTGTCCCTGTGGAGACCAAGGCTGACTTCAGGAATCATTCTGGATTGCTTCTACCTTTTCTTGCTTCACTCTGGGATTTCCCAGGTCCCACTTACCAGGGCCAGAAGTGCGGGCCACCACCATTTCCGCCTAGTGTTTTATGTTAACCTGGGATGAGATTCTGCTTGGGAGGCATATCTTAACCCCTGAGTCGTCTCTCTGGCCTTGGCTAGAGGTTTATTTAGTGCACAGTTCAGGAAATCAAGTCGGAGGCTAGTAGTGGTCCTGGTGGGTGCAGGGTGAGGCAGGCGAGCGGCCAGGAGGACTGGAGCATGCAGACTTCGGTGTTAGGAGAGCCTGGCCCAGGTCAGGGAGCTGCCTGAGAGGGACACCCACGACAGAGGGTGATATGGATACAAAGACCTGCTGGTTGGACTGGTCCAGGTTGACAGCAGAGTGAATGTGCCGAGGGTCTCACTGTTTGAAATTGCTCCTAAGTGTTAGCAGTTGACTAGGGACCCAGCTGTCACTGCAGTAAACAGCATTTTCCTGCCGCAATATGCTTTTGTTGTTGGCTGCTTAGTCACACCATCTCCGGCTCTCCTGGCATTTCCGAGTCGCTCCTCAGTTTATGCACATGGGTGAATGAATGCTGTACTGCTGTGTGTGTGTTCAGGTTCTTCCAGAAAGAGAAGAGTTAGCCTTTCCTGTTCTCTGTTTTCTTTGGAAGATGCATGCCAGTTCTGTCTTCCTTAGGTGATACACGCTTGTCTATTTGAATACCACTTTGCGCGGTGGCCTGGACACGTGCCATGTCTGCTCAGAGGGTTGCATCCTTGGCCCTGGCACTGTCTTAACTGGCAGCCCTGGAGTGGAGCCAGGCGGTGTATGCTCTGGCTGACGCTCAGCGGCCAGCTAATGTTACCCAAGGGGATTAGGGTGTGGGCTGGGTGGTTTTGCTGTTCGATATCCTGTAAAGCGTAACACAGAAATGTTCAGCTTCCTTCCATAAATTATACATGAAGTCCAGACCCAGAAAATGCCATTTTCTTCTCAGAATGAGCCATATAAAAAGAAGCAGAAGCCAATTCCATCTCCCGTGCAGAATGAAGAGTGGTTCTCCCTGCCACTGTCAGGAGAGAAAAACCAGGCAGAAAATGTGGCCACAGATGTTCCCCGACATACTTCTATTTGGCTTTGGAATTCGTAGCGTGACACCCACTTTTGCAGGCTGATTTTTTTTTTTGACTAATTATGTTATATTTAATTGATAAAAAAATTCATCTTGGCAGTCTCTGATCTGCATTAATAGTGGGCATGGGTGACTTTGGGGATGGCCTTTGGGGTCCAAGGGAGCTTTTCTCACTGATACGGAGCCAGAGGCATATGAGGGTTGGCGTGGGTGTGGCGCCCGGCTGTCCCTCAGGAGTCCCTCCCCCCTCCCCTCCAGCAGTCCTGTCCAAGAAGTTACTAATTGATGAGCGTTGCTTCGAGATGGAATGCATAGGGTAACTTCATCCTGTTAAGTGTAGCTGAGCCTCATTTGGATAATAGGGACCCAGCTACAGACCTTTGACTATTCTCATTCTTTTCGTTTTGGATATTCTAAATACTGTACAAACACTTAGGGAAGCGTTATGTCTCTTTATTTCTAGAATATTAAATGCAGTGCATTTCAAATTTTCACTGACAATGAATGGTATTGAAGGAGTAACCCTAGATAGTAACTGTGTATTTTGGGTGATGTGATGATTTGGTGTTGTTTGGTGTTCCTAGCAGAACTGTTCCTCAGCAGAGGGCTCGTAATAGGGAATTAAGAAAGGAATAGAGAAGCAGGAAGGGAATTCTAGGAATCTGTCTTAGCACCTTCCTCAACTGTTCAAATGGGAGCAGTTGGTGGGCTGCCAACATTCTGAGAACTAATCCAATCGTTTTCTTCCCCAGTTGAATTTAGTATTGCAAAGCAACCAAGATCAGCTTCTTTTAAATAATTGCTGAGTTGAGTTAGTGGTATTTCATCCATCTGAATCAGGGAGCTTTTCTGCTGTTTTTATACACATTGAAACCAAGTAGCCCCAGAACTCATGTAAGGTAGGAACTTGGAAAATGTGGCTATTCAACTGGAATGAAACACTTGGGCTGAAACCTTACTATTGCTTTTGGTGTCCTGTTTGGAAGGTCCACGTGCAAACTGAAAAAAATGTAACAGTCAGAAAGCTTATCGCAAGTGATTTACTAAGATACACTGGGGTGAGGAAAATGCTAGGCAGTAACTTCAAGTCTTGGAGCACCGTTCAATCATTTCTTTTGAAAGTTAAAATTAATATCTGAAAGTAATAATTAAGTCCACGGCTGCCAGGCCTAATTGGAGAGAGAAATGAACGATCCCACATGTCATTACTTATTCACGATATGTCTTACTAATAGGAGGTTTTGGTTTCAGCTGTTTTCATACTAATTGTTTATAACAGGACAAGATTGTTTAATGAAGCTCATTGTACATGGAACACTATTCATTGTAAATACACATGGCATTGTAATTAGAAGATAACATCCAAACAAACAGTATTATTTTTAACAATTGGAAAAAGTGCTGTCTCAGTCCCACCAAGGACATTCTCAGAGCTGCGGAGCTGCTGCCTGTCTTTGTAAATACTGGCCAGGGATTTAGCTTTGTGTAGGCAGATGCAATCTGCTCAAGTCAAACCCAAAGAAGTGCATCATCAGGCAAGGTGCTGCACTGAGACCTGGGTAGTTGGAGGTGTTGTTTTCACCTCTGATCCGTAGTGAGTTACTCTCACTGTGCCATTGGAGATGCACAATGCTTTAGCGACTTGGGACTCGCAGATGGAGAGAAAGTTTAATCAGTTCAGGCATGCAGTTGAGCATGGTGTAGTGTGGTCCAGAGTGTGACTTGCATCTTGGCAACCTGCGTTACTGATGTGTAGCCCTGTGGCGAGATATCTGCCTCGTCCCCTCAGGGTTGTGTGTTATTTGTAAACCATTGAGAGTTACACTTGCCCCACAGTGGCTTTTAAAAAGAAAATTCTTGCCAGGATGTATTTTCAAGCTATTTGAAAATACAAATTGCAAATATTTTTCTTTTATTGTTAAATAGAAGATCAAATATTAGAGAAGTTTAAAAGTTAATTATTTGTGTTTATAATATTTAGAAAGTAACATTTGTATGTTACCTTTGAATTCTAATTTATGTACATGCATATTTAAAAGTAATTATCCATATTGTGACATTTAGAGAATAACATTTGTGTATTGTTGCCTGTGAATTATAATTTATGTACATATGTATTTTATATAAAAAAATCACTGTGGGCAGAATATGATTGGTCAGTCCTGGCCAGATTCCAAGAGTAAGTAGGCATCTTGGGCCTAATCATAGCCATATGGGAGAAAGACAGACAGTCTCTCTTCCCTGAGAAACACAGTCAGGTGCTAAGTAGCCAAAGCAACAAAATTCCTTTCTGGTGAACATTTGACATTTTCAGTCTGTAGAATATCTGTGGAGTGGGCAGATTAGCTGGCAATGACAACCAACAAAGGATTGATCTGTTTCAGGGATCTGACCTGAGACAGGGAGTTGGTAGTAAAAAAAGGTTAGATTAAAAGACAATGGAGTCCAGCTGTCCATTCCGAGTCATAGGACATGAGACAGCTTCTAGACTTTGACACCTTCGTGGGTAAAACAAGGCAGTCTGGCCTCAACTCACTGTATCCCTCCTTGGCCACAAACTTTCATTCTCTTGTCTCAGTCCTCCAAGTGCTGGGATTACAGGTGTGTGTCATCATGTCTGGTCTGTTTTCACCCTTTGAGACTGCTGGAGATTTTAGAATACTATTGCTGCACAGTTGGCTGCAAAGTTGGCTGGGGAATGATACACAGGAGTAGAGATCGGAAGTTAATCACATATTTCTTGAGCCAGTAGCATGGAAACAAAGTCATAATCAGAACAGAACTGAAAATGTAGGTTTTCCTAGGTCAATGAATATTGTTTTGCAGCACCTGCCTAGTTCATGCTGCCTTCATCTTTGATCCAGGGTACATTCCTCTGACTTTGCTTTGGAGATACAAGCAGTGCCCTAGAGCTTGAGGTTTGGTTTGGCATGAACTCCTTGGTGGTGTATATTGTTAACAGAGGGAGGCCGTGCACCAGCATTGGCTTGCATTTAACCCAGGCTCTCCCAGGCAGAAATTGAAGTGACTTTGTTTTTGCGAAGCAGTTTATTGATGGTCTCGACCCTTCATTGCAGCTAGGTCTGGGGGATCGCTGTGGAGCTGGTGGAGCAGGTGAACATGGCCTGGCACAGACTGATTGTGAATTCATTCACGTTGCCGGCCTCGAGAGTTGACAGACTTGTACTGTGGGAGGGCACCTACTAGAGGATCAAAGGAAGCAGAATGTGGGCCTGGAAATCTGTCACCGAGTGGGCGAGGGGATGTCCAAGCCCATTACTCGTAGCTTGTGCAAGAATCCATTGTCCTGTTCATGTAGCATATTTGTGGGTATCTTACTTTCATTATCTTTTATCTTTTTTTTTTGACAGAGTGGTCTGGAAATAACCTGCAGCATAGAGAGCTGCCTTGGGAACAAGACTTTTATTACAGCAAGCCAAGCGGCTAGTTCATCCTCACACTTTCCTTGGCCAAGCTGTCAGAAGTCTTACAAATGGGACATGGAATTCCAAGCCCTTGGGAGTCCCTCCATGACCTGGCTCTGCAGAACCATACTTGGAACTTTCTTTTTCTGGGACTGGATAGGGAAAGATGGTTTGAGCAGACACAGCACGTGAGGCCGTGGCCAGCATGTGTGGATCCCGCCTTTCTGCAGTCCGTAACTCTGGATGGTGCCAGGGTAGGGAGGGAGATGGTTACATTGTCCCTGGGAGAGGACTTTTCCAGGAGAGGGAGAGAGAACTGTGATTTGGGAATTGAATCAGTAAAGTGGTGGAAGGAACCTGAGTGACTCTTAGAGCAGGAGAGGTGTAAACAAGGGGTGGGGATGGGGACCCACCAGGAGATGCAATGTCGGTCCTTCTGTTTTCTTGTCAGTGACTCTCAGATGCTCATGTTGTTAAGAAATCCCAAGAAGCGACGGAAACAGTTTTCTGCATCCATTCTAATAAGAGATTCTTTTTATACTGGGCCGGGGCCTGTGCCTTGAATTTGCATTTTCCAGAAACCCATAGATGACGCCAATGCTACTGGTCCTGGGACTGAGCTTTAAGAACTACAGTTCTGGTCTGGGGAGATGCTCAGTGGTTAAAAAGCTTGCTGTCTATAAACAGAAGGACTGGGACTCAGATCCCAGATTCCATGTAAAAATACTAGGCAGCTGTATTGACTTGCTTGTAATTCCAGCCGGGTAAGAAGAACCTTGGAGGCCCCAGGACAAGCTGGTTAGCTAGAGGAGTCCTAGGCAAATTCTGGGATTAGTTAGAGACCCTGCCTCAAAACAGTAAGGTAGAAGAGTGGTCTAGGATGATTCCTGATGTCACCCTTGGGAATTCCTATATAGTGCATGTGCACCGTCACACATGCAAACATACTTACACACATGTATCCCCTATCACACATGCACATAAAAAAAAAAGACCCATAATTCTGGAGTTATCCAGAGACTTTTCTTATCCCATATAGTCTTAATCTCTGAAGGGAAAAGAGAAGGAAATAGGAATTTTGAGTTCTTGTTCTATCCATGTCCCTCACACACAGCCATAAAGACTGTGGAAGACTCACATAGGCTAAGAGATTTGCCCAAAGCCATACTTCAGGCTCTAATAGCTTCTTTTCCTTTTGAGTTAATAAAGTCGCTGCACAAGGCAGGGTGAGCATTCAGTGGTGGAGCGAGCCCTCTCGTCAGCCTTGGCTGCTCCAGTCACACTAGTGGTATTACTTTTCATGTCATCAGGACCTAGAAATGTACCAGGTGTTCTAAGAGAATTTTCGAGCTTTGCATTTGGCAAAAACTTGCCCCAGATTGTAAAAAGATGATAATTGAAACACGATGAAATTTAAAATGTTAAGAATCACTGAGCATGGCGCAGAGATTTCCAGTACTTAAGATTTCACTTTATGTTTTGTCAGAACTGTTCAAGGGCTCTGCATGCCATTCTGAGCTCTGTGCCCTGGAACATCCTAGAGACAATATGGAAGCATCTCAAGGCAGCTGCTGAGAGCTGTGAGGTGAATCCCGTGTTTATCTGTTACGATGTGTATTTGCATATTACATGTCATTCTGCTGCTTTGTTCATGGTGATGGGAACAGCTTTTATAAAGGAAATACTTGGCATGATTGTATTGAATAATCCTTTTGTTGTGAGTTGTTAAGACTAAGAAAGTAGGCTGTAAGAAACTTTAGAACTCTGTGAAATTTTAGCTCTAAGGATAAACGATCTTACTAAAACCACCTTTAAACTCTGATTTACCTCCCTGAGTACAAAAAATAAATGTAGTGTGTGAGAGTGTGGCTTTCTCACACTACTTTAGGTGTGCCCTTTCACCTTCATTTAAAATACCTGTCTTGGCAATGTAGTGGGTTTGGGGGAAGATAAGATACTGATGGAGAATGGTATTAACAGTTATAACATCCTATATTTATATCACTGCTAATGAACCTTGAATCTTAAACTCCAATTAGGAAGCCTGTTTAACATCTTTTGAATTAGATCTAGATCTAGATTTTTAAATGAATGAATGTAAGACTGTCATGTTGTTTATATATCCTCCCCATTTTAATATTATATAAAACATTCTGTAAAGTGTATTGAGGTCCAACCCTGATTTTCTTACTAAACTAATGTAATGTTAGCTTAACTTGGAGTCTATGTTCTCTGTGTGTGTGTGTGTCTCTCTGTGTGTGTACGTGTGTGTGTGTGCGTCTGTGTTCTGTGTGTGTGTCTGTGTGTTTTCTCTCACAATGAAAGTGGCAGCACAGGCTGACCTCCTGTGCTGGTATTATAGGTGTGTGTCACTGCGCCGAGCCTAGTTGTCTTTCTGAAGATGGTACAGCCTAAACGCCTTAAGTAGAATTTAGCTGTCAGGGAATGGTGCAGACCTTTTCTTCTTTATGGACATCTTTGCTGAGCACTTAGTTAAGTAATTGTCCATGTTCGTGTGCAGCTTTTGTTCCCAACTTTGACTCCTCCCAGGCTGCATGTGGTGGTGCAGGCTGGGATTTCAGCACTCAGGCGGCTGAGGCAGGATGTGTGTGAATTTGAGGCCAACTGGGCCTACACAGTGAGTTCCGGGTAACTGAGCTACATAGTGAGACTCTGTCTCAAGACAACAATAAAGGCAGGGTGTTCAGGACCCCAGACCCTAGCAAGGTTGTGGTGTGTTCCTCCGGTGTTACTTGAAACCCGGATACTAAACAATGGGAGTGTGGGGTGGTGGCTCAGTGGTTAAAGCCTTTTCCTCTCAAGCAAAAGGAACTGAGTTCAGATGCTGTGTAAAAATGCATGGCAGGTGTGGTGGCCTTTACTACTTGACTCTCCAAAGGTACACACATTAGAGTGCACTCATGTATATATAACCATCCACAGATGCCCACCCACGTGCAAACACAATCACACGCACACACTCATGCACATAGATGCACACATGACACACCTCACATGCACATATGTGAAAGAAAAAAATGATGCTAAACCATAAAGAAATTGACTCTTCAGAGTTATTTTTTTCTTAGAATGATGTCATTTCCTTTTTTTTTTTTTAAATATCAAACCCAAAATTATTTTTACAAACATCGGATGAGGCATCAGGGCAGCATCTTAGGTACTAATACCCCAAGTGTCTGTCCCTATCAGTGTCCTGGATGGATAATCTGTAGTCACCTTTGGAATCTCACTGTTTATCTTAAGACCACCTTTACAGGGAACAGAAGCACATCAGACCAAACAGCAAGCCAGACAAGACAAAGTTCGACTAATGAACTGTTGAGAGAACACCCCACACCAATCAGGTCACTTGACTTCCTCAGCCTCCTCAGAATCCTTTCTAGTCCCTTCTAAAAGTATTTCTGGGGGGCAGGAGAGATGGTTCAGAGGTTAAGTCTCTGCCCCATAAGCAGAAGGTCCTGAGTTCAGATTCTGGAGCCCACCTTAAATAAAACCCAAAAACCTGCCGTAGAGTGACCTGTACTTCCTGCCCTGGAAGGTGGAGTGCAAGAAACTCCAGAGCCTCTGCAGGCACACACAGTGCCCCCTGATGCACACACACACCTGCATGCATGCATGCGCACCCCAAAAATTTAATGGATAAAAAATAAAATTCCACTCCATAAAAACAGTATTTCTGATTGACAACCACAGTAGTGTTCCTATGCTTAAAGGGAACACACGAAAAGGTTCTGGGAAATGCCACTGGGTCCTTGCACCTCATCGGAGAGGAGGACCCAGAGGAGAGTTTGGCATGCTCATTAAAGGATGCTCCGGGGATGGGAGGGGGAGGCACTGGGGGATGAGGGAGGGAAGGGGGGGCATAGGGGGGTGGGGGGGTGGAGGGAGGGAAGGGACCGGTGTACCTGTTAAGTTTGTATGAGTGGTAATAAAAAAAAAGTATTTCTGGTCTTTATAGCAACTGTATCCTTGGCTTTTCTTTAGAGATATATGCTAAGTCGATAAACTACAAACACTATAGCTTCTTTTTTTTTGTCATTTTAATTTTAAGTAATTTTTGTCCTTAGTTTCTATCTTCAGTTATCTCCTCTCCATTTTTGATTGCTTGCAGCACCCCTCTCCCCCCACTGCATAGTTGCATGCTGCAACTATGGACTAGTGGACTTAGAGATCTGAAGAACAGGATAGGTATGTACAAATGGAGATTTTGAAAGCACATGTCGCTGGAGATGTCAGCAGCCGTGATGTCCTGTGTCCAGGTCCATGATCTGCATAAAGATGACTCCTTGCTCGGGAGCCTGGATGCTTTTACAGTGACGACTTTTCTTTCATCCTTGCGTGGTCATGTCGTAGTGCAGAGCAGGTGGGAATGCCTGAGGTCTCTGGCCTGAGCAGCTGTAGAATGCTCAGGCATTTGCCAGGGTGAGCACCACAACATACCCGGTCAGGGCCCGTTTGATAAGCAAATGCCCAGAGATGTTCTAGGGTAGATGGCGAGCCGTTGGTCTCACCTGGAGCCATCACCCACGTATTACATCTTCTTTTTGAGCAGTCAGTGCTTTTGGTTGTATTTCTGTTTGTGCGTCGGGTGGATTGGAGAACTTATAAGAGCCGGTAAGGACCTGGCTCTTATTCAGTGGGCTGCTGAAGAGAGAGCTATTTCCCACAACTCACTACAGAGGCTACTGTAATTTCGATGTTGAGGTCAATGAAACCTAAGTTTTACATCATAGCAAACTCGAGTCGTTCTCTTAGGTTTCGCTTTTAAAAAGATGTTAAAAGATGGTTGAAAATTTAAAATTTCAAGTAAACACTTCCATATACATCTCTAAATAAATTGATGTCTAAACCTGAGCTTTACCTAGGTGTTTTCCTCCAAGTTTCATGAATGAAAGTGAGGCTATAGAAATGTTGCTCATTTCTTGGACTCTGGAAAATATTTCTGTAGTTTGGAATTACTAAGCACAAGGACACAAGCTATCTGTGACTGTTTCTCATAAGACCGAGAAGGATTTGTGTGGTGGTTATGCGTGTGTGATGTGTGTGCATGACAGTGTGCACACACATTTCATGGTATGCAGATGCAGGTCAGAGGACAAGTTTTAGGAGTTGTTCTCTTCCTCAGTCTTGTTTCTGAAGCAGGGTCTCTCTTGTTGTTTCTGCCACTCTGTGTATTCCATGTCCTCTGCATCCAACTAACCTGGAAGCTGCTGGGCGGTGGTCCCACTTCTCCCCCCATCTTGTGAACTACATGCGAACTACATGTGCACCACTGTATCTGGCTTTTTTTTTTCTTCTTAGGATATCTTTCATTTTTTAATTTTGTGTGCGCATGTGTGTGCATGTATCCCTGTGAAGGGATACCACATTTTGGATTGCTTCTACCTCCTTTTTGCTTTGCTCTGGGATTTCCCAGGCTCCACCCATGAGGGTGGGAAGTACAGGCCACTGCCATTTCCTTCTGGCTTTTTTTTTTTTAATGTAGGAATTGGGATTCAAACTCAAGACCTTCTGCTTGTTGGGCAGAATCTTAACCCCTGAGCCATCTCTCCAGCCCTTGCATCTGTATTTTTTACGTGGGCTCCAGGGCTCCAACTTGGATGATTCAGTTTGCTTGATCAGCCATTTTTACTCTGCTTTCTCTTGAGAGTATTGTTGTTGTTCTGTTTTGCTATTTATTTACTTACTTATTTGTTCGTGCTCTGTGTGTGTGTATGTGTGTGTGTGTGATGTGTGTGTGTCTCAGACACCAATGTGTCCCTGTGGAGGATCAAGGGTGACTTAGGAAATCATCCTAGATTGCTCCTACCTCCTTTTTGCTTTGCTCCGGGATTTTTCCAGGCTCCATCCACCAGGGCCAGATGTTCAGGCTGCCACCCTTTCTGGCTGGCATTTTATGTGGTTCCTGGGATCTGAACTCAGGACCTTCTGTTTGCGAGGAAGAGTCTTAACCCCGAGCCATCTCTCCAGCCCTTTTTTATTTTTTATTTTCACTCTTTTACAATTTCATACATGCAGACAATGCATTTAATCATGGCTACCCCTATCTCCCTCCCACTTCCCCTGGACATTTAAAATAATATGTAAGCAATAAAAGAAAATACATTTATTGTTGATAGTTATGATTGAGCTCCTAGTTCCACATGGTTACGAATACATGATAAAGCTGAGGAAGAGCAGTTTTGTCCATGTTCTGTAAGACTAAGTTCATGGTGTGAGCACAGGGAGCCCCGCCCACGGGAGGCCATCCCTGCTTTTTTTTAAACAAAGAAATAAGCACTACTTCTCAATGCTTCCAATGATTAAAATTATAGTGCACTAAATAGATTTGACTTTTACTTTTTCCACTTGCCTCTGTACTTAGAAAAAGCTTCCAGTGTTTGCTAAGAATTCCTGAGGGTCACGCCACAGTTTTGGTCTTTTCTCTTAGCTGTGAAGATCGTTTTGCAGCCAGCCTCCACATGCACCCATGCAGTTCTGAGTCCTCGCTCTCTTCACTAGCAGCTGCTTTATTACCTTTAGCTCTATTCCTGGAGTTCCTTTTCATTGTTGGATTGAACCCGGAGCCCATCCATGCTAGGCCCGTGCTACCAGTGGCAGCAGCCCCAGCCTGGCTCTAGACCCCGTAGTGCTCTCTGCTGAGAGTTCCCACCCCTCAGGGTGCTGCAGCTCGTGTTTCCTCACGTGCTCTGACGTCATGCTCATCTGTAGACTTGACAGCTAGTGCTTTTTGTGGAACTTGAGGTTTTCACCTGGAGAAACTACAAGACATTCTTTCCTGGGTCTTCTCCCATGCCCGGCTCCCATAGCCTTCCCCGCTCCTTCCCAAGCATCAGGAACTTCCCCCCATCTGGTTCATCCAGGTTTCTAGAGCATGTGCTTAGCATCTCCTTGGCAAGCCCAGGACCTCATCAGGGCCTCCTCCCTTTTAGATGGATTCCAAGAAGTCAGTGTTTCCTGTGTTCAAGTTCTGTTCTTTTCTGGAGTGCTTTGCTGAGACGAGGTGCTTCAAACGAAGACACTCTTCTACTTGAGGGTTTAGCGGTAATAATCCTTACGCTGTCACAGAAGTTTATGTGGGACAAGAGGAGGGGAGAGGATAACTGGGACACTCTTTCCTCAGGAACAGCTCCGGGAAGTGTGAAAAGTGGGAAGAGCGAGCAGGAGAGCCCAAGGTCACGCGATCTGTGTGCATGGGCGCAGAGGTGTGAAGCCAGCCTCTGGGGAGATGAGAGTGCAGGGACTAGTGCCCAGCAGTGGCCAGCTGCCCCTCCTGCTCCCGCTTTGCTTGCCATCCTGCAGGAGAGGATGGCGCCCCCAGCCGCAGGGACTAGTTGGGGCATTGTCTTTGCTCCAGTGGCAGCTTGCTTTAAGATAGGAAGCAAGGGCTGGGGAGATGGGCTGATGCAACAGGACCTGAGTTCAGAGCCCCAGATCCCAGGTAAATGCCAGGAGCGGGGGCTGGAGGGTTAAGACTCTGCCTCACAAGCAGAAGGTCCTGAGTTCAGGTCCCAGGTCCCACATAAAAATGCCAGGCAGAAATGGCAGCAACCTGTACTTCTGACCATGGTGGGTGGAGCCTGGGAAATCCCAGAGCAAAGGAAAAATAAGGTAGAAGCAATTCAGGATGATTCCCAAAGTCACCCTTGGCCCTCCACAGGGATATACAGTGCCCTCACACACACACACACAAACTAAATAAAATATTTTTTAAAAATGCTAGAAGATAGGACATGGCCTGTAATTCTGGCCCTGCAAGGCAGCGCCTGGAAACCCCACAGCAAAACACTAAGGAAGCAGGGCAATCCAGGATGATTCCTGGTGTCACTCTTTGACCTCCACAGGCACACACACAAAGTGCCCTTGTGTACACATACACACATATGCAAAAGAAGGAAAGAAAAGAAAAGAAAGAGAGAGAAAAGAAAGGAAAGAAAGAAAAGAAAAAGAAAGAAAGAGAAAGAGAAAAGAAAAGGAAAGAAAGAAAAGGAAAAGAAAGAAAGAGAAAGAGAGAGAAAGAAAGAAAGAAAAAAAAAGAAAGAAAGAAAAAAATAAGCAGAGGACTTCTTCCAGGTAAACTGAGGTTCAGGGAGCTTTGTGGTTTGGTTTGGGGTCTCATGTGTAAGCTGGTGCAATTAGAGCTGCCTTCAAGGGTGCTTTTGGAAAATAACCCCATTGTGTCTGATTTTCCTTCATCAGTTTTCATTTTGATTGTTTGACTTGACCAATTATAGGTCACGGCCAAGTTAACAGTACCCTTTAACAGTACCCTTTGTCTTATATCATTGTGTGTGGTTGGTACAAAATTGCCAAAAATTAATTTAGATATTTTCAATTTTGTTCAGAGATTGCATTTGCTATGTCATTAAACAAAAGTGATCTGTGATCTAGTTTTTGGCTGGTTTATAATCTTATAACTTAATTATAGATGGAATTGAATCATCAAGTAAGGTGGCAAGTAGGCGTGGCTTCCTCTAATGTTCAGGCTGTATTAATTTTAGATAAAATGAAATTAGCGTACCTATGGACAGTCGAGTCAAATTCCTGAATTACTCTATTCAGTTGGGATTGACTCAATTTAGCAAAATGGTGCTTTTAGAGTTTTTGAAGATAATGAGAAAGTGGAACTGAAATTAAAATTCTCTTGTAGTTTGGACAAAATAATTTCTGTGAGGAGCAATCAAGAGGGTCTGGGTAGGAGTCACGCTGTGTTCTAATTACACGTGGTCGGATGCATGAGCTTAAACTCCCCGCTGCTTCACTTGGAAAAGGAATGATTAATGCAGGTCTGTGTCTTCTTCATCATGCAATTTGCACTTGGAAAAAAAAGGGACAGCTGTGAGACGCTCAGCCTTTTAGGCTCGAAAACCTGGCCGATGGAATGGGAGCCCCAGAAGCCTATAGTTGGAAGGACAGGATTGATTTCTGAAGGCTGTCCTCTGACCTCTCTCTCTGTCACGTACTTCTCTCTGCGTCTCTTTCGCTCTCTCAGAAGTAACAGGTACAGAGAAGAAGAGCTAGAGAGTTGGTCTTCAAAAGGAAGAGAAAGTTTAAACTAATTTAGGGATTCTATTTCTGTTCGTTTTATTTATTTATTTTTTGTTTTTGTTTTTATTTCTTTTCATTTTAAACCCAGTGTATTTTGGGGAAACATCTAAGCCAGTCTATGTCATGAGAGTGAAACTTTGTCTTTCAGACCAAACAGAGTTTCAAGTCCTGTCTGGCAGGTATGGGTCCCAGACTGTATTTGGTTTAGGTCAGCTCAACAGCCAGAAGTGCCTATCACATTTGGTGGCTTCTAGGGACATAGCATATGTTATCAAGAGGACAGGTGTATTAGTCAGGGCTCTCTAGAGTCACAGAATTCACAGAAAAAATATATATATTTATTGAAATATTTATTGAGTTGGCTTACAGATCATGGCTGAGGTAGTCTAACTGAGGTAGCAAGTAGCTAACTGCTCAATTCGATAGTCAAGTGGGTGATGGCTGAAGGCTGGAGAATTCCTAGAGTCTTTAGTCGAAGGCTAGAGGGCTGGAAGGAAGAGTGATTCCTAGCACAGCTGCAAGAAGCATCTCTTCTCTTTCTTGGCTCCTTTTTATATGGTCCAGTACCGAGAGGATCCTATGAGATCTTTGGAGGTTCGGATAGGCTCTAAGGCGAGTATAATGCTATCAGGTGATCTCAGTTGATTCTTCCAGATGTGGTCTCAGCCCATCTTAGTTAATAACCGGGTGTGTCAAGTTGACACCCAGGCAATTAAAACTGGCGTGTCAGCCTTCATTGTGATGCACCCACAGCCTGTTGCTGATGTAGGTTTTCATAGCTAGTAGTGCCCCACAGTGAAGGCACATTTGGAGCACTCCATAAACCAAAGCTAGGTACTGGTCACTGTCACCAGGGACTGTTACAGCCATATTAATAATTAATAATTGTTAGGCTCCTTCAGTTTTGCATTAGTCTTTCCCTCACCTACCCACTGGCCTGTGCACTGAGCATTCTGTTTGTCTCAGTCTTACATTACAGGGCGATGCCCTTGGGAATTCAAGCCATGGCTGGGCAAAGTTGACTTGAGGGTAGGTCAGAGAGTGGGGATTGGAGAGGGTGGAAAGGGGGTGAAAGGGCCTCTTCTAGCTTGAGTGTTCACACCACACTCACATCAAGCTTTGAAGGGCCTCTTGCTCAGGCTT
Organism: Typhlomys cinereus; assembly: GCA_023101885.1. Classification (NCBI taxonomy): domain Eukaryota; kingdom Metazoa; phylum Chordata; class Mammalia; order Rodentia; family Platacanthomyidae; genus Typhlomys; species Typhlomys cinereus. Next base: position 894,667 of record JALPQD010000401.1, read on the forward strand.
TGGTATGTGGAGAATGGAAAGCCCAGTTGGTAAGTTTTTTTTCTTTTCCTCGTGAATTCCACCCTGATAACAACAGAAAAGCATATTTGACCAGCACGGCATTAAAATATTTGAGCCTTAGGGGTCAGGTGCTGGGCTGAAGAGGCTTTGCAAGCCAGGCTAAAGGCAACTGTGGTGGCGATGTGCCGTCTAAACAAACTAAGGACTAGGTACACTGTTTTTATTAGTAACTGATGTTTAATTTTTAAAGAACACAGCAGGCCTTTTGAAGCAGTTTAAGGAATGGGTGTGGACAGGGTGGGGGAGGAAATCTCAGCAGAATGCTTTTAGATGTTTCCTGTTGTATAAATGCTACATATTTCTCGTGCCTTCAGACTCACAGCAAATGGAACAGAGCCCATTGGGCTTAAATTTAATTACTGTTATAAAGAATGCAGAAGCTTATAGATGGTGAACGGACTTTAAAAACTGGTACAAAGTGTCAGTTTTCATTTTTTTCATCCAAATCCTGCATCGTGGGATTTGAATACATATAATGAAATACACTGAGACAAAATTTTTTTCAAACAATGCTTTTGTTGCAGTTACAGGACTTGCATTTTTTTATAGAGAGCCCTTATCCAGTTGGGCACATTCCAGTTGATAATGTGCCTGCCTCATTTCCAGTGTCCCCAAATCTCTCGACACCTTGCGATATTGTAATGTGAGGCCAATGTCACTTTTAGTCCGTGCATTTCATTTAGGAAGTTGGAATTTTGGGTTAGAAATGGGGACTTAAAAGCTAAAGTCCTCTAATTTTAATATTGCATTAAATTCTGTTGTACAAAGATGGATGATGTAAATTCTCATCTATTGTCTCTTCCCCACTGTAGCCAGGTTTGTCTGTACTGGTCGCTGAATAAAAATAACCTAAAGAAAGTTTCTGCTTTAAGTCTTTTCCTGACTATTTTCAGTAAGGTGAGAGAACTGGAAAAGGCATCCCGGATATTTAGTGTAAATGTTTTCTTCGCATAAACGCATATCTGTTGCACTATTGCAGTATTCCTGGGTAGGCCAAGGTGGTCCTTACTGGGGGCAGAATGTTTGGGTTCCGGGAGTGACTGTCACTTAAAGGGACTTGTTCTGGACAAGGCTCTTCACTGCCGTGAATCATGAACTCGCTTTTGTGAAATGGACTTAGCCCTCCTCACAAGCTTTGTGCATGTTGCAGAACTGGAATACATGCGCAAAGCAGTTGTATATTTACAATAAATCAGTACACCTTGAGGAATTTGTATGTCTGTCATGGACAATCTACAATGTATGTCATTTACTTATTGCTTTGTCTTGTTCTGTCTTGGTCCTTCTTTCTTCCTTGGGGGGCAGGGTGGGGGAGAGAGAGAGGAGAGAGAGAGAGAGAGAGAGAGAGAGAGAGAGAGAGAGAGAGAGTTGTCAGAGGACAATTTTAGAAGTCAGTTTTCTCTTTGCATCATGTGGGGGCATCCAGGAATTGAACTCGGGTCTCTAGGTTATCCTACCAGTACTACTCACTTCTTTTAAAATTAATTCAGTGAGTGACCGTAACAAGCATTAATGCTTGTTATTCTGGGTTATACTGTGAAGGGGAACAAAGATGAATCCCCAGCTATGTAGAGTAATAGGAAAGTAATCAATAGCTTTTCAAGGATATAGGTTAAGTACCATGGAGTCTTGTTGAATAGTAAGTAATCCGCAGCCTTCTGTCCCGAGACTGACAGCTCTTCTAGATGGAGCCCTTCCCGGGTAGTCCGCAGTTCTAGTTGTCTTAGATCAGAGTCTAGCCTTGCAGTTGTTAGGATGGCACCAGGCACTTGGATTATGTGGTTTGTGCCTCAGCTTGTGACTTGTCAGATGGGAATGGAGGAGACAGATCGTCTGTGTGGCCAGGGAATGTGGTTCCTGTCTGCACAGCTGATTTTCAAGCACATCTTGCTTTCTGAAGTTAGAGACTCCATCAGGATTTATTGAGAGCCTACTGACGGTTCTTCCCAAGCACTGCATTCGAGTTGTGCTTCCTGCATGGCCAGCACATGGCTTGCCTTGCCCCTGGTGGCCAGCTGTCCATCAGCCCCTCTCAATGTCAGGCTCTCCCACTGTGAGAATTCATTATTAGGTCCCTTACTTCAAGGGACCGTAAGTAAAAACACAAGTGGTAGGCAGACTTCAGGTTGCTTGGAAGAAACATTTTTTGATGAAACAGGAAAGGATATCATTGCAGGTAACCCTTGGGCAGGTGAGTCGAAGTCAGGCTTCAAACATCCTGAACACCAGGAAAGGAACTCTGGATTTTATGTAGTTGGATATGGAAGTCTGAGTGACTCTTTTTTTAATTGTTTTTAAGATCCATCATTTCTTGCCAGGGCTCTTATGGCACAGTGGTCTTAAACAAAGTTGTCAGGCCACTTTCCAATTAAGAGTGACTTAGTTTTCTACTCAAGTCAATGGGACGATGTAGTGTGAATTGCTATGAATCTGCAGTGAGGTGTCATGGAACCTAAAGCACCATTCATTTTAGAATAAGAATCAATGTTGGGCCTGTTGTCCAAGATACCTGACAGTGGAAGATCCTGTCACATGCCAGAGCTCCAGCAGGCTGTGAGAGAAGGGGCCAGAGCCTCCTACTTCAGACTCCAGTACAGTAGAGCTCACTTCAGAGCTGCGTTTGGGAGACTTCAGCGTTTCCTTTTGGCCAGTCACTTCAGTACTTCTATGTCTTGGCTTCATGGTGATAATAAAACATCTATCTGGTCTACCTCTTAAAGGGAGCCTGCACCCCATGTGCCCCAGGGCATGCTGACTGAGCCGGCAGACTTTAGAGACAAACAGAAAGCAAAGATAGCACTTAACTCTTACACATCAAAATAGATTTTACTTAATAAATTTACTTCTGGAACAATACAATTTTGACTTACGTAAAAAAAAATTCAAGTGTTTAGAAAATGCTCTTTAGTTATAAAATATCCTTTATATGTGAATTATTATAAAGTCTGTGCATTGAAACATTTGGAAATATACAAAATCATTAGTTAAACATAGGCTTACAAGTTACTAGCATTTTACTTCAGTTGTACTTGCTATTGTTTTATAACATGTAGCTTGTTGATGAAACAATGTGTGTTACTATAATGGTTTTAAGGTTTGAAAAAGGCACTATAAATATGGTTTATATGATTTTTACATTTTAATTTATATGGCGTTCAGAGGTCAGCTTTCAGAAGTCCATTCCCTCCAGCCTGCTTTAGGGCATCAAACTCAGGTTGCCCTGTTTCTCATACACGTGCCTTTACCAGTTGAGCCATCTCGTGGGCTCTGGTTTTTACACTTTTTATGGACAAGAATGCTGTTGTTGTTGCTGTTGTTTTTAGGTGACCATGAGAGGCATCTTGGGAAACATGATTTAGAATGAGTGTGGTATATCCTCTGATGGAGTGAATATCTTTGTATGTACAAACCTCATAGTTTGTAGGAGTCAGAGTTCATGCTAAAGAAAGCAAGTTATTTTGGGATTCAAGACCCAATGTAAAGAAATGTTAATGTTAGTGTTTCTTAAACCAGTGAATTGCCATCTTTAATAATTGTTATCAAGAAAATACATTCAAAATTTTGTTTTTAATCTCAAGAACACCTTTTGAAAATATTTATTTACCTGAGACAGAGAGATGGGGAGGGTGTGCATGAAGGGGTGCACACGTGTTATCATGGCTCACAGGTGCAGGTCATAGGACAGTCTTTGGCAGCCAGTTCTCTCCTTCTGCCATGTGGACGTCTAGGAATGGAATTCAGGTCTTGCTAGTCCCCTTAAGAACACTTCTAAAGACCCCATTCTAGTTTACTTTAAACAATGAGATGACATTTATTTATTTAAGAATGGACACTTACCAAACAGACAAGTAGCTATAAAATCAAAATCAATAAATACTGTGCCATGGACATTAATTTGAATTTCAGAAGAGGGTGTTAAAGGATGTTTGTTTTCTTTGGAAAACAAGCTTTTGAGCGATATAGAGAATTATAGGTTCGCTGGGCCAGTAGAACAGACGCTGCAGCGGAAATAATGCCGAGAGGACGAATGTTCCAGATGCTGATTAACTGGAGAAGACAGTGATCTGGGAGTTGCTGGGCCCTCGGCCAGGGAGGGATCCACCTGGGAGATCCACGCTCTGCTGTCTGGCTTAAAACATTAGCTTCCCGATGCGAACACCCAGCCCCTAGCTGGGGCTCAGACGGCAGGCAGTAGCCTGGACGGGTGGTCTTCACGGCCACTGGCTCTCAGGAACTGGATTTAGTGGCTTGAACAGGGGTGGGTGGGGTGGGAAAGGAATTAAGCACTTCGAGGGGAGAGGAGGTCCCAGCCTCTGGAGTACTGTGACCCTTAGAGTGCCGCAGGTCCCCAGGGTGAACCTGTGAAGCCTGGCATGTGGAAGTGTGTTTTTTGGGGACCCAATTTTACGATTCTATTGATTCACTGTGCTCTTCATTGAGAGCATGGGGAAAGTAGCCATCATATCTTGGGACTTTCAGTGAGTTTCTTGAATCACTGATGTGTTTCCTGGGATGGTCATTTCACCCTCAGCATGGGAAGTAAGTGTCCCAGCTCAGCGCGTCCCTCTGGTTCTGAGCACAAACCAGCCAGCATGCTGTGTTCCTAGTGGGCCTGCAACGTCTCTGAGCAGAGTTTACTGGCCTCTTAGTAGTAGTGTCTACTGTGGTACTGGCTGTAATGCAGGCATCAAAATCAAAGCTAGCCGAGTGGCCAGGCATGGAGCACATACCTTCATGCCCATTCCTGCAGAGGGGAGGCAGGAGGATAGTGAGTTGCAGACCAGTCTGGGATATGTAGTGAGACCCTCATCTCAAAGAAAATCTAAATCCCAAAGCAAACAAACAAGAAACAACGAAAAAAGTAGAGCAAGATACACGATTTTTATTTCTCGTTTTACTTAAGATCCATTAAAACTTAGTTCATACTCAAAAACTATATTGGGGACTATTGCTATAGCTCAGCAGGAAGGAACCTGCTTGAAACCTGGGGGATGTGAGTTCAGTCCCCATGACAGAACTGACTTCTGAAGTTGACCTCTCTCCACCCATGGTCTGTGGCCTTCACATGTGCCTTCTATCTGTCTGTCTCTTTATCTCTCGCTCTTATAAATAAAAATTTTTAAAGACTATATTGATAATATTTGTGTTTTAAAGTGAAATTTGCTTACAGGTTACATAAAATATAGTCCCAGTATTTTAATATATTAAAAAATATAAAAGATCAATATGAGGTTTCTTTAGGGATGACTTCATAAGCAATAGTAGAGACCTATGAAGTTTCATGCCTTTAAAGTGAAAACTGGGAATGATGGGAAATTTTTTAGAGAAATTCAGCCAGTCTCTTGTATAAACAGAGAACAAACACGTGGCCTCCAGGCGTCCATCCTCTTCTTCCCGCCTGTCCTCCCTAGTCCTCCCGAGGTGAACCACCTTTCCATGCTTGACTCCTGGTGTGTCTCTGTTTTTGAATAGCGCTTGTGTTGATTTTGGTATTTTAGAATTTGAGCTCCAGGGCTGGAGAGGTGGCTCAGGGGTTAAGCCTCCGCCTTTCAGGCGGAAGGTCTTGAGTTCGGATCCCAGATCCCACGTATAGACGCCAGGCAGAAGCGGGGGCGGCCTGCGCTTCTGGTCCTGGTAGGGCGGAGCCTGTGAATCCCGGGGCAGAAGGAGGTGGAGGGGTCCATGGTGGTTCGCGAATTCGTCCGTGGTTCTACACACACACACACACACACACACACACACACGCACGCACGCACGCACGCACGCGCGCGCACAATTGAATAAATATAATAATAATAAAAAAAAAAGAATTTGAGCTCCAGCTCCTCTCCCCTCTTACAGGTGCCTTCCGAGAGCGCGCTTTCTTCCCCGCCCGTATCCTCTCCAGCAACCTCTCCTCCACCTGCCTCCTCCTTGGGCATGCGCTCTTCCTCCCATGCTTCTCCCCAGGCACGTTCTTGTCACTTTGTACAGAAATCAGTAGTTAGGGTTTGCCATTCACGACTATGTTGTGATGGTTCGTGGATGGCAGCCCCGTGCAATTCTTTCTCTGTGGCTACACCAGTTTGATCTCAGAATAAGTTTCCTTTTTTAAAAGTTATTTTCTGTTATTAATTCGTTAACTTTCTTTTTCAATTGTTTTTTCTTATTAACTCATATATTGCAGAGTAATGGGTTTCTATGGGTTATTTGGTATCGTTTTCATGCCCAGGTATGTTGTACTGTGTTCAGATCTGTGCTTCCTGATCTTTTTTCACCCCTCCTTCTCTCCCATTCTCTCTGTCCTTTCCCCTACTTTATTCTGTCTTCTGTTTTTCAATTGTTATTTTGTTGATTTGTTTAGATTCTACATTTGAAAGGAATTGTGAGACTTGTCTCTGTGTCTGACTTGTTGTGTCTGACATTGTGACCTCCAGTCCCATTCTTCTTCCTTCAGATGATGTAATTTCTTTATTCTTTATGACTAATCGTCCATGGTGGATTATATATGTAATACATATAATACATATTTATATATATATAAAAGGATATATATATATATCCTGTATTTTTTTAACCCGCATACCTGAGACTAGATATCTAGACTGATCTTACAATTTGGGTAGTGACTGGTGCTGCAATAAACAAGAGCATGTGTGTATCACTTATGAATATTGACTTCATTTCCCTTAGGTACATATTTGGGAGTGGTATAGTAGGATCCAACAGTAGTTCTATTTTCAGTTTTAAGGAATCTCTATACTTTTTCATATAGTTGTGCTTATTTAGATTCCCATCAACAATGTATAGGGTTCCTTTCCCCCTTCATCCTTGTAAACATTTGTTATTTATTTTTGATGGCAGTCATTCTGACTTGGATGAGGTAAACCCTTCCATATAGTTTTGTTTTTCAGTTCTCTAGTGAGTAAACATTTTGAGCAATTTTTCATGATCGATTATCCATCATTTGCTCCTCTTTTGAGAAGCGTCGGTTCATCATTTGTCTTTTTGTTGAGTGGGTGACGTTTTGCTGTTAAATGTTCTTGGTTTCTTTTATGTATTCTGAATGTTAGCCCTTGGTCAGGGATGGGTTTCTCCCATTCTGGGGCCGTCTCTTTTCTCTGGTAATTGTTGCTTTGCTCTGTAGAAGTTTTGTGATAGATTTCTCAGTGATCAGTTCCTGCTTTGGTTTCCTGAGCAGTTAGAGCCTGTTCAGGCCGCCTTTGTCTGGGCCAGTATCTTATGTGCTTCTCCTAGGTGCTTCTCTAAAATTTTCTAAATTTTGGGTACTGCATCTTTTTGTGTTCGGTCCATTTGGGGTTGGTTTTGTACAAGGCAAGCAATAAATATCTAGTTTTACTTTTCTACATGTGGATGTCTATTTTTCTGAACACACTTCATTGAAGAAGGTGGCTTTTCTTCAGTGTATGTTTTTGACTCTCTTGCTGATCTCAGATGACTGGCTGCCCGGGTTTGTTTCTGGGGCCCTAGCCCAGGTCTACATGCCTGGCTTTATGTCTGCACCATGTTGTTTTCGCTCAGTGTATGTTGTTGTGACAGGTTAGGTAATGCTGGTAACAATTACTATGGCTCAGTAGTGTATTGTGAAATTTGGCATTGTGATGCCCCCAGTATTGCTCTTTTTACACAGGATTGTTTCAATTCGGTCTTTTTGGTTTTTATATGAATTTTAGGATTATTTTTTCTTTATTTGTGAAGAATGTTCTTGGTATTTTGCTGGAGACTGCATCGACTCTATAGACTACTTCTAGCATCATGGCCATCTTCACGATGTTAAAACCGCCGGTCCGTGAACATAGGATGCCTTTCCTTTTCTAGGTGTCTCTTCCCATCTCAAAGTTCTTGTGGCATTGGTAAGTTTATTCTTAACTGGGTGTTGTTAAGATTACGGTGAATGAGATGGTTTTCCTGATTTTCATTCAATGGACTTATTGTAACTATAAAAAAGCTGATTTTTTTATGTTGATTTTGAGTCCTGCTGCTCTGCTGAATTTATCAGTTCCCAAAGTCTTTTGATGGAGTCTTTAGGTTCTTATATAGATGCTTATAATCTACAACTAGGGATAATGCAATATTTCCTTTCCTACTGGTTTCGCTCTTGATGTCCTCTTGTGCATATTCCAGCACATTCAGCTACAGACTAGACATCTAGTCTGCAGAAGAACCTCCTGCACCGTCTGTTAGTCAGCGTGCTGGAGGCGGTAGCCCCTGGCACTGCCGCACACTTCTCCTTAGGGCCTCCAGTCCCCGTGCTTTTTCTTTTTTCCCCGAGTTGGGTACTCTGATTTTTGATCCCATGTCTCCTGGATCTCTGTCTTTCTCTCTCTCTCATTCTCTCAGTGGAATGTGTTAGAAAATGATTATTAGAGATAGATTTAGTGAGGCCTTTTATCTTAGAAAATTCCAGGATGTTGCTCTCATACCTGACTGAGAGTTCAACTAAGGATGTATTTGATGACATTGCAGCTTCCAGCGCTGTGTTGGAAGTGATTGTATCGTTTTCCTATTTTTTCACTTGTAGTTTGTCTTACTCTTAGGGAAACTATCTTAATCTTCTAGGTCTGACCCTTTAATCTTGGGTTTATTTCTGCCATCATATTGTTTATTTCAAGGAGTTTAAGAAATTCTTTCTTGAAATTCTTCCGTTTCATGGCAGCCTTGTCTGTTTAAGCTCTCTGCAGATAAAAACTGAAATTTTCTTCAGTGATTGAACTTTAATTCCGTCCACCGACCAGAGTCATGGTCCAGTGCTTGCTTCTCCTTCTGTGCTCATCTTGGGAGACTAGTGTTCTTTGCTTTTGTGTTAGACGAAACTAGTATCAGCCATCCTGATTCTTCCTGGTCAGATGTGAGGATTAATATCTCTGCCTCCATGTGGCTTGTTTTGGCCAGCGTTTGATGACCGAAGTGATGCGTGTCCCCCCCTCCCGGGCATCTGGAGCTTGTGCTGGGTTGATGCTTCCACACCCAGAGTTCAGGGAAGATACCAGCCACTGGCAGAGGTATTAGCACCACCTGGGCTTGGCTGGAGTGTCTGGCCCCTGAGATGAGCGTTACCTATTGTTGGGGCACAGCTGCTTAGGGTCACACACAGAAAGCTGTTTGGCAGTTGTGTGGCAGTGAATGGAGCTTACTGCTGTAATGGTGATCAGGCACCGACTCACTAATCGCGCACGCCGTTGGTCAGTCTCTTCTTTTGGTGTGGATACCTTCTCCAGGATGAAGTCTATACACCACTTGCCCAGCAGTTGCTACCCTAGTTCCCTGGGTTCTACAGGTGATGGGAAGGGACCCCTGGAGGCCCACTGATCAGTGAGTCCATGTTTCCTTTGTCCTTGTCTTAACCTGGTACATGTAAATACATGTTCTGTTCCTAGAAGTCCCATATGATAGGTTTTTTTCTTCCAGTTTTTACTATATAGACTTTCAAATATGAAAACAATAGAACAGGAAGAGCAAAATGTCTCAGTGGGTAAAGGTGTTAGCCACCAAGCCTGATGACCTGAGTTTGATCTCTAGAACCCATATGGTGGAAAGAGAAACCTAACTTCTGCGAGATGTCCTCTGATCTGCACATACGTGGTGTGGCATGTGCATGCACACACACAGACATAACAGACACACACACGCACAAGAATTGAAAAAAACAGAGTTAAATATATAATATACCTATGTCTGTCTGTGTTTGACAATGAGCTTCGTCATATTTGTTTTATCTCATTCTGTGTGTGCTACAGTCCCCAAATATGGAGTATATAAAGAGATGTATTCATGTGTCTATTTAACCTTTGTTGTAAGCTTTGAAGTGAGTTACACATACCATAATTTTTCACTCCTAAGAAGTTTAGCATATATTTCCCAAGAACAAAAATACTCCCTTAGACAATAATATATCACCATACCTCCAGAAATTAAAAAATTCTCCTGTGATGTCATTTGATATTTCATGTGCTTCATGACAGTTATTCCAAAACTTCTCATGTAGCTCTTTTTGTTTTCCTTAGAAATTATGATTCGGTTGAGATAAACATGCTGTGGTTGGTATTTGCTTTTAGACCAGATAAGTCCACCAGCCTTTATTGTTTTACTTTTATTAAATCACAGATGGTACTAGCACTTACAGAACTGGATAAATAACTAAAGATAAGGAGGTGTTGGTAAAAGCATATGGGAACAGAACAAGCTTTACTGTATGACATTATACAGTTTTATTTTTCTAACTCAGGCAGGACTAATCTAAAATTTAACCAAGTTATGGGTTTTTTAACATTTGAAACAAAGAGCAGTGATAGAAGATTGTATTTAGGATTCTCCCAGTCTTCCCCTTGTCTCTCTGTACCCTTTGCCATGGCCCAGTCTCATGACTTTTGCTTGCTTCAAATTGAATTTGAGTGTAAGTGCAAAGGGCAAGCATTTTTGTTTATGACTAAAGGCTGACTCTGAAGTTATCAGACATTCTTCACATTCCATATGTCTAACTTGTAGTGCTTAGAGGCTCTAGTGCTGAGCCAGAGGAAAACAGAGGCTGGAGAGCAGGAGGAAATACCTCCACAGAAAGTCTCCACATAGTTCATAAAAATCCAGTCATATGTTTAACCAACAAAGCAAATGTTCAGTGTGGAACTGATTTGTGGCCTGCTAATGCCATTCCTTGCACTGCTTGAGAGCATATCTTTGTTTTTCTGATATTCAATTCTTGAAATTCCAACCTAGGAACTTTTAGAAAATCTGCCGTTCTTTCTCTGTCTCTCTGTCTCTGTCTCTGTGTGTGTGTGTGTGTGTGTGTGTGTGTGTGTGTATGAGAGAGAGAGAGAGAGAGAGAGAGAGAGAGAGAGAGAGAGAGAGAGAGAGAGACAAAGGGCTTACACAGGCTATTTTAGTAAAATAAACACTTGGAAAAGCCAAGTATCCTAGAGTGACTTACATTTCGAAGAGTGACTTAGTGGGGCTGATGGGGGACCACATCAGTACAGATGTGATCCATAGAAAGGAGATTCAGATTCATTGAACTCTGCGAACAAGTTCCAGCCATTATTTTTATTTCTGTCCTGGGCTGGTTCACCACTTCTTGGGCAGCCTGCGGCCTCTGCTCCCAGAGTTCACCATGTCAATGCCAAACAGTGCAGACGCCTAATGCGTGTAGAGCACCCCAACCCAGAAACCCTGGATTCAAGTGCTCCCCCTTTCAGCATCCCCCACCTTACCCAACTTCATTTCTTCTTAGGGCCACAGTGAGGGGGGAATAGGGAAAAATGATAGCGATAAAAAATAACTGGGCAGCATGGCAGATAGCAGAGTGAACTCTTGCTACTCGATGTTGCTGAGGCAATTTGTCTTGATCAAATACACCCATACTACAAAAATGACAGATACTGTGCATACTACAAAAATGGCAAATTGGATTCTATGTTAATAACTTAAATACAGACTTGATAAATTTAATAGGCAATAATTTAATAGAGACAAACTGTAGGCCCCTAGTCAGAAACTATTTGTCATCTCCTTTGGTTTTCACCAAGATTCAGGAAAGGCCAAATGAGAAGGCTGCTTCCTCCTCTGGAATAAGGCATCGTGTATAAAATATGTGAATAGACATTGTGTAGAAACCAACTATAACAGAGACTTCTTTCCAAGTTTTTAAGCCTTGCCTCAGCATACGAACAAAGCCAGGAGCATTGATGGATGCAGACGGAAACCTTCTGCACGTCTTCCAAACAGTAAGGATGCTGTCACGGGGAGAAGATCACTGAAAGGCTCGGGCTAGGAGAGGAATGCCCAGTGAGGACCAGCCACAGCTAACTACAGTGCTATATATAGCATTGGAAATTTATTCCGTGAATCTGACCCGCATATGCTGTTTTTGTAGCTCAAACAATGAGTATATTTGTCTAGATGAATTGTTTCTTTCCCTCTTCATTTTCATATGTGTCTGTATCACTGTGTCTCCATGTGTGTGGGGACATGCATGTTATGTGTGGGCATGTGGAAGCCAGAGGTTAATATTGGAAATCATCCTTGACCACTCTTCCACCTTATTGTTTCAGAGGCAGGGTCTTTAATGAAATCTCTGCTTTCTAAGACTAGAATTACAGGTGGGTCACTATACCCACCTGGCATTTTGTATTAGATCTGGGGATCAGAACTCTGGTCCTTTTGCTACGTGGCAAGTATTTAACCATTGATCTTTCTCCCCAGCCTTATTCAGACAAGTTTGACACAGGATCTGCTGAAGCTGCTCCAACACCACATCATGGGGATTGTGTGATTCATTATGTGGTTCATCTGCTTTGTGTCTAAATGTAAGGCCAGCGGTGGAGACTTTAGAAAAGCATAGAGTGGAGGAGACGCTTCAGACCTTCCCCAGAGCCACGCAGGCTCCTTGTCGCAGGTCTCTCTTCTGACAACAGCTGTGTCCTTAGCAGGGAGCAGCTGCACTCGTGATGAAGCTGAGCACTTCAGGAGACACGTCCCAAGTCAGGCGCTTGCTCCGCTCGCCTGCCCGCGTGGCGTGCGCCTTCCCGTATGGACGTGTGCAGACATGTGACAGGCAGCACTTTGTGAGGTCAGCTTCATAAACCTCTGGCTGAGCAAAGTACTAGCATCGAACCTGCAGCTTATTTAAGGACACGCAACACTGTGTTGTTTGGGTGTGATTAAAATCTCAATCAAAACCAGCTTGTACTGGAAACTCCAAGTAGAATATGGTATCATCAGTCAGTTGTGTGGTTGGGTAACAAAGTAAACCTAAGACTAATTGAGTATATTATGTTAAACCTACATTTTCTCTGGGCCATTTGCAAAGCCTAGAAAAATACGCTGTGCTTGCAATAGGAGGAACTTGTGAGGAACACGTGGGAACTGGGATGAGCCTTGGTAGTCAAAGGACCTAGAGCATTGGCTGCGATGCTGTAGCACTTTTTAAGAGATGATGCATTCATGTCGTTCCCTGCTAGAATGTTTCTAGAAAGATTTTTACAAGTTCCTTTTCTTTTAAGAATATTTTATTTATGAGAGAGAATGAGAATATATATATAATACCTGTATGTCATGGCGAAGGTCAGAGTAACTTTCAGAAGTCAGTTCTTGCCTCCCCATGTGCGTTCTGGGGATTGAACTCTACTCTCTAGATTTTCAAGCCTTACCTGCCGAGCTACCTTGCCAGCGCTAAAAGCTTACTTTCTGGAGCTCACCAGCTGTGCGCAGAGAATGGATTGCAGAGAGAGCGAAGAGGAAGAGTGAAGTTTCGGTGACAGAGCAGGCAGTGGGCACCTGAAGCTTTGATTCCAGGGGTGGTGGAGAGAAACCTGGGTGGCCTGGAAGTCATATTCTGCAGGAGGGTCTTCCTGCAGGACTTAGCAGAGCAGAAAGGTGTCCCCCGGGGGATTTCATTTAGCATCTGGGTTGGTGATGTTGCCATCTTCAAAGCCTGGGTTGTTTGAGGGAGGGACAGGGTGAAGGGTATACTTTTATGGGCAAATCAAGAATTGTCTTTCAAATGAGTTACTTTTTTTAAATCATTTTTTATTATTTATTCAATTGTGCACGTGTATGTGTGTGTGCGTGTATGTGTGTGTAAAACCACGGACGAATTCGGGAACCACCATGGACCGCCTCCTCCTTGTTTACTCTGCCCTGGGATTCACAGGCTCCACCCTACCAGGACGGGAAACGCAGGCCGCCCCCGCTTCCGCCCGGAGTCTATACGTAGGGTCTAGGATCCGAACTCAGGACCTTCTGCCTGCAAGGCACAGGCTTAACCCCTGAGCCACCTCTCCAGCCCTGAATGAGTTACTTTTGACATGGCTGTTAACTTCCCACAAAACTGTCAGGCAGAGGTCCCTAGTACCATTGCTCCACGATGGTTGGAAAGCACTTTTTTTTTTTTTTTAATGGAATGTCTATTGAGCACCTGGCATACAAAGATGAAAAACCAGTAATACTTGAGTGAACTGAGCAAACTAAGAAGTGTAAACAGTGGAAATACCTGAATGGGAAAATATTTCCAGAGCTCATAATGTCACTAACTAGTGACATCTTGGGAAACAGAATGGCTTCCTCAGTAGGAGGGCGTTTTCGTTCATTGTGTAGCAGGAGAGCCTGAAGAGAGCAGGGGGTGGGAAGTTGGGGGGGAGGAAGGAGGGGAGCCGCTTTGCTGCTGTGTGTCATACAGTTGCCCCTTGACTGTCCTGAGCTCATTCCTGGCGGGTTTCAGTGGTGTGTCAGGACTCTGCCCTGCGGCTGGCCTGCTTCCGAGCTGTTAGTAGTATAGTATTTCCAATTCTTTGTTATCTTGTCTGGTGATTTTCCGTTGATAATGAGAGTATCACGTGGGGACTAGCGCATTTTTCTTTCTTCCTGATGTTTGCTCTTCATAGGCTGCTGTCAATGACTTGCCAATCATGTCATGAAACCTGCTCCTTCCCACCAAGCTCAAGGTCTCATCACATCTCCCCCTTCTCAAACCTTCGGCTTCTTCATAGAAGCATACTTTATCATAGCGAGAAGTGGAAATAATCCAGATGTTTGCAAACTAGTGAATGATTAAGCTCAGCATGGAATATCTTTAGCAACAACAGGCACAAATTCTTGACACATGCAACAGCGTGCTCTGCCTGAAGAACATGGTGAAAGAAACCACCACGACGATAGAATTCCAGTTAAGCAAATTCCAGAAAAGACTGGAATAGATAGGAAAAGACTGCAAATAGATAGGAAATAGAACTGTGCTCAACTTAGACCATCTGGTGGTTTTAATTGTGTAGATTTACTCCAAATTACTGATTTGTGTATTTAACATAGGAAATGCTATGTAGCATAAATTAAACTTCTATAAAGCTGTTTCTTGTTTGGAATTGTTAAGTTCCAGTATGATGAATCATGGCCCAGACTGTGACGCTCTCTTGCAGTCCAGTGAGCCTGGTAGTCATCGTGGATCCTGTATCAAGGGGCCGCAGGGTGCACACGCCCCACCAGGAAAAGCCCCTTACTTCTGCAGATTGCTCCCCTCCTCACGGATGAGGCATCTGCAGATAGTGAAGACAGAAAAACAAGTGATTGCTTTGTTTTTAGAGGAGAGAAGGTTTGTTTTTTTTAAAAAAAAATTATTTATTTTGCACGTGTGTGTGTGTGTGTGTGTGTGTGTGTGTATCAGAAGGCACTGTGTGTCCCTGTGGAGGACCAAGGGTGACTTTGGGAATCATCCTGGATTGCTTCTAATTCCTTTTTGCTTCACTCTGGGATTTCCCAGGCCCCGCCCACCATTTCCACCTGGCGTGTTTCTGCCTGGCATTTTTACATGAGACCTGGGATTTGAACATAGGACTTCCTGCTTATGAGACAGTCTTAACCTCTGCGCCATCTCTCCAGCCCCAAGACGGAAGGTGTATCTGCTCATTGCCTCAGTGGTTTCATCCTGTGATTGGCTGGCTCTGTTGCTTTCAGCACTTGTGGCAAGGCAGAAATACCATGATGGAAGGGCCTGTGAAAGATAGCTGCTCACCTGACAGTAACCAGGAGGCAGAGAGAAGGCAAAATGGATGATTTTTGCTCAGTAATTCTAACTGTTGTTATGAGGAGGGCTTGTGTTAACTGAGCTACTCAACAACTCCACTCCAGATACTTCACGGGCATTACTCAAATAGTTTTCTGTTACGTGTTGCAATTTGTCTGCATGTTGC
The DNA here is from genome assembly GCA_023101885.1 of Typhlomys cinereus. Classification (NCBI taxonomy): domain Eukaryota; kingdom Metazoa; phylum Chordata; class Mammalia; order Rodentia; family Platacanthomyidae; genus Typhlomys; species Typhlomys cinereus. The sequence continues at coordinate 910,404 of JALPQD010000401.1, forward strand.
TGATAAATCCTTGACAAGCTGCTTAGGGGAGCAAGAGATTTTATCCTGGCTTATGACTGACCAGATACATTTCTTAGTCTACCTTGGCAGGAGAATTTATACCAAGAGCCAAGGAAACTCGCCACACTCACTATATCCATGGCCAAGAGAGGGGAAAGCCTCACTTGCCAACTATGCTGAAGAATCCCTACTCACTGAACCAGTTCCCTCCATCTTATTCACCTGCCCGTGGAATGGCCTCATCCACCACCATGAGATGGGTCTTCTGTCATCAATTAGACAGTGTCCTGCAGGTTTGCTTAGGGCTGCTTCACAGATGTGTGCAAACCTCAGTCTGCAGCTGTCAAGTCAACAGTTACATATATATTGCACTATGAATCAAGAAAAGAAGATACAACAAAAATTAGTTTGCATAGTAAATATATAGACAATACTATATAAGCATTGTCTACCATAAGATCGGTTACCACGTGGTAGGTAGCCATTGGTTGTCTGTGGACACACTGCCAGAGGGATGGTTTAATGGAAAAGGGAGCTTGGCTTCAGCCTTTCTCTAATTCAGTAACTTCTGCACCATAGCAGACATCACTGCAGAAGGGCATCAGGGCCACGTGGGGAGCTTGCTTAGTTTGGGGCCCCATACACTATATCTCTGATTTAGTAGTTCTGGGAGAGGAACTGATATTTCCATTGCTAAAAGAGTTATATGAGCCATTCATCCTGGTGTAGCATTCAAGCTGCCACTGTAGTCTGGCCAGTATACCACTGTTAGGTTTGCTTCTGAGTTAGAATTTGACCCAATTATGCCATTCCCTGCTGTAGTCTTGCATTGGCTTAGGACCATGTCTCCAGTGTGGGTGTGGTAGAGCAGGCATGAAACACTAAAAGCTTGCACTAAAACAGTCTTTTCTGACTTTACTTTTCTTGTATACTTTTTAATTAAATCAAGGAGAAATATGTTCAGCCTCATAAGTCCTTAATATCTTCCTAATACCTATTAATATAGCCCAATTAAAGGAGGAGAGAGAGCGAGAGAGCGAGAGAGAGAGCGCAAGCAATGCCACATGCTCAAAACTCTGGCCAGAAAGTCTGCTGAATTTTATAGCACAGTTATATTTTCTTTGTGTTTACTTTCAGTGACATATGCCATTAAGTGACTGCAGTGGAAACACTGAGTTAAGAAATAAAGCCCCAAACATTCAGAGAATTCTTACACATCCTTCCTTTTAGTAGGTTTCACATACTCATCAATTTTTCTTCTAATCAGTTTCATATTTCACATGTAACTTCTGGAATTGATTTGGTATAAGTCCGAACTTTTTACCATCTATTTGTGACTTCATTTGAGATTAGTATTCAAAACACATAAAAACGTGCTGAGGGGCTGGTGAGGTGGCTCAGTGAGATAAACACTTGCCTTTTGTGAAAATCCAGTGACCTAAGTTCCCTAGAACCCAGGTTAAGGTGGAGGGAGCAAACAGATTTCACAAGTTGTCATGTGGCCTCCATTTACGTGTACTTACATGCCACACATACACACACACCAGTGACAAATAAAATTATAAAAATTAATAAGTGTCGCTGTGGATCCATAAGGCCAGACATACAATTTCAAAGGCTCAATTCACTAGAAAATAACCATGCAAGGGGTTGAGAGCCTTACTACAGACTGAGCAGGCGCCGTCCTAATCTGAATGATGCTCTGGATTCAAAAACTCTTGAGTCCTGACATAGCACCCAAGTGAGAAATTTCACACCTTGAAATCTTATTTCATGCACAGAATTATTAAAATTGTCATATAAAATTCCCTCTACGATGTGTGTTTAGTGATATGTGAAACGTGAATGAATTTCATGTTTAGAATCATGTGTTGAAGTATTAAAAGCATGAAACACTTGCCTGGTCTGAAACACCTCACATAAAGGCTCATGATCCAGCCCTAGATGGCATACGGGGAGTGGCACATGGATCCAAATTTACTTCTGTTGTGAATGAGAACGCAAAATGGTGAAGTCCACACGCAGAGAAGGTCGTGAGAATTAGATTTTTTCATGCATGTGTTTGTGTGAATGTGTGTGCATGTATAGATAGTGTGCTCCCTGTGTATACGGACGTGTACGTGTACATGTGTGCACATGTGTATGGTGGCCAGAGGATAACCTTGGGTATCATCTTCAGGAGTTCTGTTCCCATCCTCCGATACACCTCTCTCATTGAGCTCAGCAAGTGCTTAGACTGGCTGGAGAATGATCCAGAATCATCCTGTCTCCACCTCCCAGTAGACTCAGTGCTGGAGAGGTGGAGACAGGATGATTCTGGATCATTCTCCAGCCAGTACCACACCTGGCACTTTTTAATGTAGATCCTTGTGCTTGTGAAGCAAGCAGTTTACCCACTGAACTGTCCCCTCAGTTTGAGAATTAAAAATTTGAAATGCTAATGTACCTCTAAAAAATAGTGTATAGTGACACTTTGCAACGTCAAAGGTGTACATTATCATTTTGTAATATTAAAAAATCTGCATTTGGGGCTATAGCGATGGCTGCGTAGGTTAACATGCTTTCTATGTAACCAGAACAATCCTAGTCCAGATTTCCATAATGCATGTAAGAGCTGAACATAGCAGCGCAGTGTCGGTGATGTCAGAGACAGACTCTGAGATGGTCCAGGGCCAGCTATTCCAGCTAACACAGCAGCAAAGAGCCCCTGCCCTCAACAAGGTAGGAAGTCAAGGATCAACACCTCATATACACAAACGACATGCCTAATTCTTTGACTTATTAGTAAACATTTATTCTAAAAATCCTTATACAGCTGTAAATATGTATGAGTATGTTCATTGACACATAGATTGCTCTTCATTAAGGTGGATGTCTGTGTCGATCAGTTGATCAGTAAATCGACTGAAATCCACAGGATGGTAAACTATGCATGTTCCCTATGGATTTTTGACTTACATTGTGTTGCTCTAACTCATAGACAATGTGTATAGTGGGCTCATTTTGTTTTCTTTTTAAAAGTTTGTTTTCCAGATTATGTGTATGTGCACATGTACCGCAGCAAATATGTAGCAGTCAGAGGACACCTTTTGATACTCGGTTCTCTGCTTCCACCTTTTGGGTTCTGTGGATTGAACTCAGGTTGCCAGGCTTGTATGGTAACCACCTTTACCTGCTGGCTTCCATTTTCATTTTCTTAAAGTATATGAATTTATGGGCAGAAAAAGTACCATAATATTGCAATAGTTGTCACTCTGGGAAAATGAGAGACTTTTTAATGTATACTACTTAATACTGTTGACTTATGTATTCTTGATAATGAGAACATTTTGCTATATAAATTACATGTGAGATTAAGACATTATTTGGTATAATGTCAACTTTGTAAAATATGTACATTTTGGTTGTTAACACATACACACATATATTTATTTAATGAACGCAGTGTAGAGGGAAGCATAACACTGTTTACCAGGATCATCCTTCCATAGCGTGCAGAAAGGGTTTTAAAAAGTCCTTCAGGTTCCACAGTTTTGATAAAAGTCACACGGGTCCAGTTGAGTCTTTTAAGTGACCTCTGTAACAGAGACGCTGGATACAGCACATCACTGTGCATTCAGAGGGTGGCAGCTTTCTGTCACTCACATACGCACATTCTCCAGAGTCGTTACTGCCATGAAATTGGACATGTGTTGTTGAGCGACAGGCTGGGGAATGGAGAGGTCTTGGTGGCTCTTGTTTAATTGTCCAGACAGTCACCCTCCAAGTCCTCTTCCTCTCAAACATTCCTACTTTCTTGGCAAGTTCAGCCACTTGAATTCTCAAACTATTTTTCAAAACCAAATATCTGACAAGCAAATATTCCTGAGCTCTCAGGAGAAAAGAATTAGGTTAAAGTGTTTGCTTGATTGCTGCGCTTTCTTCTGTGGAATAAAAATGCTTAGAATAAAAAAAAGACTTAAATTACCAAATACTCAAGATAAATTCTCTTTATCTTTGTAACTAAGAATCCGTTTTCTATTTTGCTATTCATTCTGATGTATAATGCAATTATAATAAATAAAAAATAGATTGCAAGTCTAAATGTTCTAATGTGAAAAAATGGAAGATTTCCTCCTATGCTGTCCCAATTGCCAGGTAATAAAGGAATAATAGATCATGTCAGCTATCGTGGTGCTACTTGAATAAGTACATTTATTGTTGCATGTATGTAAGTGGAAAGTTTTTTGCATACATGCGTGTATTTGTGTGTGTGTGTGTGTGTGTGTGTGTGTGTGTGTGTGTGTGTGTATACGTGCACCTGCAGAAACCTAAGGATGAGATCCCTAAGGAAGAGATCCCCAGAGAGCACAGAGGCTGTGGAGGACATAGCTCAGGAGGTGGTAGCAGTACTTGCTCTGAGCAGGGGTGTGGGAGAGGTTCCTGGATGACTGTGCTGCACTGAAGCAATGTTTAGACTTTTTTTTTTTAATACCGCCAAATTATTTCTTGAAAGGGTTATACTGAGTTGCAAAGTCCCAAGCAGTGACTGAAAGTAACTGATTTTTTTCCACATGTCACCAGATCTGAGTTTCTTTACAAAGACAAAGCAAAACAAAACAAAAACTTGGTACCTTAATAGCCTTAAAATTAAGCCTCTTCTTTATTTTATTTGGCATTTCTTTTCATTATTAGTGATGTTGAACATTTCCTCATTCTTAAATTATTTTTTTTATCTCTTATGAAAGGATTTTATTCACTTGGAGTCTTGGTTTAATTATATGCATGTTACTGCCTTTTAAAACTGTTTATTTGGGGCTGGAGAGCTGGCTCAGGGGTTAAGCCTCCCCCTTCCGGGCAGAAGGTCCTGAGTTCAGATCCCAGATCCCACGTATAGACGCCAGGCGGAAGCGGGGGCGGCCTGCGCTTCTGGTCCTGGTAGGGCGGAGGCTGTGAATCCCTGAGCAGAAGAAGGTGGAGGCGTCCATGGTGGTTCACGAATTCATCCGTGGTTCTACACATACGCAGACACACACACGCGCGCACATACACATGCACATGTGCACAGTTGAATAAATAATAATAATAATAATAAAAAAGATTTAAAACTGTTTATTTGAAGTAAAGTTTATGTAGCATGAATTAACCATTATTAAATGAATAAAATTTAATGGCATTTTAATATAATACGTCCACAGCACTATGTGACTCCCAGCCTATCTTTGGTTCAGTACATCCCCGTCACTTCATGTTGCCTATTAAGGAATCTGTCTTTGTCCACCCTGCTCACCCTCCCCCCGCCCCCATCCTCTGGTAACTATCAGCTTACTCTCCAGCTTTATGGATTTTTGTATTGAATAATGTATGTAACAGAATCACAATAATGTGATTTTTTTAATTGTTTGATCTTTGTCACTTGGTGTCATTTTTGTATTATAATTACTGTACACAATAATTTACCTTTGGATGTAAAATATTCTAAGCTCTGAAGCTTTTATGAGTACTATATCTGGGTCCAAACCCTAACAGCACAAGCATATTTGTGTTGAAAGGTGCTGTTTCCGAGATGGACCACCTACAAGCATTGTTTTCAAGAGTTGTTCGTGAGGCTGTTACAGAATTGGTTGGTAGGCGGAGAAGCAATTGCAAGAGGACTGGACTGTCCCGGTGAGAGTGGCAAGGCTTGAGGAAAGTCTTTTCCCTTTTCCTCTCAGCGTGCGGGATTAATTATGCATATAGGCCAAAGAGCAAATGACTGCTTTATCAGAGCAAATTATTTTTCTACTCTCAGGATAGCATCATTGGTTAGCTAATTTGTTTACTTGAGAATTTTATTTTGTTTAATTTTATAATTCAACAATTCAGTCCTTAAACTTTGATATTTATTAGTATACATTTAATGGTTTTACTTATACAGTATAGAAAAACAGGTTTTATGCAGAGACAGAAAACAAAGCATTAAATATACTTTTAAGGAATGATGTAAAGAAATTTTTACATTAAAATTTTCAAGAAAGACACAGTATATGTATAAATACTATTATAAATACTGTACAACATTATAGGAAAAACAATTATTCACAAATTTACTGGCATTACCACAACTTGTGTTCATAGCACCTGCCCTGAAGCTTTTATAGTTTCTTTGAGGATAATAAACAGATTCATCTCATACATGTTGATTTGGTACCAGGTCCAGTTTCTCTCTGATCTCTCTTTGTCACAGAAGCTTCCATTTTCCTCTTTTTTATCTCTTCAGACCTGTGCCTTTGGACACCCTTGGTCGGGAGTCAGCCAGAATGTCTTGAAGCCATCTGTGTGCAGGGTGTGAAGGTCTGTGTACAGGCGACCTTGCGAAGGATCAGGGACAGTCAGACAGTCTTTTGGGCAATGGATGCTGACAAGATCATTTTCTCTGTCATGGCATTTTTGGAAATGGTATATAATCCCTTCATTAAAAAATTTTGCTGGGAAGCTTTTGCTAAAAGGTGGAAATTTGAACATAGTTTTAAGAGCATGATGTTTTGAACTTAAGTCGGGTTTCAACTTTCCCCATTACCAAATATGTGGAGCAATATGCTGTATTAGGACACCTCGCCTTTAACACCTTTGGGAGTACATTTCACTCATCCAACATATTTTGAGGCTTACTATTCAGCAGACATTATAGTGACTACTGAGCCACATTTCGATTTTATGGTTTTCCTTACTCTTTTTAAAAAAAATGGAGCAGGGAACTGGGATTTTTGAAGCAAATAACCTACTGTAGGTTGCACAATGAGTAAACTGCAGAATAAAGATTTGAACCCAGGTCTCTTTGAGGCCACATTTTAAACTCTTATGTCTCAGCCAGCAGCCCCCAGTTCTGTATGACAGAATACTACGGAGCATACATCACTGGGACCCAGTTTCCAACTTTGTGCATTGACAGAGAATCCAAGAATCACGTTTATGCTGGTCCCGCTGGTCCTGGGGGTGGCAGGCTGGGGCAGGGAGAGAATTCATGCCAGGTCTGTGCTGAGAATCGCTGCCGGGCATCCATCACTTCCCACGCCTGACACTGTCCCAGGCGAGCCCTTCTGTCCTCACAGCCATCTGAGGAGGTCGTAGAGCTGCAGGGAGCGCAAGGGGTGATCTTCATCGTGGAAGCTGAGAACAGGGAGAAGGTCAGTCGAGAGGCACACAGTGTGGCTACAGCCCTCCACGTGGCTGCTGCCCCTGGTGGGTGTCAAAGGCCACTTGTTCTCAGGGCATTTTGAGTTGAGGAGGCCGAGAGGAAAGGTGAGCCTTCCTCTTTCTTCAAGGTTCTGTGTCCCCGAGGGGCTGTGGTAGATCTGGGAAGTCTTCTCCCAGCATTCCAAAGGGAGGCTGATGGAGGAGTGATGCCTTCAGCCCATGGACGGGGTCTTTGAGATGCCTTAGCATGGGATTCAGTTGATGTCAGACCTGCCAGGCAGTGAATCGAGTCAGAGAAGTTGGAAGATGCATTGACAGATGGTGGGCGTCCCACAACAGGGCATTTGTAGTCTATAATGTCTACTTTTCTCAACTGACTGCTCCAGCAGCCAAGGGTGGGGGGAAAAGTCAGCCAGAAATTAAGCCTGAAATCTGTACTCTACTGGGGAAACTGTATAGTTTCTCCCTGTTGGTTTTAAACAGAAAATCTTAAAGCAGAATTAGTCTTAAAGAACATGTCTTGAAGAGAAAATAATCTTAAGAGAAAAAGTGTAAAATAGTTTAAGAAGGTAAGATCATTGCCACACAAATTCTTATGTTTGCTTATTCAATTTTATTTATTGTTTTTGCATGTATGTCTCTGTGTTTGTGTGTATCAGAGGACACTCTGTGTGCCTATGGCGGTCCAAGGGTGATTTAGGGAACCACCCTGGATTGTGAGAGCTCCTCATTGCTTTGCTCTATAATTTTCCAGGCTCTGCTTTTCAGGACCAGAAGTACAGGCTGCTGCCATTTCCACCTGGCGTTTTTATGTGGGTTCTGGGATCTGAACTCAGGACCTTCTAGAGGCTTAACCCTGAGCCATCTCTCTGGCCCCGTGTTTGGCTCTTTCTATAAAAACTGTTGAGATTGGGAAGATGGTTCAGTGCGCAAAGTGCTTGCGGTGCAATTGTGAGGATTTGAGTTCAGATCCTCAGAACTCATGGTCAGCCGGACGTGGTAGCACATATGTAATCCCAGCGCTTCTTCAAGATACGGAAGTTGGAAATAGGAGCAAGTCTAGAAGCTTGTGGGTCAGGTAGCTAGCTAAGCAGATACAGCAGCAGACTCCATCTCAAGCAAGGAGCCAGGACACCCGAGCTTGTCCTCTGAGCTATGCGTATGTGTGTGTGCGTTTACACATGCGTGCATATGTATATGCCATACAGATAATAAAAAAGAAATTTTATTGAATGACTGTTATATACAAGAAGATGTGTATAGCTTTCCTCTCAGGAAGAGCTCGTAGCAGACCTTACAATCCAGTGCTCACTCTGTTTACTATCAGAACATTTTAGGATGCTGGTATTGAGTGAAGCAAGGGCTGAGCTCTGGTTTCTACCGAGATGCCTGCTTTGTTGCAAACTTGAACTAGATTACACCTCTCCTCACTCACAGCTTGGGGGTCTTCTCTGATTTAAGATGGCTTGATTCATGTATTGTAGAGGTTTATCTTTCAGTTGCAAGCAGTAAGCTCTAATAATAATACATTTCTACATTTTTTTAAAGTATCTACTCCTATGTTTTATCTTTCAAAACATATGTCAGATGCAGTAACGCAAATTCTAGAAGCCACGAAGAACAAGAAGAAAATACACAATGGTCCTGCTTGGATTAGGACACTGATCTCTGGCATGTGCTTTGATGAAGCAATCACAGTGTTTCTTCTGATCTGTTGTAGGTTAACGAAGCCCTTGTCCTTTGCTGATTGTGTTGGGGATGAGCTGCCGTGGGGATGGGAAGCAGGCTTTGACCCTCAGATTGGTGTCTACTACATCGATCACATCAACAGTAAGTCTTCCTCTTTGGTGAACTCCAACATATCAGAAAAGAAATTTCAGAGAATCTTTGGTCTGTCACACTTAAGGATGAATGTTTTACAAAGTAAATTTCTTTATTTTAAACCCATTTATTCATTCATTCATTCATTCATTTACTGTGTGTGTGTGTGTGTGTGTGTGTGTGTGTGTGTGTGTGTGAGAGGGTACTGTGTGTCCCTGTGGAGGACCAAGTTAACTTCAGGAATCATCCTGGATTGCTTCTATCTACCTCCTTTTTGCTTCACTCTGGGATTTCCCAGGCTCTGCCCACCAGGGCCAGAAGTGCAGGCCACTGCCATTTCCACCTGGTGGTTTTTTTTTTTTAACCTGGGACCTGGGATCTGCATTCAGGACTAGTCTTAACCCCTGAGCCATTTCTCTGGCCCAAACCCCTATTTTCTCAATGACTAATATTTCACTGCAGTGTTCATTGGGGTATTTGGGGCATCTACGAAGAGTTATTCTTAGGGGACAGAGAAGGGCAGAGTGGACTGTCTGTATGCTGGACAGACAGTGAGCTTCTAATCTAGGGTAAGTCCAGGGATCTGTAGAGATCTGCAGCTTTGGTGTCTCTGACCTGACCCCTTCCCCCTGCCTTCCAGGCGTTGTGAGTGTGGTCTATAGCCTCAGCTGGGATGGTCTGGGTGGCTTGTGGAAGAATGGACACTCGCAGCGGCTCTGGAAGAAGTCAGCTTTGCTGTGTGGAAAAAAAACAAAGTCTTGTCTACTTTCAGCTGATTTCTTTCTGTCTTGGAGGGGGAGGGGGGAATCTCTCATTTTAACAGTGTCTTGATTTGACATGGTGAGACTAAGATAAAAAATTACCATGACCATGTTTTCAAAACATACTTGATATGTTTTCAAAACATATGAAGTATTTCCATACATTTGTGTATGTTTGCATGAATATCTACACAAAGTCAGGGGATTCTCTTTGTTTTTGCTTTAGAAAAATTATTTTTATAGATGAGGGCAGATATAACGTATTGTTCCCCTATTGTCTTATCTTTCTTAGATCTATTCTTATATATTAAAAGATTTACAAACAGGATCATAAAAATGGCTCAGTGGTTCAAAGCCTTCTTTCCAGCAAACTCTTCCTCGCTTTCCTTCCTGGATCTCCCACGCCACAGAGGAGTCATAACCACCTGTCCATCTTTTCTTTCTCTCCTGCTTGCATCTTTCCCAATGTTTCCTGAGTTTTCAATTTTCCTCCAGTATTTCTCTTCATTTATTTTTTTTGCTTTTAGAAAATACTTATTTATTTTGAAATAAAGGATGAAAAGGGAAGAGAGCAGATTTGTGTACCACACCGTGCACGTGCAGCTCAGAGGACAGCCTTGGGAAGTCCGTTCTCTCCTCCTTCCTCCATGCGGGTTCCAGGGACGGAACTCAAGGTGGCAGCTTTGCACACACATGCCCTTTACCCACTGAACCATCTTCCGGCCCCTTGTGTAGCTTTCTTTACAATATATAGACCCTGGAAACTCCCAGAGTGAAACTAAGCCAGAACTGCAAAAGAAGAAACAAGTAACAACTTTCTCTCCACTCCTTTAAAACAATCCTTTCCAGAAATGTTCAGCCTGTAACTTACGACTTGCATCCTAGGGTAGCTACAAATGCAGCCCACACAAATTGGAAGTCTATTTTAAAACATTAAGAGATTTTTTTTTTTGTATATGTGATTTGTTTTTCTAAGTTAGTTGTCCAGTTTTCTAGCATGGAGTTTACAGTTGATAATGTCATGTCACCCTGTCAAAAGGTTGAACAGACCGGCCTCCCTTGCCATCCATAGCCCTTGCTCTTTCCTGCTAAAGCCTCAGGCTGCTGAACTCCATTCCACAATGGTTCCCCATTTGAATGCAGACACCACAGATAGTGACAGCCAGCCGACGCGGAGGGCTCGTTCCCTTGGGTTGGCACTGCGAGTGTCCCGTTTTCCTGCCTCCTGATGGCATGGCACATTCTACAGGAGTCTTTTTCTCTTGGCCTTATTGCTCCTTCTCTTGTTTCTCTTGCCCGTCCCTGCCTGATCTATATGTCTCAGGCTCTGTGTAAGAATCATCTGCTGTTTGCATCTATTGGGTCTTCCTGGGTGGTAACTTCACACAAAGTCAGGAGGGTTCACTTTGTTTCTTCCTTTAGGTTTCTTGCATTTAAGTTTGTCCCTCAAGTCTTTTCCAGAGTCATGGGCGCATGTATCTGATTGTATCTGCTGTAAGATTGCTCTGGTTCTGCGCCCCCTGGCCCTTCTATTTCCATCTCCTGCCCTGGCTGGCACCGGAGGGTGCTGCAGTGGTACCTTGTGCCTCCCCCACCATCTGTTATTTTTTGTGTGTTGCTCTAGCCCCAGAGTTCCGTCCCACTCCTATGACTTCTTTTAGGATCACTGGCCACATGCCAGGGTCTGTCTGTTCAAGTCCCTCTCTCTGAAAGGCCTTCTCTGATACCCATCTCTCCACCATTCACCCCTCCCCATTTTGGATTGGACACTTAATACGCATGTTTCTCTAACAGGAATATGATAATGTTAATTGTCAACTTCTAGAACCAGTAGGACACAGGTGTCCCCTCTGGGCCAGCCTGTGAGTGACTGTTTTGGTTAGGTTAATAGCACCCAGCACTGTGGATGACGGGGAATCTGTACTGTAGAAAGCAAGCTGACCACTAGCATTCGCTCACTTCTCTGCTTCCTGATTGTGGATGCTATGTGGCCGGTTGCTTCAGGCTCCTTCCACTTCCTGCCGTCATGAACTGTACCTTGAAGTGGAAGCCAGAACAAACCCTTTCTTAACTTGCTTTTGTTGAGAAAAAAATACAGCAACAAGAAAAGTAGGACACAGGCTGCATAGGAATATTTTAAAAGCATCATCATATTGCAGTGAAATTAGTTTGGATACTTTCCTCACTAGAGTGTGAGCCTCTTGGGGGCAGTAGCTGCAGCTTTATGTTTTTATCTTTGGGCGCCAGTATAATAAACTCTTGAAGCTTCGAAGAAAGAGCTTTGTTGTTTAATTCAAAGCTTTTTTTTTTTTTTTAAAGGAATTAAAGTGTATTTCAAGCATAAGTTATGCTTCAGAAAGCACTGTTCTGAATATATAAAACCTTGATTATCACAATATGAATTTTTAAGCTTACCTCTTGGCATTGGTGTAGTAATTGTAGCCTCATGGCCTGATGGATTTACTACACCCTAAAGGACCCAAATTACCCGCAGCAAGTCGTTTCCTCACTGGGAAGGATCTGACCCATTATCTCATTAATCTTCCAGACATTTTGCAAAGTAGTTTAGGGAACAAATGGTATTATCTTTTCATAACAGCTGGTCCACACATATGTTGTGTTTTGACATTGTATAGTTTCAGCATTATTTTCTCTTTATTTAGATGAAAAATGGAATAAAGAATGTTGTTGGTTAATACTCTTTTTGTGAAATGTTCTTAAATATTAGAAGCAAAATATTTGACCTTGACCATGAGCTGCTTGTTTCGTGTTGGAATTCTGTCTTCTTAACAGATGTGTGTGATAGGGGGTGTAGACATGAATGGGGGATGTTTGCACTACTGAGAAAGTGCTTATGAGGTTTGTAAGGTTTTGAAACTTGTTGCAATTACTCTGCATATTGCCAAGAAATTTACCACACGCGGGTTCAGGGGTTTTATTCTTGCTTTTTATTGTTGCTTACAGCTCTTCATCCAGCGTGGCAGGAGAGCGCATATCAATACCAAGGCCAAGAGAGCTGCCCTCCACATCCATAGGACTTCTGAGACAGTGGCAATGCCAGGCAGCGTGTCTGTCCAAGTGTGCTGGGAAATCCCCACGTACTAGCCAGCTCCCTCCATCTTATCTGCCTGCCCACCATGAGCTGGGCCCTCGCTAGTAATCAGACAATCTTGTAGTCTTACCAAGGGCTTAACTACTAATTCTTTACAAATCCGTCTGGATCTCCAACCATCAATTGCCAGGTTGACACCAATGGCTGTCACTACACAGTATTGTCACTACAACCAGAAAGAAATCGCTTTTTTGGTGGAGATGCACATGCGCACACACAAACACACACGCACGAAACTGCGCAGCTGTTGTGTAGTTTTGACTATCATTCAGTTCTTTGTAACTCGCATCCTAGACAAAACGGATTGTTTTTGTCACCTAGGTGTCCTCTCCTGCCTCTTTCTAGTTCAGCCTTTCCTTGCTGCTGCAAGCATTGCTCAGATTTCCCTCAGCTTACTTGGTCTTGAATGTTCTGCAGCTGATCATAAAGGGACACCGTTTCATTCAACACGCTTTTAAAGACTGCACTGCTGGGCCGTTGAGATCACAATGGATAAAGATGCTTGCTGCCAGGTCTGAACCTGAGTTGATAAAGGTGGAAGGAGAGAAGCCACTCCATAGAGTTGTCCTCTGACCTTCATACACGCGCACTGAATATGCACATAGTCCCTTTTTTCCTCTGTCTTTCACACACACACACACAAAGTAAGTTAATACTTATAACAGTTGTGTAAAGATTAAATTCTTAATGACTACAGTACTTACTGAAACAGTGTCATGGTAGAATACATTTAGTAAGTACATTTGGCAAAGAACTCATATTTAGAGCACACGGAGAGTTGCCTCCATAGCAATGTTAACAGATAAACAACCTCATTTAAAAGTTTAGTTTCTTAGCCTTTGTGTTGCTGAATAAATTCATGACCAAATACCTTATGGGAACAAGGGGTTTTATTTGGCTTACGATGGTCTGGTTACAGTACAGCTTGGCAAAGAGCTCATACTAATACTAGCCAAGAGAACCGGCCGCATCATATCCATAGAGAGGGGCAAGGTTCATTTGTTCCCAGCATATTTATATGTTCAAATATGCCATAGAATGCCAACCTACTTAACCAGTTCCCTCCATCTTTATGTACCTGCTGAGGCCCTGGTTCCACCTCTCCATCAATCAATCTCCTGCAGGGCTGCTGAGAGTATAACTAAAGTATTAATTCTTTACAAATGTTCCCAGAGCTCCAGTCTTCAACTGCCAAGTTGACATTTGAAGCTATCTGCCATATTCTATTTATGCCAACTTTATACAAAAGCACATTTCCTTGAAACTGCAATCTTTCAGTCAACTCTTGTCCACACAGATGTTATACATTGTTTTAAAATACATTGTTTTAAAAGTTCTGAGAGTCCAAGATTAAAAGCTTTCATAGTCTAATTTTAAATTATTCAAATATTTGATAGTTGATTCAAATATTTTAAAAGTTCATAGTCTATTTTTTCTTTAAATTTATTTATTTACTTACGTGTGTGTGTATGTGTGTGTGTGTGTGTGTATGTGTATCAGAGGGTATCATGTATCCTTGTGGAGGACCAAAGGTAACTTCGGGAATCATCTTGGATTGCTTCTGCCTCCTTTTTGCTTTGCACTGGGATGTCCCAGGCTCTGCCTTCCAGAGCAGGAAGTACAGGCCAATGCCATTTCTGCCTGGCATTTTAGATCTTTTCTATTCTATGAGTGCCATTTATTTTCTTATTTTGTTGTTTTTGATTATTTGGGGCTATTTAACAAGAGCTGCTTTCTTTAACAAGCATGATATGCATGTTTCACATTTGCATTTTTATTGGGAAGTCCTTGCTAATCTAACATATAACCTGCCAGAGGATCTTTGGCTAATGATTAATTTTTCTCTTGACCTGGAGTAACATCTTTTGTATCTTTGCTTGTTCATTAATTTTTTACTGACCGAGACTTTGTGGATTTAAAGAGTTTAGACTCTGCATTCTGTATGTTTAGCTGAACATGAGCAGTTTTTTTTTCTCCCTGTCAAGTGGTTCTCCCAATTTAATTCCGTTATTGAATTCCTGCAAGATTTTTTTGTTAAGTACTTTTCTATAGTAAATTTTTAAATTTTTAAGTAATTTCTATTTCTTTGACTTTCTATTCATTGTAAAGCATTTGCCTTTTTCTTTGTGGAGTGGTTATAGTAGCTACTCTGAAGTATTTGGTTTTTCTAATATTGATTTTATCTCAAGGTCAGCTTTGTTGATTACTTTTGCTCTTGGAGATCTTTTATGTTTTCTTGATCCTATTTATGTTGAGTAATTTTGGATAGTATCGTGAACACTTTGAGCACACTTGAAACATTCAGAGATTGTATGTAAATGGCAAGTTCTCATTTTCCCTGGGCCCTTATTCTAAGATAATTTCATTTTCAAACTTTGGGCAGGTTGGTCTGGTCTGCCTTGTATTTGGTCACTCATGCATGAATAGGGTCCATTTGTCTATACTACGTTCAGTTCTTAGTTTTCTGGTGATATTTATTTGGTAAGTTTCGGGTGGACTGATAGCAGGTTTGAAGCATCCTTCTCTAGTCTGTCCTTTTTCCTTTCTTCCTTGTAAACTGAAGCTTTAGCCTTCATACTCTGCTTCACGAGTGGGTGCGTGTCTAGCCCAGCCTGGATAGAAGGAGCCTCATGCCGTTTCCTATTTGGGGACTGCAGGTTTGCTCTGGTTTAGTCAGGATGACCCAGGAGATTCAGAAGAACTGTGTGCCTCTCTCTCTTTCCTACCCTTTAATAGGAAGGAGTAGATTTTTTTCACTGGTGACTTTTCTGTCCCAGTTCATTTGCGGTCCCATGAGCTCTTTGAGGTAATGGGAAATATTGGAGTCATGAAACAGGAATAGAAAATTCCATGTTGGAACTCTCTCCCCAGTTCTTCTTACTATTTCTTTTTACAGTGTTCTTTGTTTCATGAGTTCTGTGCTTGGATTTTAGTTTTAATCTCTGGAAGTGGTTGGACGATATGTGCTTATTCCATATTCTGAAAACAAACAAGCAGTGGAATGAACACATGCTATGTTGAGATTTTGAGGCATGCTTCTCAGTCGTGTGAAATGTTTTATGTGGACCAGTTTTCTTATGATGAAGAAAGCTAATTTTGGGCCTTTCTATTGTATCTCTGTGATGTTCCATCCTGGGTCTTATCTAGACAGATAAGCTCTTAAGATGGTCAACAAAGAGCTGTTTTAGATGATTAGAGGTTTAGATAATTGGCATATTCAAATAAACCCTAATGTAAATGAGGCAGATCCAAAGGAGCCACTTCTCCTTGGGACATTGGGGCAATGTTGACCACTGTTAGAGTCTATTAAACACTGCCAAAGCTTGTAATGTTAATGATAGACCTTTATTGTAGGCATCCCTTTCCATGTTTATTTTTCTTCCACGCTGTCGGCAAGCCAAGACAGTTTAATTCTTGTCATAGTTTGAAATGTGTCGTCCCACACTCTCATGGTGTTTGGGAAGCTCATGGCACCTTTAGGAGGTGGAGTTTTGCTGGTGGAAGGCTGTCACAGGGGGTGGGCCTTGAGGCGAATTAGTCCCACCCTTCTTCTGAGAGGGGTGCGCTCTTGCAGTGGGCAGTCTTGTAGCTCTCAGCCTTCCAGATGGGTGTGACACAGCCTGTCTCCAGCTTCTGCCACCAGCCATACCATTTCTGTCATGAAAGACTATATTTGCCCTCTGGAACCATAAGCTGAAAAAAATCTTCCTTTTCCCCTCTAAGTTACTTGATTTTGGGTATTCCCTCCCAGTAACACAATTGACAGTTGTTAGGCCTTTCTGGAGCGGCAGCTGCTTTCAATGTTGGACTGTCAGCAAGTAACTGGACGGACTGCCCTCGTGACAGTTTGACTACTTGGAACATTCCACAACTGCTTTAAGGAAGCCACACTGTAATGACAGCTACTTGCTGCCGAAACACAACTCTGGGTCCAGAAGACATTATTCCATTTTCTAACATGGGCTAGACTTTTTGTTCAAATCCTCAGTAAACTCTCTAGCAAGCATTTTTACCTAAGCTAGAGAGACAACAATTCCCTGGGTGGTCCCGGAAGAAATACAGCTTTTCATTTACAAGAAGGCCTATGCCCCAATTCCTACAAGTAGTGTCACATCCCATTCTGGCTCCTCACTTTTCAAGTCACCCCAAAGATACTCTGTGTTTTGAAGTTTGTTTTATGAGATGGCTTCTCTTGAGTAGTCTTTTGGATTACTTTGGATTTCTATCAGTAGGAAAGCAGATTGAAATGCAGCAGAATTGCCACAGCTATACAGAGGCTGCCGGGGCAGCTACAGAGCAGCAGTGGAGGCTGAGGGCAGCTAAAGAGTTCCAGAGAGCAACTGGGTTGCAGAAGAAAGATGGTGGAAATAACAAGAGCTGTGCAGAGCTGAATGCGAGAAACCACAAACCTTGGTTTCTGAGAGTTGCAGAGGGCTGTTGTCATAGTTAGGCACAGGTGTCAACTTGACTGTTGAGGGCTTGAGCTCTGGGCACAGTTGTAGAGAATTAATGATTGAGTTGAGCCCAGAGCAAACCTGCAAGAGATTGTCTAGCTGATGGGGAAGGCCCAGCCATGGTGGGTGGGATTAGGCCCTGGAATAAAATACTGAGAGCTGGTGAGAAAGTTGGCCTCCTTCTGTTCACTTGGCCAGACATGTCTGGCAGTAAAGATTGTCCATCTCTCAGCTGTTATGTGGTGATGGTGGCCAGTTCCTTCGGCCCTGGTGTTGGTGTGTGCTCTCCCGTCAAGCTGGACTGAGAACTGTAACTAAGAATTGTAAAAGAGAATAAACCCCTTGTTCCCGTAAGCCGTTTGATGGTCATTTATCAGCAACCATGCAGGCTGACTGCAACAGCTGTGAAAACTTAAAGGGCCAGGGGTGCTAACATCCTAGACCTAAGAGATGTTCGCATGAACTGCTGTAGGAACAGAATCCCAACTCCCGAGGTGTTGCCTGTTGCTGCTACCCCCTGCTGCTGCAAGTCAGGACAGCAACTATGTGTCAGGACTGTGGGCGGCTGAAGCTCACGTCAGCAAGCCACCGAGTGAATACATGGAGCCTGGAGCAGCTGGCCCTTAACGCTCAGAGCTGTCAGCCTCTGATTCTGCCAGGCTAGGTCTTAGGCTGTGAATACTTAAGGATCTGGGACTGTGGACATTAGAAATTCTTTTCCTCACTTACCTTCTGATTTTGCTCCAGACATAAAAAGGTCCCAGTGGTTGACTGGTAACGTGGTGACAAGGATGTCAACTTTGACAATGTGATAGTTTTCATATTTCATATATTTGTCAAATTCAAGACTTCTCACTCTTCCTTCCTCTTAGATGTAGATTGACATAGGTGACTGCCTCTTTCTGATCCCACCAGTTGTCCTTATGTCAGACTGTTCTTTCTCTCCTTCTCCTTTGACTCATATTCCTTTTGAATGTTGTCACTTCTTCGAGGACATGAACTCGCCATTTTCTCCTCGTGTTCTCTGATGTCAATTACAGTACCTTCCAAACTGCTACAGTAACTTCCAAGTTCAGTGATGATGCTTCTACTCAGTCTTGCCTTCAAAACTTCAAAAACCAGGCTGGCAAGATGGCTCAACAGGTAAAATCTCCCGAGTGCCATCCGGGTGACCTGAGTTTGATCCCCAGAGTTTACTTGATGAAAGTAAATAACCAACCTCCAACAGTTGTCCTCTGAGTGACCTCCACATGCATGCAATAGCATACTTGATGCACCCCCATAAGTAAAATATTTTTTTCAAAATTTAAAAGCCAAAAGATTGTTGCCCTTTGATTTTATTCTGTCTCTCTTTCTCTGTTTTGTACATACAGACAGGTAATGGGGAAAAAAAACCAACTGGAATCATTTAATCATTTCTTGCTGATTTTTTCTTATAAAATAACCCATATTTGCTCCTTTATTTCTTTCTCCTCACCTTTCTCCTAATTCATTTCTTCATAACCCCCTCCTTTTGTTCCTTTCCTATTTGTTCTTACATATATCTTATGAAAGTAATATTTCAGAAAAGTCAATGTAAGTAAATAAAGAAAAATGACCTGTGTTCACATGACCCAGAATTAACTGCTTTTCTGACTCTTTTGATATGTGTCCTGGTCCATTTCATATTGATGCATGCACATACCTATATACAAAATTTCAAATTAAATTATACCTCTAATTGTAGTCATAATTTATATATATTCACTTAATATATAACTTTCATCTCCAAATATTTCAGTACCATTATATCAACTCTTTTGATAAACAGTAAAAACCTCACATTGTGCCAGATGATCACTTTAAGATATAGATATCTTCTCATGCACTTGTTTAGCAACTTTCTATGACATTCTATTTCATTTCTATTAAACTGAGAGTGAGAATGTATAGTAGCATATGGAAAGAAGCGCCATCGCACTGCTAGAACAAGGGAGAGTAAAGAGACGTTGTGACCCTTCTAAAAAGTGTGTCCAAGGCTGTCTAGAAAAAGTACTTTCAGGACTGGTAAGATGCTGGGGAAGGATAATTGCACTTGTTTGCAAGCTGGTAATCTGAGTTTGATCCCCAGAGCTCGCATGAGAAGAGAAACTACCCCCAAAATTGTTCTCTGACCCCCACATGTTCCATGGAGTGAGCGCACCTGAACGCACATACATGCACACACGCAAACATGCATGCGACAAAATATAAAAAAATTTAAGTGCTTTCCGCTGCCACTCTAAGGATGGCAAAGCTAACTAGGTTTGGAGAATGTTGGCCTGTGGTGTTTAGGAGGTAGGAGAAGGAAAAACTCCTGGGAAGAGGAAATCTCCAGGGAAAATCAAAGGTCTCAAGAAACTGGAGAACACAGGACTTGAGGAAAGAAACTCAGAGACTGCGATGGGGTGAAATAGGGCTGGAGAGGCAGCAGGGATACGTCCCTTTTCCCGAAAGTTCTCTGTGCTGTGCTTAATCAGCACAGGTTCCTCAGGCCCATACCTACCTTTCCAGTCAGAAGAAACCCTCTGGTCTCTAAATTGCTGCAACATTAGCTGCTCTTTTTTCAGGACAGTTATCTCATTCTAAGTGTAAATCTTTTTTCATTTGTACATAATAATTTCCCTCATATCTTATTTGTCTATTGCTTTCAGTATGTAGCCAATAATCATATGTAGAAATGATGAACAATGAGTAAATTTTGCAGATGGGAGGGTTGCTCGTATTGATTTCATTCATTCTGAGCTTAGCAGGAAGCATAGAAATAATGCATTGTAGATAACAGCAATATTCTTTGGAGAGGCTGATGCGATCTTCCAGGGTAAGCATAAGCACTTGTGTTCCCCATCTGTAAAGTTCCACATCTGTGAAACTGATGAGATGTGAACTCCCTTGAGATTTGTGATGTTTTAACAGTGTGTAGTGTATTGCTTCTTTAATATAGCTGACAACATGCAAATTACATCGCATTATGATATAGTGATCTCTCAAGGCCAGGAGGGCTTAATAAAGAATACATTTATTTAATACACTTTCTTTGTGTGCTTACAGTTAATAAATATTCTTTTCATATCCGTTCAGCAAATATAATGGATGGCGATGAAGCACAATACAGCTTTATGAGGCCTGCTTGGAAGGTGCCTTTGGGACCCTCTTTTGTAGCTCATATTTGAATTGTACAATATTCAGAAATAGAAATGTTCCTGCTGTTTCTCACACAGCAGCATTTTAACTAGTCTAGTAGGGTGTTTCTCCTGATCTATCCTAAACAGATTTATTATTATTGCACAAAGTACTAATAGTTGATGTTGCATTAGTATTTTATGGACTTTTAGTTGTTAACAAATATTTGGTTGGAAGTATACCACTATGGAGAAGTATACCAGATGGAGAAGAAACACTGGTACTGGAAAACTCCAAATTAATAGCACTGACATCTCCCTACTTACTATTATAACTTAAAAATGTGCAAAGCTGGGCTGGGAGATGGCTCAGTGGCAAAAGAATTTGAGTTTGGATTACTAAGTCCCACATTAAAAAAATGTTGGGTACGTATGGTGGTGACCTGTAATTCCAGCCCTGGAAGGTGGAGCCTGTGAAACCCTAGAACAAAGCAATAAGGTGGAAGAGCCATCCAGAGTGATTCCCGATGTCACCCTTGGCCCTCCACAGGTGCACACACTCATATGCTGTCTTATACACATGCCTGCATGCCCATGTACACCTACCCACATGTAAAAACAAAAAAAAAAAGGCTCATTAAAGTTAAAAGTCTTAATATACATTTATATTTATATTATCTTTATTTGATTAGTTTGTTCATCATAACAAGTTATACTAAGATTCCATGACTTCAGATGATTTCTGTTATCTTACAATTACTATGGTCCATGAATCCAGACAAGGTTCACCTGGTCCTCTGTCTTATAGTCGCCCTCAAGCCTATAATTGAGGAGCCAGGCTGCAGGCGTCTCTGATCATCCCTGGACTTGACTGGAGAAGGCTCTGCTTCCAAGCTCGGGGTGTGACTCTTGGCAGGACTCAGGTTCTCTCTGGCTGCTTGCCCCAGGCCTAGCTCATCCCTTGCCACATGAGCTTCTCCATAGGACAGCTGCAACCTGGCAGCTGGCTTCCCTCGGAGAGACACAGAGAGAGGAGAGGGTGAGGGAGCCCAGTTTAGACGTGATGTTCCATCATGTGTGTGTTCTGCCATTAGAAGCAAGCCGGTAGATTCAGCCTATACTTGGGTGGAGTAGTGAGAGGTGAGGATTATTGAGGACCAAGGATAGTTATGAAGCTTTATGAATTCCTATTGTTAGATGATGGGCTCTGCCTTGAGTCAGCTCGTATTCATGTGTATGTAAATCTTGATAATGGATGTGATCATACTCAGAGGTCTATATTATAATGAATATCTAAAATTGAGAAATTTAACCCTTTTTAGATGCTGCCCACCTTTCACATTCCCCAGGGGCTGCCCCATGATCCTTGAAGATTCTTCCCTGGAGGGCTTGCCCATTTGGGATATCTCTTGTTAAGACACTGACTTTAATGTCTATTTTTCTCCAGCAACTTCATGAGAAGTGTGTCTTTTGTATATTTAAGTATTAAAATCTTTTGCTCTCATTGAAATCACTAATCCTTCCCCACTCCAAGGCTCAGGAAGAGGGGGTGGTAAGAATGCAAGAATCTGAAGATGGAGAGAGGAGTGTCCAGACAGTATCTTCTGGAAATGACAGGGCGGCTCCATCTGTAAACTTGCTGTAGCCGAGTCCATTTCCACAAGATTTGCCCTATCAACATTTCACTGTGGAAGGGGAAAGATCTCAAGAGGTTCCACACCTCCCTGAGAGACTGATGAAGGCTAATACTGATGGGGGCAGAAGAGGAGGTGCTTTTCTCGGTGGTATACCCACTGATACAGGAGTTCTGCTCCAGCAAGTGCTGAAGCACATGCCATTGAGAACAACCCAGATAAAACTCAGTGGGCAACACAAGCGAAAAGGCAGGAAAGTAGAGGGAATCTGATAGAAGGGCAGTAACAGGAAGATGATTCAGGATATGATTAGAAAACAACCTAAATTCACAATGTTCACCTATGAAACTCTAAAAGAATTAAAATAAATAAATTAATTTTGAAAAAGAATTACTAATCCTAAGAGGGGCAATTTGCCTCCAGCTAGCAAGTACTGCCCAAAGCATCATAAAATACAGAAGAAAAAAATGTCAGCGATTAATATAATATCCAGTAACACGCGTGAAGTGTGATGTTGTCTCCTGTACCAGAAAGTCTTGGGAGGCAATATTTTCTGGTTTGTTTTCAGCCCCATCAGCTAACAGGCTCCTGAAAGGAGCACAGAGTCAATATTCTTAAGATCTCTAAAGATCATTTATGTGATCACAATGAAGAATGGTCAATTTGGGGGACAGATGCCCAAGCCTAACCAAAGGGATGAATATTTAGATGGTACACCACCACAAAAACTAAGTCAGAAAAACCAAAGTATTCATCCAATTTGTCTTTTCATTTCCCTCCTGGTTAAAGGTAAATATTATTAAAAATATTCACAGTATATGAATGAATATATATGTTGGAATATGTAAGACTAACAAATATTTTATTTTTATTTCCTCTTTTTCTTGTAGCTCCTTTGATTTTTTAATATTTTTTATTCTTTGACTTTCATATGTAAATACAAACTATTTTGTGAATTGCATGATCAACCACTTGAAACAATTTACAGTCAAAACATGGATTTTTTTCCCTGGCTCTACTTTGTTCTAGAAGAGCTGTTTCATCCAGGTAATTCCCAGCCCACCATCTACACATTTCCAGATCCGAATCTGTTGATGAGTTCTCTCCTGACTGGACTGCTGGTCAGATTTTTGTACATTTTTTTTTTTTTTGTCACATGGCACAACGTCATATGTTCTGTTCTTGTTTTATTCTTGCATATTATTTTGCTTTTTGAAGAGAACTCTTTTGTATTTCCTTAGCAATTAAATATTATGCCACTCAATGCTTTAAAGCTTTTTTTAAACTGTGGCTAGTCAGACTTAGACTAGCCTTTATTCTGTGTCTTGTTCAGCAACATGACTGGAGCATATCCCTGCAGCAGTCTCTCCTGAAGGCCACAGATGTTCACTGTAACACCTTCCCTCCAGCCGGCCATAACTTGAACACAGCTTGAACTTGTGTGAGGTTGGGGAATTTCTACTTACAAAATTCCAGTTGTCCTTTGCTTGGCCTTGTGTTTTGCCTCTCCTACACTTGTTCATCTGAGGATGCACACACAGTCTTAATACCACTCTTATGGACTTTCTCTAGTCTGTACATTGCTCTCCCAGTTCTCGCTATCACAGCCTTCCTGAAGTCTGTCCCCACTCCAACTTGGGAAGACCTCCTTTCCTTGTTCCCTGCTTGGACTATTCCTTTGTGCACTGCTGTCCAGGAAGTACTTTGAGGAAAATATATGGGGTTCATGTCACTTCTTTCAGAGACCACTGCTCTGTATTACCTGTTGTCAGCATCTAGAAACCATTGTATGCATGGATTATTCAGTTTTCTAGTTGTTGACATGATTGTTACTATATCATGACCCACAGCAGTGCTTTTTTATTAAGTTGGTGTTCTCTGTAACCTTTTGTGTAGCAAGCATCATAGATTTTCTGTGTTAAAGACATCCTTTTATTTGGCCCACACCATCTGCTATTTGGATTTGATACTTGTCATAGTTAAGCACAGGTGTCAACTTGACAGTTGAGAGTTTTGAGCTCTGGGCACATTTGTGGAGAATTAGTGGTTGAGGAAGGCTTAGGTGGGTGAGACTAGGCCCTGGAATAAAATACAGAGATCTGGTTGAGAGAGTTGGCATCCTTGTGTATACTTGGCCAGACATGTTGGTCTGGCAAGTAAGGATTGTCCCTCTTTCAGCCATTATGTAGAGATGGTGTGCCCAGTTCCCTTGGCCCTGGTGTTGGTGCATGTTTTCCCATCAAGCTGGACAGACTGTAATCAGACTATCATAAGAAAATAAACCCCTTGTTCCCTCGAGCCATTTAATGGTTGTTATCGGCAATCATGCAGGAGAACTACAATACTGTTGGTGTGGCAGTTCCTCTTCTCTGTTGCTGTGAGACACTACTCAAAGTCAAGCAATTTAAAAGAGAAAGGGAGATTTATTCAGTTGATAATTCCAGAGGAGAGATACAGTCCATTATGGCAGAAAAGGCGTGACTGGCTGGAAGATGCTGGAGGCGGCCTAAGACACATCCATCAAGAGACTGTAAACTGCAAGAGCACACTCACTAACTTCGAAGACCACCCCCTGTCACATGCCTTCCTTCCTCCAGCAAGGCTCCACCTCCAAAACAGGCCTTGACCGTCCCAAATAACTGAAGATTCAAACACACGAGCCTGTGCGGAACAACTCAGATTTCTAACCAACAGTTGGGCACACATGGGCATAGATAGCATTCTTCTGGAGACAGATTCTGAAATCATAACCCATAGCTTTTACTCCACTTCATTTTTACTTAAAAACATTTATAGTACTTAATATAACGTCCAGAAAAGTACATAAATTGAAATATGTCAGTCAAACAAATAATGTTATTCTTATTTTTTCTAGTAATTCAATTATTTAAAAAATTTTAATATTGTTTTTTATTCTTTGGTTTTCAGACATAAATACAATAAATTTTTGTGTTTTTACATCTTATAACCCAATCCCATTCCCCGTCTGGCACCACTCTGTGCTTTCAACCTTTTACCTTCAGTCTTTTTTGTGTATGAGGCCCCCTAGGTTTCATTGAGAATAACTGTATTCACAAGCACCTGAGTACTTACTTGGGCATAAGAATATATCATTAAGTAAAGGATCTCCCCTCCTCCTGACTAGCATTAACTCAGTAGTCTCTCAGAGAGGCATAGTATTTTTTGCGATCTCCCTCATCCATGATAAAATGCTACAGGTAACTATGGTCTTGTAGAAATGGACCTCACTGCAAAGAGTTCCCATCATGCCAGAGGACACCATCTGGGGCATCTTTCCCACCCTCAGGCCTTGGTGTTCTTACCCCCCCCTTCCACAAAGTTCCCTGAGCCTCGGTATCTTGTGAAACAAATAATTTTAAGGTGAATAATGAATGTGATTCTGACAAATGAAGGAAGCAGAATATCTTCAGCCCTTCCCCATCATGACTTCCCTCTTGGGAGCTGTCTTGCCTTTGGCAGTGGAGAGCCTTCTTGCAGGTTCACAGCACTGCCCCTTCCCCCCTCTACACCATAAACCCCAGTGCCAGACACTACTAGTGCAGTCCCACACTTCCTTGCCTCAATATTTTGCCAATACATTTGCTTATTATAAAATGAAATGAGATAAAAAATGGCTAGGTGTGTTTATTTTTTTTCTGGGCTTAGTGGTTTCTAGTACAGCTTTGCTGCAGGATGAGGAATGAAATGAGTGAAAAGCACTTAGCCATGTGGAGGGACTTCTTGAAGGAGGCAGCATGCAAATGTGGCTGCAGAGCCTTGGATTTCAGAAGGGCTGCTCACCGAAGGCACCCAAGGAAGCTGAGCCCCAGCAGACCCTGGGTTGCATCGGCAGAGGTTCTGATTGGCTTGGGAATGTTCATAGGGTCTCCAAGTGATGAAAGTATGCAGAGCACAGAATCTGTGTGGACTAGAACTTTCTCCTCAGGCCAGAAGCAGGACAGATTTGTTTTTAAATTTCTAATCCACCATGGATTGACTAATATTTTTGTTAAATGCAACATAGATAAATTAGTTAAAAAAATTAAAAAGACCCACAAAGAAATACAAGTCCCAATATTATTAGATTCAAGAGATACACATAACTGAATAAAATTGCATTCAGACTTCAAATTCTTTACTCCTGACTTCCACACTTATGTCACGGGCATGGAACCATGTGAATCTGTGGACTGTTGGTAGTTAGTGGACCAGGCCTGGAGGAGCCCAGGCTGTAGATGGAAAGAGCCCTACATTAAGTGGCCTGGACAGCAAGAAGTTGGTTTGGTCAGAACGCAGGCAGCCTTGGGTGTGGGGGCAGTGTGATTTTTATTCTCTTGAGAAGCCATTGGATTGTCAAAAGCATGATCAAAGGGGCAGCATCAGTGCAATGGGTTTAAGTGAAGGGCCAAAGGGTGGAGATGGACTGAGTAAAATAATGTCTGCATCAGAGTTTCGAGAAGTCGCTCACTCCCTAGAAGCCGCAAAGAGGCTTTAGAGGATGCAAGATGTTAAACCATCTAGTTCCTCTCGCTTAATAGTCCCCCAAGCTTAATTAAATCCTGAAACAAAATGCTACCTGCTGTACTTTCAGAAACCACACAGATTGAAGACCCCAGGAAACAATGGCGGGGGGAGCAGGAGAAGATGCTCAAGGACTATCTCTCAGTGGCTCAGGACGCGCTCAGGACCCAGAAGGAGCTGTACCACGTGAAGGAGCAAAGGCTGGCCTTGGCCCTGGATGAATACGTTCGCCTGAACGATGCCTATAAGGAAAAGTCAAGTTCTCGCACAAGCCGTAAGTACAGTGTGACTGTATCGACTCGACTTTGGAAGTAGAGAAAGAATTCCTCTAGGTCACGAGGGTGCCCTACTGATTTCTCAGTAATATGCCTCATTCCCACTTGTCTGAGTTATTTCCATATTGCTGTGCTAAAATAAAGCTGATGAAAACAACTCGAGGGAAAAAGGGTTTATTTTTGACTTACAGTTGAAGGGTAAAGTCCATCCCGGCAGGGAAGTCAGGGTGGCAGAGGCTGAGCAGTTGGTCACATCACAACCACAGGTGGAGAGCAGAGAATAATGAAGGCTCATGCTCAGCTCAGCTCCTCCATTTTCTGTAGCTGGAACGCTATCCAGGGAACGGTCCTGCCTACAGTTAAGATGGGTCTTCCTTTGTCATATAGATCACAGACACCTTCAGAAGCTAACCTTAATCCAGTTAATGCTTTCCAAGCATGCCCAGAGACTTGTCTCCTCAGTGATTCTAGATCCTGGTAAATTGGCGACACCAATCATTATAGCATTCCAGATTGAAGCCTTCCCATTTGGGCATTAAACATTCTTTCTATGTCTGCTATGGCTTCTGCCTGACTCCTTTTAGGTATTTATTTTTGAGTACATTGATCCTGTCATCTGACCCTTCTGTTTACCTTAACTCCCTGTCGGTAGGGAGGATCAGGATTATTAGAACTCACTTTCTATAGTTGCCCCCCCCTCCACAGTTCATCTCCCTCTCTTTCATCTCATGCATTGATAATCTAGAGCTGATCTTTTTTAAAGAAGCCCTTTGATGGGCTGGGAACTTATACATCAGTTATAACTTTCTGACATATGTATGTATAACTTCCTGTGATGCTATGTATGAAATTCAGAATAATTAATTTGTGGTATTTCCAAGTTAAAAAATATTATGGGGCTGGAAAGATGGCTCAGGGGTTAAGACTGTGTCTTATAAGCAGAAGGTCCTGTGTTCGATCCCAGGTCCCTATGCTTCTGGCCCTGGTAAGAGGAGCCTGGGAAATCCCAAAGAGAAGCAAAAAGGAGGTAGAAGCGATCCAGGATGATTCCCAAAATCACCCTTGGTCCTCCACAAGGACATAGAGTGCCCCCCCACTAGATAGATAGATAGATAGCTAGATAGCTAGCTAGATAGATAGCTAGCTAGATAGATAGATAGATAGATAGATAGATAGATAGATTTCAGAAGAAGAAATTTGCTCATAAAAAAAAAATCAACAAAGTTTTGAGAGTCAGGGGAGGTGGCTTAAGCCTGTATCCAGTCCTTGGGAGACTAGGTAGAAGGACCACTGCAAATTGAGGCTAAGCTGGGCCACATAGTAAGCTCTAGGCCAGCCTGAGGTATGGAATGAGACTCTGTCTTAAGAGAGACGATTACATAGATATTTGAAAACTATTTTTATAGTTAGGTGTCTGATGGCAGTAAAGAAATTAGAAAAAGAAAATAACCACTAGGAAACAATCTTGGCTTTGTATATATACATTGCTAGGAGGTGGGTATTACTGGGACTCGAAGCTCTCTGTCACTGACTATAATCCCAAGCCCCATTTTCTCTTTTATTTTGACACAAGGTCTCGCTGAGTTGCTCAAACTGCCTGTGAACTTGCCCTGTAGTCAAGTCAGGCTTGAACTTACAATCTTCTTGCCTGATCCTCCTAAGTAACTGGGAATTACAGGTCTGTGCCATGCCAACCCATAAATCTTACAGCAAAAGTGGATAAACTCCACGCAGAGAACTATGGATATAATTTACAAGTAACTTCTTTTTCTCTTTCAAAAGTCTTCTCAGGATCTTCATCCAGCACTAAATACGACCCGGATATTTTAAAAGCTGAGATCTCCACCACGAGATTAAGGGTAAGCTTGTTTCTATCAAACATGTACACAGAACTGACAGAAATACCTACATCCTCTAAGAGACAGACAGGAGAAGGGAGCTTCTTTACTCAGTGATTTATTCACTGATGAGTTATTCATGCTCCAGCAAATACTCAGACACCTGCCAGTACAACCATTCAGATGAAATCAGTGGGTCACATATGCAAAAAGATGTGAAAGTAGAAGGGAGACTGCTGGAAAGGAGAAAGTATGAAGTAGGACAGGAGGTGAGGATGGGATCGTGAGGTGAGGATGGGATCGTGAGGTAAGAGGTGAAAACACATAAATCAACTGTATTTATGTGTGAAAATGTCAAAGAATAAGAACAAACAGAACTGAAAGCACAAAGGAGTTCTTTCTTTGTTCCAGTTGCTCTTCCTTTGTTGTGATAACATGCTGTGACCCAAGCAATTTAAGGGAGAAAGAGTTTATTACTTTGACTTATAGTCCCAGAGGTGATAGAGCCCACCATGGCGGAGAACATAAGGTGGCAGGCAGAGAAGGCCTGGTGATAGGAGCAGGAGACCAGGTGTTACATTTCTGCCAACTTAGGAAGCATGGAGAAAAGCAGGGAACAAGTTCTGCTTATCAGACCTTAAGGCCAGTAACATATGTCCTCCAGCAAGGCTTCACCTTTTAGAAATTCCACAGCCTCTCCAAGCAGTGCTACCAATTAGGGACCAAATGTTCAAACATATGAGCCTATGGGCGACTGTTGTATTTACTTTTCTTCTTTGTTGTGAGACAGCAGTCAAATTCAAGCAGCCTCCGAGAGCAAAGGGATGTTTATTTGGCTTATTCCAGTGTCAGAGGCCCATAGTCCACTTATGAAAGGAATGCA
Source organism: Typhlomys cinereus (assembly GCA_023101885.1). Taxonomy (NCBI): domain Eukaryota; kingdom Metazoa; phylum Chordata; class Mammalia; order Rodentia; family Platacanthomyidae; genus Typhlomys; species Typhlomys cinereus. Next base: position 939,998 of record JALPQD010000401.1, read on the forward strand.
TAGCAGAAAGCATAGCTGAAGGCAACTGGTTCAGATCACTACAACTGTCTTTAGATGTCAGCAAGCTACTGAGAGGATGTAGTGAGACTGCTTCTTTAAGTTGCCACAACCTACCCACATTAACACCAGCTAAGGATTCAGATGCGTGAGCTCATGGAGGCAACTCACATTCAAATGGTGACAAGAACATTTAATATTCAGACCTCCACATTTTACCCTTTGGCCCCCATAGGCAAACCACATTCAATCCAACTTCAGAAGTCCCAACACTGTTCAAAATCCCAAAGTCCTGCATCTGTTTTGAGACTCAAGGCAATCTCTTAACTGAGACCTCTTGTAAAATTGAAAACTAAAGATACAACATACAGTGGCACCGAATAAACATCCCCATTTTAAAGGGAAGCAAGAGTGTAGTCAAGAAAGTAGCACAAGACCAAAACCTACAGAGGCAGTGAATCCTGTAGCTTCAGGTACAAAATTGGAGTCTTTCGATGATACTATCTTAGTTCTAAAGGACATAGGAACGTCTGCCCTCCAGTTTTGCTGCTCATGGTACACGTCTCTGCCTTGGGTCAGCTCCACTTTGTACACGCATCCCTCCTTGGTGGATGTCCCAGCTCTGGCGTCACTAGCACCATGGGCTCCACTGCCTCCAGCCTTCCCCTTCTCAGCTTTGCATGATGAATCCTGATAATTTCTCCCACAGGATTGTCTTCCTGATGTATACTCTAAATATTTTTGGTCAAGTTGATAAGGCGAGAGCTTTTCAATTCCCACCCCAGCCCCCCTTTTACAGACAGTTTCTGTTATAATTCAGGCTGGCCTCAAAGTCCTGAGAAGCCAATGATGATTTTGAACTTCTGATTCTCCTGCTTTCACATCCCAAGTGGTAGACTACAGGTGTGTCTCACCACATGCAGGTTTATGTGGTGCTGGGCTTTCATGCCTGTTAAGGCAAGAGCTTCAGCAACTAAGCTATGTTCCCAAATCTGATCTTTACAGGTCTTAAGGGCTCTTTTATCAGCATAGTGTATCATATGTAGCAAAAGACAAGGTTGTCATAGTTGGGTACAGGTGTCAACTTAACAGTTGAAGGTTTGACTTCTGGGCACATCTGTGGAGCATTAGTGGTTGAGTTAAACCCAGAGCAAATCTGCAGGAGATTGTCTGGCTGATGGGAATGGGCCAGGTGTGTGGGATTAGGCCCTAGAATAAAATACAGAGAGCTGGTTGAGAGAGTTGGCATCCTTGTGTACACTTGACCAGACCTGCTGGTCTGGCAAATAAGGATCATCCCTCTCTTAGCCATTATGTAGTGATGGTGTAACAGTTACTCTTAACTGTTGCTATGAGAGAACACCCAAAATCAAGCAATTTAAGGGAGAAAGGGAGATTATTCAGCTTACGGTTCCAGAGGGGAGGTACAGTCTCTCAAAGCAGGAGCGGCCAAAGCTGGAAGAGGCTAAGTCACCACAGACATCTTGGAAGCTGAGAGCTGCAGACTGCTTGCTGCAAAGGCAGACTCCTCCTGGAGGTAGGGTGGGACTAATCCACCTCCAGGCCCACCCCTTGTGACGTGACTGCCTTCCTCCAGCAAGGCTCCACCTCTCAAGGTGCCATGACCTTGCCAAACACATGAGACTGTGGGGGACACATTTCAAATCATGACAGATGGTGTAGCCAGTTCTCCTGTGCGTGTTCTCCTGTCAAGCTGGATTATGAACTGTCAAGCTGGACTATCAGGAAGAAAATAAACCCCTTGTTCCCTTAAGCTGTTTGATGGTCTTTTATCAGCAGTCCTGCAGGCAAACTGCAACAAAGGCCATAAACTAGATTAATACTATGACTGTGTGGTATGTGGTACTTTCATGTTACTATTTGTTATCCTTAACTCCCTAAAAGCAATACCGGCCTTATAACACTGTAGGCTAATTTTTTATGCTTTGAACATTGTGAGACTGGAATGTTTACCATATATATTATTAAATGTCTTCTTTTGTTCAACACCATTTCAGGATTCACCCACATCACTCTTACTACTGAACAGCATACTATAGTATGGACACCATAAGTTCTTTCTCTTGCCTGTGTGTATCTAAATTTATTCCAATTTCTGATAATTAAAAAGTATCTCTTCATGTACATTTATGCAAATTTGTACAATTATATACACATTTTTAATACAGGACTGGGATTACACTGTCAAAAATTGTATTTTATTGGATATTGCCAGATAATTTTAGTCCTTTTTACTTCCTCGTTACTACCTAAGGCTCTAAATTACTTAGTGCATAGTGTTCTTGCCTACATTTTGAATTTTTAATTTTTACAATAGCTCATTTATGACTGCTTTATTATTTCTCATGAGTTGTACTGCTTAATTTTTAAACAATTGAAAATTATCTTTAGTGCTCATTTCAGCAAAATGCTACTTACGTTTTGCCATATAAAGAATTCTGTTTACTTATTTTCAGTTTCTATGTAATGTTTTTGACCAAATTGTCAAATTGTATCTATTCCATGTCTTGATTAACACAATCTCCATATATCCCATGTTGTGGATTCTTAATGTCTGGTATGATTTTTCTGTCTTGTTGATTCTTGAGTTTATAAGCGCTTACGTTTTAAGATCCCTACAGTATGTATGGAAAATACAAAAAGCAGTTAAAGGCTTTAAATGATTTTGTCATCTCTCAGCATTTATTTAAGCTTTGCTGCTTGGCAGCATTTGGATCGGGGCAGATCATGTGAGTCTTTTCAGAGTTGGAACTCACTGAAATAAGTCTTCATTCCCTTCTAAGAAGGGTCTCGTCTCCGCCTTGTCCATTCCCTTAGGTCAGAGCTTTTGAAGTGCTCCTGAGCTCGAGGGGTATGCTCTCCTGGCTGCCTCTGCTTTATTGGAATTGAACTTGTAACCTGTCCCCCAAGCTCTGTGGTCCCGATTGCTAGTAGTTCCCTATATGTCCAGCTCATGGTCACCCCAATCACTGCTACCCACTTTCCCACTACTGCATTACAAGTACCTCAAAAGGAAGCACAATGCCACATATCCATCATGCCTGTGCTTCCCTTCCCATGGACCTCTGTTCATGCAGCCTTCATACTTGTACAGTGTCCACAAGTAGATGTTTTCATTTTGTTGTGTTTTTTCTTATAGCTTCTGTAGTTGGCCTGTTACACTTTTCTGTAATAAACACCTTCTGTTGCAGAGGGAGACTTCAACGTTAAATACTAAGTGCGTTCCTCTAATCTATGGGTATAGCAAATGTTTAAAAGACAGTTTGTCATAGTTAAACATTCTTGGCCTGCATTTCCCCAGAGATTTATGTCCTCTCCTTTCATAGGTTCTTGTTCTTGTTTACAGTAACAGGAAAGTGTTCTCTTTTGAAAAGTGCGTCTTAAATCTAATCAGAATGCTGTTGGTTGCCTGCTTGATATTCATGCCACTATTACACTGATGGTCATTTGTTGCCATGGTGATTGTCATTGCAATGTGCATCTTTCACAGCTTGGTGAGACTTTTGATTGCTTTTCTCTCCCAGTTTCCATAGTATTCTCTGGTGTTAATGTAAGCTATCCAGCAAGGAAGAAACTTCCAGATCAGTCTAGCTGGTCTCCTCCTCCTCCTCCTCCTCCCCCCCCCTCCCCCTCCCCCTCCTCCCTCTCCCTCCCCCCTCCTCTTCCTTCCTCTCTTCCCTTCCCCCCTCCTCCTTCCCCTCCTCCTCCCCTCCACCTCCACCTCCACCTCCCCCTCCACACCGTCCTCCCCCTTCCCTTCCCCCTTGTCCTCCCCCCTCTTCCTCCTCTCCCTCCTTCCCTTCCCCCTCTTCCCCTCCCCCTCCCCCCCTCCCCCTTCTCCGCCCTCCTCCGCCCCCTCCTCCCCTGCCCCTCACCCTCACCCTTCATCTCCTCACCCTCCCCCTCCTCTTCTTTCTTCTTCCTTCTTCTTCATTCTTTTATCCATGTGTATTGCATCTTCAGCAGTAGGGTAGCATTTGCTTTGTTTTGTTTTGCCCTATCTTCCTCTCTCTGTGCTCCTCTGTACAGGAACTGTTCATTTTTGTTCTTTGTTTTTAACTAAATGAGTTTTTTGGACATATTAACATCATAGGAGATTCCTATCTGGTTGCATCCCACATTCTTGGGTTTTTTCCTATTACCCCTCAGCCGCTCCTACTTCCCACCCCCTTTTAACCTCTAAGTATTTCCCCCATTATTTCCTCACCCTTGCCACCCATTGTAGCCTATATCTCTTCCTCTGAAGTCTTCACCCTGCCTTTCCCTGCCCTCCCTCCCACTCATTGGTCCCTGTCAAGTTTTCTGTTACAGGAATTCCAAGCCAAATACTTTAGCTAAAAGTTAAATGTTAACAATGCTGGATTTGTCTTTTTGTGACAAATCAGCTTAATATTATATTTTCCAGGTCTATCCATTTACCAGCAAATTCCATAATTTCATTCTTAACGGCTGAGTAGTATTCTGTTGTGTATGTGTACCACATTTTCATCACCCATTCCTCCACTGATGGGCATGTTGACTGGTTTCATTTTCTTGTGACTGCGAATAGAGCTGCAGTGAACATGACTGAGCAAGGTCTTTGTAGTCAGATGTAGAGTCTTTTGACAGTATCCCCAAGTGGTATAGCTGGGTCATGTAGTAATTCCACTTTTAGCTTTCTGAAAAACCTCCACACTGATTTCTAAAGTGGTTATATCAATTTACACTTCTACCAGCAATGAATAATTGTTCCCTTTTCTCCACATTCTAACCAATTTTTATTGTTAATTTGTGGTTTTTTTTTTTTTTTTTTTTAATCTTAGTCAATCTGACTGGGGTAAGATGGTATCTCACGATAGTTTTAATTTGTATTTCTTGATAATCAGGGAAGTTGAACACTTTAAGATATTCATTTGACATCTGAATTTTTTTTTGCGATAATTCCCTTTTTAGCTCCAGGGCCCATTTTTCAATTGGGTTGTTTGTTTTCTTGGTGTCTAACTAAGTTTCTGAGTTATTTGTATATTCTGGAAATCAATGTTTTGTCAAATTCACAGCTAGCAAAGGTTTTCTCCCATTCCGTGGGTGGTCTTTGGAATAGTTAAAGAGTTTTTTTTGTGGACAAAAGCTTTTTAATTTTTTGAGGTTCCACTTGTTGATTGTTGGTCTTAGTTCCTGGTCTTAGTTGGGGTCCTGTTCAGAAAAACTTTACCTAGGCCTGTCAATTCAAGTGTGTTCCCTGTTCCTCTAAAAGTTTCAGAGTTTTGGACTTAACATTGAAGTCTTTGATCCATTTGAGTTGATGTTTGTATGAGGTGAGAAAGACTATGTAGTAGTCCACTCGTTAGAAGATGCCGTCTTTTCTCCCTTGCATGTGTTTGGCACTTTCATCAAAAGTCAAGTGGCTGTGGGTGTGTGAACTTATATCTGGGCCCTCCCTTCTAATGCATTAACCATTAACCAATGTATCTGTTTTTATGCTAGTATCATGCTGTTTTTATTATTGTGGCTCTGTAGTATGGCTTGAAACCCCCAGTATGGTGATACCTACAGAAGTGTTTTTCTTGCTCAAGATTGTTAATTTTTAAAGCAAGGAAGTAAAAGCATTTTGTGAAAACTGATTCTTCATACACTCCACTACTCACTCAGTCAGTGCGCTTCTCAGTGAGTTATTACTGCCCTTTGAAACGTTAGCCATTTTCTTCAACTCTCTTGTAAGACAAATCGTAAGTGGAATAACAGCAGGGTATGGTAGTCTGCCCCTTTAAGTAAGAAGGGGCAAATTGTGGGAGAGGTTTAAAAACTGAAACATATTGGGATACTCATAAAACTAACAGAAAGATCCTGTCAATCAGAGGTCTGAGGAGAGCCCCTGTGGTCACATCCCCTAAAGTGTCTTTATGAGGTTTATTCTATCTAGGCTTCTGCTCTTAGAAGTATGAATGATTCATCTTCTGTTGCACTGCAACTACCAGAGGAGCTGGAGCTAGAGATGCCATTTCTGGGGAATAGGTGCTCCGTCAGGAAGAGGACAGAAGACATTGGTTCGCACATAAGTGCAGTGGAAGACCAAAAGCGACCCTGCCTTTTCTTCTGTCCTTCGTGCTTTTCTAGAAGTGCTCTGTAGCAATCTAGCCCTGCAGTGATGCTCTAGCTGTGTACTGTCTGATCACTGTGACTGTCTGCAACAGGTGTGCAGACAGATGTGTATTTTGTCTGGGTAGCACTTTCAGAAGTGGGTGTGTCACATTGGTCAGTCTTTTGATTGTGATAACCTGGCTGTTCTTGACTGACGTGCCAGGTTAAGCTCTCTGTGATGTTAGATACAATCATTATTACTCCATTAGCTTTACTAGAGACTTGCAAAGTATGTGTGCACAGTTTAAACATAGTTGATATGTTTCAGGTCTGCAATTATATTTGCTGTTTCCATATACATGTAGAAGCCTCTTTATTGCAACTCCAAAGGGCTTTGATCTCAGTATCTGTGAAGTTTTATTTCACTATGGTCTAAAAAGACATCCTTGACTTTTTTCCCATTGTGTATGTGTGCGTTCATACACACGCCGTGCATACAAGAGGGCACTTAGTGTGGAGAACCAAGGATACATTGGGAGTATTCTGAATTGCTCTTCCTTCTTATTGCTTTGCTCTGAGTTTTCCAGGCTTCATTCCAGGGGTGAAAGTACAGACTACTTCCTTTTCTGCCCAGCATTTTTATGTGGGATTTGGAGATCCAAACTCAAGTTCTTTTGTTTGCAAGTCAAAGTCTTTCATCCATGGGCCATTTTCTAGTTCTTGACTTTTTTCTTTTTTTCACTAGAGCTAAAGTTAGCTATTTCTCCAGGTAAGTCAAATCCCTTTAGGGAAGAAATGTTATCCTGGAGTTTTTAATCTACAGGAATAAGTGTTTATTGCAATTACATTGCAATGGCTAAGTCTTTTGTAATTTAAAATACGTAAATCTGCAGTAATTGCCATCATGTAACATTGACCCAAAATGTAACATTGACCCAAAATCAGGGCTGTCAGTGGCAGACTTTCAAGGCAGAATGACTTACCAGGAATAAAAGAAAAGGCAGTGAATATGTATCATTAAAATGTGCTCCCTAAGTTATGTAAAGCAAAAATTGGCAGAAAGTCTAAAGGAAAATGATTTAAAAATTTATAAAATAGTAGGAAAGTCCGTTATAGCTTTTAATAATAAGAAATCAAAGAAATTAGTTAATATATAGAACAGATAACGAACATGGTTGATTAGCTTAATATAGTGAGTACAAGTGGCATTCTACTCAAAAAGATGGAAGCAAATTTTCTCTTCAGATACTCCAGAGGTTCATGAAATTGCATACTGAGTCATTTTATACTTTTAGTAAATTCTAAATATTGTTCAGATCACTTTCTCTGTGTATAGTGAATTTTTAGAAGTCCATTAAACAAACCCTAATCTGTATCACATCTTGCTAAAGAACTAAAGTCCAATGCCCAGCAGCACAGGACCACCTAGTTAGTGGAACAGCTGACGGCAGCAAAGTGGCACAAACCCCTTGCAAACCTGGTGGGCCTCCCCTCGTGAAGCAAAGTATGTTCACACCCACGACCATGAAGCCTGTGCGCCTGTGAGCAGATACAGGAATCTATGAAACGTCGAATGTCTACAAGTATGGGAATACCTGAGTCTGTTGTGTGGCTATGTGACTGTACAGTGCATACCTATGGACATGAGTAAAAATAAAGGTATGCAGGGCTAGGGAGATGGTTCAGTGGCTAAAATACCTATGTAATTAAAAAGATCAGAGTTCAGATCCCCAGATGACATGCTGAGTGAGCTAGTGGACTGCCTGTGCTTTCAGTCCCAGAAGATGGACACTTGGAATTTCTAGAGCATGCTGGCTAGCTAAACTAGCCTTATCAGTATTTTATTAGAGAACCAGACACAAGAAATAAGGTGGGGGGGGGTGAGATAGCTGAATAGGTAAGGGCCCTGTTTGCAAACTGGTCACCTGAGTTCAATTCCGACATGGTGGAAGAACTGACTTCTGAAAGTTTCCACCTCTACGCCATGGCATTACTATTCTCATCTCCCCTCCCCGCCTTCTCCTCTCAAATAAAAAGCAAAATATAAAAAAAAAAAAGAAAAAAGAAATAAGTGATTCAGTAGATTCCTGTGGCTACCTTGGACCTCCACACATGCATACACACACACACACACACACACACACACACACACACCACTCTTAGGTACACTTAAAAATGGAAAAAAAATGCATACAACACTAGTGTAAGCAAATATAGCTAGACACAGAGGAATACATTGTATGACTGAAATTGCATAAAATCTAAAAATGACAGAATTGTCCATCCTTGGGTTAAAAGATAATGGCTACCATTGGGATAAAAGCAAAGGGTATGTTTGGGGACATAGGAATGGCTCCCTAGCCTTATGTGCTATTTCTTGAACTGAAGGTCATCAAGGTATTTTCAGTCTGAGACTACTCATTTTATTATACTTAAGTTTTTTTTTTCCCCTTTTTAGTACATTATACTTCCTAGATTTCAAAAAAAGCCTAGAATATTCCTAATTTAAAAATCCAGAGGTATATTTCTAAATAATAATAAGTAAAAGAAATGAAAATGCTCTTTGCTAAAATTACTAAGTAAAGCTTTGAGAACAGAGCATAGCTTCAGAGTATCTTGTCTTAAGCATGTGGCATTAAATTCTGATGGTTTTAACATGTCCACTCATTTTTCAGTACTGTCTTCCAGTTCTTGAGTGTGAAAAGAGTTTGGGGGAAGACAGTTAACTATGCAGCAGAAAACTGGTAGCTCCTGCGGCAACCAGTTGATGTTGATTCATCTCACCAGCAGTAAGGCGCTGTTGAAAGTATGCACTTGTCCTTGGTTGAGTGTGAGTTAGCGCCGTTCTGCTTCTACGAGGTCACTGCTCTCATAGTTCGCTCTCTGCTCCTGGCCTCCGTGAGAATGGACATGACTTAAGCCACCTCCAGTTTCTGACACTGCTATGTCTTTCTTGCCATAAAAGACCATGTCTCTCTTTCGGAACCATAAGCCAAATAAATTTACTTTTTTTCCTCTTAAGTTGATTAAATTTGAATATTGTCTCAACAGTAACAGAGTAACTGCCACAACACACGAACAAGTCCAAACTGAAAACTTGTCACAAGATTCTCAACATGCTCTTAATAAATAAAGCCACAAGTTGACAGAGACCAAAGAGAATTGACAGCTGACTACATGGTGTCCTGCCTAGAGTTGGATGCTGCAGTTAAAAAAAAAGTGACAATAGTGGGAAAGCTGGGGAAGACCCCCCCCAAAGGCCTCTACTTCATTATGGTTAATGGTACAGGAGTTGGAGAAAGACTTAGTCTTAAGTATGTTTACTAGAAAATAAGGAAATCCTCAAATTGACTCAAAATTCATTTGTATAAGTAGAAAATAAACTCAAAGAGACAAGAAAGGAAATTATATAAATAATAAAAATTATCAAAATGTAACACATGACTAGAGCAAATTAGGTGAGCAAACTTAAGTTTCTTGAAAAAAAAAAAAAACTAAAAGCAAAATGGACTAATCTATCATGATTGACCCAAGTGAAAAAAGCAGTGTGAAAAAAAAAGAGATGAAGCAACAGATGTTTAAGAAACAGGAAATACCATACTACTATGTTTGAAATTTGAATTCAAGTGGAGAAATTCAGAAATCCTTTATTATTAGCGTTTCAGGGTGTCACTGAGAAGGTGAAAATTTCCAAAGCTCAGCAGAGGTGTGAAGAATATAATCAGCTGGAAAGAGTTGATGTAAAGTTTTGATGTGGAAGAAGTCAAAGGCAGCCACAGTCAAGGTTAGCCAGGAGAGCTAGTTGAGGAGCGAGCAGTGTTGTTTTAAGCCTGGCAGGACATGTGAAGACCTTGGGTACTGATCAGAAATAGGCCATCTGATCAAGCTTCTATCTTGCATACTTATTTTTTGCTGTTCTAATTGAGATGTAGTGATAGTATGATGCTCAGTCTTCTCTTCTGGGAGGTGATTAATTTATTTACTGTGATTGTGACGTTTTACTAATTTAATTTCTTTTAATTTAATAACTTTATTACTATTAATGGAGGAATATTAATGAGTGGAGGGAATACTCCATACTTCATCTACTCTGTTCATTTTAAATGTGTATACTAGAAGTTTAATGTAAAGCCACCAAGAGTGTGATTTAGTGGGTTGCTGTGTATTAACAGGCCCTCACTGTCACAACCTAGTATCAGAACAGTTTGCCCCCCTGAACGGAACCCCCAGCCCAGCAGCAGTTACTCCTCATTCTTTACATCCCTTCTCCCCTCCACAAACCTCAAATAATTACTGTCTTACATGAAAACCAGCACATAAAATGTAGTCTTTTTTTCACTAGCTTCTTCCAAGGTATCAACCCAGCTTTCCTTTTTCATGCTGAATAATACACTGTATTTATCCTTTCATTGGTGAACGCATAGAGGAGTCGTTCTCGCCTGGGGATGTGACGCGTCCGGCCACCTCCCAGCGTTTCTGTCACTGTGGCGTCTCTGCCATGAAGAGCTGTAACACAGATGTGAACTCAAACTCACCCTTTCTCCTTAAGTTCGTTTTCTCGATGTGTTCACCACAGTCGGAGAGAACTGAATGAAGATGTATTTTCCTTTCTGTAGGTGTTTGCCCAGTAGAAGTGCAGGATAAGCTGCCTTGACTTTATTTGTTACAGAGATCTGGCCTTGATCTTTCCTAGTGCCCTCTATTCTTTATATCTTCGGACAGTATCTTTCATAGTTGTTTCATGTAATTTTTCTCCTTGACTTTTGTTTTATTAGTAAAGTTTTAAAAAGTATTCACCCTCCCTGTTGCTGATGACAGAATCCATAATTAGTTGTCATCATTGGTTTTAGCAGTTCCTCAGATTGTATTTTCCTATTTTTTAAAGATAAGTTAGAAATACTGTATTCTTAATCATTTGACTATCTGAATTGATTCCCCTTTTCTTTTTAAAGGTGACTTGAAAGAGGCAGGATGGTGAAGCTTTCTTGGGGGGTGGGAGTGGTAGTCAAGAGAGATTTCCAGAAGGAGCCAGGTTGACAGTTGCCCTTTATCGACTCGTGTGAGGAGCTCCCTGCCAGACAGCGGGGAGAATGGTGGAAAGGAAGGTAGTCATTAGTAAAATACCATTTTGCTCATTATAGCTGTAATGTTGCAAGGTTCACTCCAGGAGCAAACCGATGAAACCTGCCTGTCTTGTGATCTTTCCAAGGTCTGAGAAAGATACTTTCTTCACTGTCACCGTCTTCTTTTTGCGCTAAGATGGTACGAAGTGATGAGCATGTGATTTCCCATCACACTTACCATATTTAATCAGAGAAACTCCCCAGATTTCAGAAATAACTTTGCAGTCCATTTAAAAATGTCACTTTAACTTAGTATAGAAAGCAGGAAATGTGCCAAAGTCAAGGGTCTCTTGCCTCTAACATAGTACTGTGGATTGTGAGTTTGATTGCGCAGAAATCGATCTGTGAAACTACACGGCGGCTTCAGTTCCTAGTTCAGTGTATAAGAGTGTTGCAGTTCACCTGTGTGGATGCTGATAAATCACCATCAAATGGCTTAAGGGAACAAGGAGTTTGTTTTCTCTTATTATTGTCGGGTCACAGTTCTTGGTCCATCTTGACAAGAGAGCTCACACCAACACCAGGACCGAGGAAACTGGCCACACTATCTCTATACAATGGCTGAGAGGGGGACAATCCTTACTTGCCAGACTAGCATGTCTGGCCAAGTATTCAAAAGGAGCCAACTTTCTCAACCAGCTCTCTGTATTTTATTCCAGGGCCTAATCCCACCCACCATGGACTGGGCCTTTCCCATCAGCTAGACAATCTCCTGCAGGTTTGCTCTGGGCTTAACTCAACCACTAATTCTCTACAAATATGCTCAGAGCTCAAACCCTCAACTGTGATAGAACTATGACAAAGAGAAAGCTGCTTTGGGGTCAGGGCTGCTTGGGGCTGTCTGGGAAGGTGTGCGACTGCTGAAATTTCTAAGGTGAAATTGAGAGTCATAGGTTTCATTTAGGCCAGTTCCCCCTCCTTCTACTTGGTCATGCTTTTGCTAGTAAAACATTTATAGTTGTAGCTTTAACAAATCCTCTTGGGTTCCAGTAGTAATGTGACCTTCAGCAGGTGCCCCTTGCTTTCTCTTCGGGTTACAGATCCTCACCACAGAGGGAGATGAAACGGTGTCCTGTAACAGGCAGTTGTAAAGATTGAAAGTGGATATTTAGGGTTGGCGAAATGACTCAGCGAGTAAAGGTGCTTGCTGCCAAGCCTGATGACATGAGTTTGATCCCTGTATCCCAGGTAGTAGAAGGAAAGAACAACTGTCACAAGTTGTCTCCCTGACCCCTCTGTGCACACAACAGATGTGCATCACACATCTGTAGCAGTAACTGTTAAAATAGAAGACAGGCATTTGTACATAGCATTATGCCTTAGATGGTAAACATATTCATGAATTGCACTCAGTGTTTCTGAGTAGAGTGTGCTTCGTGCCAGGCATGCTCCTCAGAACCACGGTAATCCTCCTGCCAGGGCCTAAGGAAATATATTTTCACATTCTGTGTCCTGCATTTAAGGGTGGGCAGGAGAGGGAAGGTATTATGGAAGTAGTGAGCCTCTAATAGATTGTGTTGTGACCTGGTTTCAGAGAAGAGGGATGTTGGACAAACCCACAGAGAATGTCTTCTCGGAAATCAGATCTGCTCACTTGTCAATGAGTGATCTTTTTTATAATTAAAAATTTTTAGATGCAAAATGGTATGAGGGAGCTAAGAATCATCCACTTAGTCCACTATGGCTCCCCAGATTAAAAAAGAATAACTTATAACCAATCTTAGGTAAACAAAATCATGTGAAAGAAAAGCACACAGATTAGCTCATGACATCACTATCACCGTGTATAATAAGACATGATAGTACTGAGACGAAGGAAAACATAGGCTTGTCAGAAGTTAATTTTAGCTTTTCAAGTTTCAGTTGCAAGAACACATAAGGTGAGGTTTATGTTCTTAAAGGATTTGGAGTGAACACTTAGTGTTATAGACTACAGATACAAGATTGCACAGTAGATCTCAGAACTTACTTACCACATAAGAGTAGCTCCCATTTGCCCACCCTCCAGCCCCTAGCAACTATGCTCCTGTCCTTCCATGAGGGTGACTTCTTTAGGTACTTCATGCATCTGACATCAGGCAGCGTTTGTCCTTCTGTGAGTGGCTCATTTAATTTAGTACAATGTCCTCAAACCTTATCCATGTCAAAATTTCCTTCTTTTTTAAGATTAAATAATAATTTCATGGGGACATATACCATATTTTCTTCATTCCTCTGTTAGTGGACTTGTCGGCATCTCACACTTCTCGTGGGTATTACTGCGCTGAGCATGGGGAGGGATTCCAGATGCGAGAACATGATGTAGTCATGGCGGTCCTTAGCGTCTCCTCTCCATCTTCTTTTTTTTTTTCTCTTCTACTTGTGGATTCCCTCATTGTTCCACTCCTAATTCATGTGGCACTTGATAGTTTAGCCTCTTATAATATCCCTGAGACACAGAATATTTTGAATATTTAAATGTAGTCTGTCATCATATGCCAAAAAAATCTCAGTACAGTGCTAGTTCACACCGGTGAGTGGTGCTAATCGTTTTGTGTTAATAGTTCCACATGGTCTCAATGTCATATTATTTCTATCAATGCAGTTTTCAGAGGTTTTAGCCCATCTATTTAAGTTGCTATTGATTCTTAAGTTTTTTCATTTATTGTCTTTTTAACGCAAAGCATTTGGGGATGCTATCAGACGTACTTGTATACCTGGAATAAGCTTTGATTACATGGTTCTTTCAACATGGTGATATCTGTGTTGACACTGAACTGTCTCTGGGGTTCGTTGTGACACTGAAACTACAGCACCTTCACAGGACAGGGTAGATGTCTCCTCTAGGAGGTCAGCACTCATCCCAAACTTCCCTTCCACCTTTGGATTCTAATAGCATCATTTTTACTTCTCTTTGTACTTAGAAAGTGAAACTTGAAACATTATTTGCATTTATTTTCCATAATAAAATATATGTGTCCTGGTGCACAAACTAAGCAATTAGATAATCTCAACAGGTAAAGTATCAGGTGCCAGCTTCACCCCATGCACCCCAAGTGCTTCCAGATGCACGAACGCGATGCAGTCATGGCGGTCCTTAGTGTCTCCTCTTCATCTTGATTTTCTTTCCTCTTCTACTATGAGATTCTCTCATTTTTTCCACTGCTAATTCATATGGCACTTGGTAGATTAGTCTCTTCTAAGAGATTTCCGCACTTTCACTGTTAGAGGCTCATTCTGGAACTTTCTTCTCTTCCAGTGACCTCATTTCTGCTCATGTTTCTAAGTATCGCTGGCGAGTCACTGTGTCTCAGGGTTTTAGCTCCGGGCCAGATACGCTTCTGAATGTCAGGGCCACACACTCCACTGGTCTGCTCTGGATTTTTCTCTCTGTCCAGGAAATCACCTGCACCCACCCAGCTGCCCAGCCAGTTTCTTCCTTGCCCAGTCCTGTGGGTTTCTGCTCTCTGCTTTCCACAGCACTTACACAGCAGCCACAGGGCAGCATCACCATGCCTTTGGGTCCTACCAGCCAGGCACCATGCCGATCTTGAAGTCCATAAAGCGTCTCCTACTTTAGCCTCCCTCCTTGTTCTCATTGCTCATGGCTTAATATGTCAAAATCTTCTGCACAGCTTCGAGACAGATTGCTCGGCTTCTTCTGCAGCCCCTGCTGCACTTCCCTTTGTGACCCCGCGGCACCTGAGTCCTTCCCTCCTTTAAGATTTTGGCTTTTGTCCTGTTCTTTGAAATCCCATTCCCCACTCTCCCCCAGCTCCCCCCAAATAATTTGTTCACTTACTCTTTCTACTTAATCTCAGATGGCCTCTGTCCATTCCTCAGAATAAGTTAGAATGCAACCCCTTCTTGTATCTGAGCATGTCCCTCATTTACAGAGTAAGTAAAAGTTCAAAACACACTGAAATATTGTCCAAACTGTAACTTACTAGATAGAAACATGTTTCTGCCCCCCTCCTCCATGTGAAGACCCTGATGAGGTTGGGACTAAGCCACATCTGTGCTGTTCTTCTAATCTGTAAACATTTTGTGTTTTTATCGCCAGAGAATATATTAGATAACAGGATTTTTGAAATCAGTTTGATAACGTATCTGTTAATCGGCTGGTTTTCCTAGTGCTGTTGTTGATGCCTGGGATACGGATGTGAGATGCAGCTTACCTCCCTCTGGCGAACAGATAGTGAACAAGTGCACAGAAAATCACAGTTCTTGAAAAATACTCTGAAGTAAATAAAGCAGAGTAGGGGTGTAGAGATCCAGTGAACTGATGTGAGAGGGACATGGAGGGGGCAACCAGAGGAGACCTGGGCAGAGCCTCAGACAGAGGGGCAGCATGTGCACGTGCTCTGAGGCAGGTGTCAGCAGGTGACCAGCCCAGCGCCCAGCACATGAAGGGAAGAAGTCCAGCTGTAGCGTTAGAAATCCCAGGGCTCTAAGTTCTGACTCTGCCTCTGACTGGCCATTTACCATGACATGAAGACCAGATGGTGTCCAGCTAATGGCCATGTTGCTAAATAAGAAAGAGTAGGGCTGAGAGATGGCTCAGGGGTTAAAGCCTTTGCCTCAGGAGACCCGAGTTCACATCCCAAGTCCCATGTCAAAAAGCCAGGCAGAAATAATAGTGATCTGCAATTTTCTTGGAAGGCAGAGCCTGGGAATTCCCAGAGCAAAGCAAAACGTAGAGCAATTCAGAATGATTCCCATTGTCACCCTTAGGCCTCCACAAACACACAGACACACAGATACACATACACACGCGTGCGCCGCGCACACACACACAAAGAGGAAGCAACAATAAATAGTAACCATCATGAGTGGACCACCCACAGAATTTATGTGAAGAAATTGGCAAAGTGAATGCTACTTTAAAACTTGGCTTTGTGTGTTTACTAGGTCGCTAAGTATCTCCTAAGACAATGTACTGTGCTTCCGATGATTTATAAACATTCGTATTTGCATTGATTTCTCACAAAAGGTTAAAAAGCTGAAGAGAGAACTCTCGCAGATGAAGCAAGAACTGCTCTACAGAGAACAAGGCTTTGAAACCCTGCAACAGTGAGTATAAAATGCTGAAATTGATTTTGCACTCACTAAGAGCTCGCTGAGTGCTCCACGGACATGGAAGCTCTAGTTACACAAGAGATTTCTCAAAGAAACACAGTAAAAAGACAAAGGTCTGTGCCCCAAATCCAAAAAGCCATCAACTAGCAACAACAAAAACTTGGGGAAAATCTATATACTTTGTAAAGGTCTGAAGTTTTTCTCATAGCTGTTGGCGATTCAAAGAAACCGAAGTGGAAAATGTAGCTTGGTCTCCTGGCCCTCTGCCGGTCTTCTGTCAGTTCCCAGTGTTCTTCTGCCTTTGTGACTGTTCTGGTGGGCTGTATTGGACAGGCTTGAAGTATACAGCTGCTGAGCCCTCCCCACGGCGTCTCTCTGCTCCTTGATCAGTCTCTCTGCTCCTCGATCAGTCTTAGTGGCCGCGTGGAGCCCAGCCTGACCAATCAAAGAAAGCAAGTTAGAGGAGGAGCCTGCGCGCCTGGCCCCCCACATTCCTTCTGTTCTGGCCTTTCAGTTCTGCAGTCGGATGAGCAGCTGGGGTAGCTTTAGACTGGGCTTTAGACCCAACTTTAGACCATCCCATCCCCAGACTGCGGAGACCCCTGTTTTGTCTACTTACAAGGTCCACACTAACCAAGCCATACCAGGCACTCCTGAGTTTCCCTCCCATAGTCCGCAGCCCACAGGGCTCCATGGAAAGGAAGACGCCTGTGATTCACAGTCACGTGACCACAGGGAGCATCCTCCGCCTTCTCTATGGGCTTCTGCCTCTTCTGTGTAACCTCTTGCTTGGCGCAGCGCTGGGTGCCGGCCCTTGCCGATTGCATTCTAGGGATTTCCCCAGTCCTTTTCCTGTCCAGGTAGGTTCTTCCTTTTTGTAGAAATGCCAAGCTGCTCTCAGGAGCCACCTCTAGGGAAGGCAACTGGCTTAGCAGCCATTCCTTTGGTCTGTGAAATCCTGTTCTGCTCTCCGCTCCCAGGAAATCTGGGACCATCTAAGGCAGAAGCCATTATCTCCATTAGCATTTGTGTGTCGCCAAACATAGTTGTTTGCTCTGCTGTGTGAATGATCACTTGAATCTTGGGATGCCGCTGGCTGATCTTGACCCCCAAGCACGTGACTGACTGTAGGGTCAGATATTCATGACTATAAGGTCAGATATTCACTGTTTTAGTTCAGTCTTCTTTGTCTTCTTGCCTCATAGGATGACATTCTTTCAGGTACTTTAAATATAATATGTCACAAGCCTGACTACTAGAATCACCTGGGGAACTCTTAGGAAATACCTGTTTTTGATCTCCACACCAGGCATATTTTATGGTCTCCCAGGTGCGCCTCAAGGATAGGTCTGTTGAAGGAACCGCAGCTTGTTGCAAGCTTCCAGGAAGACTCAAGGATGCTATTTAGTAAAAGTGTATCAGCACCCGAAAGGGCTTGGTGGTGGGTGTGCGGTGAGCAAACAGACTTTGAAGAGTGATGCAGATGTGTATTTTTGTGGACCTTAAAAACATATAGCCACAGTGCTATACACTTTCATTATAACTCAGGTCACCCCCCCTGGGATAAAAGGTTAGCCAAACTTGCTGTTTTGGTTGTACGGATCTAACAGTGCTGTATTGTCCCAAAGCAGTTTGCTTGCAAGCAGTTTTCATAGGAATCTAAGGCATGTTTAGGAATCTGTCAGTAACATTCCGTGAGAAAACAATAGGCATTTGTGTGTAGATTCAGGCGTTCTTTTGGAATGAAGTATGAGCAGAGAGATGATCTGAAACATCAGAGATCTGTCCTGTCGTAGCTTCACACAGAAAAAAGTTGTTTTCCTTCATGGTTACCACCATGCTGCTAAAAAACCGAATGGCAATTGATAGAACCCAGAGAAGAGACTTTTAGAAAACCACACTGCTGATTCTATAAGAGGACCTTTATTTGTGGCTGTGACAAAAAATACGTTCCAGGAGGAGATTTAAATAGAGTTTCGTCGCAGGCTTTTGTGGCTGTTCACTGCCACACAATGGAAAGGAATATTATTGTTGAATATGGAATTGTAACACAATTAACCTTGAGCTTTCACTTTATTTGGTACAATAGTCTTATGCTAGATGAACAAATGCCTTATTCTCTGCATTATGCACTTCCTTTTGTGCCCTCAGATTTGACTTTGGCCTGAACAGTAGTGTAGCTTGTGTGTAGGCAGATTCCAGTAGCATGTGCACACTGTCTCCGACAATGAGAAGTGGTGGAACACGTAGCAAGCCACAGGCACATACACATCCCATGAAACTGGCTCAGGATGTACCTTATCTCAAGGAGTCACACACACATGAAAGTTCTTCCTTTCACAAGAGATATATGTTTGGAAGGGAGGGAAGGGCAGAGAGAGAGAGTGAAAGAGAGAAAGAGGACACATATGTGCATAGGGAAGTCAGAAGATCACTTGCAGAAGTCATTTCTCTCCTTCCACTGTGGTCTCTAGGGATCAAGCTCAGATTGCCAGGTTTGGTGCCTTAACCTACCCAAACATCTTTCTGGCTCTCAATTTTTTTTTGTTTGTTTTAAGAAAATTGAGGATTAAAAAAAAGGCACTATTTGAGAACAAAGAAACATAGTACTTCACTTCAGAGCCAGGAAAAAGATGCTGAGAGCTTGGCTCAGAGGAAGAGTACTGCTAGTTTGGAGTCTATCCCTAGTGCCACCAAAATCATCATCATCATCATCATCATCATCATGCTTTATGCTATATTTTACATTATAACTTTCTCATATAGGTCAAAAAAGGAAGAAAGATGGGATCGAAAAGTGGAGGGAAAAGGAGAAGTCTGCAAATAGATGGGCCCATTGTAGTGAAATAGAGGCCAAGAAAGGAAGACTGAGGGCCCCTGGGAATGCCCAGTGCAGCACAAGCTACCTGAGATCGGAAATTGGGAATTTAAGTTCATAGTATGAGCTCGTTTTCCCTGTGTTTTCCTTCAATAAAGTTCAGCTTGTTTCTGAACTAAAGTTGTGTTTTGCTGAGGACTTCACACAGCAGGAAGGAAAGACCGGGACTTTGGGTGTGCAAGCTGATGCTTTGATTACCAGCTTTTTCCTCGCCAAAAATTCTAGTTTGTTTGTTTGTTTGTTTGTTGATTTTTAAAGTGCAATCTTAAAAATGCCAAAATTTAGTTGGAAATAGCATTTATTTTATTTTATAAGGTTTTGCCTGTATTGAATGTATATAGTGCTTGGAGGAGCTAAAAATTTCATTGATAAATCCTTCCCAAATACGTAGAATTAGTATTCAAAGTGCTTTCCTGTTATCTACTTGTAATAGGCACGACAGCCCCAAGCCAGAATCTGTCACTCTCTGCAAGTTGTACACTCGCTTTCCTCTGGGCAGTGAGGAGAAATGTGCACAAACTTTCCCCAGCATCTGCATGGGAAAGCTAGAGAACAGGGGGTCTCTGAGCCCCTTCCTACCTCAACCACCGTACGCGCGCGCGCACGCACGCATGCATGCGTGTGTGTGTGTGTGTGTGTGTGTGTGTGTGTGTGTGTGTGTGTGTATGCTTCCATGACTTCATTGCTGTACTTCATTATCAAATGACCTTATAATCAAGTTTATTTTATTTTATTAGGCTCTTAAAGGCTTAATTGCTTGTTCAGTAGCATAAAATATTTACTGAAACAGTACTTGGGGAAATATATTATCTACAAACCACACTTATTTGAATTAACTTTGTTTGGCAAAGTGATTAAGATGGCATTTTTTATACCTTTCACATTGAAAACACATATTAATTATTAAATGGTCTGAACCAAACAAGCTCAGAGTCCATTTTCTCTGATTTAGCATCTGCCATTTCTCTGGTGCCATTCTGTTGCTAAGTCCAAGAGCATGTCCAAGGTCCTGTGCGGAGCTGAAGGCTGGTGTGGCATAGTCACTGGCCCACAAGGAAACCCAAGTGGGATCCGTAAGGATTTCTATGCGTCCCATAACTGGGTGATTATGAATGCGAGGTTCTCACTTTCTTAAAATGAAATAGAACATGCAGTAGAGCCCTTGCAAAGCAGTGAGTCAGGCCACAAACATCCTGTTACCTGCAGTAATGAGGTAAACTTAAGACAGAAGCAGGTCAGTAGAGACAAACTAGCTCAATATACATCAGCAAATAACACATCTGTCATGTTCCTAAATTTGAACTCACTTATTAGGGCAAGAAATACTATCTCAATTCACAACTTTGATAAAAAATGGAGTACTTTTACCTATTTGAAAAGGAGTAAGAAACCATATGATCCAGATATTTGTAGGAGACCCCCAAACACAGATAATTATTTATTGACCACTTATTAAAGACTTATCAAACTGCCGGCACTGTGCTAGGTTTCCTTCAAGCATTGTGCCTATGAAGTTAAGTGGCTGCCTGTTGGCATTTTGACCCCTGACCTTTGCCTTCCTCGGAGTGCATGTGATGAATCTACAAGGGCTGGGTTTAGCCAGCCGTGGCATCAACCATACTGAAAACAAAAAAGTTGTGTATGAACCTGGATGATTAGATAAGAGGTGGCAGATACAAGAAACCATAACTGAACATGATTGAAAGAAGGAGAAATGAACAGTCTGCAGCAGTGGACTTGTCTAAGAGTGACGAGGGTAATTTACCAACCCAGACAGCCCCAAAGCTATAGTTGCTGTGTGTTTATCTTACACTCTGTCATTTTTTTATTCTCCTCCCTCCCCCATAACAGAATCGATAAAAAAATGTCTGGAGGCCAGAGCGGGTATGAACTTAGTGAAGCCAAAGCCATCCTAACTGAACTGAAATCTATCAGAAAAGCAATAAGCTCAGGAGAAAAGGAAAAACAAGATCTGATGCAGGTATGTTAAACAACAGTTATGTATCTGACCACTGAATTCTGAGACAGTTCTTCACCCATTCTTAGTGATTGCACCCCAAGAGAGACTGAGTTTGCTCCGGGGAATCTGGGTGCTGTGGGGAGCCAGTCTTGCTTTCTGACATCCTTTATAAAGACAGGTCTAGATTTCCTTCCAGATGGCTGGGGCAGCTGTGAAACCTGGAGCAAATGTAGGAGGATTAGCATCTTCCTGAAATTCATGGGAACTTCGTGTGGTGTCCAGGTTGTTGAGTACGTTGAGTGTGTCATCTGTTGTCAGTTGGTGTGGGTGTGACAGCTGGGATGGAGTGAGGTGCTGACCCAGCTGCGGGATACCCACACAGTTACCCCAGGAAGTCCACTACTGGCTGTGGAGCCCATCCTTATGGCTACATTATACGGTTCTCAGCCAATGCCTCAGCTCCCAGGGATCTCATCTCATCCACAGGAAAAACCAAACAGCTCTTCAGCAGTCAGTAGTCCAAGCATCTGTCTTACTGAATAGAGCCAAGTTTGTGTTTTTAAGGATGTTTCTTTTTCTCTTTTCCCTTCCTCTCATCCCATAATTATCAAAACATGAAGAATATGGGAATTCTTCACTTAGCTGAGTAAGACTTTAGACTGTGTCCTTGGCAAAATGTTAGAGCCAATGGGGATACTTGCATTTTTAATGAAACCTCAACACTTAAATAAGATATTCAGCTTCTACATAATCAGTTGGATTTAAATATTCTTAGGTACATATAACTGCATTTTTTGAATTTTGAAATAATTTATAAGAAATAATCAAATAGGAAAGACAATAATGATAAGGGCGAACATCTGAAAGTAGTTGCTTTGTGCCAGACATTCTTCTGAGTGTCTTGCTTGTATGTAGTTCCTTTAATCTCTTCTGAGGTATTATCCTCAGCTTACAGTCCATAAAGCTACAGCACAGAAAATTAAATATGTTACTCAAAGTCATAAATGCATGAGCAGCAGGATTGGGCTTGAATCCCAGGCAGTTTTGCCCTGTTAGATATATATATATATATATATGTGTGTGTGTGTGTGTGTGTGTATTATGTATATATATGTATATATTTAAAACATTAACTCATATGATTCGTCTAACAGTTATGCTGCTGATTAAATTAGTATTATAATTTATTATAATTTACGTTGGAATATTATAATTGATCAAGCTAAGGTTATCTTTGATTCTCTCTGTAAAACTTTATTCTCATATATAGGTTAGAGTAAATTTCTTTCAGTTACTAAAGTACATTAAATGATTATTAGTATGTATTGAGATCAACAGTAGAGCTATTAGAGAAATGCTCTGTGACTTCCAAACTTGAGTACAGTGAGAAATAAGTTTTACCTCAAAATTCAATAGCACAACTTCTATACTTATAGATAATCAGACACACAGACTCTCAAAAATATTCCACAGAACTCTGCCTGTTCTTGGTGCTCATAAAATGTGAGAGATCGCTCAGGTGTCAAGCCTTTGCTTTGAAAGCAAAGGGACCTGAATTCCGATCCTAGATCCCACGTAAAACACTGGGCAGAGAGAGCAACAGCCATCTCTGGAAGGAAAAGTCTGAGAAATCCCAGAGTAAAGCAAAAATAAGATAGAACATTCCAGAATGATTTCCAATGTCACCCTTAGGTCTCAACAGACACACATAGTGCCTTCTTCTACAAATATCCACACACATGTACACACCCACACCTTTACATGCAAAAAGAAAAGAAGAAGAGAAAATATATTAATCACAAGCTACTATATTGACTGACTAGCTCATCATCACAGATAAGACTGAAAAAACAGTAAGCTTTTCAGTTTACACATAGAAAAATAAAAAAGACTTTCCCAAGACCGCTGATTTTTTTTATTTCTCCCTATAATGTCTTACTTGATATGATCATGTAAGTTTTAACACATGTACACACAGTGTATGAATATTCCTTTGTTAAAAAAAAAGAGGACGTTAAGTGAGAATTCAATACCAAACATCCAGTGCTCCTTCCTTTCATCCTTCTCTTGGCATAGTCTCCCTGGATAGCCCAGGCTGAGCTCGCACTTGCCATTCTCCTTGCCTCACCCCAGGTCTCAGCCGTGTACCTTAGATTCCCAGATCTCTGACACCTCTATTTCTTTAGCATGAAGTTCTTTTTTTTTTTTTTTTTTTACTTTGTTTATTCATTCGTGTGTGTGTGTGTGTGTGTGTCTGTGTGTGTCTGTGTGTGTGTCACAGGGCACTGTGTGTCTCTGTGGAGGGCCAAAGGTGACTTCAGGAATCACCCTGGATTGCTTCTACCTCCTTGCTTCGCTCTGGGATTTCCTAGGCTCCACCCAGGCCTGGAAGTGCAGACCACTGCAATTTCCACCTGGCATTTTTATTTAGGACCTAGAATCTGAACTCAAGACCTTCTACAGAGTGTTAATCCCTGAGCCATTTCTTCAGCCTTAGCATGAAAGTTCTAAATATCAGGTTCACTAAAGGTTCACAATAACATTTTTTTCCCCAAATTTTTCTGAATTTTTAAAAATCAAATTAGGTAAGATTTTTTCTTAATATTTTTACTTATATGTACCCTCACTCTAAAATTAGCCTGTTAATTATCCCTGCGCAGGGCTGGAGAGGTGGCTCAGGGGTTAAGCCTCCGCCTTGTAGGCGGAAGGTCCTGAGTTCGGATCCCAGATCCCACGTATAGACGCCAGGTGGAAGCGGGGGCGGCCTGCGCTTCTGGTCCTGGTAGGGCGGAGCCTGTGAATCCTGGGGCAGAAGGAGGTGGAGGCGTCCATGGTGGTTCGCGAATTCGTCTGTGGTTCTACACATACACAGACACACACACACACACACACACACACACACGCGCGCGCGCGCGCGTACGCACACATACACACACATATGCACACAGTTGAATTAATAATAATAATAAAAAAATTATCCCTGCGCATTCATAAAAGGCACATTCATTTTTGATTGCTCACTTTAGCAAGCTAGTAGTTGCACTGCGCTAGGCAGTACCCTGCAGTAGACACATGCACGGATCTACCCAAGGCCTGGTCCGCTTCTTTTTTTTTTTTAACTTTTTTTTTATTATTTATTCAATTGTGCGCATGTATGTGTGTGTAGAACCGCGGACGAATTTGAGAACCACCATGGACTGCGTCCTCCTTGTTTACTCTGCCCCGGGATTCACAGGCTCCGCCCTACCAGGTCCGGAAACGGAGGCCGACACCCCCCCCCTCCCGCTTCCAGCCTAGACGTGGGGTCTAGGATCTGAACTCAGAACCTTCCGCCTGCAAGAGGCTTAACCCCTAAGCCACCTCTCCAGCCCCTGGTCCACTTCTTAACAACTTCCGACTCCCATGTCCTAACTTGTACCATAAATATAGACCAAATAACCTCTCGGGTCCTGCCCAGAGGTAAAGTGATTTAATTTTAGAGGTTTCCAAGTAGGACGTTTTCTTACTGTATCTAAGATGAGTGGTTGCTTATGAATATTCCATATTTCCATCATTTCTTTTATTTAAAATTTAGTTATGTATTAGTCTGTTCTCTGTTGCTATTTCAGAATGCCAGAGGCTTGTGTATGTTTTAGGAAAGTAGCTGATTTAGCTCCCAGTTTCAAGGCTGAAAGTACAAGGTCATGCGCCCCTATTATTTCATCCTCAGGTAAAGTCTTAGTTTGGATGATGTCACAATGACAGATTGCATCTTGAACAAACTGCCTGGTGAGACAGGAAGCCAGAGCCATTGCTGGAGCCCTTTTATTACAACCCAGTCTCTTGGGAATTAACCAGGGTCATTTCTGGGCCATACTAATCTCTTACAAGGCTGATGACCCTCACTTCCCTATGACTTTGTACTGACTCTATCCCTTGAAGTTCTGTTTTCTCTGGTACTGTCACACTGAGAATCCTTCTGCTGCATGAGCTCTTGGGGACACATATAAACCATATTCAAACAGAATCAGATTGCCTTTGAAAGAGTCGGCTAAGTGAAGTTTTTCAAAATAAGACTTGCACATATTAAATTAAAAGGTACTACTAGAATTTGCAGAAAAATTGTGTCTTGTAAAAAGAAGCTGTTTAATATGACCTACTCCCAAAGTCACATGTGTACATGTACAAAATTATACTCTGCTCTTTTTTTCTGAAACAATATAATATGGTAAAGTATATACAAATAAAGTGGTGGTTTGTCTGTTTTCATTGGGAGAACTCTTTCATATCATTTCACCTTTTTTTTCTTTTGGGGGCTCTTAACATGTTAAGCTTCATGAAATGCTTTGTGTTTCCTGACCAGAGTCTTGCTAAGCTGCAGGAGCGGTTTCATTTGGATCAGAACATTGACAACTCCGAGCCAGACTTACGGTCCAGCCCTGTGAATTCCCACTTCTCTCTGTCCAGACAGACCCTCGATGCCGGGTCCCAAACAACTGTTTCTGCAGATGTAAGTCTTCTAGGTGTTGGACTGGCCCAGCTGCCCTTGCTGTGCCTCCCTGGCCATGGGACGGTGAGCTGCAGCAGGAAGCAGACGTGCATCCAGCATCTCACCCTTGTCAGAATGCCTCATGCCTGTCAAGGTGCCACTTGTATCAAGATTTTTATGAATGCCTGTGTTCAAACCTTCTCTGTCTGCATTTCTTTGCAGACACTTTTCAAAAGCTAGAAATATGTGAAAATTTGACTTTTCCCTATTAAATCTGGAGCTCATAAATTGGGGACATTTCATGAACATTACATTAATAAATAGAAATATACACCTTTTAAAATGAGCAAAAAGGTTTGTTTTTCTAACTTTGAAGTTGATTAAAGTGTTTGATTTTTAGTTGACTTTTGAAAAATATTTGGTATGGCTTGGACATATTATTTTACTTTCCCCGTTTTGGAATGCCATTCCAAATATTTACTTTTTAATAAATTACCAATTATTTTGTACTCTTACGCCTTTTTGAAGTATGTGTTATGAAAATAAAACAGGTAGCCCTTGACAGTAGGACTTACCTGTTTGAAAATTAATTTCTGAGATAATTTAGTTTTATGTGGTTGCAAGGTAAATGATGGAAATTTTGGCTCAGAACAGCAAAGAAATCAGTTCCGGTTGATAAATTTTATTAACCTATACACCCTTCATAAACTCTCAGATACCAGACACATTTACCTGATATTTTTGTCTTGAATTTAATTTGTGTTGAAAGTGGTGCTCCAGTCTTTAGCCAAAGGAATGCTTTGCCCCTACTGAGATTCTTTTTGAAACGGCACTTTGCCATTCCGGTGCCATTTTCTCGAGCTTTTCAATTACTTGCACTCCCTACAAACAAAAGCAGTTTACCTCGTTCATTAGCGGAGTTAATTGACTTTTTTTTTCTTTCCATTTTTACTAGATCGGAGTAAGAAGCAGATCAAATTTAGCTGAAAAGGTCAGGCTAAGCCTCCAGTATGAGGAAGCCAAGAGAAGGTGAGGACAGGCACTGTCTGATGCTGGCCTTCGGGCCTGAGCACTGGTGTCTTTGTTAGAATTAATCTTTGCTACTGGGGTGACCTGCTGGGCACTCCCCTCTTGTTTTCGCCATGGCCGCCCTGGGTGGTTGAGTCTGCAGCCACCTTCCCTCTCCCTCTCTGCTCCCCTGCCAAGCCGGGCATAAAGGAGAATTTAATGACAATGTTGGGATAAGAAGTATCCCCTGCTCTATGGAACAAAGGAACTTTGAGCATGTGTGACACATCCAGTTAAAAGTGAGCGGATTAGTCCCTTGGGTGGCAACACCAGGCGTGCCCAGGTCCAGGACTAGAGAGCTGCTGAGCAGCCGCAGGGCAAATATCTTTGCATCGCTCCTCTGCCTTGAAGAAACTTATCGCTGATGTCTTGGAAGGTGCTGCGTCTGCAGTCGACCTGGGTTGGGGACAGGAGGGGCAATCTTCTTTCGCTCCTTTACCCTCCAGACTCTCCCTAACCCCTGTGCATATGACTTTTTGCCTTCTTGACTGCTGGGGTGAGGCACAAGACCCCACATGGCCCACATCTAGCAGGTAGATAGTCAAATTGTTTCAGAATAGGGTGCCTAGTACTTGGTTTGAGGGAGAAGGTCAGTCTGATCACCTCGGTTTTTTTTCTTTTAAGAGCGTGAAGCTGCTGTTGGCTCATTGTTTAGGAGACACTAGGGAAACTGTAAGTCATCAGACAGCAGTCCAAGTCTTGTTCCTCCTCACGATCATGAAAAACTCACCCAAGAATCTACTGGCGAGCTATGGCTCCTGCTGTAAGGGAAACTTGTCAAGTAG
Organism: Typhlomys cinereus; assembly: GCA_023101885.1. Taxonomy (NCBI): domain Eukaryota; kingdom Metazoa; phylum Chordata; class Mammalia; order Rodentia; family Platacanthomyidae; genus Typhlomys; species Typhlomys cinereus. The sequence continues at coordinate 967,413 of JALPQD010000401.1, forward strand.
AGCTGCCGGCTTAGTGTGAGAAACCACCAGATATCAAAGCAGATCCGTTATTATGAGATATGGTGAACATTTTAAATTGTTGGTTGTAGGCCTTGGGTTATCTGGCCATAACCACGTGAAATAAATGTAGTCTGTGCCTGTATGTTCACAGGTCTTCCTAATATTACTTGGTTCTTCATTTGCAGCAAAGAAACCTAAGCGTCATTCCACAAATGGTTAACCATATGACCTTGAACACGTCCCTTAGTCTCTCTGAGCAGCAGCTGATTTTAATGTTTTTACATTTTCCCCAGTAGATTCTGAATGTCTTGAAGATAGGAAAAAAAATTATATTTTATTCCTTCCTGGGGCCCAGGCTAGGGTCTCACTTTCAGTAAGTACTGAGTGGCTTTCTGGTAGGGGGCCAGTGTCGTACTTGATGTTGCAGGCCAATGCTTAGCAACCAGAAAGCCCTGATTTTGCCTTAGACAAAACCCAAGATTTCTTTTCTGTTTTCTTGTATATGCATTGTGGGGTATGTGCATGGGTGCATGTGTCTCTGCACATATGTGTGGACAAGTACACATGTGCACTTGTGTGGAGGCCCAGGGTTGATGTGAGGAATCTTCCGCCAACAGTCCTCTACTTTATTTCTTGACTAGGGAGTCAAACCCAGAGCTCACTAGCCAACTTGTTCGAGTTCCCCCAATCTCTTCCTGGGGCTAGAATTTCAGGCATATTGCCAGCCACACCCACCTGGCATTTCCATGATAGCGCACTTTAAGCCAGGGAACCATTGCCCCAGCCTGGCCCAAGATTTATGCCTGAAGGCCCTTACTCAGAATTAAAGCAGACCAGGTCCCATGCCCCATGGCTGCTGGGGGACTTGACCCTGCTTGCTTTGCTGCGTCTGCGACAGTGACTAACATCCCGAGTTTCCGTAGCCCATGTCTTTCAAGTGTTCATGGAGAGCTCCCCCATGTTTGGTGTGCTCTTTCTAAAATAAAACTCAGTGTCTACCCAATTCTTCTGCACTATGATTATAAACAGGAGCCTTTCCTTTCCTGGAACTCCTGGCTCGGTGTGTTATCTGACCATATCGCAACTTAAGTCATTGTTTCTTTGCCATTTGCCTGCATGGCTTGCTGTTTGGGATTTCATGTTAAAGTTACTAGTGGTGCTGATCAGAAGGGAACTCAGGTGTCTTTGCACATGTTGAAAATGCATTTTCCTCCTCAATTCTGGAGGCGAGTTGTGTTTCTCTAAACCTATTTATCCCTTAGCTTTGGTTTTATGTGGTTAATGAAACTAATAATATCATGCTTATTTAGCAGTTTGATGATTAATTTTCCACACATTGAGACAATTGTGTATGGCTTTGTGGTTAAAACTGAAGAATAGCTGATATCACATCTGTCTTAGTGCAGGCAATGGGCGAAAATCAAAAGTATACTACGTACGTGATGCCCATCCAAGATGGCAATTTGTTTATAACTAAAATAAGAAACTTAAATCACACAAATGTGGACCTACTTTGCATATTTGTTTGGGTTATTTTTTCCTTCTTCTTTCCTTGACTTTCATAGTTTCTGGTATCAAAAAGAAAAAAAATCCTTCTATCACTTTTCCTATTTTGGTGTGTGTCATAACAGTACCCATCACTTTTTACTGGAACATAGATTCCTTTGAGTTGATATCAGTTATGTTCATAGTTTACCTAGATCTCATGCTTTATGGTCGAAAGAGCCACCTGCTGTTTGCATGGTGAAAAGTCCCAATTCTTGTCGCAGTGCTGAAGAGGGAAGCTTCTGGGCTGAGGAGGGGCACCCTGAGTTGGAGGGTCATGCTGAGTTGGAGGGGCACATTGAATTGGAGGGTCATGCTAAGTATGAGGGTCACCCTGAGTTGGAGTGTCACACTGAGTTGGAGGGTCACCCTGAGTTGGAGGGTCACACTGAGTTGGAGGGGCACATTGAATTGGAGGGTAATGCTAAGTATGCAGGTCACGCTGAGTTGGAGGGTCACGCTGAGTTGGAGGGTCACCCTGAGTTGGAGGTCACCCTGAGTTGGAGGGTCACCTGAGTTGGAAGGTCACGCTGAGTTGGAGAGGCACCCTGAGTTGGAGATGTGTTGACTCCAGCATCTGTGCTGGGGCTCCAGGCAGTGGCACCCAGGGTCGGGCAATATTCTAGTAGTACAGGAGAAGGTTGGCCTGGGTACCATCTTTCTGCCTTCCTCACTCCTCCCTCACTTCAGCAACCTGTCATCGCCCTGTGGTGCCACGCCAGCTGCCTGTGCTGGTTGAGGTCCCACCGTCCCTCAGACACAGGGAAACAGGTCAGCAGCAATAGCATGAGATGTCCATACCCAGCACTCAGAGCCCTGACAGAGAGGAGACTTCTCAGTGAGGCTGGCGGAGAGAGTGGATGGGGGGACCTAGCTACTGCTCTTCTACCTTCCCTCATTTTCATCTCCAGTCTATCCACCCTGTCCTGGGTTTCCAGTTATCTGGGGAACAGCATCTTTACCCAGAGGAATCAAATCTATAATAATTGCATTTTGGGGCACGCTTGTTTTTTTAAATGGAATCTTTCCGGGTATTACTCCTGAACCCCACACATTAGAGATGCTCCCCTATGGCAATCTGTTTTGTAACCTCTGTGTATTTGGCCTGGATTGTGGGGGCCGTTTGCTCCCTGACCAGCTCCAGCTGGGAAGATATGGCTTGTGTTGACCTTTCTCAACAGTCCTAATTATGTGCCTGTGTCTTTTAGCATGGCCAACTTGAAAATAGAACTGTCAAAGTTGGACAGTGAGGCATGGCCCGGGGCGCTGGATATCGAGAAGGAGAAGCTGATGCTGATCAATGAAAAAGAAGAACTTTTGAAGGAGCTGCAGTTCATCACTCCGCAGAAGCGCACGCGAGATGAGCTGGAACATCTGGAAGCCGAGCGGCAGCGTCTGGAGGAGGAGCTGATGTCCGTGCGGGGCGCACCCAGCAGGGCCCTGGCCGAGAGGTTTGTGAACCTTTGGGGAACAGGAAGCTTAATCTGGGCTCAGAATCGCTCCTCTGTCTTCAGGAGTGCGAAAGTGCTGGTGACAGACATGGAAAGACTAAGGGACACTGGCGTCAGGACTGCAGCCCTTCCTTGACGGAGGCCAACAGTAGCCGCACACCGTTGCGCTCTGATAAGGGAGAGCGCCTAGACTGTTCCGCAGCTGACGCTTCCTAGTCTGGGTTGTAGAGCTCACAAGAATTCAGGTGTGTATCGCTTTCAGTTTCACCAGGAAAAGAAAAGGCAACTTGCTCCTTTTGGTATCTTGGGGTTCAAAGTATTCCCTGGACTTTGTCAGGTGAATCCTCCTCTGAAGTCGAGGGAAACAATCTCAGCAACACTGAGACACTGATCTCTCTGTGGGACGATGTGAGTTATTTATTCTAAAGATTCAGCTGTGACATCAGCTGGAGTGTCAGTGAAGGACCACATGTGTCCGCCAGCACCCTGTGCCCAGGTCTCGCTGGCGCCGTGCTAAGTCGCCTGTTTAGGGATAAGCTGTGTGGTCCTTTAGAGCTGTGGGCTGGAAAGTGGCTCAGCACGAAGGGCAACTGCCCTGCATGAGGACTGGAATGCAGATTCCCAAAACTCATATAAGAACTGCCTATAATCAAAACACTTGTGAGGCAAAGTCAGGAAATTCCCCGTGCCAGCTGCCTGGCCTATTTGTGGGCTCTGGGTTCAATGGAAAGACCAAGGCTTGATAATAAAAATGAAGAGCAATTGGAGAAAACACCCCAATATCAATTAATATGGGACCTACACACACACACACACACACACACACACACACACACACACACACACTTTTGCAACATGTACACACAACCTCACATACACACACATAATTCTGCATAATGTTCACTCTCCCCCAAAAAAACCCCATAAAAATAGGATCACTGCATTTCACCCTTTAGACCACCACATGCACAGCATACCTGCCTCGTGGCTACATGAGTCCACCTGGCTGTCATCTCAAGCAGCCTAGAAATAAGTTAAAACCTGCAGCCAGAATCTACTTTTTCTTTTTCTTTTTCGTTTTGTTTGTTCTTAGTCTCTTGCCTCAAATCCCTACTTCTTAATGAGTGTTTTAAATATCAAAATACCTTAAAGATGGGGAGGGGAAGGGCCCCTGACATTCCTGGGGAGGTGGTAATGTGCCAGTGTTGAGGGTGATCGTTCTGCAAGTGTGACTTCTGTGAGTCACAGTGTTGATGGAACTTAGATGTGGGTACAGCATCTTGGTTTTAGGGTAGAGTATTAGTCAGGGCTCTCTAGAGGATCAAAGGATAGAATGTGTATAAAAAGGAAATGTACTGGTTGGCTTATGAGATAAGGTCTAGGTGCTCCAACAATGGCTGCCATTAGCTGCTCACTTGAGTGGCTGAATAGCTCAGCAGTTCCAGTTGGTTGCTGAAGGCTGGAGGATTCCTGCAGGGTCTGTGGGTCAGTCTCATTGAAGGCTGAGGAAGCTGGTTCTCAGGGTGGCAGCAGGAAGAGTTTGCCAGCGCGGGGCAAGACAGTCTGTCAGCTCTTCTATTGTGTGGTTCCTTTTGTCTGGTCTGCCACTGGGATTCCACCCACATTTAGGGTTGGTCTTTGTGTCGTCAGTATCCTAATCCAGATAATCTCTCCAGGCGGCCCATCTGTTGGTTAGTCCCAGGGGTAGTGTAGTTGACAGCAAGATGAACTGTCACGGGCGGGAGCAGCTTGAAGAGGAAGCAGACTGCTTGGGCTCCTCTTGGCCTCCCTGCTCTCCTCCCCTCCCCCACCTCTTTGATGGAAGGGTCAGACTTGTGATTTCTAGGTGTTTTCAATACCCAGTACAATGTAGATGCTATGGAACTAGTCTCAGTGCTGTATTGTTGAATGACAAGGAAAGAAGACTAAGGAGGGGACAGACTGACTGAGGAAGGACTAACAGGAACAGAAGTGAGGGTGAGAAAGCAAGACCAGGTCACCGACATCAGTGTTTGCATTGGTAGTTATCATCAGTAGGTGTAATGAAATGAATAGCTTCATGCGATCCATGTGCTAAACACCAGCACCTAATAAATATTATATATAATAATAATTTGATATCCACAGGGAATTAGTTCTAGGATTCCACCTTCTATACCAAAATCTATTAGGTCTCCCCCCTAAGTTGTATTTTTCTATAATAGTACCTGCAGAGACTGTTCATATATCCTCCCATGGGCTTTGAATGATTTCTAGGTGTTTTCAATACCCAGTACAATGTAGATGCTATGGAACTATAATCACAGTGCTGTATTGTTGAATCACAAGGAAAGAAGCCCAAATGTGAAATGCAGATTTCTAGATCCGAGGCTGATTGACTCCTCGCAGGTGGACTCTGGGCGCGGGGCCCTCACCACAATCACGCACCTGATGTGCCAAGTCTGTCTTTGCTCGTCTACTTTGCAGCAGAATCTGGAAGGCATTATGGGATGGCTTTGTACCTGGAGAAAGAGAACAGTTTGTTGTCTTAATCAACATTTCCAAGTGTGGGGCCTCACTTCTTTTTTTTGTTTGTGTGTTTTTAAGGCTGTTTTGTTTCTAAGTCACTTTCATATTTTTGTTTCATGCACATAATAACTGTCAAAATTCCAACAGGATGGAACACACCAGGAGCAGAAGCTATAAAATGCTTCTGTGAAATAATGATACTATTTACTGAGAGCCAGCCATGGGGAAGAAGCAGCGTGGGCAGCTGACTAACTTATGATCCTGGCAAGGCCTGCCTCTGCTTGACTGGGTGTTAGTAGGAAGGGAGACACATGGGTTTTGGATTTGTCACATGGGAACTTTCTGAGTCCTCTGGGAGTCAAGCCCAAGTTGTCTGTCTGGTGTCTTCAGTCCAAGGCAAGTCCCAGCCCTGATGGTGTAGGGGAGGCTAAGGACCCAGGTTTTCCTGCCGGGTCAGTAGCCTCAGCTGCTTGCTCCTGGCTCAGCGGTTCACATTTCCAAAACCTCCAGCCTACAGCCAGGTAGACGCAGGTAGTAGAGCTCGGGTCTTTTGTTTTATTTCCTTTCATACTCGTCACTTGTTTACATCTTCTCTCATTTCTCCTGCTGTGCATGTTATCCTGCTCCCTGGATTGCTGCCGATCAGCAGAACTGGGGCCTTAGAGCGTCTACCTGCAGGCCACAAGTCTCCTCTGTGTTAAAGCCAGCGGTGCTCAGGCATGCTTCTGCCAGCGGAAGTCATTTAGTTTCTTCGGAGAGCATGTTATGCTCCAAATACCAAACCCTGAGTGTTCCTTGCTTCTGACACACCCACCAAAGAAAGCTACATTAGATTGTGGGTTCCTCATTATTTTGGGGTGACCTTGATTCTGAGTCACCTTACGTTGATGTCCAAAGGAGTTGCCAGCACAAGAACTTCCAGCCACCCTGTGACGACCTGAGAGGCAGGGCTCTGTCCTGTTGGTACAGCAGTGACACTGAGCCTCCTCGCAGTGGCTGACATCGCCATCTAGTGGAAGTCGAGCTCATCTGCAGTCCCAAGATGCGCACAGTAAGGGACCTCACGTCCCTGCGAATGAAGGCCATGCGGTGCTGGTCTTTCTGAGCCTCTCGAGACTCTCCCTGCAGTGTTGACATTCCTTGAGCTGCACTCTTGATCACTTGCTCCTTGGCATACAGATTCCAGGGGAGGGGGTGTGAAATTGCCCAGGTGCCCTAACTGCGTAAATGTTTTATAAAGACTTCTAAAGCAAGGGCAAGGGCATGGTGCAAGCTGTTTTATTGTTTTTTTTTTTTAATATTTATTTGTATCAGGGAGAAGGAGGGAGAGAAAAAAAGAGAGAGAGAGAGATGGGCTTCCGGGGATCGGATTCAGGTTGCCAAGTTTACAAACAGGTGCCTTACCCACTGAGCTATCTCATCTGCCCATGCCATTTATTTTTTAATGAAAAAGGAATTGTCTTCATGAAAACTCTCCAAGGTGCAAAGTTCTGACTTCAAGAGAGAATAGGTTGTGTCTCTCTCTCTCTGGGTGCCAAGGTGGGGCAGGAGGGGGTGAAGGCATCACCGTGGATAGCAGAAAGGCAGCATAAACCGGAAGGACGGGGGCGGGGGGAGCAGCAGAATCTTTTAGGGGCCTGAGTGAAAAGCCCCTTTCTTACCGAAGAGGCTAGAAGTCCAGTGCTGGAGAAGAGCTCAGAAAGGACTCTCTCAGGGTTCCCAGGAAGGAGGAGGTTGCCACACAGGAAGGGCACCTGGAATCTGAGACTTCCGTCTCCCCTGCCTGGTGAGGCTTGGAGATTACACGCTAGGCAGGGACTGTTGCCCACCCAGAAGTTGTGGGGCCGTCCCGGTACCTGAGCCATGCTTCTGGTCACAGCAGCCCGAAGTGAGGTAGAAGAGGGAGAAAGAGCTGCCGGATCTTTGGGGGGCATGTGGACAGGAACACAAAAGCCAAGTAGCAGTAATTGAAAGTCCGCTGAGAGTGGCCCTGAGCACAGCCTAGGGACAGAGGACACCTGCAGAGACAGGTCACAGCAGGGACAGACGCAGAGAAATGCCTCTGTACTATGTAAGTGACATTTGGGTTTGAAATGTAAAGACATGGGTTGTAGTAGTATTTGAGCTTCCTCAATATTTGTGCAGCTTATAACTCAGTTCATCCTTTTTACATTAACTTTTTTCTCTTGCTGAGTTTTTATGTTTGAAAGTTTTTTTTAAAAAATAAATTTTGCCTTTTTTTAAAAATGTACTTATGAAAGCTGTGAAAGAATTTATTGTACCTCTAAGTATTAATGAAATGGCCAGAATCACTTTTTAGTTTTAACACATAATGGGAATGTGTTGTTGACCATCAAAGGATGGATACCTGTAAATAAAACAAGTGTGTTTCCTCATTACCTGTGACTTGGGAAACATTTCAGAGAGTTAGTCCTCAGGGAAACTTTATTTTCCTCCCCGGAAGTGGCTGACTTTTTATATAGTCACATTGCGGGGCCCGCTGACACTTTGCGCGAGGGTGGTGGTTCCATCCACAGAGCACACTCGATCCCTTCTCCGTACACTCGGAAGGGCTGCAGGCACCAGTTACAGATGAGAAAGGAGAAATCCTCCCCGCAGAGCTTGCAAGCATCAAATCCGAGACTAGGATCCAAGGAGCCTTTTCTGAGTCCCTCAGGCGCCCACTGGCCAGCATCGCTGCCCCGTTGTCCCACAGCATCTGAAAACCATCATTTGATGCAGGATGCTTTTGCAGGTTTCAGGCTGTACTTTGGTGCCTGATCTGTTTCTAAATGAGTTTGTTTGCAAGTTACAACCCCATAATGCCCTAATTTTCAGATACTCATAAATCCAGATTATGTGGTAATCTGCCACAGGGGTCAGGACTGGAAGTAGCTAGAAGGTATATCACTCCAAGGTCTTCCTGCTGCAGCCGTTCAGCCTAAGTAAGTCTAAAACAGCAATGTGGACTCATCATTCTTACCGGGATTAGAGTTGTGGTCGCCAAGCATTATTTTTGGAATGATCCTCACTCAGTTCAGTACCTCAGATGAGCACTTGCACCTCTTTTCTTCTTACAGATACTTTTGTGGAGGAGATGTACCTGCAATGGCATAGGGAGTTCTGTGGTCTCCAAGTATAGAGATCTATTGATTAACCACTTGAGCAAGTGTTGTACTGCTAATATCTAAAGTCCGAATAATCTTGAGAATTGGGACATTCCCCTCCTCAGCTTCCAAGTTCTTTCCCAGGCCTTCTGTGGGCTGTTTGGTTTTCTCTCTCAAGTTCATGCAGACTTCCCCTTCTTAGTACCTGGCTCTTAGTACTGAGTCTTTCGTTTGCATAACAATCATTTGGAAATTAATTGCTATAATTTTTTTTCTAGATTGAAGTTGGAAGAGAGAAGAAAAGAGCTGCTACAGAAACTTGAAGAAACTACTAAATTAACTACTTATTTACATTCACAACTTAAAAGGTAAACTTAACCTGGATCTTGCACAGAAAAGTACTTTTTCTATCGTCCAGGAATTTTCTGTTTGATCTTTATTTTTAATTTTTATCTGGATTATGTTTATTTGTTAGCTATTCACAAGTAAATAAAATAGTTATATCAGTATAATTAATGTTTAGGTTGCCAAATTTCAATTCATGCATATTTTTTCTCCCATAAATTCCAAGGTCATAATTTGAAGGTGTTTTAGTTGTCAATAAAAACTGAAGAGCCAGCATATTTGCCGTTAGCCCATCTTTTTGAAAAGGAAGGTAGAAGAGATTTATTTGCCTTAAAATAATTGACCAAATTTTCAAATTTTCTCATATCGATTAGAAAACTGTTCAGTCCTATAGTTACATAGAGGGAAAGTGAGTGAACTTACAGAAGTTTTGTGCATTCTCTTGTTTTTGTCTTGTTTTGCTCATGTGAGTGTGTGTGCCTATGGAAGTCCAAGGGTAACATTCCAAATCATCTCAGATTGCTCAGCTCTTGTAGGGCTGGAATTGCCAGCTGCTTTCATTTTTACTTGGGATCTGGAGATCCAAATTCAAGTCCTTTTGCTTGCCAGGCAAAGACTTTAACCCCTGAACCATCTCTTCTGCCCTCTCTTGATTTTTGTAAACACGCTTTTATTTTTTTTTCCTTTAAAAGTATTTTAAACAAAGTAGCTACATTAGCACTTTGTACAACTATCTCTTTTTTTCTTTATATTTTCAATTATAAAGTTACTAGGGATCGCTGTGCAATGTCAACTTTGACATTTGGTTTGCTCTTTTCTTTCTTCCTTTTGTACAAGGTGCCTATATTTAAAGGGATCAGAATTACTAAGAGTATGTGGAGAGCAAGGTTGACAACATTACGCTGAGTCAGCACACCGATGTGTGTTTTAGTAGCAAGTTGCCCTGCCCGGTTTTGGTTCCTGTTCTTGGGCATTGTGTTTTCCTTCCCTTGCTGGGTCTGAGGGAGCCAGCAGGAGCTGAGCCTGGATTTCCTACTCGTTGACGGACCTCCCAGTGTGCTCCTTTCCTGCCTCTCCTAGGTCTAACATTTGCTCTTCCTCCCCCAGCCTCTCTTCCAGCACCTTGTCCATGTCATCTGGGAGCAGCCTGGGATCCCTGGCATCCAGCCGGGGATCTCTGAACACGTCCAGCAGAGGGTCCCTCAATTCCCTCAGTTCCAGTGAGCTCTATTACAGCAGTCAGGGCGATCAGATAGACGTGGATTATCAGTACAAACTGGACTTCCTTCTACAAGAGAAGGGCGGCTACATTCCTTCTGGACCAATCACCACCATCCATGAAAACGAGGTGGTCAAGTCCCCCAGCCAGCCTGGCCAGAGTGGGCTCTGCGGAGCGGCGGCCGGAGCAGCCAGCCACATACCCCCACTGACCGAGGCCCCCAAGTCTGTGGCGTCCCTGTCCTCCCGGTCCTCCCTGTCCTCCTTGTCCCCTCCTGGCTCTCCCTTGGTCTCGGACAGCGTGTTTCCCGTGTCTTCTCATGACACCTCTCCCCATCACTTCACAACTGACTTTGAAGATTGTGAATTGAGCAGCCATTTTGCTGACCTTGGACTTGGCGAAAGTCAGCTATTGTTGGATTCAGATTCTGGGGGAACATCCCAGTCTCTCTTAGAGGACAAAGATCTCAGCGAGTGTGCCAGGGAGCCATTGTTTGAAGGAGCAGGTACGTGCAAGCCTTTGCTTTCATTTTCCCTCTGAACCAGTTCAAGAAGGACAAGGAAACTTTTTCCCTACCAAGAAATGGCGTGGTTCCTGCCTCTTCCTCCAGAGTGTTCATATTGATCCATTCCTGTATCCAGGCTTCTTGTCCAGTGAAAATCTCTATCCTGGACAGGGATTTATCCGTAGCTCAGGAGAAAGCTTGCCTAGCATGCTAAGGCCCTGATTCAATCCCCCAGTAGCACAAAATTTTAAAAATTGGGGCAGGCTAGAGAAACGGTTCCCAGTAAAATGCGTAGCACACGAGTATGAGGACCCGAGTTCGAATCTCAATCACTCTCATAAAATATGCCTGGTTTGGCAGTGCGTGCTTATAATGCTAGTAGCTAGAGACAGGAGGAACTCTAGGGCTTGCTGGTCACTCAGTCTACCAGGTCCCAAGAAAACAAGGTGAAGGAGGACCAAGGGAGTTAGTTATCTGATGTCAATCTGGCCCATATGTATGTGTACTTATGTGCTCGTGCACACGTGAACATGGTAGTCCACACTTCCACATAGATTCAGGTTCTGAAACCCAAAGGAAAAGAAGAGCACTTTATTTTAAAAAATGGCCAAAAGTGGATTCAAACTAAGTCAATTAGCATATCAGCTAATTAGTACCAAGGTTCAATGTCTAGATTGCTCAGGGAGTTCTATATAAACAGTTTTTTGTTTCACGCAGGTTCGCCTTCCTAACTGGAGGCAGCTCAGCCCAGCATCCAGCATCACACTGCCATCTGCTGGATGCTCTTAGGAAGAGATGCAGCTGATGTGCTCGGTGGCAGGAGCCAGGGGAATTTCAGCTTTAGTATCATTTTAGTATCATTTCCCCAGCATTAAATGCTTGAAATATTGTTGTAAAGAGCAGACGGTACCTTTGTTGTCAAGTGCCCTTTTGCATCCCGAGACAGAGGAGCCAATTCTGGAGCAAGCGTGAGGCAAAGCAAAAGGGAATCCCTGGTGTCCCGCAGGAAGTCCTGTTCAGGTCAGCAGGGCTGTGTGCCCTTGCTGCGGTGGGAAGTGTTTCTATTTGCATGCACGATTGTTTATTCTAAATTTTAATGATTTGGCCAGTTAAGATCTTTAAGGATACTGATGAATACAGTTTGCTTCTTTGATTTCTGATACTGTATATTGTGCTCTTGCTGTGGCCTGGCACAGAGCCGGAGCTGGTGAGACCTTGTGGTTTCAATGTTCTCTCTTAATGAAGTACCTAAGCTACAAACAACACTATCAAAATACTCAGCCATGAAGAAAGCAAGCACGGGGACCTCAGCAATGTTGGGGAAGACATAATGGGTGTGGCGTATCCCATGTGCCCCCACCTCTGGATTCAGCTACACCTGCACTTGCCCTTCGCACTACACTTTATTGTCTGTGTTCCAGCGAGCATGTTACCCTGTCCTCAGTGTGTTTGCATCTACACAATTGGGATGATGCAGGCTAGCATGTGCGATGAAAGGAGGATTCGTGAACATGGGTGAGACTTGTTCAGTCCACACACCACTGTAGGTTAGGGAAGGAAGAAATAGTAGGGGAGAGAAGGCAGAGCTTTTTGGACTAAAGGATCACACATTTCCTGAGTGTTGCCAGCAGACATGGTCCTTTGAATATTCCAAGCGTTCTCTAGTGAGAACTTACCAACGTCCCATCAGCACGGAAGTTGCAGTGCATGAGGGCAGATGCTGGAGAAGGGTAAGGGATCCCGAAAATTTCAGCCATATATTGTGCCTGTCTCCAGACATTGCTTCTGTTGCCCGATTGTCCATGGCTCTGTGGTTGGAGAAAGGCGCCTTGTGGAGACTTCTATAAAACAGTTTTTAACTTTTTGAACATCATAGAATTGACCTTGACAAGTCACTGAAGAGACTCGGAGAGGCGCACTTGCCATACGAGTGAAAGGACGGGAGTTCTAATCCTCAGATTTCCCATAAAGTAGCAGGTGGTTGTGATAGTCACTTGAATTTCTAGCCTCAGAAGGCAGAGCCTGGGGGTCTCTAGAGCAAGCTGCTAGCCAGACTAGCCTATCAACAAGTTCAGGGTTTGATTACAGATCCTATCTAAAAAGAACAGTTTGAAATAGCAGTTGAAGATGACACCTGATGTCGACTTTGGGCCTCCATGTCCATGAGGACATGTGTACACATGCACCCATGCACGTTTGGATGCCCATGCACGTGAACACATCACATATGCTGTACACACATACACACGAAAGTGGGGAACAAAAAGTTACCCTCAACCTGGGTGTGGCTTGTTGGTAGGGTGCTTGCCTAGCACATTGGAGAACCCGGTTCCACCCCTGGCATCTCAAAAAAAGTCATTTGGAAAAATGTACCCCAGAGCTTTGTCTTCAGACAGCTTTCGGTTACGTATCTGCAAACAGCAAACTAACTTCGGCTACCGGGCTTGGCTTGTTCGTGGAACAGCTGTCCTTCACCTGAGGGTGGGTGGTCCCCTGTGAGGGACACTTCATTTCTCTCAGTGATCTAGAGTCTTACGCAGGTGAAGCCAAGTCCATCTTATATAAATTCTCACTCCTCAGCCCCAGTCCCTGCACGACGACAGAACCCAAGTTGGAATAACGATGAAGTCTTTTCCACAGTCAGTCTCTGTCATTGTCAAAGTCAATTTCAGTCTGCTGTGGTTATTCCTGGGGGTAATCAATAAATCATGCCATCACCTTCACCCCTCACAAAGGGGGGCGGGCAGAGAGAAGGCACTTCATCATCAAGGAGAAAGCCTTCCCACTGCCAGAAATAAAAGGGAGAATGCAGCAATCAATCCTATAATCTGAAGCCTTAAAACTTAAACATCTTAACAAGATGTAAAGTCACGACTCCGAGGGGGGGCGAAATGCATACCAATGCTGCTTCTCTGGCTCCCTCACTGGAGGATAAAAGAAACTCCGCAGGCTTGCAGCTTATTACAGCACAGAACACAGCTTTAAATGAATGCTCCTTGCTCTCTGCAGGATGCTGGTGTATGAATATGAGTTAGAGATAAAAGTTAAGTGGTAGTCGGTGGTAAAGATTCAGTAGCACAGAAAGTTTTGTTTTCCAGTGGCATTAGCTGGTGAGCATGCCTGTAAGTCAAAGATGTTGTTTTCCTTTGTTGTCTATTTGATAGTAGCACAGGAGACAGAATAGAAACTGGAGAGAAGCAGAGAGAAAAACAAGCTTCCTTCCCATTGAGTGTTCAGGAAGACACATCGCTTCTTAACTCAAGTTTACAGTGGTTCACGAATGCTTGAAGGAAAGAAGTGAATGTGCTCATTTGTCCCTTATATGAAAGCAATTCAAGACCAAAATAAAAGGATGTTTTCCAAAGTAATGACCGACGTGACAGTCAGTCATCCTGGAATCTCTCAAGCCACCATGCCACGTCTCATCCGCATGGCGCGATCGCGCCTGTACTTTCTACTTTTCCTAGTGAGAAACTCTTAGCAAGTGCTGTCTCTCCCCTCCTCAGATGTGGAAAAGTCATTACCAAAAAGAAGAGTCATCCGTTTGCCTGGGGACAGAACTGCTTGCGTGTCAGCTGCCGTATCTGATGAGTCTGTGGCTGGAGACAGCGGCGTCTATGAAGCCTCCATGAAACAGTAAGACCAGCAGGCATGCTCAGGGCTCCTGCCTCACCATGACCAGCCTCGTGCTAGGCGTTGTAAGATGTGACCGTCATTAGTTTGGAAAAGGTGTCAGAAAATTCCAGCAGGCCATGAACATCCATCAGTCACGCAGACACTAATCAGACTGGCGAACCCAGAGGCAGCTGATCCTTGTTAATGTTTCAGAATCTTGGGCCAGCGAGTTGGCTCAATAGGTAAAGGTGCATGCCATGCAAGCCAGGTGACCTGAGTTTGAGCCCCAATACCTCTGTAAAGGTAGAAGGAGAGAACCGACTCTACCAAGTTGAGCTCTGACTGCACACACACACACACACACACACACACACACACACACACACACACACGCATGCACACGTACGCGCGCGCGCGCACACACACACACACGCGCGCGCGCAAACACCAAAAATAGTTTTTTTCAAGATTTAAGAAGTTTGGTTTCAGGGAGTCTATGTTGGAGTAATCTGCCAGTTCCTGTCTGGCACATGAAGCGGGTTTTTGAAGGCCTCTGAGAGAGGGTGGCACAGCCCCCTAGAGCCGAGAAAGTCAGACTTCACGAGCTGTGTTCTTGAGCTCAAGGCAGACTCCTGACTAGGTGCCGAAAGTCTCTTCTGGGTCGAGTCGTCAGGGTGAGACCGAGGTGCCGTCACAGCAGGTTTTCATCCAAAATCACGAGTGGCAAACAGCAGCGGAAACAATCAATGTTCCTACTAATTGACTATCCACCTCCCACTCCTAGGCCTGGCGAAATTGAAGATATTCCCTATAGTGAAGAGGATGTGGCCATCGTGGAGACCGCCCAGGTGCAGATAGGACTTAGGTAAAGCAGTGTGCATGGGGCAGGCCCAGTCCTCGAGACCCGCATCCCCACGCCAGCGGCCCGTGGTTCCTCCTGATTTCATTCTGCTCCTCTTTTGACAGATACGAGGCTAAAAGTGCCAGTTTCATGGTGATTATAGCACAACTTCGCAATCTACATGCGTTTTTGATACCTCATTCTTCAAAAGTGTGAGTAAAATCAGCAAAGAAGAAATGAAGGTGCTTAAAAATCCTAGACTGGGATCAAACCGTTCATCGAAATGAGTCCTGGGGAAGAAATAGGTGATCACATGAATCAGTAGTGTATGCAGAGGAGGAGCAAGAGATCGTGAGAGAGAGAATTCGAGTTTGGTATTTATTAAGCTGTGTGTGTGTGTGTGTGTGTGTGTGTGTGTGTGTGTGTGTGTGTGTGTGTGTGTTTCTGGTTGCTCTGGGGGGAACCACCAAGACCTCTTGAGTCCTGACCAGAAGCCCTACTAGTCACCACGGTTTTGTGTCTCTGGCGTCACTGGCGAATGAGCCCGAGGACTCTTGCGTGCCACCCCAGTCCTTCAGCTGATATTATTAAAGATAGGAAGCCAAACACTCAAGGCTGTGCTGCATTGGGCTCTGACTGTTGGTAATATGACTATAATATTGATTATCACATAGTTCTTACCACTGTTGGTTTAGAGAACTATTCTCCTGAAAACGTGGCCCTTGAACCTCATTCAGCAGCACCGACCCCCAGACACTGCACATTGCATGTCACCAGCAGTCACTCCCTGTGGCAGCGGTGTCTTAACTATAGTTATTCACTGCATCAAACCAAGAGTCCTGCAGCAATGGCCAGGTCTCCCCAGCCCTTTATTGCAGGACTGTTCCTAATGGATGTTTCTAAGGATCTTTACCACCAGTTGCTTTCTAGACTAGAGTTTCAGAAGTTCTCTAGAGAAGGACCCCCATTGAAAAGTACCAGCAAGGATTCAGATTTCAACTTAGTACTTGTACTGAGAACACCATATCTAGTATCTGCTCTGTATTGAAACTTACTGTTCTGAATATGATAGTTCAGGGGCTTAAGGATGAAAGTTACTGACTGATCCAAGACTCCATGCCCAACCAGCTTGCTATTTTCTGAAGTATGGAGTGACTTCCTCGGAGGAAGGACTTTGAGAGAATATCAAGTTCACATCCTCATATTCAAGAATTGCCATGTGTTTGCGGGATGGAGCGAAAGGGTCTTGATTTAAGGGGAAAAGGGAACTAGATGGATATTGTTTAGTTCACAAAATCAAAACTGAGTGGGACTAGTATCCAGGAGGAGATGGGCTCAGAAGACCAACTAGAGGTGTGAGGGACCCACTGTTAGCAAGACCAGCAAAGAGAAGGCATGAAGTGGCCCTGGCTAGAGCAGCACAGAACTGCTGCCTAGGCCTGAAGTTAAATCCAGGGCAGCTGGATATGAGGAAGACCGTCTGGCTGAGACTATTGCGACTTCTCTTTTCCTGCCCTGCAGAGAGTGAGGTCTTGCATAAATCACTGGCCCAAGGCTCACTAAGACTTTCATGCCGAAATTCTGTAATTAACATTGATATTAAATAAAAATTCACAAGACATTCCTCAGTTCTGCATCTGAGTTTACAGTTTGTCTAATTAGGAAAAGGCATAGTTTAGAATGTCAATTAGATACTCCTGGAAATAGAAATGAGGGAAGATTAGTAAATAGTCTCTTTCTGGTATTAGAAGGAAAATACCTCAAGCTGTTCTAGGAATTGTGCTCGGAAAATTCACTTGAAGAAGCATTAGAAGTTATTGTTTTTCTTTAACTCTTTTTTGAGTTCTATAAAGCACGGATTCTTTCGAGCGTTGGTCATGTCTGACTTCAGAGATGCCAGACTGCTCCGAATCTCTGTTGACTCGGTTAGCAGTGCGCTGTTTTCTAGCTTTTCTTCCCCTGTGTGGGATGCTGGTTCTGAGACTGACCATCAGCATCTCTAGCTTCTTTGGCATGCAGTCAGCAGATACATTGCCACCTTCCCGAGCTCAGTAATAACTCATTTGAAATTGGCTGTGCCTGAGACAGACGAGTCATAACATCATCTGCCTCTCAGGCTTCCTTTCTGTCCTGCATCTCTGCTGCGGTCTCGGGGCGCGTGGCAGGCGGGGCCCTTGTATGCTCAGGGCACAGCTCTGACCGGTGGATTAGAACTCCATGTTCGGCAGCTGTGCACAGGCACATTATTGCAACGAATCCTTTTGGTGATGAGCTCCACATGCCCTGGTTTTCTCTCCCACAGATACTTGCAAATGACTGAAGTCCCCATGAGATTCATTTTGTTCTTGTTCTTCCGTAGGTATTTTAGGGTCGCTGTGCTTCCCTCCTCAGCGGATGTCAGCTGTCTATTTCGAACAAAAGTCCATCCACCCACAGAATCCGTGCTGTTTAACGATGTGTTCAGAGTGGCCATTTCCCAAGCAGCCTTGCAGCAGAAGACCCTGAGAGTGGATCTTTGCTCCGTCAGCAAACACCGCAGGGAAGAATGCCTGGTAGGCTCCTTCATGGTTCTGTCACCAAACAACACTGGGGACCACTGCTCTGAACCCGGTTTTTCTGCCTGCTGTTACTCCAGCCCTGAAACCATTTCAGACCTATCCAATACCTTGCGACACAGCCAATATTTTACTTTTTGCTATTTTTTTTTCAGAAAGTAGTGTCTGTCTCACATGCTAGACTTTTAAAATCTGTGTATAAATCATGATGTTCTGAAAATCTTGGCTTTCCATCTCTACCCTCTGACTGTGGAAGAATGCCGCTTCTGCGTGGCCATCACTGTGGCGTACACAGACTGTTCCCAGTACCACACCCTGCACTGAGGGCTCTGCCCGTGGCCTCCTTTAATGCCCAGGATGGACCAGTAGCACAGAATTTCTTCCTCGGAGACAGACTCACCCAGCAGTCCTTATCACATCAGAGAGCATCAGCACCGGCTTCAACAATTTGCCTTCTCTCTTGTTTATTTATTTCTTCTTTGTTTTCTTTTATTTCTCATAGGCTGGAACTCAGATCAGCCTGGCAGATTTGCCATTTTCCAATGAGATTTTCATGCTCTGGTACAATTTGCTTCCTTCCAAGCAAATGCCCTGCAAAAAGAATGAAGAAGAACATGAAGACTCTGTATTTCCATCAAACCAGCCAGCACTGCATTCTGTAGACTTGGTGAGTCCCAGCTAGAGGATCAAGTCAGTGAACTGTCAGGATGTAAAACGGAATGTACATTGCTGGGAGAAAGATCATATCCAGCTTTGCTTCAAGGGGGTTGCTTCCATGAAAACATGGTGTGGCAGCATTTTGTCTTAATTAGCCATAGGAATCTTTTGACTCAAATTCATATTTTTGTTCATCGTTTCTGCATATTCAGTCCTGTTGTTAACTTATCCATTTGAAACTCTTGAGTTTTGCACATTTTTAGATTGCTAATATGCAGCAGCATACTAATTTTCCATTTCTAGTTATTAGTGTTCTCAAGTTCTCGATCTCAAGTATTGTTTGTGTATCTAGTAGATGGTTTACTAAATGTTCATGAAAAAATGTAGCATCATACCATTTGTACCTCATGCTTAAAAAATACAAAGGTGTATTTCAGAGAATTTGATCACTGATTTGACATTTGTGAATTTTGTCACAGTACAGGTTTGTCTTAGATTATATATAAAATGCTATGTGAGAAAATGTACCGAACATTGTGGTAAGTGATAAAGAAAAGACAGCACAATACCAAATTTCTGTTACTTGCCTAAGTTTGTGCAACCTGCTATGTCAAGTCTATAAAATGATGAAATATGATCCCACTTTTATGAAAGTTTTCCAAAGCAGCTACTTTGTGATGTAAGTCACATAGCGTACAGTTCACCCATGGGAACACAAGTCCAGATGTCTGTTGACATACAGAGCGTACAGCTACAATGCTCATGTTAGCGTCGCCGTGGTCCTCTGAAGAAGCCTCATCGCTCTCTGTCCTCTGGGATCCAGGACACCAGTATCTCATGCTGTCTCTGAATTTGCTCATCCTGGACCTTTCCGTGAATGAGGTTATGCAGCATCTGCTCTCATTTAGCTGGTTTTCCTCTCGGGAACCCTTTCAAGGTCTATCCATGCATCGCAGGGCTGGTAGTTCATCCTGCGAGGCTCCCTTGCAGCATACCCCTGTCTACCTCGGCTGGCGTGATACCATGTCCACTTTTGAACATTATAGATAGTACCATTATAAATATTTGTGTATTCACATTTGTGTGGACATTCTATCCATTTCTCTCAGGTGTATATCTAAGAGTGTCATTACTGGGTTGGATAATAACTAATCAATATTTTAAGACACTGCAAGCTGTCTTGGTATAAAGTAGGTTACTTAACCTTTTTGCTGTTGAATTTCAAGAAGTGTGTGTGTGCGTGCATGTGTGTGTGTGTGTGTGGTTTGTTTGGTTTTGAATCAGGGTCTAACTACCCCATCTGGTCAGGGACTCATTTTGTAGTAGCACGGGCTATTCCTATTCCTCTGCCTGTCTGTCTCTAGTGTTATCTCCCACCTCTTGATTACAGAGATCAGAAGTGCGTGTCACCACACTCGGTGATAATATCCTCTTACCTCTGACTATCTTCCAGGACTTCCTGTATTCTGTCTCATTCCTGATATTGGTCATGGGTGCCTTCTTTTTTTTTATGTGTTCTTCCTAGGCACCTGTTAAATTTTAAATTTATTTAGGGAATTGATTTTGGTCTTGTTGCCTCTTCTCTGCCGTTTGCTATTTTGCTGATTTATACCTTTCGTTATTTCTTCACGGCTGTGTTTTTGTGGGTTTAACATGGCGCTCCTTTCCACTCTCTGGTAGACGCTTAGCTAATGGTTTTATTGACATCTGTGTTAGTTTTATCTTCCCGTTACTCAGCAAATACAGGACGCAAACAGCTGAGGAGAACAAGGAACTTCAGTCTAGCTTAGAATCTCAGTTACACAGCATCAACATAGTAACACCAGGAGCCGTGGGACTTCTCCAGCGACACAGCATCGTCTCTAAGATGTGCATCTAGGGCTTAACGGACTCTTCTGCGAGCACAACGCTGACTGCTTTTCAGAAGAGTAGTGTAACATTCTGGAACTGTCATTGCATTAAAAGCATTTCTTTACTAAGGACAAGTTTTTAAAGTACTTGGTTTTTTGGTTCCCTTTGTTATTGTTTTCTAATTTTATTTCACTGTTTTCAGAGAATAGAATATAAACCATTCAGCCACATCATGATTTACTTTGTGTTTAACATGTAGTAGGTTCGAGATAAACATCCCATGACTCTGGAAAGAATGCATATTCTGGAAGTCAAGTTTGTTAGTTTTCTTTCTGACAGGTACTGGTTTGTCTCCTCTTGGTCTCTCGGCGGCCAGTCCTCAGAGGGCTCAGCACAAGCAGCTTGTGGTTGGGGGGCACCGTCTGCTTTCTTCGTGGGGAAAACCCTACCTAGTCTCGTTTCAGGTCTCCATAGCTCTTTTTCTCTTTTCTCAGTTGGTGGCTTTTTATCATGGCTTCTTCCATCTGCTCTCACAATCTCTTGAGATGCAGAATCTTGCCACCCAGCTATA
The DNA here is from genome assembly GCA_023101885.1 of Typhlomys cinereus. Taxonomy (NCBI): domain Eukaryota; kingdom Metazoa; phylum Chordata; class Mammalia; order Rodentia; family Platacanthomyidae; genus Typhlomys; species Typhlomys cinereus. The sequence goes on from JALPQD010000401.1 coordinate 988,183, forward strand.
TTAACTTTTGATTTTTAAAAAGTAGCATGTCTTTCTTTTCTTTTTGCTCTTTTCTTTTCTTTTTTCTTTTCTTTTCATCTGGGTTCTCTGGGTTCAAGATGGTGGAATAATCCATAACTTCATATTTTTAGTGGATTAATTTTAGATTTGTTCTCTAGATACCTTGAGTGCATGGCACATTTAGGGTCGGTGCTTCGTATGTCGTTTCTTTCACTCTCATCTATGAACTTCTAGAGGTGATCTGATATTCTTCTGAAGGCTAATTATCCAATGGGAAGATTGCTCGCGTCAGCCAGGAGACTTCACATTCCAATTTTTCTCTCTCCAGAACACTAGGAGACAAGAAAGACCTGTTTACTGAGTCAGCTTCTAGCAGATGCTCTGTTGTTTGTTTCTTGGCTTCTTGCTCTGCAATACACAGCTCAGGAATCAAATGTCTTCACAGGAGCAACATGAATGAGTCAGGACTCCCCTTTCACCTCATGCCCTCTGCTCCCTTTTGTGCTGACTGCCTTGGTCATTCTGAGTTCCAGGCTCATCTTCCCATCCAGTGGGCTGCGAGACGTGGTTTAGTCAGCCCATCTCCTTAGCCTGCAGGCCTCATTCCTAGAACTACCAGGGGAAGCATTGGCATTAATGGCCAGGTTTCCCTGTGGATCTGTCTTCTCTATGGGAACCTAGCCCTCTGCCCCTCACAACCACTGTTGCTCTTCTTGCTTTACACATTCAAGACTGTGTGTTTGTGTTTCATTTTGTTTCGTTCATCTTTCATGTCTGTTCTCAGCAAGAGAATTGGGTCTGGCGCAAGCTGTTTCTTCACAGCTGGAAGTGTAAGTGCATCCAAGGAGTCCTTAGATCATTTCCGGAGTGGATCATGCTAATTGCCATATGTTTCACGTTCTCCAGGATGCTGTGTCCGCGTTGCTTGCAAGAACTTCAGCTGAGCTGTTGGCTGTAGAACAAGAATTGGCTCAAGAAGAAGAGGAAACAGGGCCAGGAGGGGCGCAGCGGGAGCCAGAGGGACCTGGGTAAGCATTTCTTTCCTTTTGCTGCTGGGAACTCATCGAGGAGCTGCTGGTTCTCATGGCTTCTAGGGAACGTACTCTAGAATTAGGACGAATGGCGTGGCTTTAGGGAGCCATAGCCCGAGAATCTGTCTCTCCCTGATGGTTAGAGGGTTAATGCAGTCATGGACATGGTTGCAAGCACAGTCAGTACATTAAGTAGATCATTCATTCTTGCTTCTCATATAGGCTGATGTCCTTTCCCATGCTTTCTGTTCAGTCTGAAGCCATCCATTTGAAAGTTATGATAGCTGTCTTTCCCATTATTGGTTACTCCTCGTATATTTTTCTGTTTCCTTCTGTGTATTAATAAGACATCTTTTAAGAATAGTTGGAGTGGCCAGTACTTCTTGAGAGGTGGAGAATGGAGAATGTGTAGTTCATGGTCATCCTTGGCTACATAAGGAGTTCAAAACCAGCCTGGTGCACGTAAGACCTTTCCTCCATTAAATAATAGAATAAAATAAAACAAGCACAAATTATACTGAATTAGGTTCTATTTGATTGAATTCTCTCCCACTCTGTAGTTATTTATTATAGTAGAGAACGTCAAAGGAAAAAAATGAAGAATTTAATGCAGAGGGCTTATGCAGAAGTCTGGGCTGTAAGAAAGGAAAAAAAATCTTCCAGTTTCCAGTGTAAATAAACTACTTGAACCTTAAAAAAAAAGTCGGGTGGTAGCTAGCTCAGTGGTAGAGTACTTCCTTGGCATGCAAGAGACCCTCAGTTCAATCCTCAGTGCTCCCAGGAGAAAATAATAATAAAATAGAAAATAAAGCAGGATGTCTATATCAATATATCTTCGCATCTCAAGTATGCTATCTTTCCTGGTTAAACGATTTTCTCTAAAAACAAATTTTAGTGAATGGTTCAATTTTCGTGCATGTATAATATATAAGCTGATTTGAATTAACTTTTATTATGTAGTTGCTTATACTGTTATGCTCGATTGGACCACTGTTAATACATATACAGTATGCATTTGAAGTTCAAAATTCAGGGTAACAAGGTGTACTATAAATGTCACAGTCATGAACATTTGGAAGGAAAGGCTATGACAGTGGTGTAAAAGGTACAGAGATATTTTGCTTATCAAAGTCCTATATAGTGAATAAAAATCAGAGTATCATAGAACAAATGAGACTGATTTATAAGGTGTATCATAGTATCTTTAAATATGAAGCTTCTCCCGTGATTGTAAAATACAGTTTATTTTACGTATTTCAGAGAATACACTTGACAAGTAAATAAAGGAACTTATAATTCACCGTAGCTGTTGCTGGCTCTCGCTCGTGTTCATTTCACGCTAGACATTTAATAATACTCTGTGCCAATTTGTCAATATGTCACCAATTGCAATTAAGACCTGACATTTAGAAGTGAGTGGAAAGAATGTAAAACTCAACAAAGCGCGGAATGTTCCAACTGCTGCCATCTCCCACTTTGTGCTATAAACTGTCTTTGTGGTGGAGCACTGCGTGTGGGGCCACCCAGCCTATGCCTTGACTTTGTCAGAAGTGAGTGAGTGCATTGGGCACTGAGTCTGTGTTGGCCCAGAAGTGAGACTTCTCTTAGGATGGTTTGTCTGTGACTCGGAGCACAGTGATGATCATTTTAATCATAATGTTTTTGCATGTTCTCAGCGAGAATAACCCATTCCATTATATGATTAATTTCTTAATCAATAACTAATGCAAAGTTATTTATAGTGAGATATCTTTACATGTTGCTATTAAAATTCATATGTGGTCTTTAGCATATTTCAATTTGAAGAACCAGAAATTAGGTCAATTTTCATAAATTTGACCTTTTTTTATTTGACATTTTAATATCACACTACAGTGATTTTGTTGTGAGTCACTGGGGAATGCAGTGAGTTATTTTGTTGTTTATTTTAGTTATTTAGCTAAAAGAGTTCTAGCCAAAGATTAGCTTGGCATCACATGTGATTCCATTTCTTCCCAGAGAAGGGGCCGGCGGCCCAGCTCCCATTGTGTGGAGAACATCTGCCTCGCTAAAGATGTTTGGTTTGTTTCACACAGCTTAAGGATGCTGAGAGAGGCACCTGCTGAAATCATGTCTGCAAAAGAGGCTGAAGTTCAGTTGACAGAGAGCAGTGGCCATGCACAAGACTTGGGTTCGTCTGCTAAGGCGCCCGAGCTGAGTGAAGACCAGCAGAGGAAAGAAAACGAGTGTTCCCAAGACCAGAGGCCGCCACCTGCAGTCCCCACACTGGTGAGAGTTCAGACACCTCCATATACCACCAGACTCTAGCAGGACTGACGCTTGTAATAAACACTTTCACACGAGCTATCGCCAAGAAACAGCGTAAATACTTTGCAATTTTTACATTGCCCTCCAATTTTTTTCTCCCGTGTTTTATTTTTTTCTTAATCATACAAGCTCAATAGGTACCCCGTCCTCTCCCTCCCCCTCCTCTTCCCTCCCTATCATCCTTCATTGTACTCTCTCCTTTCCCCTTTCTTTCACTCCCCTCCCTCCACCTATCCTGGTACCTGCCCCTTCTTCCTTTCCATCCCCTGGAGCATCCATTTATGTGAATGCCAAATCTCCCTCTGTATCCTCCTGCCTAGCGAGGGTTCAGGACTCAGTAGCATAGTCTGGCCCCTTCTTGAGCTTCCAATTAGCATAAGAACTTTGTTATGACTGTTTAATCCCTTGCTTTTAAGGATCCTACTGCCTGGAGCCTTCTCCCCTGTGATCCATGCTAGACTTTAGGAGTGGTTGACATGTCCACCATTGTCAGGTCAGGCAAAGTACAATCCTGGCTGCTAGAGCCCTAATTTGTGTGGAGTATCTTTCATATTATTGGTCCTTCCCATCTTTAGGCTCTTACAATCTTGCCCCCCTCTTCTGCAAGGTTCCCTGCCAAATTTTTTTTAATGTTTGTTTATTTATTTGTTTTTGCTCAGGCGTCTGCTCCCAGTGTGTGTGTGTGTGTGTGTGTGTGTGTGTGTGTGTGTGTGTGTGTGTGTGTGTGTGTCCCTGTCCCTGTGTCCCTGTGTCCCTGTGGAGGACCAAGGGTGACCTCAGGAGTCACCTTGGATTGTGTTTATCTCCTTTTTCCTTTGCTCTGGGATTTCCCAGGCTCTGACCCAGACATGCATGCTGTAACCCAAGTCCTCAAGAAGACTTAAGCAGGAGGATTACAAGTGACAGGCCAGCCTGGGCTATATGACTGTTTTAAATAGCATCAGTCACCAGTGGAACAACTTAATTGTGTCAAGTTCAAAGTTTATTTCAATGTTAACTTTGAAGTAAACATTGAGTGGTCAGAGTTCTAACTGAATTCTCTGAAAGGTGGGGGGTTACTTGGTTAGGCACAAGGACCAGTAAGTGACATATGAAAGAGGCACCTTGACTAGTTGAGTGAGGAATGTATGGAGAATGTCCCCGAATTTGTGGGATGGGGAACATTTGAAAGTTGAAGTATACTGACACACTGGGGATGTTGATTATGGAACTAAAGAAATTTTTTATTCCTGAGAAAATATTCTTATACCAAGGATTTCATTTGAGAAAATAGCAAACTTCTGTCAAGAGATAAGTCTACAACCAAGTTCTCCTTATAAGATAAAATATAGTGGCTGGAGAGATGGCTCAGAAGTTAAGACTCTGCCTTGCAAGCAGAAGGTCCTGAGTTCAGATCCCAGCTCCCACATAAAAACTGCCAAGTGGAAATGACAGTGGTCTGCACTTCCAGCTTTGGTGGGTGGAGCCTGGGAAATCCCAGAGCAAAGCAAAAAGGAGATAGAAGCACTCCAGGATGATTCCCCTAGTCACTCTTGTTCCTCCACAGGGACACATAGTGTCCTCTGATACATACACACACACACACACACACACACACACACACACACACACACGCTAAATAAATAAAGTTTAAGATAAAAATTAGATAGCTGTTTGTGTGTGCAGTTGGCTTTTGAAATGTTTCTATTTTTACTTAAATTTTATTTTTGTTATTTCCAAATAGCCAGTAAAATTTCTTAAGTTTCACACTGGTTGTTATATTCCTATATGTTTATGATTTTGTTGTATTTAACTCTACAACTTCATAGTAGTATATTTTTTCTTACAGTGAATTTTTTTAGATTTTATTCTGAAAAAAAAAAAAAAAAAACAAGAGAATCAATAAATTGAGTAGTACTTAATGAAGATACATTTCCAAGCAGGATTCTTTACAGAACCTCTTCCATCTAAATTTTCGTTTTCAAGTCTAACCTGTTAATGGCAGAGTCTCTATTTGTAGGAAACTTTGCCAGGTAGAGAGCGTCCTGCCTGCTGTGACCGACTCCCTAAGAGCATGCCGGAAAGCCATCCTCCCACTTTACCTTGAGAAGAGCTGTGCCCTTGATACAAACCTCTCCCATCCCACCCTCCTGCCTCCCCAGTGCAGATGGGACTAGCGTCAGCTAGTCCTTTGCTCCCAACAAGCCAACTTCTCTCTTAGGTTGATAAGGAGACGAACACCGAGGAAGCAGCTAATGACAGCATGGCGGTTCGCCCCAAGGACCGCAGCGGCCTGAGCCCCCGACAGCATCCCTTCGTGAGGAGCAGCGTGATCGTGCGCTCGCAGACCTTCTCCCCGGGCGAGAGGAGCCAGTACATCTGCAGGGTAAGGCCAGCGTCTTCCCCACCTGCCGGCCAGCGACCGTTGAAGACGGGAGACGCACACGGGAGCTCTCTGCTCCTCCCGGACACAGTAATGGTCAGAAGGGCCCCACGGCATCTGTGGAACATCACAGCCCAAGGGTTCTTTTCAGTTCATTTGTTTTCCCATAAATTAGCATCTCGCTGGTACTCATGTGATTTGTACGTAAGTAAAGTTTTAAGGACTTTAAACCTATGCAGGATTTGGCTTCTACGTTTAGAAGCCTAAAGAGATTTAAGAAATACATTTTGTAGATTCCTCACCTGTATCACACATGCTTCAAGCCACATTAATCTTGCTGAAGTGCATTGTGAATTGGATTTTTAGAACAAAAGTCATCTTCTCACACCTTTGACAGTGAGTGAGAGTCATAGTTCTCTAAAGAAAATGGTGGGATTTGCACCATTTTACCAAAATCTCCCTCAAGAAGCATTTATGAATTAAGTTAAAGTGGATCAAATGTATAGAAAAAGTAGATTAGAGATCATTTTAAACTCTGAACTGACTCATTCAAGTAAGAAAATATTTGCGTTAAGCATTTTCTTCGAAACAAAGAAGGCGTAGCCCCCTGCTCCCTGTTTCTTGTCCCGTCTCCTCGCCCCTTTGCCCCCTTGTCTCTTGTCCCCTCCCACTTTCCCCCCTGCAGAGTTTTTATTCTTGTGAATGAACCAGGTTGTAATAATTATAGAAAATAAACTAAGAAATGACTTGAATGAGAATCGTAAAGGAATACAAAAGAGCAAGTCCGGAGTATTGGGCATGAGAAGTGGGGCTCCAGCTGGTTTTATTGGTAGGTGACATTCAGCTATCTGTGAACCAAGGTCAAGTGTAAACATGACTGACTGAGCCAAGAGCATTCTACACAGCATGCCTTTTAACGCTGACCTTCGACTCTACTCATTATGGAAACCTTTAAAGAAAAAGTGTCCCCTGCCTGTTAGCTAACAATATAAAAATCATTTTATATGCCAGAGAGATGACTCAGGGGTCAAGCCTCTGCCTCATAAGCAGCAGGTCCTGAGTTCAGATCCCAGATTCCACGTGAAAAACACCAGGCAGGAAACGGCAGTGGCCTGTATTTCTGGTCCTGGAAGGCGAAGCCTAGGAAACTCCAGAGCAAAGCAAATAGGAAGTAGAAGCAATTCAGATTGACTCCTAAAGTCACCTTTAGGCTTCCATAGGCATGTACAGTGCCTTCTGATTCACAAAGACACACACAGAGACACACATGCAAAACAAATTATAAATCATTTTATCTACAATGTGTACATGGTTACCTTAACGTACAATTTTTGATAGCTACTACCAAAAAGCAGTTAATTTAAATTCAAACAAACATGGGACACAGGGAAGAACTTACTCATGGAAGACTTATAGGATCTGAAGATGTAGCTCCAATGGTTGCATGATTGCCTAGCACACAGGAGACTCTGGATTTGATGACACCTCCTCCAACAAGATAAAAAGAAAAGAAAGGAAGATTTATTTGGTCAGCTTCTCCACCCCGACTTCTACTAGCGCTGTTTGTTTACAATAATTTGTTTTCTTTTCATCTTTGTTTCCAGTTAAATCGCAGTGACAGCGACAGTTCAACCTTGGCTAAAAAATCATTGTTCGTGAGAAACTCCACCGAGCGCCGGAGTTTGCGGGTCAAAAGGGTATGTATCCCCCAGCCACATCCTTCCACTCTAGACCAGTCCAGAGTCCTGATGTGCACAACAGAAGTTCTGATCTGTTGAGTGTTGGATTCTGCGCTTGGGCTTTGACAGAAACCACAGTGACCATCCAGAGATTCAGGTGTTAAGGCAGTTAGTGAACCAGAGGATGTGTTGAAGAATATTTGTGCAGCAGGTGTTTGGAGCCCAACATGATGACAGGTAGAAACTGGTTTGCAGTGGCTTTCGAGAAGGTGCTGGCTAAGCCCCTTGTGGGTTGAACACTCATTTCTAGTGGGAGCTTCCGTGTCTAGCTCTTGAAGGACTATGGGAGGAATAGAAACCCCTGTACCTTCCCAGAAGGAGCAGTTGTTTTGCAGAGGAGTTACACATAGGATTTTCTGGGTTGTTCTTCTTTTCCTATCTTTTTCTTTCTTTTTTTTTTTTTTTTTTTAGTAAAACTTTTGTAACTTACATAAAGAGAAGGTTAAAAATTAATGGGTGGGACAGCTCAGGTCAAGTTTTTCTGGAAACTGCTAATATCTGGCCTGCATTATAAGAATAATTTTGATAAAATATTTCAGTAAATTAAAAGGCTGAACGGCTCAACACATTCACACATTACCTTTTACTTCTGACAGCTGGAAACTAAGAGAAAATCATTTGTTTGTTTACATTGATCATTTTGTTTGGTAAACACTCAGCATTATATGTGAGGACTCTTTGAGGTGGTGACAGTCGGGAGCCCACATTCTGGAGGTGGGCTTGGCCACTCCAGGACTGTTTGCAGCGTCCTGGGGAAAAGGGAAGGAGCTCATCCTGGAGAGAGTCAGGCTTCAGGAGAGGTCTGGGTCTTAAGGCTGGATCAAATCTCAGGAGAAAATAGCTGCTGTGGGTTAAGTGCAGGTGTGTGGTGTGGGAGTGACCCGAAGTGCCACAGGGGCAGCAGAGCACCTGGTGCATGTGGAGCGCTGAAGGGGAGCCAGAAGCATTATGGAGCGCCGGGCGAGGAGGAATAAAATAGAGTCGTCATCTCGCCGCTCTGGTTCTGGGCCTCCACGTGCAAAGAGCTGGGCGTGTGACTAGGTAGCTTTCAGTCCCTGCGATGCTCTCAGCTGTCCAGCTGACGCCTAGGAGCCTGGCCTCCACACCCACCTGAGAGGGACCCTCTAGATCCAGGTCAGCCTGTGCGCATAAATTGCTTTGATTTGGGTGGGAAGACCCACATTTTATGCCATGCCCCAGGCAGGGCATCCAAGACTATACAGGAGGGAGAAAGCTGGCTGAGTATAAGCAAGCAAGCAGGTGTGAATCCATCTGTTGCTTTCCGCTCTTGGCTAAGATGTACTCTGACCAGTTCTTTCCTACTGTGATTTTCCGGTCATGATGTACTATTTATTACCTGGAATTGTGAACTGAAAGGATCCTTTCCTCCTTCGGTTGTTTTTGTTGGGGTATTTGTGGGAGCAACTAGAAGAGAAACTAAAGCAGTCCCTGGGTTCAACTTCCTAATTTCTGGAAGGTGGTAGATTTCTTTTGTCTACCAGTCAGAGTGCAGGCGTTGTTTAACATTCAGCATATGTAGGAACTTCCAAGGTGTTGCTTTTTCAGGTTACTTGATGCATTGAGAGGCCTGACTTCACATCCTCCTGAATGAAAATTGTCACTTCTGTCTTGGTCACCTGTCTTCCGAAGCAGCACATGCTTTTAAAAGGGAATGGAAGCACGTTCCAGAGACACTTTAGCCAGATGTGCAGATGAGCTGAGTGGTGCTGCAAGCAGCTGAGTTACTCATAAACCAAACTATTAGGATGACTTGAGCCAAAGGTTAATCCCAGAACATTGCTTAAGCCAGGGTTTTTAAATGGTTTTTAGGAAGCAGAGTTGGGTCGGTGGAACTGAAGGAGGGATGGTGTTCCAATTTAGGAATCATAGCATGTAGCTATGGGTGTAAGAGTTCAAGTATCTGTAGAGATCCGTACAAGGTTTATCTGACTGAGCTGTCAGAGTCCTAGGTGTGCATGCCTCAAGGTCAAATGACCCTTGAGAGTCTCAGTGCTGGACCATCTACATTCTAGGGTATTCAAGGCCCAAGGTTCACTTCTTAATACCTTTGAAAAGAAAACCTGTGGCCGCTTGGGCCAACACCTTGAAATAAGAGGCACAGACAGAACCTCTCCCTTCCCTCTGTCCTGAGCACCTCAGTTCTTCCAGATCCTCAAAGCAAAGTGCTCATCAAATTTGAAGCCGCCTCTTGTATCACATAGCAGCTGCGCCTAAGGACTCTATTTCCCATTCCCACAGTGTGAATGTAGGCGAGGAACACCCTATTCGTACCCATAAGTTACTTTCCTCAGAAGAGTCTGACCTATCCGTGAACCATCTGTCTGCCCCTTGTCCGTCTTCCTGTGGAACTTAAAACACCGTTTCCTACTTTCCTGCCACCAGCAGCCTCTTCCGCGGCTTCATTCAAGCCCTGAAGGCCAGGGCTCTCCTGTGCCCTGCCTGTGACCTCCCAGATGACATTTATTCCCACCTCCATAGTAATTACTCCTAGATCAGTGGATGGGTTGGCCCTGGGGAAGGCAGTAGTGAAAGGACGTAGACCACACCAGGAGGTTGAGGAAGGAGTTGTCGTCTAAACGTCTTAATTGAAGGAGAAGAGAGACTCAAAGTGGAAGCAGAGGAGTGAGCAAAGGCACGTGGGCATCTGACAGTGTGTTTTCCATGTAGCCCGGACTAAACCAGTCTGTACTGTGGTGCTCACTTTTTAGATCTCTGCCACGTAAGGCGATATGGTTTATTTCATGCTTAGCTATTGCTCCAAGGAGGCCGTCGGGCCGCCCGGCCCGCCGCTGACCTTGGAGCCTTGGCATCTGTTTCTCTGTGTGCCTGGAGCAGGGATGAGTGTGCACAGCTCACACTGGGCCGACAGGCCTCTGCCTGGAAGCCACACACTCCTCCCTTTGACCACAGCAAGTCACATGGCCAGCGAGACTCCTTTCCACCCAGCAAGAGGAGCAACTCCCCCCCACCTCGGGCCAGGGGGGACAGGCAGGGTAACAACTCCCCAAGTCACAAGGATCCTGTTGTTTTCTGACTCTGCAGGCGGTCTGCCAGCCGGTCCTCCGAAGGACAGCCCAAGAATGCCCAGTGCGCACATCTCTAGACCTAGAACTGGACCTTCAGGCCTCGCTGACCCACCAGAGCCGCCTCAACGACGAGCTGCAGGCCCTGAGGGGCTTGCGGCAGAAGCTGGAGGAGCTGAAAGCTCAGGGAGAGACGGACCTTCCCCCAAGCGTGCTGGAGGACGAGAGATTCCAGAAGCTTCTGAAACAAGCAGAAAAGCAGGTACTGGCCAGCGTCTCACCCCAGGGCCGACCCAGCTTTACCCTTGGCAGGACGTTCCCAACTGAGGCCCTGCTGTGGGGGTCTCCATCTCTCCGATAGTAGTGCTGGAGATGGTGGTACTGCCGCCCACCAGCCTGCAAGAAGCCCCTGGCCCACGCATACCTCTGCAGCTTGGTGCTATGGGCGCCTGACAGGAAGGGAATGTGGCAGAGGGTGTGGGCCTGGCAAACCCCCTCCCTACTTTTCCCCTCCAGCAAATGATGTATTTTCTTTGAATTTTAGCTCTCATTAGCTACATCAGTTATTGCTCATTTTAATGTTCCTAAGTTTAGGATTTATTTCCTGCCTTGTAAAAATGTACTCACTGGTATTCTCTTGCCTAGCACTACAAGCACACAAAATAAGACTAAAAAAATCATTGAATGAAAAAGAATTTTTTTTACTTTTTTTTCATTCAGACTGGATAGAGAGATTTTTTCCCTCGGGGGAGGGGGAGCGCTAAAGAGACCCCACAAGCTTGGGATACTATGCTGGTACAGGTTCAAATGAACATACCAACTTGAAAAGTTTGTAATCCTCCTGCCTCAGCCTTCTGAGTGAGGGATTGCAGGCATGCACTGCACTGCCTTAACAAAGAATATCTTTGTGATTGTGTGTTTGTGTGTATTACAGGGCACTGTGTGTCCCTGTGTGTGTGTGTGTGTGTATCAGAGGGCACTGTGTGTCCGTGTGTGTGTGTGTGTGTGTGTGTGTGTGTGTGTGTGTGTCAGAGGGCACTGTGTGTCCCTGTGGTAGACCAAGGATGACTTGGGGAATCATCCTGGATTGCTCCTTTTTGCTTCACTCTGAGATTTCCCAGGCTCCCCCCACCAGGGCCAAAAGTGCAGGCTGCATTTTTATATGGGACCAGGGATCCAAACTCAGATCCCTCTGCTTGTGAGGCAGAGTCTTAACCCTTAAGCCATCTCTCCAGCCCAAGAAAATATCTTAAAGAGACTCTATTTTTGTACCTCCTAAATATTACTGAACTTTTAAAAAAACTGCATGTATATGAAATTCATTATTCTTGGGATTAAAATTTACATTTTGGCTTAGCAATGTATATTCACATCTATATATAATCTTCAAATAGAGGTTTTCATATAGAACTGAAGTATTTCAAATGCTGAGACATTATTTTCTTTTAATTTAATCCCTTTGGACAGAAATCTGAAATAACCATTACTTGAACTGATAGGAAATATCATCCTAACATAAGCTTCAACTTTTAGTTTTTTAATCTTGTGGAAAGCTTAGTGCTACAATCCCTACACAGAACCCAGAAACTTAATGAATGAAGTTCCAAAATCAAACTGATACCAATATTTTTTAAAGAAATTCTAACCATCAGAACATATCGGCTGTCTTATTCTATTCCACCTTGCAGAAAGAAACCTCGTGCATACAGCATGGAGTTCACTGGTAAGCATGTTTGACCTGAGATTAACCACAGGGCTATTACACACCGTCATCCACACAGTGCGGGTCCACGGGGAGCCCCCTGATGGGGACATCAGGAGAGGACTGGGCTAGTGCGACTGACTTCGAGGTTGAGTAGAAGGACTTCTTTCTTAGGGGCAAAGAGACCCCACAGCCTTGGGGTGCAGGTTCAGGTGAACACTCCAGTGAAGGACCCAGACTCGAGCCTGTAGGAGTGGGGCCCATAGGGGCGCTGCTTTACATAGATGCCTGGAAGTCTGCTCATGCTGGGAGCTCGGTAAGGGTCTTTTCTACTCTTTGGGGTCTTTTAAGTGCAATGTGTTAAAACTCTTGGTTTTTATGGACACCTTTATCACAGAGAAACAGCTTAGTCTTTTAATTCTATGAATCAAAGCCTTTTAGAATTCATCGAAATTAAATTTATAACTGTGCTGATAAACAGAATATAGTCTTTCTGAGGTTTGGTTGCTTGTTTGTTTCTATTTTGTCATAATAAGAAATCTTCTATCTTCTGGTATCAATAATTATAAAACGTTGAGATTTTTTTCCACTTAAGATTCACTAGAGGTTACTTACTGTTACAGTTCATTTGATTCCCAACTAATCTCCAGTGTATAGAAAGGAGTCCAGTCAAGCCAAAAGTTAGCTCTTTGTTAAAAAAAGAAACTGAAAAAGAAGTCTAACAAAAGCATGAACTCTCCGACAAGGCTGGTCTTGATCACGTAGTGTCCCCTGGGCCTGTGTGTTGAGCGCGTCCCAGCTGGTGGCAGCACTGAGCAGGGCACTGGGCTCAGCCAGGGGAGCTTCCTGCTGCCCCAGCCAGTCCAAGGTGGGGTCTCTGGGGGCAGTGTCTCTGTCCCTTTTGTCTGTCTCTCTGCCTTTTTTCTACTTGGAGGAGACCTTCCTCGCTCCCCCATATGCTCCCTGCCATCATGCTCTGCCCCGCCGTACCAGGCTCGGACGACAGAACCAAGTGCCTCTACTGAAACCATGAGCCAAAATAAATCCTAGATTGTTTTCTTGGGTATTTTGCCACAGCCACAAAAAAAAAATACACTTTTGAATAAAAAGGGAGGAAGTTGACAATTCTCGTATCAATTACAAGAATGGCAGTAGGAAATAAAATCTTTATAAAGAAAACATAAAGTTGACATATTTTATGGATAAGTTCCACCAAATTTTCAGAGAACAAATTATCTCATTTTATATACTCAAAGACCCAGCCATACTTATTCCACGTGGCTGATATCACTGGTTCTAAAACTAATCAAAAAAGAAAAAAGAAAATCACATGCCAACTTCACTTATGAATACAGACACAAAAATCATACTAAATTATCAAGAATGCAGCATATTTAACACGCAACATTTTGACTATGTTGAACTTTTGAAAGCTTTTTTTAAACAATAAAAAATTGTATTATTATAATAACTAGCAGATTTAAGAGAAAAACCATTTGATCAGTTAGTAGAGCCAAGAAAAAAATGATAAAGTCATGCTTATTCATATTTCAAACTCCTTTCCATAACTTAGAAGAGAATGACATAAAGCAGTGTAATTCATTAAAGCCATTTTTTTCACATGAGGTACAGTCATTCAACATCTTGTCCTGCTCCACCCAGTGCCACAAGGCAAGCAGAGATTGGAAAGAGAAATAATGCCGTCATTATTGGCGGACTACCTGGTTACCTACATTTGAAGTCTACAGGTTATTATAGATAATGAAAGCTCAATAATATGGGTCCATAGATAAAATGTTATGTAAAATCTGCTTTCTTTGTGAGTTACTTTTACTTAGTTGTGACCAAAATACCTGCGAGGACAAAAACAAGAAGCGTGTGCTTCCTTCCATAATCTCAGGGTCTCTGTTCATGGTTGGCTGACTGCTCACTTGAGCAGAAGATCCTAGCTGGGCGAGCACGTGGTGGAGGCTGTTCCGTGGCTGACAGGAAGCAGAAAGGAAGGGGCTGGGGTCAAGGTGTAATCTCTAAGGCACCTCCTTATCACCCACTCCCTCCACCAAGTGACCTGTCTTAAAACTCCTCCCTGTCCTTCGGTATAACTATTTATGTGGCGTGGCTGGTAATTCTACTACATGTCCTAAGTATTAACGTGTGTGTGTGTGTGTGTGTGTGTGTGTGTGTGTGTGTGTGTGTTTGTGTGTGTGTGTAAGAGAGCCCTGTATGTGTCTGTGGAGGCTTCAGGAATCATCCTGGATCACTGAACCTTCCAGTTGCTTTGTTCTGAGGTTTCCCAGGCTCTGGCTCCAAGGGCTGGAATTGCAGACAGCCACCATTCTGCCTGGCCTCTTTATGTGTGATCTAGGGATCTGAACTAAGCCCTTCCGCTTGGGAAGCAAACTCTTTTAGCCCTGAGCCATCTCTCCAGCCCCAAAATTTTTATTGTCCATCTCACAAGTTACCATCTGAAAGAGATGCTCGTTAAACTCCCTGACCAGCACTATCAGTTCCCATGCTTGCAACAGAACCAACTCTTAGGTCTGATTCTTTATAATCTCAGTGCAACCCATAGTTGTTCATAGCTGAGTACAGTTGTCACTGCTAGTAGATGTAACCAGTGACTTAATCAGTCACTGCATTTTGCTTACAGCACAGGCCTTGTGCCACCCACATGGAGATGCTTGTGTCTGCGAGGCAAAACTGGTCTTGGAGCTCAGAACTGTCCAGGAGCGCCTAGAAGGTCATATAGGCCTTTGTAATTTGGACTCAGAATTCCCAAGAGCAGCTAGGGATGTAGCCATGTTGGTAGAGTGCTTACCTAGCACGCCCAAGGCCTGGGCCCATTGTCCACCACTGAATTAAATTGGACGTGGTAGTACATACCTGTAACTGAGGAGGATCGGAAGTACAATGTCACCCTCAGCTACGTAGTGCGTTCTCGGTCATCCTAGATTACATGAGACCCTGTCCCATAAAACAAAAGAAAAATTCCAAAGAATGAAGGCTGAGGATATATCTCAGTGACTGACACTTGCCTCACATTGAAAATCCCTAGGTTCCCTTGCATACCTTAGAAAAAATTTTAGCCAAGATCTCCTGTGCCTTTCCATCATCTCTAGCTTCAGAAACTGTCTTAAGGAGTGGAGCTTTAGAACTCTGTTTTGTAACGTAGTGCTTTAGGTATTATTATTATTGTTTTAGGTATTATTAATCTATGATAATTTAGTCATTAAATGATGGTAGCATGGCTCCTACCTCACAGTTAAGTCCCTAATGAGTATAATCATTTCTGTATGCCTGTATCAATTAGAATTTAGTTATCTTAGTGCAGGATTTTTAATCAGCATTATCGGATGAGCTTGCTGGTATCACAACTACTTTGTACCCAGGATAATGAGGAAATAGAGCTTCAAGGAGCTCCCTTGTGGTTATGGCAGATCCCATGGCAAAGGCATCGTCCCTAATGGAGATGGAGGTGGGTACCAATGCCCTCAGGCCCCACCCCTTCCTATGGCTACAGCAGCAGTGGAATCTCAGGCTTGGGTTTTGGAAGGAGACTTTCCTGCTGGAATCAGTGCCTGGAGCTCTGCCCTTCCTGCTTTACTTCCTCTGCCTCATAGCAGTCTTGTAACAAGCAGCAATGAAGAAAAAGCTCACAAAACAAGGTGCATTTATACCGCTTTTAAAATGATTTGATTCCCTGAGCACACATAGTTTTTATCTTTTTTTTTTTTTTTAACCAACTCTGTGGCTGTCTAAGCTATTTGTATCATGTACTTTTTTATTCCTCACCACTAAAAGTGTAATAACCCGCTTGGTTACCCGCTGTTCGTTTCAGTTGCCTACCTTTCATCATGACTGCAGAAGGTGGCAGTCACTCACCATCGATCGATTCCCTGCTTCCTCTTCAGTCCCACATTTGCTTGCAGTGTCCATGCGTGTGGGCTTACACTCACGGATGTGCACACGCAGATACTCACACCACTCTTTCATTTCTACCTGTTCCCTGAGATGCTGAGGATGTGGAATTTTCGGCAGGCTCATCATAAAGTACCAACAATGAGCAAAGAGCCTGCCAATGGCCATAAAAAACGATGGCTCCCAGAAAGGCACTGAAGAGCAGCAGTGGCAGGTGGTGGGCTGCAGCCTGCCCGTCAGGGCTTCAAGCCATTTCAGGTCACACTTCTCGTGGCTACATGTCTCTTCTGTAGCTTGCAATAAAAGCCCAGTGTTACTCAGTGTTCTCGTAGTGCTCACACCCTTGGGGAGCAGAGCTAGAAGCTGAGGCTGTAAATTAAGACTGGCTCGTGTTCCTTGTTTCATTCAGTTTCTTAGCATGGCTGCGAGTGAATCGCTGCAGGTCAGAAGGCTAATCCTCCCCTCATAGAGTCTGGAGCACAGAAAGTGGCTTCCGGGTCTCGTGAGCCAGATGAGAGGCGGACGCATGCTGACAGCCGCTGTTCTTCCAAAGGAGCTGGTGCGGATAACAAAGCGAACTTTCCTTTTCTTCCTCGGTTGTTTCCTGTCAAAATCCCAAAGTTTTGTGGTGCTAAACATCTAAAAATTAAAATAATATGCGTGTTTACACTTTGAACTAACAAATTATGTCAAAGACATTAACATGCCCTTTAGCAAATTGAGTCTCAATGATCACCCTGAAGTGTTACACATCAAGACTTAACCTACCCGCAAAGTTGACTAGTATTGCTTAACTACTGGTAAGATTTATGAGATCTTGTCATGCCGAGCATCCAGGAAGATTTACATATGGACACAGATATGCTATGTAAACACAGGACAAATGCAGCACTCCATGGAGTGTGCTGATTATCCAGAAAGGGGTGTCTTCAAGCGTTTCATAGCCAGTCTTGTTTTGTGCAAAAACACTCTTCAAATTCTAAGTAATTTTGTAGTCAAAATATGCTGATAGTTGAAAATGTCATTGGCCATTAGACCACTCAGAAGAAGAGTTGGAATAGTGCTCCACGGAGATATGAGAACCCTGGATTCCACATACGTGGAAGGCAGCAGAAAGCAGGGGTGTCGATATTAGGACTTCTGGTGTGGCCAAGCACCTCTCTGGGTGTGGACATGGGTCAGCTGGTCTCACCGCAGATCCTCTGGCATGGATGGCTCTCTGGCGTTTCCATCAGAGTAGATCACAATAGTGTTCAAGTCACTCGACCAATGTCTGTTGCAAGTTTGGTTTTTCATTTCTGGTAATTTACCAAGAATTTGAACAGCAGTAATATCTTAGGGTAATTATAACGTAAGAGTGCACAGCATAATAAAAGGCATTTTTTATTAATTTACAAGGCATTTTTCTGTGTACAAATTGCCATTGCTTTCTGATTAAAGATCGCACTTAACAAACTAGGTAAAATATCCATCTGTCCACTCTGAATTAGAATTAGGTGTATTTATGTGCTCTAAGCCTATCCCATCAGTTACCAGGTAATTGAGACAGTTGTAAGCTAATAAACGTAGGCTACTATAATAGATAAAAATCTTTCAAAAGACATTTTTGTGGCTAAAAAAAAATCCTAGAAGTTATGCAGTAGCTTATCATCAGCAAATGCGAAGGATGCCCTCTCGTTGTGTTAAGGCTCTACCACAATGCAAAGCACAGCTGGTTCTGTGCACTTGTGACGAATACAGGATTTTGTAAAATCTCATCTTTTCTTTAAAATGCTCCAGCATTTTTATTTTTAAATTTAAAGTGATTTTAATGTATTTTTGCTTCAAAAATAGCTTTAAAATTAAAGCTAAAATGGCACATGCAACAAATTCAAATAATGCAGAACTGTACAAAGAAAGAAATATGAGTTCCAGTGGGGCCTGGTAGCACAGGCCACTTAGGATGTAGGGCAGTAGGAATCAAAGATCCTTCCAGGCCAGCCTGGACAACATAACAGGGTCCTGTCTTAAAATAATAAAGTTTTTTAAAAGGCTAGGGCTATAGAGTAGTGACTAGCTTGCCTAGCATATCTAAGGTCCTAAGTTCAGTACCCGGTACTACCAAGGAACTTTCTCTTAGAGTAGACTTCTCCGATGACATCCACACTTGACAGCGTGGCCCATATCGTTCTAGCTCTCCATTATATTGCCCAGGCTGACTTAACTCATGATCTCCTGCTTTGGCCTCGCCAGTGTTGTATCCATTTTATTTGGGAGAGTTACATAGCAATAAGATGCTAAAAGGCACATTGTTCTAGAATCTGTTTCCTTTATCATTTAATTATAATAATGGAGGACAATCATTTTTCCCCCATTGGTAAACATTGTTGTTGTAGTTCATTATTTTTAAGATAGTTGCCTGTATAGATTGTCTTTATTTAATCTACTAAGGATGACTTCCCAAAATTTCAATTACAGATAATATGGACATAAACATTTTGCACACATGTGTGTACTTTCTGGTACAGTACTGTTCCCAAAGAACAAATTCCCACTGGAGAGATTACTAGTAGTGACGTTTGACTATGAACCATAGGGTCTTGTCTTTTAAGCCTGAAGACCTTGCAGCCCTGACAGCAATGGCCATATATTGCAAGACAAAGTCCTTAATTCCTCTTTGCCCAGCACCAGTCTTATCTCCTTTAATTTGTAACTCAAGTTGTCACTGAAGCAGTTGGCTTTTTGTGTTTGGAAGGATCTCAATTATAGGACTGTCCGTCAACTGGGATTGCAGGCCACGGGTCTCCTGCTAACCTGTGCAGCATCCACAGGAGACAATTAGTGAAGACGTAACTGTGACTGAGTGACATGAAGACATAATAGACAGCATTATGACTCTGTTTTTAGTAAAGGTATATCATGGAAAATATCTGAGGGTCCTTGATAGAGAAAAATGTTTAGTAGTTGGAGTCAGCAGTGAGAAGTATGCTTCTTAGAAGCATTGTGTTCCGCAATGGGAGCACACAGAGCCACCAGAGGCTGCAGCACCCTCTGCTGGTGGAGCTCAGTACTGGTAATGCTGGGGTAGGGCAGGTGAGCTGCAGGATTGGGGTGTTTCTCCTGTCCCTCTAGCTGCTGCAGGTTACATGGGGTTCCCTAAGCTTGCATGTATCATTGCTTGATAGGTAAATTGTGTTCCAATAAAGTTCTTTAAATAGCTAACACGCAGAAAAATGATGAGAAGATAAAGGGTTGAAAGTGTAATTTGCCAGGCTGTTTGTTACCAGTTAAGTTTCTAGCAAAGAGTTTTCAGGTTCTTTTTTGCGCGTTCTTAGGTTTTCTAGATGTAAAGATGGTAAATATGGGTAGATACATTTGCCCCTCAGTCAGGCAATGCCTGCTCCCTTTGGCATGAGCTGAGCCCCCTAACGTTGGGCCGTGGTCTTTTCAGCCTTGCAGCCTATCTTGTAATTTCTAATGGAGGTTCTCTCCACATCTGTTTTTATTTCCTTTGCCAGGCTGAACAGACAAAAGAAGAGCAGAAGCAAGATTTGAATGCTGAGAAGCTGATGAGGCAAGTTTCCAAGGACGTGTGCCGGCTTCGGGAGCAGAGCCAGAAGGTGCCCCGGCAGGTGCAGTCTTTCAGGTATACAGAGTTGTACTCTCGTTTTACAGACGCTCTTTGGCACCCCCCACAACCTTACACTATGTCGATCTCCACAAGACAGAGCATGTTCCCCACTCCTGCACAGGAGTGCATACCATACCACTGCAGCAGGGACTTGTGAAATGGGAGCAGAGCTGTGCAGGCCGGGGGTACGGGAGTTTACAGGGGCAGCTGGGAGACAGTCAGCACTGGCCCATCGGGCAAGGAAGGCCTTGCCAGAGCTGGTGGATGTTGGAAACGACAAGGACAGAGCCACCAAGCCCAGGAGGTCAGGCTCAGCCTGTGTGTGTGTGTGTGTGTGTGTGTGTACTGTCCAGTAGAGGTGGCTCAGACCCCACAGGGCATAAGATATTATGTTGAAAAAGTTCAACTGTGTTTTCATATGGTAAAGAGCTCAAGAGTCTCAAGCGCTGAAGTCGGTGATGAGCATAGACCTTATGTAGAGCAGATAATTCTGGCATTGTGGAGAGTATTCCAGAAAGGTCAGGCAGGTGGCTTAAAGAGGTGGGTAGGGTGAAGGGCACAAAGTTTTTGAGACCCAGAAGGAGAACAAAGAACAGGTTTGCAGCAAGAATCCTGAATCCATCAAATACCATGGGTCAGTCATGCCACTAGACTGCTGAGGTCAGCGCACAGTCAGAAATCAAAATGCAGATGCAGAGATTAATATTGGGGGATAAAGATGAGAAGCCTGCAGGCTCGTGGTGGTTCCCTTGGCAGAAACAGACTTGGCTCCAGGAAGATGGGAGAGAAGGATACCTGCTGGCTTGCAGAAAGAAAAATAATACAGGAAGGAGGGAAAAGGGTTGGAGAAGTGGGCTGGAGAGGTGGCTCGGGGGATAAAGCCTTTGCTTCACAAGCAAGGGGCCTGAGTCTGGACCCCCAGATCACCATATGAGGGTGGCCTGCAATGCTGGCCCGGGGAAGCAGTCTAGGAAGCCCCAGAGCAAAGCAATAAGGAGTTAGAACAATCCAGGATGATTCCCAGAGTCACCCTTGGGCCTCCACAGGCACACCTCCAGCGCGCTCTTGTTCACACACACACACACACACACACACACACACACACACGCACAAAGAGTTGGAGTTGTGTGGTGGCCCTGCATGGAGGGCTGGAAAGAGCAGACTGTTGGACACTGTGAAGCACAACAGAAGAGAACCAATGTCTGTGGAAGTTCTAGGAACCCTGTCAGGCAGTCAAGGGACAGGAGGATCATTTCAAAAGGTTTTTGTTTAATTGTGGTTGTTGATGTTGTTGATCTAGTTTGGGCTCAGGTTTTGTGAAGGAGTCCTTAACTTTTAGATCTATGGAGAGAAACTCCAGAGAGGAAGAACATTTGGAAGGGGGGTGGGCTGCAGGGCGGAGCAGGGACCTGAGTGGGACCTGGCAGCAGGTGAGGCCTGAGAAAGGTGTTGGGTTGGAGCGCGAGCCTTCTGTGCCGGGCACAGCAGATTGTGTTCGGGTTGACATTGGGGAACAAAGGGCTTTGGCTTTGCATTTGCCTGAGTTCCGGTGCTGACTTAGGGAAGCGACTGCTTGACTTTTTAGACCCATGAAGCAGGGACAGGAGTCTCTTCATGCCCGAGGTGCTGTGATCATTTCTACAGTAAGCAACATTGTGTGGTGGGGAAAGCTTACAACTCCTAGGCCTTGTTAAAACACAAACCAAAGACTGAATAAACATTCTTACTTCCCTTAAGAAACAGATGCATTTCTAACACTAGGCAAGGCATGCAAATGAGTGTGGTGGGTGAGATACAGGACACACTTCTGGACGTGTGGACAGGCAGCATGGGGTCCTGATACTTTGATTGGAGTGTTGAGAGATTACGTAGCAGCAGAGCCGAGAGTGGGTTCAACCCAGCCTGCCTCTTGTTTCTCCTGGAGACAGGAGCTCAGGGTCCCTGGCTTCTGAGTGCTGAGAAGCTAGAGAACAAGAATGCCACGTGAATACCTCAAGGTACACCCTGCAGCTGATGCGTGTAATTTAAACCCTTGCAGGTTTCAGCGAACCCTGAGGCCTCAACATTATGACTAAAGCCTCTCACTTTTGTGAATCCCAGGGAATTAAGGTCATCGATGCGCACTGCACCCCACAGTTTCCTCCTGGTCCCGTTTTCATTCTGCCTTTCTTGTTTGCCCATCCTTAGGCCATGGATGAGGGGATCATCTGGTTGGGCTCTCGTTTCCAGTTCTACACTTCTCTACCCATCTACATTGCCTGTTTTAGGGTGGGGGTGGAGTGGGGGCCATCCCTCTTCATAACTGCCAAACACCGCCACTATGGCACGTATAGATGTGTGTGCGCATACACTGCTGTCATGCTGGGTGCAGTGTGAAGGTTTGTTAAAAGATGGTCTATAGCTATCTTGAAATCCCGAAATCTTATCTTTTCTATTATTTTCATGAACATCATTCTGCCCCATCCTCCTCAGCTTCTTCCTTTGAATTGCTGCAGGGATAATCCTGTAAAGTGCTTACCACAGAAGGATGAGTTTCTGAGTTCAGTCCCTAGTACCCACAGAAGAAAGCCAGGCACAATGTCACAACAATGCCTATAATCCCAGCACCGGGGAGTCAGAGACTGGAGGATCCGTGGACTTGGTTGCCAGCCTGTTTAGCTGTATCAGTGAGCTCCAGATCCTGCTAGAGACCCTGTCTTAAAATATGAGGTGAAGAACGATTGAGGAACGCAGTGGACTTTGGCCTCTGGTCTCCAGATGAATGTGCCCCCCCACACACATACTCAAGGCTCCTGGCGGTAGCTCAGTGGTAGGGTGCTTGCCTAGCACAGGGGGAAGATGGCTGAAGTCCAGAGCTCCTGGATGGAAAATAACACCACACATGCATGTGCACTCACATACATACACATATATGCGTGCACACAAAAAATAGGCAAATGTCTCTCCTTGCATTTGAGTCATATCACTTGCCCCTTGTTCCTACCTTCACATGGAGCTGTTTTCAAGAATTTCCATTCAGGGTTTTGGCCCTTTCCAATCTGTTCCTTCGTGGTTTAAGATGCCGACACCTACAGTAAGCCCCTGGTAGAACAAATGCTTTTCTGTTGCAAAGCCTCAAGGAGAACTTTCTGGCAGCCAGAAGCGCTTTATATCTTCAAAAGTGAAGCTTCCCCTTTGTGTCTTCAAAAATAAGGACTCTGGTGACTTTAAGTGGGGTTCCTGGGCTGTGCTGGGGTTCTTGGGACTTCAGCATTGTAGTGAGTGGCTCTCTCCTCCCGTTCCTCTAGGGAGAAGATTGCCTACTTCACCCGAGCAAAGATCAGCATCCCGTCCCTGCCAGCTGACGACGTGTGACTTGTGGTGTAACACATTACTTCTCACCTGCTCGCCTGCAGGGGCCAGTGAAAGACTGAACATTTGCTTTGTTTTTTAATTTTTTGTTTTTCTGTAACATAACTGTCAACTCTTGAAGAGCTTTCATTTCACACCCACGTTTCATTATGTCAATGTGTAAAAAATACTTTGAATGTAACTCTTACATGTCTAAGAAAGAAAAAAATCAGATTACAAAAATGGGCTGATCTGGTGCACAAGTGTTGTACAGCATGTGTGTGTCGCCACTGGGCTTCACGGTGCAGAAGCGAACACAGGCAGGGAGTGCCCAGCATCTGCCGGCTGACAGCCGGGAGGCAGCTGAGGGCTCGGTGCTGTGGGAGGATGGCAGCCGCAGCATGCGATGCTCCCAGGCCACATGTCGGTCTGCGAGCCCAGAGCACCAGGGCCACCTGACCCAGGCGCCCGGCCCCTGCCTATCATCTAGGTCTGAGCTTCATTTCCTTCCTGTCCTCTTATAATCAATCGTATGGAGAAAACTGCAGTATAAATACTATTGGAAGAGTGAGAAGCAGAGTACTCCTACCCTGGACAGCTGTGGTTAGGACAGAGTAAGGCCAGAGAAACGGGAAAGAGGGAGGCACCCAGAGCCCCCTGGGAAACTCACAGAATGCTTGAGTGGACGTTGATGCAAACCCAACCTGAATTTGCGGTGTCCGTGTGGTTCTCCGGCTTGCCCCAGGGATTTGTCCCAAGGATGAGGACGGGCCAGGAGAAGCATATGGTCCCTGAGGTGTCCCAACCAACCATGCAGGCTGGGCAGAGGGGGCACACCATGCTCAGTGAGTAAAGGGAGCAGAGGCAACTTTCCTCTGGACGATCAGGATTGCCCAACACAAGATTATTGCACGTATTCTCACACTTAACTAAAAATGACTTCACAGCTCCAACTTTCCAAAGAACCTGTCTAGAGATCATGGCAAGTAGGTGGAAATGAAAGATTGGGTGGGGGAGATGGTTAAGTGCAAGTGTAGACGAGTCATTAAAAAGATGTATCTGGACGAGCAAGCTTGAGATAGAAATGGACCAAAATGTCCTGTTCTCCAGGTTGGAGTTTTAACATAACAACCCAGGCATTTCTTAAAATAAATAACTAAGCAATCCTTACTTTAGCTTTCCCAGCATAAAAGCTTTTTAAAATATATAGCTTTAAAGTAATTTATACCATACTTACTACTTAGTCTGTTATACTGGAAGAAACAATTTTTGGTTAGCCATCCTATATAGCAAGCTAAATTATTTTTATTTTTTAAAAACACAAAAAAGTAGGAATTAAATGAAAAAAAATCAGTTTAAAAATTTTTTTAAATCTTTTGCTAGACTCAGAACTAGTAAGAATTGTTATTTTCTTGACTCTAGTTATGCATATTTTAGAAAGCTCACATTATCAGAATCAAAATTCAAATTCAACCAGAACATTAATTATCAAAGTTTCTGAGCCTGAAACTTCAGTCTTTTTTTTTTTTTTTTTTTTTTAATCTGTTGCCTAAACGCACCACCACAACTTACATGCAAATTTTTTAGAAGATAGAACTGGACACGACACTACCCGGAACAAAAACCAGCCCGGTGGCGAGCTGAGCACAGGCCTTCCGGGCTACCCAGTGTGTTCCGTTAAATGACTGAGGACACCTAGAATACCACGTGTCTTCGTCACGGTCAAATGTGAACAACAGAAGTTTATTTAATATAGAGCTAAGTGAAACCAGCTGTTTTCAGCTTCCTAGTTTGACCATGCAGATGTTTATAGAATTGTGTGTAGTTGTACCGTACGACTTTATTTTCTTCATTTATTTATTTACCGTCTTATTTATGTTCTGTTTAATATATAGTTTGGTTCTGGCCATTTTAAATGTCGGACATAGAGGAGGCTATATTGGAGTATTTACAGCTTTATAAATTTTCATCAGATTAACTGTTGACTTTTTGTAATATAAAAAGTTTCAGACAAGTATTAAAAAATGAAATTCTATCTCAGGCTGGTAGTTAACAGATGTGACCAAGAGGCTTTGGTTTTATTTACAAAACTTGCTCATTTCTAACCTAAAAGTCAAACTTATTTTCATACAATCCTTTTTCCACACTTTAAAAATCAGCAATAGTGTTATGTATTTATAGGCAGCTTTTAATAATCCTGTCATATTTGTACTAACCCCAGTGATTCATAGTGACAGAACAGTTTACTAACTTGATCACCAAACAATATGGACAAAATATGAATTTTAATATTATAAAAACTTTTTAAAGGGTAGAATTTATTCTGCACAGGGTAAAAAGAATTTAATTAGTTCTCAAGTTTGAATTATCAGTATGTTATTACAATTTTGTATGTCAGACTTTTAAGTGTTACAGGTACAAAAAGAATATTACTAGCCAAATGAACAAAGTTTAGCTGAATCATTGTAGCATAACAGATCAAATCAATTTAAAATCTTTTTTGTTTGTTTGATATGGCTTTATATTGTATCAAGTATCTGATGCTCAGGATTGAACTAAATATTTAATCAGGTTAAATTCCAAATACGTTTCTGTTTTAATTTCTCTGATTTGTAAAAATATGCAAAGACATCACATAGATTAACTTTGGTTTCTGCACTTTCCATGTGTTTGTGGGTGGAAACAAATCCGATGGGTTTCTTTTTAAACAAAGACACTTATTGCCTAATACTGCATTTCAGTGTTGCTTATTATTCAGCTCATTTCCCTGATTGGCACCAACACAAGAGTTTACTTGAACCATGTACCGAGCAAATATAAAATGTTCCATGAAGAATTTCCCAAGCCAGAAACTTCAGTTATGAGTAGTTCTTGTTTGGACTTTTTGTGTCACAGATAAAAGACGTGGAATCTTTTCCTTGCCCAAGAGAAACAGGGCTCATGGGTATGTGTTCCGTCACTACGCCACCTGAGCTGGCAATGTGTTCCAAAAGAAGGCATGAGTCCCAGGAGACCCTGTGTCCACTCACCTGCTGTGACTGCACAGAGCCAAGGCCATGCGGCTGGCGGGGAAATGCCCAGTGCGGGGCATGCAAGCAGAAGCACACATGTGTGGCAGATTCTAGGTGAATGTCAGAACATAGAGTGTCCTCTGAGCTTGGAGGCATGCGTGGACGTGGCTGCATAGAAAGGGCTCTCCAGAAGACATAGAAGTCTTTGACTTTAGGAAAGGGGTGTCCCTTGTCCCTCATTTCTGAGTCCTTTAAGAGATCAGCAGGGTGTTTTTTTTTCCCCTGTAGTCAGATATACATTTAAATAAATGTATGATAGTTTCATCTTCATAAGTTATCTTATACAAACCTGAAAGAATGAAATGATCAGTACTAACATTTCATATTGCTAAATGATTTATCTCCATGTAAATAATAGTTCCAGAGATATTCAGGTGCTGACATGTCAGATATCGCTCTTTCTCTCTCTGTTTCTCTCTCTCTCTTTCTCTCTCTCTCTCTCTCTCACACACACACAGTCTATTTCAAAACTGAAGAAGCACTCATGCACAGTAATGAATGATCAGGTCCTGATTGGTTTGGGTCTCCAAGGAGAAAATAAAAGCAGGTTACCAGTCTTATTTACCAGTCTCAGAAAGAAATTGTATTTTGAGAAGTCAATAGCTGTAAAGAAATAAATGCATTCTAGAAACAGCAAGCACAGCAAGTGGGTGACTAACAGGAGATCCTACCAAGTCCAACGCCCAGAGGCACCTACTCAAAAGTGGATGCCAGGGATCCCTCCAGCTTAGGTTTCTGGGTTGGCACGTTTCATTTCCAGCTGCTGACGGTGATCTTGCACTTCTGCTACCACGTAGCGGCCCGAGGCTGGAGCAGCCGGACTGAAGCAGGCTGCACACTGAAACACACACCCTCCCAACACAAGGCAGAATCCAGCAAACCAGCCCAAGAACAGGGCTTCCCCGAACTCCCACCTGGGCACGATCTCAGGGATGCTCTCGTCCCAGAACTCCCGAACCGTCATGTGGGCCACCCACGACACTGGAACAAGGGCCGTGACTCCCGAGGTCCAGAGCAGGACTCCTCCCAGGATGAGCAGCCTTTTCTTGAGATCCGGTCTTGTCTCTCCAAGCCTCAAGCAGTCCAGACCAAAGCTGGAGGCCAGCAGCCCCAGCAGCCCCAGCCCATTGGACAGGAACATTAAGACCCTGGAGATGCGGAGCTCGGCGGGCAAAGCCAGAAAGGAGTCAAAGTCCTTGCATTGCTTCCCCACTTCCTCCTGGATGACGCAGGTTTTCCAGAGCCCCATGGTCCAGTTTTCCATTTCGTTCAACTCCAGGTTGAGGTTCTTCCAGTGCGGCAGATAGTTTGTGAGGCAGGATAAAACCCATCCCAGCAAGGATAATAAAAGCGCCACCGGTTGCCCTGCTGCTCGAAAGACCGAAGCCATCCCAAAGTCCTGTGAGTGTTAGCCAACCCGGCTCCTACCCTCCACTGGCTGTGAAAGGCAGTGTGACACTTGAGTTATCACTTGCAGAGCTCAGAAGTATTTTCTCATTGTGTATATTGGAGGATTCTTGCCAGATCTGCTATTGTTTGATTCCATGTTGAAAAGGTTGCAGAAAAGGAGAGGGAAATAGCTGCTGCAAACCAGTAATGTTAAGGTGTGGCCCGGGCTGTGTTTGTGTCCTCTGGGCTGAATTTTGCAGAGAGCACTTGTCAGTGAGTTAAAGTTAAGTAGTACTAATCCTCCTTTCATTGTGAAGGCATAAATGGGTCTCACGCTCTTCCCAGCCTTTTCCTAACAAGTAAAAGAATTAAGTCGAAATGCAAAAATGTTTAATTGAAGGTTTCGGTTCAGCTCCCCCTACTTTGCGTAGTGCTAATTACACCTGTCAGATTTTCATCTGTTAGCGTTCTCACATTTCAGTGTGTGTGTTATGATAATACTGGGTGTTACCATTCAAAAAAAAAAAAAAAACTCCAGGGAAGTATTTCTTAACCAAATAAATCAATCTTATGGGAAATCTCTCTAGACTTTAAATCAGGCCTGTTTTTCAAAAGTCTCTTGGGCCACCTGCATTAGGAAGCCCATGGAACAATACTGAGCTGATGTCCAGTCTGTTTATCTACATGCCTTTGTGCTAAACCCACTTACACGTGCCTAAGCAGCTGGTGGTGGTTTCGAGTCTTTTTCTCCGCTGACCTGTTTTCTGTGCTGTGGAGATGGTAAGCAATAGGACTTTTAGGTCCAAATTGACAACTTTGTTGAGCACAAAAGTGTATATAGCCCCACGGTTGTCATTTTTAATCAATCGCAGGAAAGTTTTCATCCTGGAAAATCTACTGACCATATCTGCATATCGAAAGAAATCCTTTTGGATTTTTGTGGGTTTTTCTCTCTCCCTTTTTTTTTTTTTTTAAGTTTGAAGCTTTTGAAGAAATAGATGAAGGAGGAGATTGACCCTCATTTAAGTTCTGAGAAAACCACAGTGTTCTGAAAAGCTTCAGACTCCTCAAATCCCCATAAAGCTGAGCCGAGTGCCCAAGGAATTTCTAAGCACAAAGCACTTTTGTTGAGAGCCGAGTCATGGTGGAAGTGACCTGCGGCCGGCTCAGCATGTGGATTTACTAAGTGATGCACTTCAAAGGCTTCAGACTGTTATTATTTAGAAACCAGAAAGTGATTATCAAGTCTAGGTACAAACAGCAACATCACTGTCTGATATAAAACAAATACATGAAAACCCTGTACTGACAACACTGGACCGCTACCAGCACCCGCTGATTTCAACAGCCAAACCAGTGTCAGTGTTTTCACTCACAGCTGTGTAACACTTGCCAACATAATTTCCTTTTAGATAGATTTCCCTTCATGCTCCAGATTTGAGAGGCCATCGTCTACATAGAAAAATCATCTACATAGAAAAATAGTTACTGAATGAAAGAAAGCGCGAGCAACGCGGATACCAAAGAATCTGTGCCAAGGTCCTCCTTGTCTTTATAGTTGGTCTTCAAGGACATGACCCTATCCTGATCTGTGTCTTACACTTTAGGATCTGCAGTTCCATTTTCTAGGGAAGGACGGTGATCTTGCACTTCTGCCACCACGTAGCGGCCCGAGCTGGAGCAGCCGGACTGGAGCAGGCTGCACACTGAAACACACACCCTCCCAGCACAAGGCAGAATCCAGCAAACCAGCCCAAGAACAGGGCTTCCCCGAACTCCCACCTGGGCACGATCTCAGGGATGCTCTCGTCCCAGAACTCCTGAGCTGTCATGTGGGCCACCCACGACACTGGAACAAGGGCCGTGACTCCCGAGGTCCAGAGCAGGACTCCTCCCAGGATGAGCAGCCTTTTCTTGAGATCCGGTCTTGTCTCTCCAAGCCTCAAGCAGTCCAGACCAAAGCTGGAGGCCAGCAGCCCCAGCAGCCCCAGCCCATTGGACAGGAACATTAAGACCCTGGAGATGCGGAGCTCGGCGGGCAAAGCCAGAAAGGAGTCAAAGTCCTTGCATTGCCTCCCCACTTCCTCCTGGATGACGCAGGTTTTCCAGAGCCCCATGGTCCAGTTTTCCATTTCGTTCAACTCCAGGTTGAGGTTCTTCCAGTGCGGCAGATAAGTTGTAATGATGGTTAAAACCCATCCCAGCAAGGATAAGGAAAGCCCCACAGATTGTGTGGCTGTTCGGAAGGCGACAGCCATTGTCAGGGGTCTTACCAGTTTGTCACCCTATGGAATCGGTTGTCCTTGGTGGGTTGACAGTAGTGTGATGAGCCCGATTCTATGCTGCCGGGAATATAAGCTTCGGTCCTTAACTCTCTGAGCACTCTGAAATGCGTTTTTTGTTCCTCTCAAATATAACATTTCGTGTAAGGGGCGAGGGACTCTGTGAAAAACTATGAGTTAGGCTTTCTGATAAGGATTTGATCTGTTTTACCTTCCAATTTGCTCGGTAAAATTATATCCCCAATGCTTGATGAGTATAAGTCTGAGGATGAACAAAGAGGGCTCTATGACCCTTCACCCTAACATACAACAGAAATCTTTGTGCTTCAATATGGATTAATTAGATTTTAAGTGGTGATAAAAGGCCAGCTCTTTCTACAACAGGACTTCATTGTAAAAACCGAATCCGAGATTCCAGGGATGCAAAACAAGGCCTTGTAAAGAAAGGTAGACTGTTTCCCTATAATCTTCATTCGGCTCAGACTTCCTTAACCTACACAAGAGCCTGGCCAGCGCTCCCCAGCATCACAGGGACTCACTCCGGACTTGGCAGGAAGGTTTCCTTCAGATTCCTTTGAAAGGTAGAGGCCAGTTCACTGGGTTAATTAAAATGGAAAGGTTGATGGCCAGAGGTACTTGGCGAGGAAGGGAACACCCTGGGAAGCTTCAGCTCAGTCCACTCTCTTCTCCGACAGAGACTCGGGGTACAGGCTGATGTCTCGGGGGAGCTGTTTATTGTGCAGAGCAACGCTGTCCTTGTCATTTCACCCGTTTGAAGGGCAGAGGAGTCACAAGCGTGAAGGCTCCTGTCTGATCCAAGACTGAAGTCTGGTATGAGAGGAACAGGCACGTTGGGGCTGACCTTTGGGGCTTCAGTGTGTTGTTTTAGTTTGGGCCACACCTTGAGAGCATACCTCTGAAGAGCATGACCCTCAGAAAATGCCGGGCCTCCCAGGTCAGGACAAAAGGCCAAATGCTCCAGATTCCCAGGGCTACTCCATCGTTGGCAGGGCCCCCCTCCTCTCTCAGTGCTTTCCTTCAGGAAGACACACGTGGTCCTACAGGAAAAGAGCTCCTGTCCCCAACAGTTTTCTTTATGCATGTGTGTGAGAAAGGGACATTGCATAAGAAGGCAATGTGGAGGCCCAAGAGTGACACTGGGAATCACCCTGGATTGCTCTACCTCCTTATCGCTTTGTTCTGGGATTTTCCAGGCTCCACCTTCCAGGGCCAGATGTACAGGCTGCCTCTGCATTCGTCTGGCAGTTGTATGTAGGATCTGGAGATCTGAACTCAGGTCCTTTTGCTTGTGAGGCAAAGGCTTAACCACTGAGCCATCTCCCCATCCCACCCAACTCCCAACAATTTTTATAACCATTGTGCTTCACGTTGCCCGAGGCAAGGGGATCCAGGACTATCGAAGATCATTCATGTTGCTGGAATCCAAATGGATTCATAGGGGCCCGAGTCTTGGTTGAGAGAAAGGGTACTTCCTCTTTTCCCATTCAGCTCAAGGTTTTAAGTTTTTCAAACTGAAGGTCGACCTCAGGGAAAGAGTCCTTAACTAGTAAGTACAAAACCCTGGATCTCCTCCACAAATGCAAAACAAAATTTGTCACCAAGAATTTTTTTTTTCTTTCTCAGTGCTGGGATCAACCTTGATGATTCATGTATGGTAAAAAAAAGCTTTCTACCATTAAAATACCCCAACTCTGAATTCTTTCCTTCATTTTACAGATTGTTTTCAGAATCTCTTAGTATGTATGCCTTCAGTGTAATGAAGTAAGACTATCAGTAAGCATAAAGCTCCAGAAAGTGCCTTGTCGCCAACAGGACAGCATGCAGAGGGACAGGCAGACCAGTGGAGATCCGCAGAGTGGTCAGTATGAGGAAGGCGCCTTCAGTTTCTCATTGTAACATTTTTTTTACAAAACATGAGGAAAACAGGTTGTGCACTTTCCACCCTGGATGTGTTTCAGACAAAGGCAACAATCTCCTGCCTGGCTGTGGTGGGAACTGGACCCTTCCCCATTCAAAAGCAGTGTTTTCTTAGTACCCATACTGACTCAGCACAAAGTACTTAAAATACAACCATGCCCAGTGGTATGGTCCCATCCCTGCCCTTTGGGGCCCTATTGGAGTAAGAAAAGACAACTAACACACAAGTCAATCGAAGAGAAAGAAATCCAAAGAGTTGGGGCATGACAGGGGCCCCATGGAGGAGCTGGAAAGTCGAAGGGAGCCCCTTACACAGATGGGGAGAGGTTCCGCCTTCACACATCAGCTTGGATTAGCTACATAGACCATGCCACCCCTAGAGTAGGCCTGATAGGAGCAAAACTCAGTCAGAAGACAAATGACCCCGCCCACAGTGCAGAATGAGGAGATCTGTGTTCATTTTGTCAAATACCAGAACTCTCATGGCTGGCAGACGGATAGCTTGACCAGCTATCCCAGTTGGCCAGGGACCATAACAATTTTCACACTGGAAGTCACACTCCCTGAAAAACGGCCCAGTCCAGGGTTAGGATCGATGAGCATGCCATGTCTTAAATCTTAATGTATTAAATCTTAAATGTTAGTTGAAATAATCACGGAAGGAAGAAGGAAGAAGGAGGGAGGGAGGGAGGGAGGGAGGGAGGGAGGGAGGGAAGGAAGGAAGGAAGGAAGGAAGGAAGGAAGGAAGGAAGGAAGGAAGGAAGGAAGGAAGGAAGGAAGGAAGGGAAAATGAGTCACTCCTATGTATTCTGCCATCTGGGCGTGACTCAAGGAGGCAACCCGGCTCTGCTCCGAGCAGCATCAGCTCAACAGGGGACTGGCAGGAGGATCTGTTTCCAGGATAGTGCATCCCTGGGACTGTCTGCCAGCATGAGCTTGGCTGTGGGCGTCAGTTCCCCTCCACAAGACTGTGCTCCTTTAGAAGACAGCAGCTGAGTCCCAGGGAACAGGGCCCAGGGAAAGCAGCAGCTGTGCCTACCCTCAGAGAACCACACACCACATGACCCTAGCATCCCAAGATTCACAGCCCTTAATGTTTCCACCATTTTCCAGTAGTACTACTGGCTAAGGATCAAGCTGCTAAGAAACAGACACTTGAGGATCACCCCAGATGGAAACCATAGTTATGGAAACCACCGATATCTGAGGATGAAGTGAGACCAGAAGGGGCAGGAAAATGTTCTAACACCCAAGTGTCTGGATTTTAGTGTACAGGTGACTCGGAACCTTTGAAAGACTAAAGCAAGGAAGCAGCACGATCACTGTTGCATGTTATAAACCAACCCGAGGCTCTTGGGAGGTCTTTCTTTGTATCATCCAGAATCCAAAAGTCACAAGCAGACCACCTGCAGTACAACAGTGGCCTGAGTACTGTCGCTGCTGAGAGTGGCTGAGGACCCTGGGCGGAGCCTGCTCT
Source organism: Typhlomys cinereus (assembly GCA_023101885.1). NCBI lineage: Eukaryota > Metazoa > Chordata > Mammalia > Rodentia > Platacanthomyidae > Typhlomys > Typhlomys cinereus. The sequence continues at coordinate 1,021,383 of JALPQD010000401.1, forward strand.
GTCCCCACCCCTGCTGGCCGGGACAGGTGAACTAGGAGGGAGGGATCGTGGACCGGCAGGGCCAGGGCAAAGAATGGCATTTGAAAGCCTCAGAGTGTCAGGTCAGTGGAAAGGCACAAATCGCCTGTTGTTAGAATTATCCTTTATAATCCCTCTGGCTCTAGAGAGCCAAACCCAATTTTCCATGGTGAGTACTTCAGCACTGGGACAGGTCACTGGCCATGTTCAGGACACCAGATGAAGTTTCTGGAGCGCTCAGAAATCTGGAAGGAACAGTATCCACTGAACTTGCAAGACAGTGGAACTGGACGTGGTCAGCACCCTGGGTGTGTACTCACCGCCAAGACTGCCCTTCTCCCTGTCACTTTGACATGTCAAGAAAGATAAATATTCTTCCTGCCAGAGACAATTCTATTTGGTTAAAAAAAATTAGAGAGAGAGAGAGAGGAGGAGGAGGAAAGGAAGAGAGGGAGGAGGGAAGGGAGGCAGGGAGGGAGGGAGGCAGGGAGAGAGGGAAGGAAGGAAGGGAAGGAGGGAAGAAGGGAGGGAGTAAGGAAGGAAGAAAGGGGAAGGAAGAGAGGGAGGGAAGGAAGGAAGGGAGGAAGGAAGAAGGGAAGGAATGGGGGAAGTAAGGAGAGAAGGAGGGAAAGAGGCAGGGAGGGAAGGAGGAAGGGAGGCAGGGAGGGAGGGAGGAAAGGAGGGAGGGAGTGAGGGAAGGAGAGAGGGAGGGAGGGAGGAAAGGAGGGAGGGAGGAAGGGAGGAAGGAAGGAAGGAGGAGGAGGGAGGGAAGGAAGGAAGGAGGGAGGGAGGGAGGAAGGAAGGAAGGAGGGAAGGAAGGAAGGAGGAGGAGGGAGGGAGGGAAGGAAGGAAGGGAGGAGAAGGAGGGAGGGAAGGAAGAGGAGAGGGAGGGAGGAGAGGAGGGAAGGAAGGAGGGAGGAAGGGAGGGAAGGAAGGAGGGAGGGAGGGAAGAAAGAGAGAGCGGAGGGAGGGAGGGAGAAAAGGAGGGAGGGAAGAAAGGAGAGAGAGGGAGGGGGGAGAAAGGAGGAGGGAAGAAAGGAGAGAGAGGGAGGGAGGGAGAAAAAGGGAGGGAGGGAGGGAGGGAGGGAGGAGGGAGGGAGGGAGGAGGAAGGAAGGAGGGAGGGAGGGGGGGGAGGAAGGAGGGAGGGAGGGAAGAAGGGAGGGAAGGAAGGAGAAAGGGAGGGAGGGGAGAGGGAGGAAGGGAGGAGGGAGGGAGAGAAGGAGGGAAGAAAGGAGAGAGAGACGGAGGGAGGAAGGGAGGGAGGGGGAAGGGAGGAAGGGAGGGAGGGAGGAAGGAGGGAAGGAGGGAGGGAGAGAAGGAAGGAGGGAAGGAGGGAGGGAGGGAGGGAGGGAGGGAGGAAAAGAGGAAGGAGGGAAGGAAGGAAACGTAAAACTACAGTTTTTTTTTTTTTAACTAGTAATTCTCACTTCTAATACGGATGATCAGTGCAGCTTGCCGGCCACCAGTCTAGTTCCAGATTCAGTGAGACACCCTGTCTCGAGAGAATAAAGTAGAAGATAGTAACACAGTAGAACACCGTATGTCCTCCTCTGGCACTGTGCCTGTGGGTGCCCACACACATCACACACAAAACAAGTAAATAAAAAATAATAAGAAGAAAAGTATGGAAGGAGAAAAACCTCTACTTTTCTTTAGTCAGATCATCATCACGGTTAGCAATTATTCAACACTTTCTGCATTCCAGACTCTGTGCAGGCCTCTGATATGGATCTTCTCATTGAGGCCTTTCGGTTGTGCAATATAGTGACACCAGTCACAGCCCCCCTCACACACACACACATTATTTATTTATGTTTGTGGTGCTGAGGCTCCAAACCCAGGAACTCATACATGCTGTGTCCTCCGTGTTATAGGTGATAGGGTTGAAGCACAGAGAAGCCAAGTTACTTACACATGATCCCAGAATCATCTGCAGACTTGTGGAGGCCGAGCCTGAATTCCCAAAGCCCAGGGGTAACCTAGGAAGCACCACCCCCCACACCCCTCAGAAGCTCAGCTTCAGGACTGAGGCAAACAAAGAAGGCCTGGCAGGTCAGCGTCTGCCTATTGTTTGATCTGCTCTGTTTTGCCTCATACGATTTATCCAAAACACATGTGTGATCCCTATGACTTCCTATTCAGGCCTTCAGAAAACACCAAATCACTTCAGACACTTAAGATAATGGAAAAAATCTGTAGCATTTGGGCTGAGGAGATAGCTCAGAGGGTAAGGCCTTTGCCTTGTAAACAAAAGGATCTGAGTTCTGATCCCCGGATCCCGCATAAAAATGCTGGGCTGGAAATACCAGTAGCTTGTAATTTTGGCCCTGGAAGGCAGAGCCTTGGGAAACCCTAGAGCAAAGCAACAAGGAGATAAGAGCAATCCAGGAAGATTCCTGATGTTACCCTTAGGCCTCCACACTCAGGCACACACACTCAAGTGTTCTCTTGTACACCCATACACACATATACCTCTATCACCCCCCACTTGTATTGATCAGTCTGATTTGTAATCGCAAGTCCTTGTATAATTCAGGACCCCCAGACACTTTCTTTAACAGAGTTGGGGGAGCGAGAGGGACGGGGAAAGATTAGTTTTTGCCTGATAGACAAGAAAGAAGTGAAATTATATAGATTATATTAAGAGATTAAAACAAATGGGTGTGATGGCTCAATACCCAGGAGGCTGAGCCTGGGTGAGCATGTGCCCTTCCAGGACTCCCTTGCTTCTGCTACCAGCTCCAGGCAGCGGGGATGTCAGAGTGAGTCCCCAGGATGTACTGTCCTCACATGAACACTCTGCTTTGCGATCCAGTGCCCAGCATTGGGGGGGGGAGGTCAGGGAGGGGGTAGATTAGTTCATCGCAGGGGTGCCAAGTAAGACACAAAGTTAGACAAAGCCTCGTCAAAACGAACTTGATCTCTTCTCATGTGTGTTGAATGGATTTCCACTGTAAGGTTGAAAACCCTTTTCTCATAGCTGAGTGTGAGGATGGAGGGGATTTTGGCTTTTAAGAGAGGCCTTGGCTGAGACTCATCTCAAACTTTCAAAGGACTGAGGATAAGAAACTATGAGTGGCCTGGAGATGTAGTGGCAAAGTACTTACCCACTGTGCCCTGGGTGCCATTACTCACCACACACACACACACACACACACAGTGAGACATCAGCTCTGGTTAGTGAAGGGGAGCATCTTTTTCTCTCTCTGTGGGACAGAGAGACAGAATAAGAAATAGTAATAGCCAATGGTTGTGTATGTTGTATATGATATGTGTGTATGCATGTGTGTGTGCACACTCAGGTGTGCATATGGATTTGTGTGTGTGTGTGTGTGTGTGTGTGTGTGTGTGTGTGTGTGTGTGTGTGTAGGGGTCAGAGAACAATCTCGCATGTCAGCCCTCACTCACCTTGTTGAGATAGAGTCTCTTGGTGGCTGCTGCAGACACCAGGCTGTCTGAGCTGTGAGTTTCCAGGGATTCTCCCGTCTTTGGTCATAGAAGCCTGGGATGACCTATGTGTGCTACTGCATCTGCTCTATGTGGGTTCTGAGGATCACAGTTCAGATCCTCACGCTTCCGCAGCAAGCACTCTTCCCCACTAAGTCATTCCCCAGCCCAGTTGCCAATATTTCTTGAGTGTCTACTGCTTGATGGACATTTGGCTGAGAGGTTTATCTGCATGACCACATCATCCTGACAACAGCCCTGTGTGGCAGGCACGGCCGTTGCCTCCAGCTAACATAAGGAATCTGCAGTTTAAATAAGCCAACTGGCTTGACACATGGCAGAGCAAGTCGCTGCCTGTCTGTGCCCAGGCCCTAATCTTTTGTGCCATGTGCTGTTGTCATAACCCTCTCCATCTCGATTCGAAGCCTTGCCTGCTCTCAGCACTCCCTTGTCACGGTGACCACTGGGACCAGAGTCAGAATTCAGTGGGTCCCATAGCAGCAGACATTGGCCTTTCGAGAGGCTTCTGCTGGCTTTTGAAGCTGCAAAGTCAGAAACTGCAATGGCAAAAGGCTTTCACGGAGGATTATGGGAATTGTCCAAGCTAGGGACCGAGTCAACACCTGCTCCACAAACAGGAGTGAAAAGACCTCTCTGGGATTAACTGGACTCTTTTCTTTATAAATCCTTTCTAAATATTAATCTAGGCTCCCAGTCCTCAGGCTAAGCTTATTTCCAGGTTACGGATGGAAAAATTCATCACAAACAAGACTGGAACAACCTCAGCCTTTGGCACCCAGTCTGGCTGAGGTGATATCTAGTGACTCGAGGATCCAAAGGCCACTAACACCCCTATTATCACAGTAGCTTCCTGTCAGAGCACCTCAGGGCTGACACACCTGGCTGAGGCTCAGGGCTGACCCTGAGGTTCAGATTCTGGGGTTCTATCCGCTGGCTCACGGGGCGGGGTTTGAGCAGGAATCCACGGCTGATGGCCCGGTTATCACAATATTTATCCTCTTCTCCAGGTCAGAAACCAAATTCCAAGCAAATATCACTCAAGCATTGGAAAGTATGCTGGGAATGGTAGTGGTGAAGAGACCAAATTCCATGCAAGCATCAACTAAGCACCAGAAAGTATTCTGGGAATGGAGGGGTGGAGGTAAGGGGGGAGCAAAGAGCCCCACGTGGCACAAGCAGGAGCCAAGGTAGGGGGCCCAACGACCTTCTAATCCAGTCTGCTTTGCAGAACAAGGACGCACCAGCCTCAGGACACTGGGGCAGCAGAGTTGTTCTAGTTGGAATTGAACACTGAGGGCTTCTAGGAGCTGAACGGCGCTGGGTAGCCAAGTGGGCACTGGGGCCCCTAGGGGCATATTTCCAGGTCACATACCTAGGAGGAACACTAGGTGCCCAGACTGTGATGGAAATGTGTGGTTAGTCTCTCACTCAACAAGTGGTTCTTCCTGGAGACCTGGAGGGACATATGTTCATATTTGCATGTGCATGTGTGTCTAGACTATGTATGAGTGCATGCGTGTGCACACCAGGGAGCTATGCATCTGTACACGTGCATATGCTCTTGTGTGCATGTAGTTGCCAGAGGTCAATGTCAATCGTCACCCTCTGCTTTATTTTTTGAGACAGGGTCTCTACTCAACTTGGAGCTCATCCTTTCATCCAGACTGGCTATCAACTGAACTCTAAAAATCTGTCCATCTCACCTACACTCCCAATACCACCACACCCCACTTTTATGTGGGTGCTGGGGAATTTAAGCTCATATCTTCATACCTTCGTGGCAGACACTTTTATGACTGAGCCATCTTCCTGTCCCCTCAATAAGTGTCTCTTGTGCAGCTGCTCTACCACAGAGCTGCATCTCCGGCCCTTCACATAATTTCTCAACATTAGTCCTTTGAAAGTTTGGAATAAAATCTCAGCCCAGGTCTCTCTCAGAAGCCAGGAATCCCTCCATCCACATGCCCAGCAGCCTCTACCATGGTTGACAAATTGTTCACTAGCTCTGTTTGTGGTGTGTAGAGTAGAATAGATTTGAGTAGGAAATACATACTCAGTGTCTGAAGGAAATAATCTGTGAGAAATAATCTGTGAGAAAGAAACCAAATGGGTATTTCTGAACCTCCATATCTGGGATGGACTTCTGGGAGCTTCCACCCACAATCTGTTGTTGATGGGGGCGAGGGGCACTACCTCTATCTCATCTCAACCACCAAACCTCAAAGAGTCTGGGACACAGTGGAGGAGCTCAGATCACACACTTAAAGATCTTTCTAGAAATTTCCCAAGGAGCCACTGAAGCAGCCTAACTGTATTCCCCTTAAACCCTTCCCTCTCCCCTGACAGAATTCTTCCTATTTTCACTTGTGTGGCCCACTGTGTTTCATCTAGTTTGTCTTTGATGACATATTCCTGGCATGATTCATGCTTTAGCAAGTATTACAGATCACTGGGCATACCACTGAGGATAACATCTTCCATCAGCCTTATAATGAGAACTTGAATTTGATTTTAGGCAACTCGTGTCCTATTGCTGCCAAAGAGAAGATTCTCTTTCAGGACACACTTCAAAAACCTCTAGAATTTTTTATATGTATCTTATGCTGAATATGCTTTTCTTTTTCACCTCTGAGGCTTTCTATTTGACCCAATGATGGCACAAAAAGATAACTTCCAAGAAAAATGAATATTTACTAAAATACACACAGCAGCTACAATTTACCACAGTATAAAATGGGAAACAAGCCAGATCCACAACAGTAGCTGAAATGACTAAGCAAATAAGAGTGACATTAAATACCCCACAGTTATTAAAAATGTCAAGTCCAGCTGGTGAAATGACTCCTCAATGAAAGCGCTTGTTGTGCCAGCCCGACGATCCCCATAACCCATGTTAGAGCCAGCTGTGGTGGCATCTGGAATCCCAGAACTCCATGGCAAGATGGGAGGCACAGACAGGAAATCAGGTCGAAGCTCACAGGGCAGCTGGCCTAGAATACAGGGCTCCATGGGAACCAGCTCCCAAAAGTAGTCCTTGACCTCCATGACATTCAGGCAAGCAGGCGTGCATGCGCACACACGTGCACACACACACACACACACACACACACACACACACACACACACGCATGTCAGTGCATTCAGTGTGTCTTTTCTGGAAGGCAATGACCCGCCGTAGCAGAGTGGCATTGTGGTCATGGGCCCTGTCTGAACATAGCTGTGTGATGTCAGCTTGCCTCCACTTTCCACCTGACTCGCAGGACGCATTGCCCTTCCTCTGCTCCCTAGAGGCCAGCGTAGCACAAAAGAAGCAGCTCTCCTTTCTGCGGCACACAGGGCCCAGCAGGAAAAGACAAGGGAAGGCTGAGGTGCCCCCTTTGATTTAGAACGCAAAGATGTCCATCTCTCCCCACTGCTGGACTGCTATGGATGTGAACCAGCAACGTCCTGATATGGATATTCAGAGAAGTTCACCAGCAACAGTCGTGGGGGCGAACAGGTGACTTCAGGAGCCAACCAGCACGCCCATTCTTTCTCACGACACAGTCTAATCCAAAGACTGCTGGGAGGGGAATGCGGACCATACAATTCGTCCATGGAAGCGCAAACTTCAGTGGTTTTTAGCATACTGACCCTTGAACAATCATCACCACAAACAATTTTAGAGCATCTTCATCACCCCCACAAAGAAATCCCCAGCCTTCAGACACCCCTCCTAACCCACTCACCACTCCTGGGTCTAGGCAACCACCAACCTCCTCTGTCTCCATAGACTTACCTATACTGACAATTCACATAAATGGCATCACTATTGCATGTGATCTCCTATGGCTGCCTATTGCACTTACATGTTCTCATCTCTGTTAAAACATGTATGACATTATTTTGTGACAAAATAGTCTATTGTATGGAGATGCTTCACATTTTATTCATCCATTCATTGTTTGATAGGCATTCTGGTTGTTTGCATTTTTATGTATTTATTTAGTTAGTTAGGATAGGGTGCATGCACAGCAATGCGTATGTGGATATCAGAGGACAACTTTGGGGAATTGGTTCTTGCCTTCTAGCTTGTTGAAGCAACGCCTCTCTTGTTTTTGTCAATCCTTGGCAGACTGGTGTTCTCTGGGCTAGCTAGCCCTCAAGCATCCTCCCTGCCTCTCACTCATAGTGGGAGTTCTGGGAATACAGGTGCACACCACTATACCTGACTTTTTAACTGAGTTCCAGGGATTGATCTTGGGTCATCAAGTTTGTGCAGCAAATGACTTTACCCGCTCAGCCATCTTCCCACCCCTGTTTGCACTGGATAGTAATGCTCATTTGTATATAAAGACCATTTCTAGCCAGTAAGTGTTCGGTCAGTTCTAAGTTTGAGTACCCCCAAGATAGTCCCTCCCTGCCTCATGCCTGAACCTGCCAGCAGGAAAAGATTTTGATCTCATGGTATTGTATATGTGGGGTCCCAGGCCTCTCCCCACTGCAGAACAGATAGCTCCGCCTTGGGGTGCACTGGGTCCCCTGGAGTCAATCAATGTGCATCTGTCCTCGGAAGTGTCCATAGCTTCTGCACACAGTGGCTGGATTTGGGGATTTGTAGGCTGCTCTCTTGGTATGAGCTGGGGGTGTTTTCTCCCTATGTTGTCAGAGACAGTCAACGCTGCTGATGCACCTCAGGCCCAACCACCCTGCAGGGCATAGCTTGGTGCTTGCTTTTTTCATACTCGCCTACTCTGACTGTTAAACAGCTAATGTCTCCAAGCTCTTTGGTGGCGTCTCCAAAGGGCAAGGCCCTTCAAGACCCATTGCTGTTGAAAGACAGCCCCCCCTTGCCCTTTGTTCCCTCTTTTGAGTGTGGGGCCCACAGTCAGCTCTCAACAGGACACTGCGTTGTTGTTCTTTACCGTGGAATTGGCTTTGGGCTCTACTCTTCACCAGGCTCTGAAAAGGGGTCTCTTCTGCCTCTGCCCATGCTTGTTTTGATCTTGGGACAACTGGATAAGGCAGTTCATTTCTGTCGAGGTCCAGTCGCTCTCAAGCATGGGCCTTCTGCTTTCGGCTGACATAGGTTGGCCACTCCAGACTCTAAGCTCGGGGCCTCAGAAGTCCCAGAACCTCTGTCTACAGCACCCTTGACCTAGCTTACAAAGATCTAAATCTCTCTCTCTCTCTTTCTCTCCCCTCCTCTTCCTCCTCTTCTCTTTCTCCCTTCCCTCCTTCTCTTTCCTTTTCTTCCTTCTCTGTCTTTCCCACAGTTTCCCAAACCACTTATTCTAACTCATCGCCTGACCCATAGCTACAATCTTCCCTCCATATTCTAGGGGCCCTTCTGTCCTCTATACTTGAGGGAGAAAAGGGGCATCTCCAGACCATGTGTTCCCCTAAAACTTCATGGTCCTAACCTTGGTCCCAAGAGTAGCGCTGTTGGGGGGGTTGAGAGGTTGGCCCCCAGGACAGATCCTCAGATCACGGTGGATTTCTAGTGGAAAACACTAAGATCTTTGTTTCTCTCCCTGCTCCTGGTGGCAGCAAAACCATTGCTTGCTCCTGGACACTCTTGTGCCCTTGCCGTTTTGCCACAAAATGCTGCAGCCAGGACGCTCACACCACCGAGCTGTGTCATGCTGCTAGGACCTTGAACTGCCTACACCATGAGCTAAACAAGCTTCTTTCCCTCACAAGTAACCAGTGGATGTATTTCAGTGGAATGACACAAAGCTGACTACTACCTCGTCCTTCCTTAAACAAACCAAACGCCAGCATTCTGTCATTGAGTTCCACTTCCTGAAGTCCCAGCAGGTGGCTGACGGTATCTTATGGAGCTGGGGGGTGGGGAGAGATCTCCAACCACACCTGTCCACACTCAGAAACCACCTTCCTGAACCGGCCTTGGGGGTACGTGGACATGCTGCAGCCCTGAGAGGTTACGCAACAGTGGCACAACCCTGGTTTCATGTGTGAGAAACAAGGCCTAGCTACTTCCCACTTTCCCCCACTAGTCTCCCACCCTCCAGCCATCATTGTAGTAGCCCTCAAGAACACCGGACAGCCGTGGGGCTGGGAGGGACACTGAAGGCCAGAGCCAGAGACAGCTAGGCCTTGGGAAGGAGAGTGGGAGGAGAAGGAATATTGCTACTTAACCAAGCATGTCATTATTTGCATAAGCTACATTTATTCCCTGTGCAATTTATGTTTCTATTTTTTAGAAAGGTTTCACCTCGAGTCACTGAAAAGGTACAAAGTTCATGCCCTTCTCTCTTCTTTCGTTCTATTTCCTTGTCAAATTCCACCCCATCCACTGCCCTGGAAATTCCTTCAGTGTCTACTTGAGAAAGATCCTAATACTGAAATAGCATCACTGTTGCCTCAGAAGTAAGGTGAAACTAAGGTGAAGGATGCAAGGGAGGGCTTACTACTCAGATCTATTCCTCCTTTCTTCCTTCTGAGAAGATCTCCACGCCCGCCCACCTTATTCACCCATCCATCCACTATGAGGTGGGGCTTTCCACATCACTCAGTCTTCTACAGGTTTGCTCAGAGTCTTGCTTTTCAGATATCAGGTTGATAGCTCAAACTAACTCTTTCTCTTCCTTTCCTTTCCTTCCTCCTCCCTAATCCCCCCCAACTTGTTTCTCTCCCCTCATGAGCTGGGCTGTTCATCCTCTTCACTCCTCAGACATCAGAGCTCCCGGTGCTGGGGCTCTGGACTCAAAGGCTTATATGAGAGCCCCCCACTCACCCCACCTCTGGACCCCAGTATATCACCACTTTTCCTGATTCTCCAGCTTACATCATGGGACTTCGTGTGCAAGCCCATTTCTAGAACAGATCTCATACACATCCATGCACGTAACCTACTGGATCCATTTCTCTACACGGCCCTGACTAATACAGCTGCAATCCCCCACACATCTCTTTCCACTCCGCTACTGTTTATACTCACAGGGGGAAAAAAAAGTATCAAGGAGAAGAAGGTCTCCCCAAGAAGTTGGAGGAGTGGGTACCCAAGGGGAGCCATGTCATACTGCACCCACACCCTTCTCTTCCTGTCCTGACTTTGGTTGACCTGGATGTTTTGACCTGGTTTGTTGCTGCTGCTTTCTGCTGCGAATGGAAAAGCAGTGATTGTTGCAAGGCATTTGAAGAAGCAGGGGAACATGGGACTTGGTACTTCTGTTAGTTTCTCTACTCCATGTTTCTTTTCTAGGGTCGATTTGGAGGTAGACAGCCAGAGATCTCATGAGCCCGTGAACTTTTGGGACCCCCCCCCCAGCTTTCTTCTTGCCAAACACCATCTCTGAGCACCAGAAGCAGCTTTGCAGGATACTTAACCTGCAATTCAAGTCTCTCTCTTCTAGCCTCATCCTTCCCTTTAGTACTGCTCCTCTTGTGACGGTCAGCCATGGAGTAGGTTCTGACTGTGATTCGAGTGCGACATATCCTCCCACAGGCCTCTGTGTTCGAGGACTTGGTCCCCAGATCATAACTTTGTTTTGGGAGGCTGTAGAACTCTGAGAGCTGGGAGCTGGCCAGAGGAAGTGGGTACGGAAGGAAGGCCTCAAAAGGAGTGCTCTCTGTTTCGGACCCCAGCCCTCTGATCGCCATGAGCCAAATAAATCCTCTCTGAAGTTCTTTCTGTCAGGTCTTCTGAGAGATGTGACTAATACACTCCTTTGGGGGATTTGAGAAATTGGATGGGGAATGGGTGGCTTTTAAGTCTGGGGGGTGTGTGTGTGGTTTTGAGTTGTTTCCATGTACAGTCAATGATTGTGAAAGGCCCTAGTCATCCTCAAGCACCCTCTTGGCATGGTGACCTGCAGCTCCCGGGCTAGATGCCCGATAGCAAGATGAATGACTGAAGGGACCGGTACTAGGCAGTGTGAAACATGAAGAGACAGAAGCTGGTCCCACACTCCAGATCTGCAGACCTGTAAGCAGAGGATTCAATTCGCGTGACTACCTTACCTAAATGAAAGGTCTCTCCTATTTGAAATAGGGTTGATAATCATCGCACACTGCGGCAAACGCACCATATTTCTCATTTTTATGGAATTTGTATGAAATAGAATTTATCAAATTTTCTGCATTTGAGAGCCCAAGTCTCTAGTGGCCCTTCAAACAGAAAGTACCTCCGCGCATGATGCTGCATGCTTTATGCACCCAAAGTATTTCGCGTCTCCGTGTATCTGACACATCACTTGTCCTGATGAAGTCTGGCAGTTCCAGATAAAACTGCCTGCAAAATTGTGGGAGCACAACGCAATAACCCAAAGAAACAAAACTGCTCACATCCATCGTCATGTCAGCGGGCCGTATTTCAATGAAGAGCTATTCCATCTCACGTCTGTGCAGACTGAGACAACAAAGCAATTTAAAATGTATGTGAACTGCGCGTGAGCTTGGCTCGATATTACATTTCCTTGTTGTAAAGAAGATTTTCAAAAATATGCTTGTTTCAGGCCTCACAAAGCAGTCTCTCCATCTTAGTACTCAGGTCTTCAACGTAAGCAAAGTAATAAATAAAAAAATAAATGCCAGAGATAAATCAGAAGAGCAGATTCTTCTATTAAAAAAAACCAGAAAAAAATATGTTTATATTTATATTTTTATGTGTGCTGGGAAGAATCCTACACATTTTAAAAGGAAGTAGAGTACATCTACATTGATTTTTCCCTCTCTATCAGCTCACATTACTTGTTCTATTACCTGTCTGCCCCCTATGAATATCTGAGTTTGTGATCTCAACATCAAAAATGGTATAGGTTTGACCCCGAGGCACACGACAGCCAGGGCGGTTAGAAAGAAGACATACCAGCTTACGGCAACTGCTGATTTAGGCAGATTCTGGCTCAGGCCTGAGACAAGGGGAGAATAACTTTTGGAGTAGAACAGCAGCCTCTTATCACACGAGATCAGGCTGGTAGTTAGTCATTTAATGGAAACAGCTTCTTACTTCGGGGAATCATGAAAAGTGATACATGTTCGCCTTCATTATACTGTTTTACTCTCAAAGTCAGAGATTCCACCCATGAATGTCGCACTGTACTTAAGGGTGGGTCGCACAATTGAAGCCCGGTTCTGGCTTTGGGGGGAAAGTCGGAGTGAGCACAGGACTTGCCACTTTTGATCCTGGTTTCAAGGTAGAGGATAAATGGAAGCATTTCCCTTGCTTTCCTCCTCATAGAGCAACCTCGGGCCTTTCACCTTTACCTAGTTCTAAAGCGCTCACGTGTGTTTTCATCAGAGCAACCCTGAGATGGCCAGTCTCCAGAGTCAACTGGGCCCATCTAGAATCACATGGGAGCTTGGGAAGATTATATTAATTGGGTCAATTGGTGTGGGTGTGTCACTCCTTGGGCAGGAGGTCTTGGGCTGTATGTGGAAATATGTGAATATTAATTCATTGCTATGGAATGGTATTGACCAGTTCTCACAACTCATGCCACTGGGACCTTCCCACCTACGGTGGACTGACTGTAACGTGGAACCGTGAGTCAAATAAACCCTTCCTCCCTTCAGCTGCTTTTCTTAGGCGATTTTATCACAGCAGCAGGAAAAAAAACTTGCACAAACCCTTCGTTCCCAGTCATATTTGATCAAGTATGGATAGTTAGCAGTTTTATATCAATTTTTAAAAATATTATTTACGTATTTATTTTAGATAGATGATAGACACAGATAGATGATATAGATAGATGATAGATAGATAGATGATAGATAGATAGATACATAGATAGATAGATAGATAGATAGATAGATAGATAGATAGATAGATAGATAGAGTGAGTGAGGTCACATGTATGCCACAGCATGCACGTGACGGTCAGAGAACAACTTTCAGATGCTGGCCCTCTCCTCCCACTAAGCGGGCTCCAGGAATCATCAGATCACAGTGCAGAAGGCAAAAATCACGTCATAAAATAGATTCTGGACCAGCAAAGCTACAGCAGGAGAGCTGTGGCCTGGCAGAGCTGGCCTGTGTCAAAGCTGCAACTTTGAAGTCTGACCCTAGCAAGGTCAGCCTGCTTCTAAGCTGGAGCAAGATGTGACTTGGGCAGAGCCTGTCTGCTTCATTTCTTCCAGATAAGATGGCTCGCACTTGGTTTTAACTCCTCTTCAGAGTACTTTGTGTGCCACGTAGAAATCCAGCAGCCTCTCCATTTTCTCATGCTCTTGGCACCTTTTGAGGCTTGATTACTTAGTTTGTCTATAAACGATAAACCCTTGCAAAAGTGACTTCTGCTAGTCCTCAGCAGGGGCTATGCAGACCACCTGAGTTTTGCAGCATTACAGTCTGTCTTTTTCTTCATCTTGCAGCACCCCCCAATAAAGCAATGTCACGTGGGTCAGGACCGGTCATCAGGTTGGCATTCAGGTGCCTTCAACAACTGAACCATCTTGCTAGCCCTAAAGTGATATTTAGTGATATTATAGTCAGTATCAAAGAAGAATGAGATACACAGATGCAGAAACTAGAACCCAGAGCTCAACTCTACTGAAGCGAGAAGCACACCTGGACAGCAAGGTGTCCTCCCCCCCTCTCAGGTTTGGGAAGAACTGGAGTGTGGGTGAGCAGGCAGGTGGGTGGGGAGGACTCCTGGTTTCAATAGGAAAAGGCGGGAAAGGCTTCTATAAGAATCCAGAAGCCTGAGTTCTCATCTGACTCTCTCCAGAGGATACAACTTCAGGAAGTCCTTTCATCTCTCTGGTCCTCCCTACGTCACTGAGGGGATGCGATGGGAAGAAAGCACTGCAATCTCCCAGCGCTGCCCCTTCCCACCCTTACGCGCCCAGCCCCTTGAGTCTCGTAAGTACAGTGTGTTGCTCTAGTAAGACAAGTGAATTTTCTGCTCAGAGACAACTACTCCAACTTTTTACATACTACAGCAGAAAAAAAAAGTTTATGAACTAAAATAACTTCTTTTGTATATGGTGTTAAGTATCAAATCCAGGGTCTCACGTATGCCAGAGAAGCATTCTGCCAACTGAACTATGCCCTGAACTCCAAAATAACTTGAATACCATCTTCCGAGGAGTCAAGAAGGTTTTTATCCATTTAGGAGATAGTTGGGATAATTTGTGCATGCCCACACCCGAGGAAAGCCTTTGGGGGGAGGGGTGACCCTCCTGGTGGCGTGTGGTCCATTGCAGGCTGCCGTGTAGAAGCAGGGATGTGCAATCCCTGCCTTCCATTCAGCGCCACACGTTTCTGCCTATCGCCCAGAGAAGGTCCAGCTTCTGGATCTTGTTTCATAGTGAGGTGCCCCAAGTTTCTCGAAGCTACACAGAAGAGGGATCTGCCCGCAAGTCATAATTGGGAAGATTCCCCAGCCAAACCTGAGGGTGAATCACAGGAAAAGCAGAAATTTAATAAGTCTTGCATCCTGGTATAATGGTTGGAGAGTTGCAGAGTTTCTGAAAACTACAAAAGGGACATGATGGGACTCAGGAGGTGTGGTCAGCGTTAGAGGTTGTCTGAAGACAGGACTGTCAGCTGAGCCTGGGAGACGCCTGTGGGGAGCGCCTGGGGACCTCTGTGGGGAGCACCCGGGGACTCCTGCGGGGAGCACCTGGGGACTCGCTGAACTCCAGGGTCTGCGCAGCACCAGAGCCAGCTCTGAGGACTCACTTGAGTTTTTCCCTGTTATGAACAGTGTCTCAATAAGCCTTTATGGTCAGATCATTGACATAACCACAGTTCTGGAAGATATATTTCTAGAAATACATTTATTTGAACCAATAGTCTACATTATTGATCATTTATTTAACAGGAATTGGAAATAGCAATTGTAATTGTTCGATATTTATTGATGATTTTATTCCGGGGCTTTTGACAGACACATGGTATGAAACGGTCTCCAGCAATGCTGTCTCAGCTTACGTTTTCATCAGGAGGAGAGGAGAAAGTCGAAGGAGCCTGGTTGGGCAGAAAGGAAAAACAAAGATCCTGTGGCCCCAGGTTTCACTAGGAAATGCAAAGAGTTTGCTATGAAGGGACAGGAAATCTCCTTTCTCGGAGAAGAGAAGAGCTTTCTGGAGTGGAAAGGATCTTAAATGAGAGAAAATCAGGTGCCGGCCTATGCCAGGGTTATCAGGCTCTTGTGTAAAACTCCTTGTAATGAATGGTTTAGGTTAATGGCAGGGCGGCTCCAATTAAGGAATTTTAGTAGCAAGGAGAAAGCAGCTGCTGGGTTGAGTAAGTGAATAGCTATTATTGTCTGAGATTAAGGCAGCAAGCCCTTCAAATAAAGAATGCATTGTTCAGAAGAACTGATTAAGAACGCGGTGGAAACAGACATCAAGGTATGTGGGAGGATTGTTCTAACTACAAAGTTGGTGATTTAGCCCGTGACATTGACCTTATCGCAAGTGAGTTATGATAGTCTGTGAGTCTTGGCCACAAGTCCTTTCAGGGAGCTGGCTTCGTTGTGATAAAGTAAATGGATTCAGGCTCGTGGTCTCCATCCATCTGGACAGACTGAAGAAGCCCAACAAATGGGTACCTGTGTCCCGCTTAGACTGAATCTCATTAGGAGGCTTCGTGATGGACCTCCGGGAGCTGAATTACAGCGAGCTCATTCCGAAACCTGGTGTGAGTCTCAGGGTGGTTCTTGACCACTTAAAAAGCAGTTAAACTTAAAATTAAGACAGACCTGCTGGGCATGGGCACTGCACCATCTGAACTGGGAAGATAGAGAAAAAAACTGCAACTACAATATAGAGCAAGGGCCTGCTCAGAGCCTGTGAGACCTGATGGGGCAGTTCAAAACCCACAAAAATCCAAGTTCCAAGGACAGGAAAATTAACATGTATCCAAGACCTAAAAGAATCAAGCCGTGGCAAAGAGATCTTGAAACAAAGGTCACTGCTTTCATTCATGGTTTGAATGTAATTGTGTGTCTCCCCCCTCCCCCCCACGCCACCACCATCCCCCTCCAGGCACATGTGTTTGAGTCCTCCATTGGTGTCGATGTTTACAAAGATTGTGGCACCTTAAGGACATAGAGTTTTGTGGGAGGAAAACATCTCACAGGGAGTAGACCCTGAGGTTTGGTAGCCCTGCCCTGTTCCCTCTCAGTTTGCTGTGGTTTTCTCTGCTTTCCTGAGGAGACAATGACCTGAACTTCCCTTCAGCGGTACCTTCCGCTCTCCATTCCCACCCTATTGTGTTATATCTGAATGTTTTCTCAAGACAGCAATAACAGTAACTGCCATTACTTTGGTTTTCACTTTTTGTTGGTTTTGTGTTTCTGGGAATTGAACCCAGGACCATGTGCATGCTAGGCAAGTACTTTACCACTGAACTATATTCCAGGTCCATGAAATGAAAGTTAAAAGTAAACTTCCACTCTCATGCCTAGCCCACCTTCAGAGTCCATCTTGAGTTAACCATGATCCACGGATCCTCTTTTCTCATAGCCAATGCTCACCTGTTCTCTACCCAAACTTATGTATCCCTCTAGCATCCCTCTCTCCCTCCCTTCCTCCCTTCTTTCCTCCCTCTCTTCCTCCCTTCTCTCTCCCTCCTTTCCTTCCTTCCATCTTTCCTTCCTTCCATGCTCTCTTCTTTCCTTTTTCTTCCTTCCTTCCTCTTTTCTTCCTACCTTCTTTACTTCCTTTCCTTTCCTTCCCTTCCCCCTTCCCCTTTCCTTCTTTTCTTTGCCTCTCCCATCCTTCCTTCCTTCCTTTTCATTGCCTTCCTCCCTCCCTTTCCTCTCACCTTCCACAGGAGAGCAAATGTCCACCAGGAACTTGCTATACCCCCCAAGCACTCTTCTGAGTGTGTCCAGCCATCACACTTCGGAAGAAATCAGAGCAAAGCCCTGCCAGTCCCAGTCACCTCCTGACGCTGCTCATCTCTCTGTCTTTCTACTCCTCCTGGCTCTGAGGGACTCACAGGCCCTGGGATTCAACAGTCCTAGAGCCCCTGACTTAGAAGACTTGGGGTTGAACCCCCTGAGTAGGGGAGGCATGAATAAGTAGCATGTATTAGTCTGAAGCCTGTCTGGAGAGAGAGGATATTTTTTTTTGAGAGAGGATATTTTTAATCTAAGCTGTTTCAGTAGCAGTTATAAGAACGAGTGGCGCTTACTATTTATGATTTAAGACAATGACACTATACCCATCCTTCTCCGGTACAATTTATCCCTCCGAGAATGAACTGATAAGAAATCAGCTGTTGCCATTCTTCATGCTGCTGATAAATTCTCAACCGAAGGGCTTCAGAGAAGAGCTTAGTTTGGCTTACAATTGCCTGGTTACAGTTCTTTGTCCAGCTTGGCAGGAGAATCCACATCCATACCAAGGACCAAGGGAACTGGCCACACCAAATCCACAGGACTACCGAGTGGGACAACCCTTATTTGCCAGACCAGCTTGTCTGACCAAGTGTACTGAAGGACGCCGACTTTCTCAGCCAGCTTCCTCCATCTTATTTGCCTGTCCAGGTCCACCATGGGCTGAACCTTCCCTATCAACTAGGACAATCTCTTACAGCCTTGCTTGGGGGTCTAACTCAGCCACTAATTCTTTACAAATGTGCTCAGAGCTCGAAATTTCAACCATCAAATTGGCACCTATGTCTAACTATGACACCAACCAAGCAAGAAATTGTCAAGGAGAGGCGTGGACACCCTCCCTCCACTCCACCCCACTCTCTCCCTGCGGACTGACCTTCAGAGACCTTATAGGTATCGAGTGCACTTGAGCAAGAGGGGAGATCTGTAGTGTATGTGACAACAGAACCCAAGTTGCTGCCCTCTTTGTCCCCCCCACACTCAAGAACTAACATCATCAATAGCAATGCCTCGTATTCATCCATTCAGTGGAATGTGCCATTTAGAAGCACAGGTTCAGCAGTGCTGTAGATCCATGAATATGTCATCATGAAACCCAATTTTTTGTGCACTAGCTGAAGAGATAAAATTTTTATTGTCATTTTTTCTTATTTTTTTTCTTAGTCTTATAAGCATATTGAGTACTTATTCCTGCCTCCCTCCTTTCCCCTTCCTTTTCATCCCCCCTCCTTTCCCTTCATCAATCCATCCCATTTCCCCCACCGTTGTGTCTGTCTGCTTCTATGGGCCCCAGGGTTCCCTCTGGTTTGTCTGTTCTTGTGGGGATTCAGGCCTCTATGGCAGACCAAGTGGCCCTCTTCAGGCCTCCCCCACTGATAAGGTTATACTCCTTTACTCGTCCAACCCTAGTCCCCAAACCTTGCACTACATGTAATTACTTCTCTGGAGATACTCGCTAGTCTATGGGACATTTTAGTCTTTATGCAGGTCTGGTAAGGACAAGTCTCACTGCAGTGAGTTCCTGGATGCAGCAGTACTACCTTGAATGGAATGTCTTGTTCAACAGTGGACCTTCCCGTCTTTAGACTCTTACAATCTTACCGCCCCTTCTTGTGCAAGATTCCCTGAGCTTTAGGATGGGGAGAGATTAGGTTGGCCTGATTCTGGGCGAGCCCTGCAAGAAGGCTGGTGCTCTGCACTCTGGCCGGCTGTTGTCTACTCCCCTGCTCTTCTATGTCCCAGGTTGCTTCTTGTCAGGGTTTTGAGATCCTCTACCTTTGTTATAGAAGAAAACTTTTAGATTGAGTGCTGAGTGTCCTTCCAATCTATGAGTAAAATAACAAGTATTTACAGAACAGTTTGGTATACTGTCTTCCTACCCATAGGTTTATAGGCTGTTCTTCCCCAGTGATCTATTTCCTTCCCTAAAAGATAAAATTTTAAGAAAAGAAAGAAAAAAGCAAATAAATAAGCAAACAAAACAAAAAAAAAAAAACAGATTCAAGAATCTAATTGTTAGGGTTGAACTTTTGACCTCCGTATTTATTGTCCATACGCCTAACCTTTAAAGCTGGAGAGATGGCTCAGGAGTTAAGGCTTTGCCTTGCAAGCAGAAGGTCCTAAGTTTGGATCCCAGGTCCCATAGGGCGGGGGGGGGGACCTGCACTTCCAACCCTGGTGGGCAGAACCTGGGAAGTACCAAGGCGAAACAAAAAGGAGGTAAAACAATCCAGGATGATTCCTGAAGTCACCCTTAGTTCTCCACAGGGACACACAGTACACACACACACACACACACACACACACACACACACACACACACAAAAAATAATCAGGAAAATCATATATGCCTTCATTTTCCAACCTATAGGATAAGTCTCCTACCAATCCCTACCTTAAAGGGCTGATGGAAAGTCTGGGAAGGAAAGACCCACAGAGAGCTTCAGAACAGTGCGTTGGGCACAGTAGGGACTAAGTATATGATGTCACTATTGGTCAAGAGGTGTTCACTGAGTCCCTCCTTTGGTCTGAGCGCAGGGACATGGCCCCCTTTCCCCAGCAGGAAGAAAGACAAGAAAAACATGGACGATCATCACCTGCCTTGGAACCTAGTAGATAAACAACCACATCAGTCTGGAGGTGATAAAATGAACCCCAGTGAGAAATAAAATTTCATTGGATGAAGAAAGTTGGGGATGGGAGAAGGAAGAGATCCCAGAGAACAAGAGATGTTTGCTGGTGTCTCTACAAGGCTGGATAGCTCATGGGTGACATCACAGGTCAGACAGCATGCAATCATGCCAGGATCCATCTTATCTGCCGAGCTGGGGAATTTGTACTTCACTTCACAAGCCAGAGGACAATGCATAAGGATTTTAAATAACCTGGTCTATGAAAGGTTAACAAGCCAACATCCCAGCACTCACCTACATCCCTACCACAGATCTGAAATAAAACTCAGTTTGTCTTCTTTTGTCATCTCAAAAATATTCGTGCGAGCATTTGCTTGAGGCTTGAATTGTAGCCCTTTTTCCAGAAGCAGTAGTTTTGATTTCATCTAGGCGACTGACTAGATAGCAAGTGCGGGCTCCTGTGAGATTCTTCTTCCCCCCATTTCTTTTCTCATTTGGGGCAATCATTTCCAGAAGCAGCCCTCCAATCGTATTTCTTCATCTGCAAATTCTGATGTGGATGGATACATGCTGGGCCTTTTGCAATGGTTTAGGGCAAATTTCTTGGCCAAACTGTCATGCACATGCGAGGGTAATCAGCAGATTTATTCGAGGAAATGTATTTGCGGTGTTAAATGGCTGTTCTAAATGGGGCTATTATCTGGCCTTTTTGCTGTTGCTCTGAATGGCCTTCTAGAAGGCGGATACCCACGATAAGTCTATCATCCTTCCTGGACTTGACTTTTCAGTCAATATTTATGCCCAGACGCACGTGTTTGGTCATCTCAGCAGCATCTTTGAAATGCTGAAGCACACGCGAGTTGCCAGATGCTTTAGCAAATGGTGCAGAGCCACTCAAGACAGAACCAGGGGAAAATAGAGATTTGTTGAACGGTCAGTGGAGGCTAGGGGGTGAAATGAGGCCCCGGCGTTATTTGTAACTTGGGACAAATGAGGAGATATCATGTAACTAAACTTCCAGAGGCAACTTTAAAGGATGTCATCTTTCTTTTGCATCTGAAGGCCCTGTCCACTTAAGCTTAATGAGAAAATGTCACCGAGCACAGAGTTCTGCTCCCAGGAGAGGCCACCTACACGGGTCTTCAGGGTGACACTTCTCAGGTCGAGCAGCTCCAAAGATGGTGAATGGCTGCAGCTCTGTCGAAATGGACTTTTGGTTTCCATGGTTCCACTCTATTAATACAAAATAGACTTCGGGACATAGATGCTTGGTAACTTCTTATGAGACGTCTGTGCCAAACCCCAAAATACCTTTTCCATATGTTCTTGTTTTGCTTGCCTACCTCCAAAGCTCGGTCAACAGCAATGCGAGCAGACTTTTAAAAGAACTCCTCCTTTTGACTTATTTAAAAAGCTAACTGTGCATGTGTATTCAGAAATACACTAGTACAGCAAATATCCAGCAGGCGTCTCTAAAGCCTGATATCTAAATATGCTTAATAGGAAAGGGAGACCACTAATTTTAAAAATGAAGTTACCACAGAACTTTTACATGCTCAGAAAAAAAAAATTATTCAAAGTAGAGAACATGTGGAATTAAGAAAACACAGGCTTTGGGTTAGGAAAGACAAAAACATGCCTGGTCTTTTGGGATGGGAGTAGGCAGAAGAGGGTGGAGAAGGAGAGGGAGAATCAAGCTGCTCAGTCTACCAGTATACTATGAGGAGAATGACTGGGGCCTGGAAAAATAAGAGAGAGATATTGAAGAGAAGGTTCTAGAACAAAAGAGGACAATGAGGACATCCATGAGAAGCCCTGCAGAGGCCTTGGAGTCTGGTACTTAGTTGCAAGTCATCATCTGTTCTGAGCAGTGCTGAAGGACTCTCATGGGCCCTGGGCACTCCTGGCATCCCTGTACTATCTGGGGCTTTAAGAAATGAAGGGCGATGCCAGGTTTGACAAAAGAAGTCATGTGGGCAGCTTCAGAAATTAATGATAAGCAAGCCACCAGGATTCAGGGAGTGCAGGATTTGCAGCAAAAGATAACCGCTGAATCTAAGCCCGTCTCCCAATCTGGAGCAGTCATTGAAAGTCAATCTGTATTTTGACGTTGATGTAAAGTTTCAAGAAAGGCTGCAGGATATTGCAGGAGGAGATAGACTACAAAATCTAGAACCTTTAGGAGTCTCCAGATGGATCGTGCTTATGCATTGTGTGTGTGTGTGTGTGTGTGTGTGTGTGTGTGTGTGTGTGTGTGTGTATGTCTTCACTGGGCATGAAATTAACATTTGCCAACCCTTACATCTTGAATTGCACCCCTCCAGGAATTCATATGTTGGAGCCCTAATTCTGAAAGTGATTTTATTTTCAGTTGGCTCTGTAAGGAAGAAAATAAAGTTACATACTAAGTGAGGTCATAAAGATAGAGCCTGTGTCCAGCAAGACTGGTGACCTAAGAATAGAAGAAACAAGAGACCTCCCTTCCCCCCAACCCCCACAAGTGCAGAGGAACATCAGTCATGTGCAGCCATGGGAAAAGGCCTCACCGGAAACTGCTCTATAGCACTCTTGAAGCTTCAACTCCCAGCCTCCAGCATGGTGAGAAAACAGATGTCTGTTGTTCAGGCCAGTATGTTCTGCTATGGAAGCCCAAGCAGACTGTCGGGTCTCTCTGTCTGTCTTTCTCTCTTTCTTTCTTTCCTTTTTTCTTTCTTTCTTTTTTCTTTCTCTCTTTCTCTCTTTCTTTTTCTTTCTTTCTTTTTTTTCTTTCTTTTTTCTTTCTCTATTTCTCTATTTTCTCTCTTTCTCTATTTCTTTCTTTCTCTCTTTCTTTCTCTCTCTTTTTCTCTCTCTCTTTCCCTCTTTCTTTCTAATGCTACTGTAGATTGACTTTTTGTTTCCTCCAGAATGCATCCATCTTAAAACAATCTCCAGAGGTGCAGCATTTTGAAAGGGGTTAAATTGACTTATAAAAAGAGGAAATTGAAGGAAGAGCTTCTCTTCTGCCTTTCTGCCTTCTGCCACGTGGGACACACCATTGTCATGGTTTGTCCCAAAGGTTCTTGTCTTGAAAACTTTCCTTCTGATACAGCAATGTCCAGAAGTGGAGGCTGGAGGTGGGAGTAGTGGGACCCGAAAGAATTCTTCAGCGGATTAAACTTATGGTAGAATCCTACCATGAAGGCATTATGGGAGGGAGGGAAATGAGGAGTCAGTGCCTAGCAGTAGGAAGCATGTCACCAGGGGCATGTGCCAGAAAGCTCTCTCTGTCTCTCTCCTTCTCTCTCTCTCTCCCTCTAATCCCTCCCCTCCATGAGGTGAGCAGTTTTGCTCTACCACATACTTCCCAGGTGATGTTCTGCCTTACCGTAAACCTAGAAGCAATGACTCCAAGTGACCATGGATGAAGCTGTTTCTTCTTTAAGGCGTTTTGTCATAGTCACAGAAGCAGCAGGGCTTGGACTCAGAGAACAGCCCTCACCACCAATCTGCAAACTTGAGCTTCACAACCTCCAAAGCAGAAACATATGCTCTTTATATACCCAGTTTCATGGGTTAGAGAGATGACTCAGGGTTAAGACTCTGCTTCCTAAACAGAAGTTCCTGAGTCTGGATCCCAGGTCTCATATAAAAATGCCAGTTGAAACGTCTGCCCTAATGGGCAGAGCCTGGGAAATCCCAGAGTGAAACAAAAAGGAGGTAGAAGCAGTCCAGGATGATTCCCAAAGTCACCCTTGTTCCTCCACAAAGATACACAGTGCCCTCTAATACACACACACACACACACACACACACACACACACACACACACACACGCACAAATAAAATTTAAAAAATAAATAACCCAGTGCTCCCTCCCCCCATCTCTGAAGCATCCTTTAATGTGTGTATCAAACTTTCCTCTGGGTCCTCCTCTCTGATGAGGTGTAAGGACTCAGTGGCAATTCCTAGAACTCTTTCTTGTGTTCCCCTTAAGTATAGGAACACTATTGTAACTGTTAATCCCTTGCTTCTAAGGATCCTAGTGCCTTTAGTCCACGTTAGAATTTGAGGGGAGGGAGGGGGGAAAGGAAGGGGCAAACGGGGGAGGGAACAGAGAGGTCCTAGGGAGGGAGTGGAGGGAGGAAGGGGACGGGGGTTCCTATTACGTTTGTATGAGCAGAAAAATAAATTTCAAAAAATTACATGAACTTTAAAAAAATAAAAAATAAAAAGTTACTAGCAAAGAAAATTTACTATAATCATGTATGCAACACTAAAAAATAAAAATAAAATAAATAAAATTTAAAAAAAGAAGTGTATAATAATTCACTGTGGAAACAATCAAAATGAAACCACAGCACTGGGTTCTATTTGAGCATATCAATAAGAGGTCATAAATGGAAAAATGTATGAAATTAAAGCACATGAAACTGTAAATGTATATATGAGTGTCAACAGATACACCAAGTACTGCCAATTGCAATATTTCTTTGACCATTGCAGACCAATATCAAAGATAACACAGAATAAAGTCCTCCATTTCTGTTCTTCCTATTAGAATAACCCATGGTTTCTAAACAAATTGGTATGCTGCAGAAGAGTAAACATAAAGAACTGAAAAATGAAAAAAAAAACCCAATTTCAAGTATTTTGTTATAGCTACACAGAATAGATTAAGAAAAATACCTTATGAATTTTCCAACTTGATACAAAGAAGAGATATTAGTTTATATTCTTGGGAGCCCATTTTTCCACCTTTCCCAAATATATTACTCTATATCACAATGGCCAGATGGCCACAAATGTTATATTTTTTAGTAGAATAGATTTTATTAGGTTTTCATACCATAAAGGGAATCTTAAAAAGAAATACATGTTCATTTTTTTTAATCATACCATGTAGAAATATAAAAAGGGACATTTTTTAAAATTCGTTTCCTACCACACAGCTTTTTGTCTTACAAAAATGTCATAGTAGATGTGAGCAGCTTTGTAACTGGGTTTGGTTCCCTGTAGGTCTGTCTTTTGAATATCTTTCCCTGTCAATAAATATGGAATATCATATTAAGTAGTTGCATAATATTCTGTTTTAGGACTTCCCATAATTTATTGAGTCATTATTACATTTGCTAACATTTTAGAAGTTCATGAAGAATCAAAAATGGCTTTTGACTAGCATTTTTACACACTGGGACAATTGTTTTCTGGGGATGCATTTTAGAACTGATGCATTTGATGATTGTTTAATGCAGATATGAAGTGTCTTCTAACCCGTGTCCTAATCAACATGGTAGACAGAGTAAACATCCATGGTGAACACAGTCCTTCCTTTGGGGACTTGTAAAAGGAATTAAAAGAAATCATGACGGGTGCTTTCATGGGGAAAGCATAGAACAAATTTTGATTAAAAAGGAAGCAAAGTTTTAAAAAGAATCTTGCTAACTTACAGCTCACTTTCTCAGAACCAGCGGTCTGGAATTGCCTGGGCCTTCCATAGATTCATAGAAGACCTGTGAACTCATTGTTTCAAGGTCCTGACCAGCCCCAATTCCTTCTCATTGTGTGGCCATAGTAATGAATGATTCATATAGGTTTACAGTTACTTTTCCTGTCAGTTTCCAGGAAAACACCCATTAATCCCGCTGCTTTCATGACTGTATGATTTCAGATGAAATTGGGTGAACTCAGGTGTTAAGGTCTTAGATTTAATAACCAATGTCTGATTGCAAGTGCAATTAGGGTAATTTCCCAAAGCCACACCTGAATTTTCACACCTCTAGAAAATGGTTCATCAGTTGAACGTGGTCCCTGATTTCACTGGGCTCCACAGCACGCAACCTTCATGGATCCCTTCCACCCATGCGTATGGAAGTACTCAAGAGAGCTCATCCCAGGATCCTTGGAGAAAGAAAGCTTTGGGTGAGCTGAGGAAATGAAAGAGTGATGGACTTGAGCGATCTGGGCTAAGAGAATCTGAGGAAGCTGGTCTTAACTGTTCTCTAGTCTACAAACAAATCCTTATACTGCTTACAAATCAATCTGAGAGATTATCCATTCACTCACCCACGCATTTATTCAACTGATGCTTCTTCAGTTCCTAAGCTGCATTAGACCTAGTGCCTAGTGAGGCAATGAATGTCTATAATTACACAGCAATCATACCTTTTTGCCCATGTCAGTTATTTTACATTCGCAGACCTGAAGACTTTGAAAGTCATTTTTCCAGAACATTCCAACAAAACAGAAATCATTCATTGCATCAATAATTAGGGTCTGTGTGGCATAGTAGCTCCCTCACCTGGAAGATCAGATGAAGAGAGGAACACCAGGGGAATTTCCCCAGTTTATAAGGGGGTCCATTGGATGGCTTCTATGTCAGTTCAGATGGTACTGCCCCATGCATACGGTGCCCAGGCAGTGGAGTTGCAGTGTGCTGTAAAGTGAAAATCAGCCCAGTGGATCGGAATCTGTCTTTGAGAAATCTGATCTTCATATGTCACATTTTTTTCTTCTACCTTTACAAGCATATTGAGTATTCATTCCAGCTTCCCTCCCGCTCCCATCCCTCCCATTCTCTCCCAGTCTCTCCCACCCTTCCACCTGTGTGCTTCTATGAACCCCAGGGTTCACTCTGACCTATCTACTCCTGTGGGTGCCCAGGCTTCCGTGGCATATCAAGTTACCTCTCTTCAGGCCACCCCCGCTGGTATGTGCATTTCCCTTCACTCATCCAGCTTTAGACCCAAAGGTTTCCAATAAAGTGCCCATTCTATGGGTACAATAACAGCTGCCTACAGAGCAGTTTGATGGACTGTCTTCCTACCTATAGTAACCTGGTTTTTCTATAGCTACTTCCTTTCCACTTTTCTTCACCATCCCTTTTGAAAATGTCCACTTATCTCCTTGGTGCCCCAGGACACTGAGGAAAGGAACTCGAGCGGTGCTCAGGATGGGCACTTGCCCAGAGAGAATGCAGTTAACAAAGGGAACGAAATCACCGGAGCAGGAGAACTTCCTTCTCTGAACAGCACTCCCCTCCCTCTTTCTCGTTGCTTATTTCTTCTTTGTCTTCTCTTTTGATCTTTCCTTCTTTCTAGTCTATAGCTTGGTGACAAGCTGAGCAGTGTCCAGACCTCTTGAGGCCTCAGCAGGACACTATGCAGAACAGGAAGCTGGACCCTGACCCCAAAAGTTGTCAGAGCAGGATCATCCTCTGACAGCAAGAAGGGGCTTGCTTGTACCAATATTTACACCCAATGGGAGACTAACACCCTTTGATATGACTACATAGTAGAGCTTTGTTTTCCAAAGCCAGAAATCATTAATGATGAGGCTCAGTGAGAAACGCCAAGACTGGTCTAAGCAAGCCTGATTGCAGGAGCACTGAGTTCCATTTGAAGGGCAGTGCCTCGGGTTTTTAATTTCAATATAGCTACTGTATTGACATCTTTTGATTGTATTTTGGTAAATGAATGCTTCCCAACTAATTGAGTCATATTCTCTCTCTCTCTCTCTCTCTCTCTCTCTCTCTCTCTCTCTCTCTCTCTCTCGATTTAGGTCTTTGTCTACACAGAAACCAAATAGCACTTTCAACCCCCTTGAGCAAATCACCACAAAGATAAAACTGCCACAGTATGGTGGCTCTGCAGATCGGTGGGGGGTGTGCAGCCCACCTCTGGGTGGGGGTGTAAGGGAGCACGGAACCACAGCTCCGCATTGCAAACAAATCGTTGGAGTTCAGGGGGAAAAGAAAAGAAAAGAAATCCTGGATGGGTTATTGTAGTTTGACAATTCCCACTCTTTGTTTACAGGCTTTTGTTTTTAGACTTTCAAAAGGTTCCCACTGTTGACCCCTCTGGACATGTGTACAGTAGCAGTAAAGTTACACAGCCAGCAAGCTGACAACAGCTGTGCCGCTCCTAAAATTATTTCAAACCGATCTCAACTGCCACTTTCTCTCAGATCACATCCAGAGTCAATTCCACATTTTTTTCCCCTCTGTGTCAGGAAAGGTCAGAGTGTGTCTCAGACAGGGAGGCCAGCAGCATAAGGACCATTTAGAGCTGAAATTTGTCTTAGAAGACAGAAACATGGATGGAAGTCTTCCTTAAGAAATGAGACAGAGGCCGGCAAGTTAGCTCAGCAGGTAAGGCACCTGCTCACAAATTGAACCTGAGTTCAGTCCCCAGAAGCCCACATGGTTAGAAGAAGAAAACTGACTTCTGAAAGGTGTCCTCTGACCTCCATTCATGTACCATGGCCTGTGTGCTCTTTCTCTCTCTCTCTTCTTCCTCTCTCAAATAAATAAAATATAAAAAAGAATTAAAATGACAGGGACAGAGATGCAATCAGAATGAAATATATACATATATAAAACTGTCAAAGAACAAAATTTATTAATTAAAAAAAACTGGGTGTTGAATTTTGAGGACCTAGGTGGAATCTTCCCAGCCCTAGAGAAGAAGGCTGAAGCGGGAAAGAGTTCCTAGCTATGCAACCAAACGGGAGAATGCGCATCTATATGACTGAAGGGTGACATCATTATCTCACAAATTTTTACTGGATCCAAGATGCAGACTTGGAATTGTTTTAAGTTCTGGGAGCAAGAAAGACAGAGGCCTTGTCTTGTGCTTTAAGGTCATGCGAGCAACGTTGAGAAATGAACACACCACTGTCCTTGCGGCATGGAGAGAGTGAGGTGTTGCGCCCCTCAACATATTTGACTGTTCAGGGACTTGGCTTCTATTGTTTCAGGGTATTTTTTAGGCATGTTTGCTCATGTGATCTGCAGTAGCCACTGAGCAGGGTAGAAAGCCGTATCCCCACCGCGGAGCCTTACTTAACAAATCCTGACCTTCTACCAACTTGAGATCTCTTCCCTCCTGAGATTCCCATAGGTTCTGCAGTTAGTCCTCAATAATCCTTTCTTCTCTCTTAGAATTTCTCTGAAGACCCTCTATCCTGGGCCTCTCCAGTTCTCCACCAACACTCTGGCATTTGTGTAGTTAAGGTGCGGGAAGGGGGGGAGCAGGCAGCCACGTTGCCTGGCTTGCTGCTAATGCCCTGCTCAAGAACCCGTTGTGAGCCAGGCGTGGCCCAACGATACTGTTTCCTGACTCCTCAATTCACTCCTTTCTTGTCTGGACAACTGTTTATCAAACAATCCCCAATCCAGATTTGTGAAGCCTTTTCTTCCTGTGGTGCTGGGTGAGACAATGAGAATTCCACACTCCACATGCACCACTTTAGGATAAACTGTCCCTTTCTCTTCCACTGCTGTGTGCCTACTGAAGGCCAAACCCTCATTCCCACCCCAAGCCCGTGCTTTCTACTGTTCAAGGACATCAGATCAGCAATGAGCCCTTCTTCCTGCACCATCAACTTTCTTTTTCTCTTGAACTATTCCTACTAATATGCATTCTTCTCATGTTACAAAAAGAAAAATTCAAGTGCAATTTCCATGGTCCTTGGGAACAGAGCATTTTGCTTAGAGAGTATCTGTAATGACTACTTATCAGAAGCCTTAAAGCAGAAACTAAGAAAGAGTCATGTTGGAAATAGCCATTTTTTGATGATAATTAAATGCAAGGTAAAGCTTTCTGAAACTGATCGTGTAAATACATGTGAAAATTATCCAATAGGTACAGTGGGATTTGCTTGCAATCTTTCAGGAGCAAATGCAAATATTAGATGTAATATCTATTGTATAAAAAGTATACAAATGATATTGTATAATAAATAAATACATATGCAGTACACTTGCATCTCAGAAGTTGTCTCACAATAATCCAGACTACTTCAGTCTCTGAATTGCTTTAGTCTCTATCAGTGAGATTTAAAATGAAATGTTCCCCTATGGACTCATGTGTCCCCATCTGGTGGTACTGTTTAGGAAGGTTGTGGAAACTTTAGGAGTCTGGTCTAGCAGGACGAAGGTCATGGCTTTGACGTTTCCATCTTATTTCAGTTCCTTCCTTGCTCTCTGCTTCCAGCGGGATGTGAGGCGAGCAGCCTCCACACACACTGTCCTCTAAGGAGAACCAGGAATCCGCAAAGACCAGTGCCCATGCACTGTGATCTCTGAAACTGGGAGCCAAAAGAGATCTTTCTGCTCTTAGATTGTTTCTCTTGGGTATTTTATGACCATGACGAGAAAGCTAAGCAATACTAAGGAAAAGTAAATTGAGTCCCGAGTTTTCCAGATTGGCCCCCTGTACATCCTACTTCATAGGAGAGTAGCTTGACTCTCACTGTGGCCAACATCTCTGAAGAGAAGAAGAAAGTTTAATAATTAAGTAGTTCAATAAGAAGTTCCGCAAACTGAATCGAGAAGATGGTTTAATGGTAAAGCCTTTGCCTCACAAGCAAAAGGGCCTGAGTTCAGATCCCCAGAGTGCATGTAAAAATGCCGGCCAGCCTTGGCCTGTAATTCTGGTCTTGGAAGGTGGAGCCTGGGAAACCCCAGAGTAAAGCAGTAAAAAGATATAGCAATCTAGGATGATTCCCAATGTCACCCTGGCATCTCCACAGGGACACTAACTGTAGCATCCTCTTGTACACACACACACACACACACACACACACACACACACACACACGTACGTGTACCAAAGGGGAAAAAAATCAGATCCACTAACTCATAAAACAGTCAGAATCTGCCAGGAATAAAGTCACTTGCTTTTTGGACGTCATGGGAGATTGCCAAAGATGCAGAAGACATTTGTGTTCATGATCCAAAGCATTTGCTCACTCAGGGTCCTCTCAGTCTTAAAATACGACGAAAGAACACTAGTCAGTGAATTGTAGAACAACTAGAAGCATTCAGTTCAGGCCTAGAAAAACAGCCCGTTGTCATGGTCTAAATGTAACTTGTGTCCAGTAGGTTCATGAGTTTGAATCCTTACTTGATGTTGGTGTTGGGAGGTGGAACCTTGCTGGAGGAAGACACCTCACAGAGGGCAGGCCTTGAGGTTGGTTAGCCCCACTCTGTTTCCTCTAGTAGTTCTGCTTTGGAAGTGTGTGACTTGCTTTCTTGGCATCCATGATACCTGCAGGGACCTAAGTCTCCTCCGGCTTCTGCCAGCTAGTCATATTTTTCCCGCCATAAGGGGTTGTATCTCCTTTCTGGAACAGTAAGTCAAATAAATCTCCCTTTGCCCCTTAAGTTGCTTGGACGAGGGTTGTCTCACAGCAGCAGAGAGAGCAACCGTGACGCCGTTAGTCCACACAGAAACCTTGTTGGCATAGTTGGCAGAACGGTGCCAAGACACTGAGCAAATTTTAATGAGTTCACTTGGGGAAGAAATCAGAGGACATAGTATTCTGAAGGAAGCAGGCTACAAGGGCTGTGGAGAGTAAGATAAAGGATTCTTTGATGCTTTTGTCTAAGGCTTTTGCTCAATAATTCAATAAGAAAATCCATTAACCCATGAAACCATCAAGATGTGTATAGAGTGGAATAAACTTGCATGCTTTTTAAGTGTCATTGAAGGCTTACAAATGATGTTCCTTTTTATTAACTGGCATTTTCTCACAATAAAAAAGGACGGCACACACCCTCCTGACCAACGAGAGAGGAATGAGAGGAAATGGGATGCATAGACCCCATGAGGATTTTCTGTCTCATTTTTGTGTTTACTTTTCCTTTTGAAAGTTGCTATCTGCTAGTGAATATCTCGAAGAGAAAAAAGAAAACTGTTTCTGACAAAGACTTCTTTAAAAATACTGGTCATGCTTGACTTTGAAAAACCGAAATATCAAATTGTCCAGGTAAATGGATTGGTTGAGGAGAAAGAAACCTAATCAGATTCCAAGTGCTCTCGATTCTCAGCTTCAGCTCCAGGCAAAGCTCACAAGGACAGCTATTTCAGGCTATGTGTGAAGGTGTAGAAAAGAGGGGAGGAAGGACTACTGGTTATAAAGGCCATGGAGGATTTAAAGTGTGAGATGGGCTGGAGAGATGGCTCGGGGGTTAAAGCCTTTGCCTCACAAGCAAAAGGAGCTGAGTTCAGATCCCAAATCTCACATAAAAACACTGGTGGAAATGACAGCAGCCCCCACTTCCAGCCCTAGAAAGCACAGCCTGAAAAACCCCAGAGCAAAGCAATAAGGAGGTAGAGCAATCCAGAATGATTCCCATTGTCACTCTTGGGCCTCCACATGCACTAAGTGCCCTTCCACACATGCCTACACACACATGTATGCTCACCCACAAGATTTATTGGCTTTATGAGCCAAGGAAAATGAAAGGTTGAGCTAAAAAACTTGCAAAGCAATGATGCATATAATTTATTTTTGTTTGTTTATATGTTTGCTTACTTGCTTACTTTATTTGCACTGGGAATTGAACCAAAAGCTTCAGAAATGCTAGGCAAGTACTTTACCACTGAGCAACATCCTCAGCTATCATTAACTCAAATTGCCTAAAAATGAATGAATTGATAGTGACATGTAGCTATAGATGAATGGCTATTGTCACAGTTTACCTGCATTGTTGTCAATAAATCCATGACAAGGTTTTCTATTTCTGGCTTGTGATTGTCCAGTTACAGTTCCTTGTCCAGTTTGGGGGACTCTACACCAACACCAAGGGCCAAGGAAACTGACTATACCATATCCATACATCCACAGGACTGCCAAGAGTACTTGGCCTACTTGGCAAGCCAGTATGTATGACCAAGCGTACTAAAGGATGCTGATCCTTACCCAGATCCCTCCATCTTAACCACCTGCCCAGGGACTTTCCCTCCCTGCCATGGACTGGTCCTCCATAGCAATCAGACAATTTTCTACAGACTTGTAGAGGGCTTAATTCAACTACTTATTTCTCACAACTGTGCCCAGAGTCAAGTTGACACCTGACCTAACTATGACCGATATACAATGAAGCAAATATGTTTTCAAATAGATGATAAAACTAGGTGGTGTGTCTACTATAGAATTCTTTGACCTTTTCTGTAATTCAAAGATGTTTATAATAAAGTGTTTGGGGAAGATAGGGGGATGCCTCAGTGAAGATGAAAGCAAGGTGCTCTTCTTGCTGTGTGAGGACCAGATTTCACGGAAGTATGTATATTTCCACAAAGAACTGCACGGGGTTTGTCCTATCAGCATTTCACCATGGAAGGGGAAAGCTCTCAAGAGACCCCACGCCCCCCTGAAAGACTGGTAAAGATTAGTGCTGATGGAGAAGACTTGGAAGATCCTAGGGGGTGTGCTCACTGATATATGATTCATACTCCGGCAAGTACTCAGACACATGTCATCAAAGGCAAACCAGATGAATCTCAGTGGGCCACCCATAGCAAAAAGCCTTGAAAATAGGATGGAGTCTGGCAGAGGAGAAGAGCTGTAAGTAGAAGAGGAGAGGGGATGGGAGTGAGGATTAAAGGGTGATGGTATCATAAACCCACTATATTCATGTATGTAACTCTAAAAGAATCAAGATTTTAAAATGTGAAGCCCAGAGTGCAAATCCCCAGGTCCATGCAAAAGCCAGGCAGGTATCACGGCTTCCTGTAATCCCAAATTTGGGAGGCAAAGAAACTGGGAATCCCTAGGAGCTGGCTGCCTAAGCTCGTTAGTCAGTAAGCTCTTTGCTCCATTGAGAGACCCTGTCTCAATAAATAAAGCTCAGAGCAACTGAGGAAGACACCTTATGCCAACTTCAGGCCTCTACATGCATGTGCATCCAAACACCAGCAAACATGCCTACACTCAAGTGGATGACTCCCATAGACACAGGCAAGTAAGTAAACAGGATAAGATAGAATCGACATTGGAATGGAATGGAATGGAATGGAATGGAGTGGAGGGGAGGGGAGTGGAGTGGAGTGGAGTGTGATGCGATGCAATGCGATGCAATGCGATGCAATGGAATAATAGAAAGTCAGAAAGAAACTAGAGTAATAAAATACCGGGGTGAGGAGGACCCGAGCAAGCGTGCAAGGTCTGAAGGGGAAGCTGGAAGTCAAGACCAGCACTTGCTCCTACGAAGTTTTATTTCAACAGTGGCTCTTTCTCTGAAAATGTCCCCACATGCTCCTTTCCTTTGGGAGAATTCTTAAAGTTCCTCCGCATATACTTAACCTGCCACCGAGAAGAAAGAAACAGAGCAAGGAACCAGCATGACATTTCACAGACAGCCTTTCGCGGTAGAACATATTCTTTTGCTAACTCTGTCTAGTAAATTCATCCCCAAAATATCTGCCCTTTCTTTAGTGTATATAATGTCATTTTACAAGTCACATTAAAAAGGAGAAGGGAAAGAAGTCTTTGTCTAGCACACAGCTGCTCCCATAGTGAGTGCTGGGAAACTTGTTGCACTGCTGGGTTTTGTGTTCGTTAGCAGTCCACGCCTTCTGGGATGAGCACTGGTCTGGCACCCAGAAGCACTCAACACAGTCATCCTGTATTTGTCAGAAAAGTCCTCGTGTGCAAAATGAGTAATTAGTGCCAGAAATAAACAGGTATGGAGATTGATAGGCTTTGTGGATGGAGGAAAACGAAAACAAACCCAAAACTCACAAGAGTGCTGAGAGCCGCCATTTACCTTAAACTGCATTGAAAGAATGAGTTAGTAAGTCTGTGGACAGGCCCAAGAAGCGAGTTAGTTCAACGGAGCTACAACTCAGAATGCCAAGAATGTCCAAATACCTGTGTGCACTGTTCTGGGCTCCAGGGTTCATAGGAACAGAGCAGAGGAGGAGGAGCTGTGGATTAGCAGGGAAGTTCATCTATTTTCCAGCTTGGTGGTCTTTGCCAGTTTGGTGGCCTTGCTGACGCTTAGGTTTCTTCACTGCATATGGAGAGGATAATGCCTGTCTCGCAAAGTTATAGCCAGATCAGAGGAGATCGCAAGTGGAACACAGACCATGTACCATGAGCTCCTTTATCTACCACCAAAGCGAGGACCAACTCTTCAATGCAAGAATCCTTGAGGGACATTCCACATCCAAGCCACAGCAGTGTCCATGGAGAATAACGCTGAGGTTGACATAGTAGAGACTGAAGGAGGCACATGGAATATGACATCTGCACGTCATGTATGAGTGACTGCAGGGAGTCCTAGTTATGATTGAGATGCCCTTAGTGGACCAAGTCTCCATTGGTAATCATTGATAATTTAGGGGAAAAATTACTTGACCGTCCTTGGCCCCAAGGAGCTATAATAACCATACTCATCAGACTATGAATATTTAGCTAGGGAAGACAGTACCCCAAACTGCTTTGTAAATACCTGTTAATATACTCATAGATTGGAGGAACACTCAGCACTCCATCTAGAAACCTTCTTCTATGGCAGAAGGTGTTCATTACTGAAAAGCACAACTCACCAAAATGCAGAAAATAAGTGACTGCGTACTGCTTGTCCCTAAACAAGGCACATATGTCTCACCCGCCCCCACCCTAAAGCTTAGGGAACATCACAGGAAAGGGGGCAGCAAGATTGTAAGAGCCTGAAGTGGACCAGATATTATCTCCTGAACATGACATTGCCATGATATACAAGATGTCATGGTACATATGTATACTTACACAAGAATTGTGTGGGAACTGTCAACATCTCACCATGAGAGCAGCAAGATCTGAAGAAGTTCCGCAGCTGTCTGAGAGACTGATGACGATGACTGCTGATGGGGAAGAAAAGGAGGATGCTTTCCTCAGTGGTACATCCACTGATCTCGGATGCTTGCTGGAGCATGAACCAGGTCAGGCAGATGTCATCAGAGAAAGACTAGATGGAACACACAAGTGAAAAGATTTGAAAAGAGGAGAGAGTTTAGCGGGGGAAAAGAAAGGTAATAAGGGAAAAGGAAGGAGTAGAACTTAGAACTAAAGGGTGAAAATAATAAAAATTCACTATATTAATGTATGTAACATTTAAGTTAATATTAAGTAAAAGAAAATATAAATAAATAAATAAATAAAAAGAACCATGCTCACAAACTAATGAAGATATCACTTACAAAAAATATGGGAAGATGATAAATTTCAGAAGAGAAATAAAAACTATAAAAAGGAACCACATAAGAATTCTTTAAAAGGGCTGGAGAGGTGGCTCAGGGGTTAAGCCTCTGCCTTTCAGGCGGAAGGTCCTGAGTTCGGATCCCAGATCCCACGTATAGACGCCAGGCGGAAGCGGGGTCGCCTGCGCTTCTGTCCCTGGTAGGGCAGAGCCTGTGAATCCCGGGGCAGAAGGAGGTGGAGGCGTCCATGGTGGTTCGTGAATTCGTCTGTGGTTCTACACACGCGCGCGCGCGAGCACATACACACGCATATGCACACAGTTGAATAAATAATAATAAAAAAATTTAAAAAAAAAAAAAAAAGAATTCTTTAAAGAAACAGAACCAATCAAGTG
This sequence comes from Typhlomys cinereus, assembly GCA_023101885.1. Taxonomy (NCBI): domain Eukaryota; kingdom Metazoa; phylum Chordata; class Mammalia; order Rodentia; family Platacanthomyidae; genus Typhlomys; species Typhlomys cinereus. The sequence continues at coordinate 1,057,644 of JALPQD010000401.1, forward strand.
TGTGTGTGTGTGTGTATACATGTATAGAAAGATTTATTTTTTTAACATTTTTATTATTATTTCCGCTCATACAAACTTAATAGGTAGACCAGTTCCCTCCCCCCTCCTCCTCCCCCCAGAACCCCCTGCACCCCCTCCCTTCCTCCCCATCTCCCAGTGCCTCCCCCCCAATTCCAACTCTCCTCTTGGTCCTCCTCTCCGATGACATACAAGGACCCAGTGGCATTTCCCTGAACCCTTTCTCGTGTTCCCCTTAAGCATAGGAACACTACTGTGGTTGTCAATCCCTTGCCTCCAAGGATCTTGGTGTCTTTAGCCGATGTTAGACTTTGTGAGGTCAATAGTGTGTTGGACATTGCGCAGGGCATGCAAAGTCCTATTATGATTGCTTCAGCCCTAACTAGTGTGGAGAATCTTCAAATCATTGCTCCTCCCATCCTTTTGCTCTTACAATCTTACCGCCCCCTCTTCCGCAAATGTCCCTGAGCTTCAGGATGGGGGGAGATTAGGCTGGCTTAGTTCTATGTGGTTGATATAGAGTCTCTGAAGTTCTGGATTGTGGTTTGTTGATTTTCTTTTGCAGTTTTGCTGCTCCTGCAATGCCCTTCACTCCATCCTGATGGGCACTGTATGTCACCCCCTGGTCAGAGACAAAAAACTGTTAAACTGGAGTCTTGTTATAATAGCACATTCAAGGGTAGATGTAACAAAAGCAGGAAACCTTGGTGAGGGAGGGGTCAGTCACCCATTTGCAAAATGATCACCTTAGAAAGATTTATTTTAAGGAATCTGTTCCTATTATCACGGAATCTGAAAATTTCAAAGTCTGTAGAGTGAGTCAGCACAGGAGAGACCCAGGGATATTCGGATGTTGTGGATGAAGTTTACAATCTGCCAAGAAACTTAGAAGACCCAGCGGTAAGGTAGTCAGCTAGAGGGGTCACCTTCTTCATATTTGGGAAGAAAATCTGCTTTACCTGAGATCCACGATCTGAACGAAAGTCTCATCTGAAACTATTCCCATGAAGACAGACTAAACAACATGTAACAAGCTATCCGGGTCCTAACAGCCCCATCAAGGAGGCACCAAACATAAACAACAGAGGAGCTGAATGGGATTCTTGGCTGAAACATTTCAGATATTCGAAGTAAAAGAAAAAGCGTTTAAGACCTACAATAAAGGCAGCCCTGTGTGATAGCAAGAGTACTGCACGGGTATGAGGCGGGAGCGCTAACCCCTCGGTTAGGAATTCCTCACAGGCTGCCCTCACTTCACACACGACCGCTGTTCACACCTACGAGCAGAGCCTGCCCAGGTTCATTCGCCTTTATGCCTTTTCTTTTGCGTGCCTCATTTCGAGGGCACGACCCTGGCTAGAAATGGAAAGAATAGGCACTCATCGTTTCTGATCTTTGGGGAAAGCCAGCCAGCATTTCACCATTAAGCATGGTGGTAGCTCCAGACTTTCACAGATGCCCGTTGTCAGACTGAGAGTATTTGTGACTTTCTTCCTGTTTGATGTTAGTTTTTTGTTTGATTTGGTTTGCTTTTGGTTTACTTTATATTTTTTATTCAGTACCCGCAGATTAATATTGAATCTTTCCCAGTGCATTTTTAAGCTATTGAAATAGTCATGTAATATGTCTCTTGTATTCTATAAATATAGTAAGTCACACACATTGTTGAACATTAAATCAATTTTGTATTACAGGGATAAGAACCATCTGTCTTTTTATATATTGCTGAGTTTGATTCTCAATAGTTTGTTAAATAGTTTGTACTTGTATTTATGAAGGATGCTGACCACTAATATGCCCTTTTTATAATATTTTGTCGATTTTGAATATTAGTTATGCTGGCCTCATAAAATGAGTTTAAAGTGTCTCCTCTATTTTCAGAGGTTTTTTTTTTTTAACAATTTGATAGACACACTGGAGAAATAACATGGGCCTCTGAGTTGTCTTATGAAGACTTCAATAAATTTAATTTCATTAATAAGTCAAGGCTAAGGAGATTACTTGTATTATTCTTTCTCTGTCAGCTTTTCAAGTTATTCAAGTTTATCATTTCATCTATGTGACTAGACATGTTAGTTTAACGCTTTGCAAGACCTATGGTAGCAACCTCTCATTCCTAATAAGGATCATTTTCATCTATGTTGTAGCACACATCAGCACTTCACTTCTCTTCTCACTGAATACAACTTTACTAAATGAAAGCACTGCATTTCATTCATTCATTCTTCAACTGACGGGCATTTGAGATTTTTCTACTTTGGAGTACTTATGAATAATAGTGCTAAGAACGCTTATGCACAAGTTATAGATTGATCCTCCAGCATTTAAACTGGCTTTGCTGTTTCCATCCCCAGAGTGCCACCCACTTTTGGCCCTCATGACTGTATACTTATGCATTTTATTTACTCTTCTATTATCATGATGATAAAATCTGACCAAAGCAATTTAAGGAGGAAGAAAAGGTTTATTTTGGCTCATGGTTCCAGAAGGATAGAGACCATCATGGAGAGGTCTCCATGGGCGGGAGAGGGGGGTGGGAGGAGGGGAGAAGGGAGTTAAGAGATAGAGAGAGAAGAGAGATAGCAGGAAATGGAGCCAGGCTATAAAACCTCCCCCAGTAGCATGGCTTCTCCAGCAAACCTCTAACACCTCTCAAAGGTTGCACAACCTAAGCTTTACCAGCCAATGACTAAGAAAGTGTTCAAACACCCAAACCACAACAATAGGTGGAAAATTTCTCTTGGCTCCTGGTCAGAAGGGCAAACTGACCATGTAACCTGAGCTGAATTGAACTTGGGTGAACTCTTGAGGGGTCCCAGTCACCTCAGCCTGGAGGGACAGAGGAAGCCGCAGCAGGTAAGGAATTTCGTTAGTTGGTTGAAAACCGTTGCTCAGCCAATCATAATGCAGTGCACCGGCAACCTAGCAAGGTTCACCGGCAACCTAGCAAGGTTCACCCAGAATCAAGACCCACCTAATCTCTCTCCATCCTAAGGTTTTGGGAACCTCGAGGAAGAGGGGCCGGTGAGATTGTAAGAATTAAAGATGGAAAGGTTCACCATTGGACAGGACATTCCACTGAAGGCAGGACTGCTGCATCTAAGAACTCACTACAATGAGACTTGTCCTTACCAGACCTGCATAATGACTGACATACCAACACGCCCTCATAGACAATAGAGGAACTCAAGAGAGATAAGAACATACAGTGGAAATCTGGGGGACTAAAGTTGGATGACTGAAGGGAAATTTCCCTATCAGTGGAGTGGCCCAAATGGAGGTAACAAGAGTCCTGAACCCCCACAAGAGTAGACAAGTCAGAGGAACCCTGGGCTCCATAGAAGCAGACAGGCAGGAGGGAGGGAAAGGATTGGGACGGATTGATGAAGGGAAGGGAAGGTATGGAAGGGAGGGGGATGGAGGGAAGCAGGGATGAGTACTCAATACGTTTGTAAAACTAGAAAAATAAAGTAATTTAAAAAAAGAAAACCGTTGCTTAAGAATTCTTGTGCAATATATGATTTGTCAGTTCACGTCAATGAATTCCCATATTGTTAAACTATAATTTGCCTTTTAGATTAACTTTGTTCATGTGTGGACTCTCTTGCCTTGGGAATCCTTCAACAAAACCTACCCATTGGAATCCATCTCCTCCACAGAACAAATGATTCATTTCCCCACACATTTTTTTTTATTATTATTTATCCACTTTATTCCGGAACCACTTGCTCTGGAGTGTCTAAGGAACTACATGCTACACAAGCATTTGGCAAGTCTTTCATTTTCTTCTTCCTCTGAAAGAGATGGTGGGTAAAATTATTGAAAGATCTTTATACCCCTTAATTGGGCAGGTCTTGAATTGACTTAATAGGTAAAGAAGGAAAGAACAGAAGGAGGTTAATTATGTGTGAATTTATAGATGTTTTGGTGTCCAGGGTCCATGTAAATAATATATTACCTCGCTGTAAATATTAACTCTTCTCGTATTCAGATCTTTAAACACAAATTAGCAAGTTCTCCAGGGAAAGAAAGGATGCTCCGGTTTAAGGATCTTTTTAACACCAGCTCCACTTCAGGACCCTGCAGGGAATTCCAGGAGTGGGCAGTCTTCAAGCCCGCAGGTCTTCAATACTGAAGAGTTTGTAAAGGAAAAAGAAACTCAAATCTGCTCTCCATAAAATAGAAAGGGAAACCCAGGACAATGAATCCTTTCAGAGTAATTATGATAATTGGTGCTGGCCTGAAGCCTCCAAGCTTTTAAACATTCAGGAGGTCTTTTTCTTTTTAAGTAATAAAAGTAGAACCTTTGACCAAGAGTCTTAGCACAGGCTCAGCTGATGTTGGGGGGTGGGGGGGAGCGTTCCTCCTTTGCTGTTGCTATTCTCTGTTGCTGTGAGACAACACTCACTTCGACTTCAGAGAAAAGAGGGATTTATTTGACTGTGTGTTCCAAGGGGAAATAAAGTCCATTAGGGTGGGAATCTCGTAGCAGAAGGACTTGGACACAGAAGCAGGAGGGCGGTTGGTTCAGGTCACAGGAGTCAACATGGAGGCACAGCGAGCCAGAGCTAACTGGAGGCAGGGCTAGGCCGCCAAACCTCCAGGCCCAGGGTGAGGATCTGATGACCTGAATTCATCTCCAGATCTCAGATGGTGAAAGAAAGCGAGCGCTCTCTGTCTCTCTGTCTCTGTATCTCTCTCTCTCTCTCTCTCTCTCTCTCTCTCTCTCTCTCTCTCTCTCTCTCTCCTCTCATAGATTTTTAAAAATATAAAAGAAAGAGAGGACAGAAAAGGAGGGATGGAGACAGAGAAAGAGAGAGAGAACAGCTTGGGCATACTCAGGGAGCTTTTATCAACATCCCATCAGCTGCTGGATTTCCTGCTGGGGTTGCCATCAGGAACCATGTCTCTTCTTGCTTGTCCCCAGGGTACAATTGTTCCCCACAAGTGATAACACCCGAATCCTCATGATTCCAAGTTTACCGGACAGTTAAACCGCGTCAAAGGGAGGGATCCCAAGGGATACTTGGTTTAGCCCTAATACTTGATCAAGTATGTTAAAATGTAGTTTCCAGGTCTCCACTCCTAGACCCACCTTCTCCCCTCTACAAACAGGAGTGGAGGTCGGGTGCACAGGCTGCAGCATCGGCCCTTACCTCAGACCCGGGGGCTCAGAAGCTCTTTATCCCCAGCTTGCTGCTTCTTGTCTTCGGATAAGTCTCTCTCTGGGGAGCTGCCCAGCCCTGCCAGATCACCACACCTGGAGGATTTCTGTCCCAGGAAACTCCTCAGCCCCTGACAAGCACACCTGTGTTGGGTGTGTCCTGTCTGTTCATTGTGGACAGCAAGAAGACTCCTTCAGGTGTAAGTCCACCTGACACTGTCTTAGAAACAAACCATTCTGAAGCTTATTTATGAGCTTCTGTTTTTCAAAAACTGGCAACTACTAGGTTTCATGTGTTTTGACAAATCTAAAAAAAGAAAAAGTAGTCAAGAATCTTGGTTGCTAGAGAAAGGGCAGCAGATAAGGTGCCTGTTCCCAAATTCTGGTGACCAGAAGCCCACATGGTAGAAAGAGAATTGATTGACTTCTGAGAAAAAGCAACAGAATCATGATTTCAGTCTGTGGCTGAGAATTACTCAGTACTTGCATCAACAGAACACAAGGTAAAGACCAAAGACAAGGCTGGTAGGAGGACACACTCTTGTGTCCACGCAGTAGCGTGGGTGCCACATGCTAAGGACAGGAGATGATGTAATCTGAGAGTTTATTAGGCCCAATAAGAAGTCTCCTCTGGAGACTTCTCTTGACCTTCACATGAAAGATGAGCAGGAAGATGCTGCTATATCAAAAGTTCTCTTAGAAGCTGGAGAGGCGGTCCAGTTAGTAAAGTGCTTGCTGCACAATCATAAGGATCAGAATTCAAATCTCCAACATCCATGGGGTTATGGAGGAATAGGGGAATGAACATGTCTAATCCTGGGAACAGAGAATAACAGGTAGCATATCTTTGAATGACCAGCCGGCTTAGCTAAATTGGTGATAGATCCTGCTTCAAAAAGCAAGATGGAAGCAAATGACTCTCTCTCTCTCTCTCCTCTCTCTCTCTCTCTCTCTCTCTCTCATTTTTTGGATCTTCCAGTCTCCTGCTGCTACAGAAGCGTGTCTATGATATTAAGCCTCTGCCTTGCAGGTGGAAGGTCCTGAGTTCGGATCCTAGACCCCATGTATAGACGCCGGGCGGAAACGGGGCGGCCTGTGTTTCTGGTCCTGGTAGGGCGGAGCCTGTGAATCCTGGGGCAGAGTAAACAAGGAAAATGGTGGTTCCTCAATTCGTCCGTGGTTCTACACACACACACACACACACACACATACACACATGCGCACACACGCATACATGCACAATTGAATAAATAATAAAACATTTTTTTAAAAAAGACTCTGCACCTTTGAGTTAATTTTAAAAGGGTTCCAGACAGTACCTCAGAAAACAAGGTACTGGATGCCAATGTTCTACAAACTGCCCACCTTTCTAGACAGATGCAAATTTGGTTCCTCAGGAGGCTCAAAGTGTCAATCATTACTATACAGTCAATCAGTCACTCCATCAGTAACTAACCTTTTTATTTGTTTGCTTTTATTTTTTGAGAAACCCCCTTACTATGTAGCCCAGACTAGCCATGAACTTACCATGTACCAGATGAGCCTTGAATTTACAAGTCTTGCCTTCGCCTCCTGTGTGCTATGACTGCAGGTGTGTGCTGCCACATCTGGCCATCAGCCACTATTAAACACTTACTATGTTAGACACAGTTGCCAGGCAGTAGGAATTCAACAGTGAGTAAACACGGTCCCTCTCTTAACCTGGGGGTTAGGGCAAATAGAAGAAAGGGTACACTGTATGTTGCAATACAAAGTTGTAAACATCTGTTACCCCCAGAATGTCCCCACTCTGCAGCTCTGCTCGAATAGTCTGAGGGCTACTGAGGTCAGCACACAATTCTGGTGGTCTCTCCTCTCTCAAGTCCCTATGCTGGTGCAGTGGCACCATCTCTGTGGAAGGTACATCCAGGGGAGAAAGAACAGTCCTCATCATCAGGCTGGAGCCCTACTGTGTGCCAGGACTCTCCTGCACTGACCCTTTCAGCTTGCTCAACTCTGCAAGGTAGTGTTAACACACACACACACACACACACACACACACACACACACACACACACATACACACACTTCATAAACTGGGAAGTGGAGGATCTGAGAACTGGTCAACTTTCCCCAATGTATGTTGCAGAGGGAAGACCAGTAACTAAGTTTACTTAATCCAAAGGAAACAAGCCAAAAACAGCTTGTGAGTGATGCCTACATTCTAGGAAGAAACACAACCTGAATTAACTACATGAGCCATTGAGTTGGTTCTCTCACACCCATGCCTGGAAAACACTCCAGGTAGAGACCTGGAAGAACCACGGATGTCAGGGGTCACAGAAGAGGGACACTCCTCTGCCGTAGGCTTCCTCATCCCACCCTGTGTAATGACAAGCACACATATCCTTCCGCAAGACCTGGCCTGCTGCACACACTCTTGCATATTAATGTGCCTGGGGACAATCACACAGATCAGCGGCCTTTCAGGGCCCTGCGGCCACCTTTCACGCTTCCCCCAAAATGACCTGCAGCAAAGTCATGAAAACCAACGGAGAGAAGCCACCTTGGGTCCTTGTCACTGGGGCACAGGAAAGAGGAACAGCCAAAATTTACTGATCCAAATCCTGGTCGTCTGGGAAGGAAGAAGAAAATACAGTTAGCTTTTGTTATCAAACACTCCTGGCTAATTAAAAAGGCATTGCCATTTACACTGGGTGAAGGGGGAGGAAAGTGGGGGAGAACATCATTGTGTGTGTAAGCCCTGTACTTAAGAAGCAATCCTCCACCCCTTTGACTTTTTCTCTAGCATAGACCAGGTTTCATCTGGCCAGATATTTGTGGATAATCAGACTAGGAGAACTGAAACCATTTCCATTTCATGTGTCTCTTGCATAGGACTAATATAAGAAGTGAGAGTGGGACTGGGGAGATGGCTCCAAGACGAAGCCTCAAAAGCAAAAGGACTCGAGTTCAAATCCCCAGGTCACATATAAAAAGGCAGCGTCTGGGAAATCCCAGAGCAAAGCAATAAGGAGGTAGAGCAATCCAGGATGATCTCCAATGTCACCTTTGGGCCTCCATGGGCACACACACGCAAATGTCCTCTTGTATACATGCCTGCACATAAATAAACAAATGAACAAACAAGTAAATAAAAAAATAAGAGAGGCCCTGCAGGTCTACAGTGAGCACAGGTGGCCAAGGCATTCTGAAGCACCGAAGCTTAGTAAACCCACGACTGCTCACAGCCATCAGACTGGTTTTTGGCTCTGAAAGCAGAAGTAGGGTTAAATCTGTATAAGCATGAGTCTATTTCAGACATCTCTTTTTCTCACTGTTCCGTGATCACCCTGAGAAATAAAACTTTCCTGACCTAACCTGGGCAAGGGGTCAGGACCCATGGTTTACGAAGAACATGGAAATTCTGATCCTTGTTACCTGCCAGACCTCTCATCTTGAACACTCAGCAAGGAGTCACTTCGGTTTCCAGGGAGAATCGAGCTTCCGAGGGACGGCTAGCTCAAAGCGGCTCCCTGCCTCTCCTGTCCACCCATCTCCTTGCTTCTTGGCCTTTTGGAGTGCCCCACACGAGGCTGGCCTGACCTAGCCCTGTTTCTTTCTCTTACTCTCGGGCTACTTACCAAGTTTCCCATTCCTTAAAAGTACAGCAGTCCTGCAAGGAGCCTGGGCCTCTGGCTGAAGCCAAGGAAACTTCTCAGCCTCCCACACAACTGCTCGGTGACCTGAATGCACCCAAGAAGGCAGGCCAAATCAGTAACCGCAAGGCTTTTTGCATCTCAGTGAAAGTCGTTACCCTTTCATCCACACCAATTAATATTTCCTGAGTGCTTAGAGGCAGTGTCACTTTGTTTTAAGCCCAGATCGGGTTTCTCACAATGGAGACGATGAGAAATTTCCAGCTTCAGTGAAATTGGCAACAATTCTGGAGCCCCTGTACCGCCTCAACGTTTTGCCAGAAGTTTGAGGTCACAACTCAAGAGCCCTAAGAAGAAAGTTTGACTGGTTGGAGGTTGTCTCCAGAACCCCGGCGTGAAGAGGTTTTGCACCCCACTGTATTCCCTCTTCCTCAACCCCAGACATTCCCTGTTCTCTTAGCACAACCAGAGGTTTCCAAGCAGGAACAACGTTGGTCCTCCGAGGAGTCTTTGGGAACTTAGAGAGCATTTGTTGTTTGCTCTCGGCTGTTACGACTAGCATTTACTGGGCGGAGCACAGGAACGCTGATGTCTGACAGTGCCAGACGGCCGTTCACAACCCAGAACTTTCTTTCCCACTCTAAATGCCAATAAAACTCTCTTGAAAGCTGTCAAAATAAAAGTTGTGAAAATTCTCAGAGTATTTAGGAGCTCTCATTCTCCTCCTCTACACTGTGGAGAACCCTTATTCAGAAAGAGCATGACGTGTGGGGGACAGGGGGCAGGGGGCAGGTTAACCCAGATTCTTCAGAAACCTGAAATCCCATTGGTGATTAGGCCTCTGGGCACTGCTTGACTAGCAAGTTAAAAAAAAAAAAAAAATCATGGGGCTGGAGAGGTGGCTCAGGGGTTAAGCCTCCGCCCTTGCAGGTGGAAGGTCCTGAGTTCGGATCCCAGATCCCACGTATAGACTCCAGGCGGAAGCGGGGGCGGCCTGCGCTTCTGGTCCTGGTAGAGCGGAGCCTGTGAATCCCGGGGCAGAAGGAGGTGGAGGCGTCCATGGTGGTTCGCGAATTCGTCCGTGGTTCTACACACACACACACACACACACACACACGCGCGCGTGCACATACATATGCACATGCGCACAGTTGAATAAATAATAATAAATAATAATAAAAAAATTATGTCTTACCTAAGGGTTAAGTTCTCTGTTTTTGGAAGAATTTAAGGAAGATTCTAAGTTTAACCTGCCATTTAGCCCTTATTTTCAACTCAACCATCATATTAAAAGAAAAAAAAAAAGGTTCTCCTGAATTCTTTTTCTTAATGACTGTGACAAATGAAGAAAAAAATAAAAATGATCAAAAGAATGCAAAGGATTCCAGGGGTCTGGGGTAGAGTGGTCCCACCACAGCCTGAACCATCGGCATCCTAAGAATAGAGTAGAGTAACAGCTAAAAGCTAGTAAGATCCAACCTGAAAACACAGAAAGAAATAGATCAGACTATGGCTGAGCAAGGGATGGGAGGAGAAGGAAAGGAGAAGAGCACCCAGCGGGTACAGAAGTGGGGAAATTAATGCGACTTGCCCAACAGGCAAGGATATGTGGCGCGACACTGAGGATCCAAGCCTTCTGGGGCAAAGCTTTTCCAGACCAAAGAGCAAACTGAGAGATTGACATCTGATTCCAGAGAAAGCGGAGACACCTTTGGGTGGTGAGCCAAGTCTTCGTTCACTCACCAAGAAGATTAAGGCAGTTTCAAAAGAAGAGTAATTTGGAAACTTTCATGGCAGTTTCAGGGCAGAAGAAAGCAAGTAGGTCGGCACTGTGAGCACACTGTGGTCTGAGGAGAAAAGACAAGATTTGAAAAAGGCTCACAGATCTTGGGGCAAACAAGATGGTGGCAAAGAAACAAAGCTGTTTAAAACCAAGTTCCTATAGTATATTTCTACAGTGGTCTATTTACCACCCTAGACGAGTTCATTACTACTCTGAGCCTTAGCTTCATCATCTTTAAGGGTAAATATCATCCACTGTATACTTACAAAGATCACGAATGTATTCAAAGCTCAATGTTAATAATATCTCTTAGGTGATATTTTTTTCTAAGAATTCCCCATAATAGTTTCTTCCAACCTAAACTAAGATTTAATTCTGTATTGATCTTCCAACTATGGCGTGGCTTTATCTGTAACTCAAAAATATTATAATAGGCTGGAGAGATGTCTCAGGGGTTAAAACTTTGTCTCGCAGGCAGAAGGTCCTGAATTTGGATTCCAGGTCCCACATAAAAAAAGGTAGAAGCGATCCGGAATGATTTCTGAAATTACCCTTGGTCCTCCATGGGGACACACAGTGCCCCTCCTCTCTCTTTCACACACACACACACACACACACACACACACACACACACAATTAATTAATTAAATTAGCATGACTTGCTTTCTCTCCCTCCATTCCTTGGCATTTTCTTAAATGGATAATCTACTTATTGAAACATGGCTCAAGAGCCTCAAAACTCAGTTTAAAGCCTGAATAAAACTCAGGATATAATCTACTCAAATTACAATGGGTTATACATTCATTAAAAAAAAAAAAAAAAGCTCTGTGGATTAGAGAATCCAATTCTCTGACTGGCCTGAGTCTCTTGCCCGCCCTGACCTGGAGTAAAAAGCTCCTAAAACACACACAGTGGAGGGCAAGGGGCTGCTTCCAAAGCATGGAGGATGGATGGAGGATGGGTAGAAAACATAAAAATCATCTAAGTCCTTCACACACCACAGGGGCTAGAACTCACTGCTAATCTGGCAATGGACAAATATATCGCCCACCTAGGTGAAACATGATTCTGAGTTTGGATTCTCTCAATGTATGGTTGTGATTCACTTCTGGTCACATGGGATTCTTGCTAAAACTATTAGATTCTTGAGTTTTAGGTCATATCTACTTTATTGGAACTTGTAAAAATAGACTTTTAGAAGATTCTAATGAAAAGAAGGAAGAGTAAGAAGTAGCGAAGGAAGAGGGAAAGGAAGAAGAGGAAGGGATGGAAGAGAAGATGGGGTTGAGATAGAGGAGTTAAAGAAGAGGAAGAAGAAAAGGAGAAACAGGAGGAAGAAGAAAGAGGAGAATAATCCGTTAATGAATGGAAAAACTTCAGGAGTGAATAAAGATATATCTTGAATCATATCAGAACCTGTGATGACCAGATACAATAAACTCAGATATGCAATAAACTTGGATATGATGCTATTTTGAATGGTACTGCCTTGTTCATCTACGAAAAGAACAGTCACAGGACTTTGCATTTCACTACTTTGGGGACTCGCCCTTTGTTTGAAGGACCGCATGGAACTACTGGCTTTCAAGTGGAAAGTAAGGCCTCAGTGGCTAAGTTTGTAGCAGAACCAATTCATCTTTTGAGTTAAAGTTTTAATCTGCTTAGACTCCCATAGCCCTGCTATTCCTGATTTTTTTCTTTATAGTGTTGAGATATAATAACAGTCTAATAAACCACAAGGAAAACCAGACTTGAAGAAAGACTTCCTCGTATTTAAAACTGAGTAAATATATTTTCTTTTCTGGCTAAGCCTTTGTTTATTTACTAAAATCCCACAGCATCCTGCAGTGCCCTGCCCAATACATGAATCATCTTGCTCCAGTGTGTCTGTGCCGTACATACTACCCACTCATTAGCCACACTGGTATTGGGGCAGTTAGCACACTGACTATTTTGGCACGCAGTGCTTAACCACAAACCCCTAGGCACTGTCTTCATCTGATCACATAAGCATTGAGCTATCACTTACCATCACAAGAAGGGTGAGTACAGAAGAGAAAGATAGCTTGAGGTGGCTGGTGATACAGCTCAACTGGTAAAGGTGCCTATGTGCAAACCTGGAGAACTAAGTTCAATTCCTGGAGCCTACATGGACAAAGAACAGAACTAATTTCTGAAAGTTGTCCACTGATATCCATGTGTGTGCTCTGGCAAAATCGACTTCTCTCTCTCTCTCTCTCTCTTTCTCTCTCAAATATTTTAAAACAATAGGTATATGAGGAACTGGGGAGGTAGCTCAGGAGTTAAAGTTTTTGCCTCAAAAGTAAAAAGACCTGAGCTCAGATCCCCAGATTCCACATAAAAATGCCAGATAGACAGGGCAGCAGCCTGTAATTCTGACCCTAGAAAGTGGAAGCTGAGAAACTCCAAAGCAAAGTAATAAGGAGGTAGAGCAATCCAGGATGATTCCTGATGTCACCCTTGGGCCTCCACAGGCACACACACTTAAGTTCCTGCTATACCCATGAGCACATAAAACACACACACATACACACATGCACACACACTCACACACACCTGCCAAAAATAGTTTGAGAGACATTAACATAACTTTTATTACAGTGTATTTTGAATTGTTCTATTTTATCATTGTTGTTACTAATCCCCTACTCTAGTTTATTTATGCATTAAGCTTTATCACATATATGTATATATGGGAAAAATTTGGTATCTATAGGGTTGGTACTCTTATGGTTTCAGATATGTACTAAGCGTCTTAGAATATCTCCCGTTAGATAAGGGGGCTACAGTAGATCAGACCAAACAATATGAAACCTGAGGCAGCTTTAAATCCATATTTAAAATGTGAGCCCAACTAGATTCTCCTTCTTTAAATAAAAATGTGATCTTACTTAGTGATTGCAACTCCTGCCCACTGTGCAGAGCTTCAGCCACTCCACCCTCCCTGTTTTTATATCCTTTTTATAGCATTCCTCTCTGCAAGTCTACAGCAGCATTTCATAGTGAAAATTACTGCCAGACAAAGACCTTACGAAGCACCTTTATGGCCCTTCTATTTTCCAAGGGACCCTTTTACATATACAGCGAGGGAAGACATCAGTCTCTTTTGCAGCGGAGATCTTATGGCTCATAGCTACAAGAAGTAATTACTATGGTGACTAGCTGGCCTTTCTCTGTATTGTTGTTTTTACAAAGCACTCTCTCCTTCTGTATTCTCGCAGGTTATTATTTCTCCCTAGGTATATTATCTTGTAGTTATCGATGTTATATTTAAATACATTTTCTTCCCTAACTCACTAAGTTTGCCAAATAAAATGTTTTTTTTCTTTCTTCCTTTTTTCTTCTCTCTCTCTCTCTCTCTCTCTCTCTCTCTCCCTCTCTTTCTCTCTCTCTCTCCTAAAGAGATTAGAATATGTTATCCTGGCATCATCAACAGTAGGTACAAAAAGATCATCTTGAACTCTATGCTCTTTCAAGATAGCAGAAAATGAATTCTCTTGTCAAAAAAAACTCTGTGCTGGAAAGATATGCCTTTCTCACCCTCATGAATGAAAAGCCAAGATCCAGAGAAGTCTACATAGAACTTGTTAAAATAACTTTGATCTTTTAAACCTCCCCACACAGTTGCTTCTAATTAGTATTTATCAATTCACCATATAAATTATGGATTTAGGCCATAATACTCAAGGACATAATTCCATATGCTATCATTTAAAATATCAAAATTCCAGAAGAGCAAAGTTTTTAAAGTACAAGACCCTGAAAAAAAGTATAATTCTGGAAAAAGAATAATGAAGTTTTCATTTTCTCCAGTGCTGGGAATTGAATACAGAGCCTCATACATTCTAGACAAACATCCTACTACTTAATCACAACTCTAGCAAAATGATTCTTTAATAACTCTTACATTCATTTACATTATTATTGCAATTGTGTGTGTGCATGGTGTGTGTGTGCATGTAACTAGCTGTCCCACAAGCTTTCAGTGAGTCTCCACAGGAACCATGAACAAAGATGTGTACTGTCGTGCGTGGCCTTACAGTGACTCTGGGATTTGAACTGAAGTCCTCATGCTTGCATGGCAAGTGCTTTGCCCACTCAGCCACCCTACCCCTCAATCTTTTTTTTTTTTTTTGCTTGTGCATATGAAAGTCTGTGTGTGTGTGTGTGTGTGTACAAGAGAGCACTTGAATGTGTGTGGCTGTAGAGGCCCAAGGGTAATATCAGGAATCATCCTGGATTACTCTACATCCTTATTGCTTTACTCTGGGGTTTTTCCAAACTTTGCCTTCCAGGGCCAGAAGCACAGGTCACTGCCCTAAAAATGTGGGATCTATGGATCTGAACTCAGGTCCTTTTGCTTTCAAGACAAATGTTTTAATCCCTGAGTCATCTCTCCAGCCCCCAACTCTATTTTTATTATTTTTATCTTGTGGTGTTGGGAATCAAACCCAGTGCCTTATTCGTGCTAATCAAACTCTCTACTGTTAGGCTACATCTCCAGTCTTACATTTTAAAAAGAATTGATTTAAGAAACAAAAACATGACAGAACACTTCATAGGCTGTTTTATGTAATGAAACAGGCAATAATACACATTTTGTGAAGCATAAACAAGGAGATATACTAAAGACAGCTACATGAGCATACCAGTTATGAGCTCATAATGAAATGGATCAAAAAGACAAGTGTCATAGTTAGACACAGGTATCAACTTGATAGTTGAAGGTTTGAGCTCTGGGCACATTGGTAGAGAATTACTGGTTGAATTAAGTAAGCCCAGAGCAAACTTGCAGGAGATTGTCTAGCTGATCAGGAAGGCCCAGCCCATGGTGGGTGGGAGTAGGCCCTGGAATAAAATACAGAGAGCTGGTTGAGAAAGTTGGCATCTTTTTGTACACTTGGCCAGACATATTGGTCTGGCAAGTAAGGATCATCCCTCTCTAAGCCATTATGTAGAGATGGTGTGGCCAGTCCCCTTGACCCTAGTGTTGGTATGAGCTCTCTTGTCAAGTTGAACTAAGAACTGTAACCAGACAATTGTAAGAGAATAAACCCCTTGTTCCCTTAAGCCATTTGATGGGATTTATCAGCAACAATGCAGGCTAACTGCTACAATAATTATACACATATCTCTATGGCTAGTAATTTCAAGAGCCCAACTTTGTAATTGTGGTCATCTGGATACTATAACAGACAGTCTAAGTAGTTTGATGAGATGTATCAAAAAACATGACTTTTTTATCATGATTTCCTGAAGAGTTCAGATCTTGAGAAATTTCATCTTTCACCAATATAGATGTACAAAAAGGACATCTCTTCATTTTTAGCATATTTCACCATTTCATGTACATCCAAAATGCTTTCACACGAAGTCAACATTGTGACAATCCACTTTCCTGAAATCAAATTTGCAAAAATGAATAAATGAATTAGAATTCTTCTATGGCCTTCACACCGCCAATGTAATTTAAATGCAACAATTTATGTTACCAGTACTAGAAAGGAAATAGAGATGAAATATATAGTACATCAAATTATAAAGGGAGAGAAAGAGAGAGAGAGAGGAAAAAAGAAATATGCTGACAAAATAATAAGAAATAAACTAAATTAAAATAGGAAAAAAGACTCCCTTAAGAATATCAAGAAAAAAAATTAGAACTAAAAAAAAAAATAGTGAAATTTAAGGATAGGTTGGTTATGGGTAAGTACACAAAGGAAATCCCTTTAGAGTTGGCCACATTTATAATCACTAAAAATTGTTGTTGTTCATTAAGTTCTTGTTTACTGATTTTTAAATCATTTTTATTAATATTTAGTCTTCCTAATTACAAATATAATGGATGGTTTCCATGACTCCTTCCCTCTCCCTTAACATGTGTTTATTGTTTTTATTAATATTGTTTTTATTTTTATTTTATTTTTTATTATTATTTATTCATTTGTGTGTGTGTGTGTGTGTGTGTGTGTGTGTGTGTGTGTGTGTAGAACCACAGGCGAATTCGGGAACCACCATGGACCGCCTCCACCTCCTCTTGGTTTACTCTGCCCCGGGATTCACAGGCTCCGCCCTACCAGGACCAGAAACGCAGGCCGATCCCGCTTCCGCCTGGCGTCTATACATGGGGTTTAGGATCCGAACTCAGGACCTTCAGCCTGCAAGGCAGAGGCTTAACCCCTGAGCCACCTCTCCAGCCCCCAATATTGTTTTTATTTTTATTCTTTTAAAACCTCATACATGTAGGCAATGCATTTTGATCATAGCTACCCCTTTCTCCCTCCCACTCTCCCTAGCATGTCCACCTCCTGCCCTTATTTCCTAATTTTTAAAATTGGACAACATAAAATAATATGTAAGCAGTAAAAGAAAATACCTTAAGGATGGAGACAGTTATGACTGAATTTCCGGTTCCACACGGTTAAGAACACGTGCTAAAGATGAAGAATGGCAGTTTTGTCCACCTTCCATGAGACTAAGTTCATGATGTGAGCACACGGAGCCCTGGCTGTAATTGTCTCTGAGGTCTAACTGATTATCAGGTACAGCAGACATCCATGACTTTGGCGTTTGTACAGTATCATTACTGTCAACCCTTCTATTTTTGTTTTGGTTTTGCTACGTGCATGCAAACTGCTTTTGAAAAGATGCTGAATTCTTGAGCTAATCCCCGAGTCAGGAAAGTATGGCTATACTGAGCACTCAGGTTAATTTTCAATCATTCATTTTGAGAAAAACGTTGAAACACGAAGCAATTTCCTCAGAGTCACACAGGCAAATCACTTCTGGGTCCAAAATACAATCCTGGGTGCTGGGCTCAGTGTCTAGGCCTAAACTACTGAGATGGTTTAGTGAATAAAGACACCTGCATACAAACCTGGACATCTGAATCACCCCCCAGAACCTCCATACAAGGTAGAAGGAAAGAACATATTTCTGAAAGTTATCCTCTGACCTTCTACATACACATGGTGGCATACAAGTACCTGTTCTCTCTCTCTCTCTCTCTCTCTCTCTCTCTCTCTCTCTCCTCTTTTTCTAAAAATACTAAACTAAAAAGCATAGTCTTGGGATTCTAAAGACCAGAGCTGTGGAACCCCTGGAAAAGCAAAAAGCACATTTTTTCACCATTTTCAGTCCACCCTGGAAGTCTGAGAAAAAGATTAATCACTAGCTCTTACCAGTGAAGTGAGCAATATAATAAAATATCACTACTTCCCGGTTAATACTCCAAGCCGACTTCTGTCATCAACTCATATAACAACCAATTCAATTTTGAAGAATAAGGGCTGACATATACCAAGAGATGTTTATATTATATGTTCAATACATACACGTTGCATGCATAGTAATTTGTGAATGTGATGTTAATATGAAAGTAGGTAGCCATACTCATGGAAGGCCAATTTGTGCTATGACAGAATATGACAGTCTAGGTAATTTATAAACAGAACAAGAGTTCGGGGCTCATGGTCCTCTAAAGTCCCAGGTGGAGGGATCTCATCCAATAAGGACCATCTTCCTGTGTTAAAATCAGAAACGCTGAGAAAGCACAAGAAAGCCAGTTTCTTTTTTTTTTAATTTTTTTATTATTTATTCAATTGTGCGTGTATGCATGTGTGCGTGTGTGTGTATGTGTGTGTGTGTAGAATCACGGACAAATTCGGGAATCACTATGGAGCGCCTTCACCTCCTCCTTGTTTATTCTGCCCCGGGATTCACAGGCTCCGCCTTACCAGGACCAGAAGCGCAGGTCGCCCCCGCTTCCGCCCGGCATCTATACATGGGGTCTAGGATCCGAACTCAGGACCTTCTTCTGCCTGCAAGGCAGAGGCTTAACCCCTGAGCTACCTATCCAGCCCGTTTCTCTTTTATAACAAACTTCGCTCTGGAGGTAACGACCTCATTCTTCCATAACCACATTAATTCTGGTGACTTGGCCATCTCAAAATATTTTACCTCTCAGCCCTTGTTTAGGGGACTCAGTTGCAACACAACAGGTGGATTACTCAACAGAGAGCACTTGAGAAACACTGAAGACCCATTTGGAAAGAAATTATCACATAGCCACTATTTCCAACTTATAAGAAAGCAAATTCCATGTTAGTTAAAGCAATATAAATATCTAAAAATAAAATCAGAATAAGAAAACAAGAAAAAATAGCAAAGTATTTTTATGTCCAGTGGTTAAAACAGGCTTTCAAAAGCATTTTCAAATGGAAAGTGATGAAGAAGTTAGTCACTTGAACATATAAAAATGTAAAATGTGGGCATATACAAATGAATTTAAGGGTAGACCGAGAAGCCGCAGCAAGACATTTGGGCACAAACCTGGTGACTTGGGTTCAATTCCCAGAGGCCGCATGGTGGAAGGAGATAACAGACTACTGAAAGGTGTCCTCTGACCGCAACATAAGCACCAAGGGCACACATGTGCTTCCTCCTCCTCTTTCTCAAATTAATTAATTTTTTTGCCTATGCGTGTACACATGTATTGCATGTAGGTAGGTGTACATGTGTGAAGGGGTGTATATACAAGAGGACACTTGAGTGTGTGTCCCTGTGGAGGTCCAAGAGTGACATGGGGAATCATCCTGGATTGCTCTACCTCCTCATTGTTTTGCTCTGGGGTTTCTCAGGCTCTGCCTTCCAGGGCCAGAATTTCAGGCAACTGCCATGTCTGCCCAGCATTTTTACATGGGAACTGAGGATCTGAACTCAGGTCCTTTTGCTTGCAAGGCAAAGGCTTTAACCCCTGAGCCATCTCCTCAATATATTTTTTTAATTAACCTAAGACAAAGTAAACAAGGAAACTACAAGTCAATGTAACTTTCTTTATTCCACAAGCGCAGCGCAGCCACTATGTAGGAGAGGTATAGGGGAAAAGATGAGGTTGACAAAAACATTTGCCCTTGTTGTAGACACTAAACAAGTTGTTCAGATAAATAGGAAACTCCTAGTTTAAAAAAAGTGGTAGAAGACTATGAGTAGACAAGTTGCCTAAGAAAAAAGGTTAGTAGCTAATTAAACCTCCTTGGCATATCCTAACCCTAACCCTAACCCTGGGTATAATCTCAGTTCTATGAGCTTGAGCTGAAATAGCCATCCAGCATTTTCTCCAAGCTGAGCCACATCCCTATTAGTCGCGCCAGACCTTTGCCATCCCTTATCACCCCTGCACCTATGTCCTAACTCTAGAGCCAGGGCCTGGTCTGGGATCCTGGCTCGTTCACCTCCGACGTGTGTGACCTTGGACAGGATGCTGAGTCTCTCTGCGCCTGTTTTGGATTAAAGCATCCACAATGCTAGGATGAAGATCAAAAGCACTAACAGGTGTAAAGTGCTTATAACAGTGCGGTGGGGGCAGAAAAGGACTCTATCGAGGAGCAGCTGGTCGGAGCAGTAGGAAACTCACCCCTCACAGCCCAACGGGGACAACATTCCTGCTCCAGCCCGGCGGAGCCTCAGTTTGTAGAACGTTCCTCCTTCCTCCCTACAGACAGTGCCATCTGAACAGCACTGGGAAAAAAGAACCAGGAGCTGCTGCTTCTTGTCGTGTCTGACATGCGGGGTCCTCTTTGTCCTCAATGGCACCGCCTGGCAGACCTGCTTGATAGCTTTCCATGAGTCCACTATTGATGGTTCACTGCATTGAGATAAACTCCTCCATGGCTGTCCCTCGGCCAAGAGGAAGCAACAATGGAGAGGGGAAAAAACAACAACAACAACAAAAAAAAACGGACAAAGGCCCCCTTGAACTTCCAAATAATGAATGAAAAAAAAAGGAGTCTGAATTCCTCCCATGATCTTGTTGAAAACAGTTCCTTCCACATTCACACTTTTTCTTAAGCCTCAGCCCCCTCGGGCATCCACCCAGTATAATAACACTCAACAATCCTCAGATAGTATTTCAATGAAGCGCAGATCTGCTTTGGAAGGGACTCAAGACAGCAAAACGACTGCTTTCCAAGGGAAGAGGAAGATTGAAGGTTCCTCTTCTAAATGGCTGATGTGAAATTTCAGGGCTTCTTGGATCCTTGGCTTGGGAGCAAGGCCATGAATAACTAGGATTTCAAACATCTTCATCACAAAGAACTTGGGGAAGGAGAAAACATAACATTACAGAGAACATTTTAACTCTAGGGTAACACCAGTGCTCCCTGATTCACAAAACCAAGACACAGCTCAATATGACAACAGGAATATAGCTCTTGGCTTAAAAAAATGCAAATACATTGGATAAACCAAGATTTTTTCTTTTCTTTCTTTTTTTTTTGCTAGCACACATGTGTGTGCATGTATGTGTGTGTGTATGTGAATGTTTCTATGTACATCAGAGGGCCTGTGTGCACCTATGGAGGCCCAAAGGTGACTTCAGGAATCACCCTGGATTGTGCTACCTCCTTTTTGCTTTGCTCTGGAGTTTCCTAGACTCTGCCTTCCAGGACCAGAAGTGCAAGCCGCCACCATTTCCATCTGGTGTATTTATGTGGGATCCAGGATACAAATTCAAGACTTTCTGCTTGTGAGGCAGAGGTTTGACCCCTGGGTCATCTCTCCAGCCCGAATATGCTCAGATTCTTGTTTTCAAATCTGGAAATCCCTTCTGAGTCCAACTGTCTACTTATAATAGTTCAACAACAAAAAAAATTTTTTTTATTTCCACTCATACAAACCTAACAGGTACACTGGTCCCCTCCCTCCCTCCACTCCCCAGTTCAACAAAAATTTACAGGCTAGTATATTAATAAAGTTGAAAAACAAAAAAGATATCATAGATAGATATGGTAGGAATAGTTAATTAAATTCAGAGACATGCAAATTTCTACCTTCACGCTGTAGATTTAATTTGTGGGAGAGCGTGCACAGGCATGGATCTGTATGTGTGTACATGCATGTGTGTGCATGTATGTGTATCTCTATGTGTGTATCTGTGTGGTTGTGTGTTTGTATGTATATCTGCATATGTGTGAGTACATATATGTGAGTGCACAGAACCAAGCCTTGTCCTTGGCTTGCTAGGCAAGCACTGTACCAGTAAGTTAAATTCCTAACCCTGAGATGTAATTTCAGTTAGAGCAGGGACTAGCTTTATTTTTACCTTTCTTTAATCTGTGTTTTCTTTTCTAACCCATAATTAAATGCAGCATTTACACAAGGACATTTTTCCTTAACAAAAGAACTAGGAAATTATTAGCTGAACAAAATCTCCCAATGACAAAGTCCAGGCCAGCCACAAAAATAAATGAGCAGGCTCTGCCGGGAAAAGAATCCAGAGAGCTCGTGTGCTGCATGGGTTGTCCTGCCTAAAGAGGGAAGTGAGTCCTCAGCCAACACCCGCAAACTGTCACCATTCAGGCTGCGGGTACAAGGACCCAAGATCTCCCCATCCTCCAAGACAAGTCACCGGTTTGGATTTCTTTTTTTTTTTTTTAATTTATTATTTATTATTATTATTTATTCAACTGTGCGCATGTGCGTGTGTATGTGCACGCACATGTGTGTGTGTGTGTCTGTGTGTGTGTAGAACCACGGACGAACTCGCGAACCACCATGGACGCCTCCACCTCCTTCTGCCCCGGGATTCACAGGCTCCGCCCTACCAGGACCAGAAGCGCAGGCCGCCCCCGCTTCCGCCTGGAGTCTATACGTGGGATCTGGGATCTGAACTCAGGACCTTCCGCCTGCAAGGCAGAGGCTTAACCCCTGAGCCACCTCTCCAGCCCCGGTTTGGATTTCTATGAGACATCGCCAAACTTTAAAATTTTGAAAATTGTGCAAAAATGAAAAAGAATGTATAAACCAACCAAACACATCTCTAGGCTGGAAATGTTTTGTGAGCTACTAGGTAGCGCGTCCTGCAATTATAGTCAGCTATGTTATTTCTTCTTGCTTGGTTTTAGTTATTTTAAAGGTTATTTAAGTTTCACAGCACATGGGGAAATCTCATAAAGTACTGCACTGGAAGATAAGGCGTATGGTATAAGCCCATAACACTGAAAGCTTAAACTCAAGATTTTATCCAAAGCAGAATCTTTATGAGATATTGTAATAACACACAGAGGGCAGTTTAGAATGTTTTGGCTTTTCATGAGGCAAGCTAGCCACACAGCAGACCACCACTGTTTCTTGAATGAGGACTTCCCACAAGGCACTCCAAATGACAAGGACCAGGAAGCACTAATTGTTGTTACTTTTAAAAAATTCTTTTAGTGTTTCACATGAACATAGTGAATTTATGATATTTAAACACATTAATCCTCAATCTCATCTCTGCAACTGTTACTTATTAGACTTGTTCAGATAAAGTAGCTGACCTTCCTACTTCCTACTTCAGCCAGCTGGTCTCTCCCTGTGGATGAGGATCATCAAAACTGTGATATAGGCAATTCTTATATTTATTTATTTTTCCCCAATCATACAAGCTTAATAGATAGCCCTGGTCCCTCCCTCCCTCCACTCCTCCCCAGTCTCCCTTGTACCTTCCCTCCCTTTTCCCCTTCCTTTCACACCCCTCCCTCCCCTTCTCCTATTGCCTCCCCCTTCCCCTCTCCCATTCCCTGGAGCATCCTTTAGTGTGAATGCCAAATTTCCTTCTGAGTCCTCCACTCTAGAGAGGTGTAAGGACTCAGTGGTATTGCCCAGAGCCCTTTCTTGGGCTCCCCTTTGGAATGGGAACCCTATTATGACTGTTAACCCCTTGCCTCTACGGATCCTAGTGCCTGTAATCCATTTTAGACTTTGGGGGGTCATTGACATGTCAGTCATTGCTCAGGTCATACAATGTCCGATTATGGCTACTGCGGCCCTAACTTGTGTGGAGTATCTTGCATATCATTGATACAGGCAATTCTTAAGCATCAAAGTATCAGTAGTCCAGAAATGTCCAGAAAATGGAACAGACAAGTAACTTGATAACTGTCAATTTGATAAACAAATACAACAGTAAGAGTATATACAATCTTAGAAGAAGCAACAGAGCAACTTTGTGTCAGGGCGGAGGAATAGTTAGCTAGTTGCACAGGTTTTTGAAAGAATTGGGTTTTTTTTTGGGGGGGGACCCTAGGTGGAATGAAGGACACCAAAGATTATGAAGAAGAACATATTTAGTAGTCTAATCAAGAAGATGTAAAAGAGGTCCGGCAAGGTAGCTCACACACCTGACGGCCTGAGTTCTATCCCAGAAGCCCACACGATGGGAGTAAAGACCTGACTTTCTAAAAGTTGTTCTTTGACCTCCGCAAAAGAGGCCGTCATGACCTAGTGTGAGGATGAGGAAGGTGCGGGGCACTAGAGGCACGAACCACAGTAGGAGAAGCTGTGTTGGCCAAGAACTAGCCGGGAACTTCCTAAGGAGGCGGGAGCACCAGTGAGCCCAGTCATGCCTAGCTGGAGCTCCCTGGGGAGGTCTTTGCCTCTCCCACGGGTCTGCTGAGCAAGGGGTGAACGCCAGAGCATCCTGCCCAGGCTTTGTGCGTCTGACTACAACGTTGTGTTCACATCGCCCTGCTCTGGGCAGATTCGCAGGCCGGGCTGGCCATGCCCTTGATCCCCTGCGGCAGCCGCTCAGCCTCCCTCCGTGAAGGGGCTGGCTTCCGTCCAGCCGCAGTGGAGAACACTCTGTTCTTAATCCCCCATTTGTTAGTTATTTGAACATTGTGTGTGTGCCTATGTGTGACTGTTTAATTTCCTCTATTGAAAACACAAATGGAGCCTATGGGGGGCGGGGCGCAGCGGGGCTGACGGAGGCTGGAAGGTGCAAAGCCATTTCACCTGAGAGAAGCTCTCGAGCTCGGAAACAGCCACTTGCTTCTAGGAGCAACCGGGACACTTGGCAAGGAGCGTATTCCTAGGCAGTCTCTCCTTAGCTGAATCTGTGCTCCCCAAGAATCTTTTACCACGCTGCTGAGTGTGCTCTGAGAGCCAGGAGCAGAAGGCACCATGGCAAGGCTCCATGCAGACCCTCTCCTACCAAGGTGTTGGGAGGAGGGACGGGGAGTGTGGGGGTCTGACTTCACCTATCATCTCGAGGGTCCTGATGAGATTACCATGTGGTAAACCATGACAAGAATTAGTGGGGATTTTATCGGGGCTAAGCACTGAAACAGTCGCCTCCATCCCTTCTTAGCTCTTGCCTCTGTGGTCCACTCAGAAGCTGTCTTTCCCACATACGGGTTCAGAAATGGAATCACAGGCAAAGGTGCCTATTCACAGACCTGATAACCTGAGTCCCGTGCCTCAAAACCCACCTGGCAGAAGGAGAGAACTGACTGCTCAGCTGACTTCCAAAAGTTGTCTATGGACCTACGCCTGTGCACCATGACATGCATTCTCTCTTCCCTCCCCCACACACAAATAAATAAATGTTTAAGAAAGGGAAGTGCAGCCTTGCACCGCCCCAGAGGCAGTAAACACTGTAAAGCACATGGGAAATCAGAGGCCCACATGCTGATTATTCTCATCACTGAGACACAGAACTCTGTATAAACTGCTTAAAAAGACAGAATTATTTTGGCTCACAGTTTCAATGGTTTCAGTCCAAGGTCCGAGGGACCCATGGTTTTGGGCCTGAAGACAGGCAGAACATGAAAGAGGTAAATGTGTAGCAGGGGTTGCTCACCTCACCAAAGCCAGGGCTCCTCACCTACAACCTGTCCCTTCTCCTTTTGTGCCATCCAGTTCTCCAGCCTATTGGGTGGCACTGCCCACATTCATGGCAAGACACCCCTGGGTTAATCCCTCCTCTGGAATCACCTTCACAAGCACTCCCAGAGGCTTTACGAACCTGCCAGGTGCTTCTCTACTTGATCAAGTTGATGATCACAATCAACTATCACATTCTGTAATGAAAAGGTGGGTGCATCACTTCAGAGGAATCCAAAAGACAAAACTGTTTCTAAACATGATACATATCCCAGAGAGCATCAGGGGGAAATATGCTAGGTTGAACAAACAAAACATTTCAAAATTTGTCTACAAATAACAGAAAACTGAAAGAGTGGGAAATAGTTTTTACTCTTGACTGGGAGTGAATGGCTAAGCTTATTAAAATCTCCAAAAGTCTTAAAGCAAAAGACGGAATTTGTCACTGACTGGGGAACATGAGAGAATGCAAATGCTACTTAAATCCGCTGGTGATCTGAAATGCAAATTAAGGCAACTGAAGGAGGAGGGAGGCACTTCTACCGGCACGACTGGTAGCCATCCGTTCACAACCTAGTCCTCACCGTAGCTACTTCCAGCTCTGTCCTTTCCAGTTCTATAGTCCACACTGCTCTCTCTAACAGGGAACTGTTACCTCCCCCCATGTTTCTTAGAAACAATACTATCTTGTTCACTAGTTAACAGAGTTCCCTAGACCTGGACTGGCTGGATTCCAGGGATGGAATGCCTGCCTGCACACCTGCTCCTGGAATGCTGGGGGCTGGAGATGATAATCCTCCTCCCTGTCTGCGGTTCTAAAGATTCTGGTGTTTCTCAGCCTTGAAGCAAGCCCAGCTGCCTCCTGTGTGTCTACATTGATAGGGGATCCTTCTGTGTCCTGCGTTGTATCTGACGCTGGATCCTGTGTGTATGTGATATTTGTACTTCCTCATAAAAGCAATCATGGAGTGTCGTGAAGACACTGCAGAATGGTAATATCTGAAGTCCTCTAGTTATTGTGAGTTAAACTCCCATCAGATCTGAGCAGTGGTTCCTGAGGCATCGGGCAGCTACAGAGAGAAACCTGGCTGCCTTCACCCTTCACACAGTGACTCTCTGACCCCCCCCCCTCTCTCTCTTTGTCTCTTTCTCTCTCTGCCTATCCAGTTTCCCCATTGAGCCTGCCTCACTGTCTGGATTCTGACCCTCTTCACTGGTCCCTCATCCCCACAATCTACCTACCTACTTACAAACACACACACACACACACACACACACACACACACACACACACACGCAGACTCCAGTAACCCACTCCATCCCTCTCCTCCACCCCTGCAGATAGACAGCTGCCTCAGGTCCCCCTGAAATCCCCTCTTGCAGAGACCACTTGACTGAGCTCTACTTTAATTCAAATATTGTGTCAGGGCAAATCCACTCATGGGAAATAATTGACTCAAAGTCTTTGAATACAAATTGCTGTCTTGCTTTCCTAAAGACTCGAGCCAATGTAAAATAGCATAAATGCTGAACATGGGGGTTTGAGTATTTGCCCCCCCCCTCCATTCTCCTTCTCTTTTGATTCCTACCATAATAAATTACATCAGGGACAAAGACAGAATCCTGCAGCCTTTATAGAGTCAACTTGTCTAGCTCCTGGACCTACCTACCACAGACTCCTACATGTGGGTGATCTAAGGCGGAGAGGCCTCGTTGAGTATTTGGTGACCTGTATCCATTTCAATCCCAACCTTGGAACACGGGGATTTAAAGGTCTTGTCAGAGGTCTTAAAAACGGAGCAGAAAGCTAAACCCAGATGGATCAGACCCCAAAGTCTGATTTCCCCACCCCACTCACCGTGTGTGTGTATTTCCCTACCCTACTGTGTGTGTATGTGGGGGGGGGGAATAATCACACTTCCCCATTTCCACAGACAGGATTTCCCTGGTCTTCCTCTTTATCTTAATCTGTATCTTCCCCCAAGGCCACCTGAAAAAAACAACAAAATTTCCCAGATCCTCGCAGCTGAATCCCAGCCTCCAAAGACCGTTCATCGGGTCCTGTGGTGAATCTCTGAAGGCGGCAGCCCCAAAGCAATAAATAGGTCCTGCGTCCCAAGCTGACAGATGTAGCCACGCCTGGATCCTCAGGTTCCTTAGGGTGGGAACTCTTTCAACATAAATGTTCACCTTCTTTGCTGTAACTTATAAATTCTCCCTGGGTGAAGACCCTGCCGAGCTCCAAGTTGATGGAGGCCAAAGGCACATGTGTGTGTGCACAAGGGAAATGAACGCAGTATTCGCAAAAGGCAGATTGTATCGGGAGCATGTGCCTAATTGGTATAAAAAGGCCATTGCGGTTGTCAGTCCTCAGACTCTCCGTGCAGCTCCTTGGTAATACATGTCCTCTGTCACCTCTCTAACTGGATAAAGTCGCTCCACTGACTCGAAGCCTCTCCCCTCTAGAGCTTAGCCCGGGTCATTCAAGGTCACGGGCACAAACTTGGTCATGCATCTGGAAAGAGACAAGATCACTGACCTCTGTGGTTACTTGGCAGGGTTTGATGGGCAGGTCACTAGCCTGTATAGGTCTGCTGCACTGATGCCCACCTGAGCTGGCCCATTTCACTTCCTGGTCACCAGCTTCAGAGGGGGAAATGTCTGGCCTGGCAGGGCCTGGTGACCACGACTTTCTGTGACTTTTGAACCAGATTGAGAAGTAAGCCGAAAACACTGTAATGATGATAACCATTGCTCGCCTCCTGCAATAACAAAGGAGCAGGAATCTGCTGTGGGCCCGACTCTCAGAAACACTGACTCACAACTTCTGAGCCTGATCCTTGCTGGTCTCCCATTGTCCTCCTGCTCCCAAAGGGGGCGTGGCAGTCGCCTTGGAATTCTGCCATGTGGTCTTTCCACCCTTTAGGAAGGGGCCATGAATCTAATTACTGACAGCCATTCTTTCCTGGCAAGCTTGGTCATGGCCCAAGGGAAGCAACCCTACCGTCACAGCCTTCTGAGTTCAGCTTTGGTGACCCTGCCCCATCTCCAAAAAAAGGAAAAAGGATGAAGACAAAGAGTAGGAAGGAGGTGAGGAGAGTGAAGGCAGGAGAGTGAAGGCAAGACTGCTCCGTGGGCAAAGGCCTGAGGACTTGAGTTTGATACCCAGAACCCACAAGGTGGAAAGAAAGAACCAGCTCCTAAAACTTATCCTCTGTCCTGCACACACACACACACACACAATAAAATAATGCATAATTTTTAAACCCTAGTGAAGGTAGTGTTTTTATGTGGCAGTTCAAACATAACCCCAAATTCTTTGATACTCTACTGAAAGGGAGCACTGCTATCCCTTCCTCCTGAACATAAACTCTGTCACCACTTAACAAATAGAAAATGGCGAAACCAACCCTGTGCCTGTTTCAGGACTTAGAAAACTGGCTACTTCCATTTCCTGTCTCTTGAGATGCTGCCCGCTGGGCTCCAGCTTCTGGATTGTGGGAAAGGCCAGGCTGACTGTCCCGGAGCCCAGCCGGACAGAAACCAAGTTCCCGGGCCTCAGTCCTGGACAGTTTCTTGTTTCCGGACATGTGGGTAGGCATGTTGGAAGCAGGTTCTCCAGGCTTGTTGCCGGGACCCCAGCTGCCACAGAAGCAGAGATGAATCTGTCCCATCCACAAGCTGTCCACGCTGCAGATCCTAAACTAGGCATGGTACAGCCTGCAATCCCAGAAGCGGGAGGATGGAGAGAGTTCTAGACCAGGCGAGATGGCTCAGGGGAGGAAGGCACCTGCTCAATCTGAGTTTGATTCTTTGAAAATTGCCTTCTGATCTCCATATATGAACCACTGTGTGTACCTACTCTGTCTCTCGTAAGTAAATAAAATACTTTAAAAAGGAGCCATTACGCCAGAAACTCGGAACCAACATTAGTCTTTCCTTTTTAACTTTTTTGCTCAAGTGAGAAAGACTGACTAAAATACCCTTCTCTCCCATCACCCCATCCCTGTAGCCTTTGATCTTGGGGACCTACCTGACTAAGATTGCTCTAACTTAGTAATAATAATGATGATGATAATGATAGATAAAGAAGTAGGACGCCAGTCATCTTATCTCCCAGCTCCAAGTCTTGCTATGAATGGGGCCTTTGGGTTCCTTTCCATACCCACAGTGCTTTTGGGGAATGTATGCCAGGCCGGGTGGGCAAGGGGCATTTGGGATCTGGGAGAAAAATCCAAGGGAGGGAAACATCACAGGAGCCAAGACTGGAAAGAGCTCAAGAACTTCAGGATTGTCGGTTTCCAGCACGGGAGAGAATGCACTAAGTCAGGAGGCAAAAAAACATTCTTTGGATTTGACACAGAAGGAAACTAATTCTTAGGCATCAAGACAGACTCGACACTGTAGCTCAGTGACAGAGCCCTTGCTGGGCGTGCATGAGGCCCCTCATACCATCCAAAAGAAAAAAAAAAAAAAAAAAAGGAGGGGGGCGGTTAAGCAAGAGGGAGAAGGGAGAACTTGCCAGCACAGACAGATCTTCCTGAAAACGTTGAGAAAGGAAGAAGACAGGTGGGAAGCAGCAGGAGGGGAAGGTGGAGGGCCAGGCAAGGGGTATTGCTGCCAGCTCAGTCTGGTCTTTAAAACGGATGATGCTAAGCAAGTTTTTTTTTTCCTCAAGTCCAAGGAGATGACCCCTCAGGCCTGGTCCCTGGGAAGGCTTTAAGGTAGGGTTGGGACGCGGTGCAGGGGGGACCAGCGAGTGGTGGAGGGAACACTGGGAGAAACCCCCGCCCCCAGGAAGGAAGGAAGAGCAGCGCTGCACTGTTAGCTTTTTGTACATGAAGCTGCCTCTACGCACCGAGAGGCTCTTTTACACTGAGATAAAAATAGCATTTTCCAAACTAAAACAACTTTTATAAGTATGTTTGTATTCCTTTCTTTTGTAGGAGACTATCCATTTTTAAAGTGCACTTGAGAGGGAGCTACCTCTTGTCTCCTTCCCGCAGGCACCTGTGTGACCCACCCTCCTCTGGGTTTCCCTGGGCGAAATCACAAGCAACAACCTCGCTGGAAATCGCGGCTCCTTTAGCGCCATCCAGTGGTCGTAGAGGAGAACGACACGAGGGCTCTGCGGATCGGGCGAGCTCGACACCTGTAAAACAACCCTTTGTCTTCACAAGGTTCTTTCCCTGCCAAATGGAACCACCGTGTGTTACAACTCCTGGAAGAAGCAATCCCGAGGAACAAAGCCCTGAGTTAAAAAAAAAAAAAAAAACAGCCGTGGAAACCAGACCCCACTTCCTTCCTGCAGGATTAGGGTTTATTGAGGCGGATGGTCTATGTCCTCTTGTTTCACCATGACCTGCAAGTGTCCCCGAGAGAGGAGAAATATTTAAGCTCTCCAGGGGAGTGTATCAAAGGTTTTTCTGTTCTGGCTACCGAACTGTTACAAAGGGCTCTCTTATGGCTATTTCTCTATGTGTTCTTTTTTTGTTTCTAAAGTTTGTTAATAGCATCAAACCCGAATTTCCACTCCCTTGCATAGCTAAAGCAAGTGACGGGTTGGATGTCTTTCTGTGCCCTCCTACAAAAGAAGCAGTTTCTTTGTCCCCTGTGGAGAGATTCTATGGCCCTGGAGGGGAACAGATGGAGAGACATCTATCAGGGAGCTGCAGGTCTTGCTCCCCATTAAGAGTCTCACTGTCTCTGGCTGTGGTGGTTAAATGCATCTCCACAGTCCCATTCTGTGATGAGTCCAGTTTCCCAAGAAGAAATTCAGGAGAAATCACTTCAAAATAAAGAGTCAGCCAAATTCAAGAAAACTCCACAACCAATTAAGATTCAAAGATGTGAATGGGAAGGGATCAACAGGGGGCTGGCAGGCAGGCACCTGGGTTAAAGAGTTATTCTTCTGCATAATGGCTGGAAATAGTCATGTGAAAGGGCTCAAGATCCCCATCAAAGTAGGAATGCCAATAATAACTGTTTCACTGTGTTTTTAGTGAGGTGATATAGTTGTTGGTGGTGACTTTTATCCTGAGACATGGAATATAAAACATTCTGAACTGTTCAAAATCATATTAAGTCAACTTGCCTGTGTGGTGAGAAGGTGGTCCTCCCCCCTGACTCTGGGGCCCCACAAGAATTACTGTTATGTGTGTGGTGTTCAAAGAATCAGAGTTGAATCTTTAGCCTCTGTCTATCAGAATCACTGCCCCCCCTCCCACCATAGCCTGGTCCCTAAAACTGTCATTTTCCTGAGTTTTGACTCCCGGGACAACCCTCCCAACCAGGCTCTCTGGGTCGTGTTTGTGGCTGTAATTGAGCATGTTGCTTGCATACGCAATGTATGACTTACGTACACCCATTCTGCTGCCTTGGGGGAACCGGGGAAGCCTCTTGTCATATACCCTCCCATCTCCTTCTTCTTTCCACTTCAAGCACTCTCCATCCTGCACCCCTCAAAAAAACCTGTCTCACAATCCCAAGTACGAGTCAAGAGAGCCCAACACTTGGAAATTCTGGATTACAAAATTCCCCGGGATTGAAACATGCCTTCCCAGAGAAAAGGAAAAGGCTCATGAAACCCACAAGGAGGTTACAAGCCTCAGGAGGCCCCTAGGGTTACATAAGCAGTAAACAATTGCTTGGTGCTTGGACATTGGTGCCTGTAGGGGACTCTTGGGATGCAGCTCCCACCCTGTGATGCAGCTGCCCCACGAAATTCCTATGAGCAACCCCAATAAATCCACTGATGCATCAAGCCAGACTTGGGTGTGGGATCATTTATTTAATATGGTGTCCACGCCCTCTCTAGAATGAACAGATGTTTGTTTACATTCCCTCTCTCCTTCCTCCTCCTACAACAGGGTTTGGAACAACTTTACCGGGCTAGCTGAAGCTCACTGCCGGCCACTCTTACTAAAATTCCATTAAATATGTCCATGAAGCTGCCCTGGGGCTGGAGAATATAAAAGGTGGAAAGCAGAGTAGACAGAGATGGAAATACAGAGAGCGGTTGGTTGAAAGACATGGGAAATCCCACCACCTCCCAGGAGAGAGGTAAGAAGACACCAACCAGGCCCACCAAACTTTATAATCAGGGGTCTGGGAATCTGTATGCAAATGCAGCCATGAGACTTCTGATTGGTAGGAAGGAGAGATAGGATTATGGGAAAGCTTTCCTAGTTTCTAGAGTATTCTTGGATTGTCAACCTGAGAGTCAGAAAATCAGATCTTTCCAGATTTTCAGCATGATTTAATACATGAGACATTTCAGTTCCAATAAGAAATCCTTATGGTCTTGGGCAGTGGCTTTATTTGATAGGGGCTCAAAAAAAAAAAAAAAAATACACCACCGAGTTTCTGTACTTCAGTTTTTCCTTGAAAATCCCTTGATTCTAATTCCTCTCAGCTTTGAATTTTTTTTTTTAAATCAAGGAACGAGATCGCCTTTTCTAAAAGATGCCATCCTATAAACATCACTTACCACTAGTTTGGCTCTCTACAAACAACAAGGAATTATCGCAAAAGTACCACAAATGGTCCGGTGAAGCACATGTGGGAGAGAAACCCTTAGCAAATGGTAGCAAGAATCATCGATGACTGGCTGGGTTGGGGACACATAAAAACTTGGGCAGTAGCAATGCAGTGTTGTTTTGGATGCGAAACTATCTAGGTATTTCTTGTGTTTTATACATTCCCAGCCCAGCAGGTGGCGCCAGTCCTCTGCCTCTAGATTTGAATCCTTAACTGGATGATAAACCAGTTATCTATCTCTGTCAAGAAACCCTAAGCCTTCCTTCCTTCCACTTTCTGTGAACAGGGGCGGTGGTATCACTCCTTTGTGCCGTTCATTTCCCTCTACTACCCCCAAATCTTGCTGCCCTCCTCCCTTTTTTCCCACCCTCCTCTTCCTCCTTCTTTGCCTCTTCCCATTCTCTCCTCTTCCCTCTTTCCTTCTCTCCTCCCCCTGCTGGTCATTCCTGTCCCATTTCACTGGTCTCTACCAGCTGGCAGAGTGTAGGGGTAGAGACTGGCAAGAAGGAAGAGCTGTCGTTTAATGAAGATGTGCTCTGTACACTTTGTCTCTCTGACCCTTGCCCTGCGGCGGGAATTTTCACTTTATGATGAGAATACAAAGGACAGGTGACACACCCAGCTTCATGAACAAATTCTTGTGCTGAGAAGCCACAGAAGCAAGATGCCGGGATGTCAGAATGACTTTGAAGACGGTTTCCATCTTATCGGCTGCGTCTTCTGAAGGGACCGGCTTCGGCTGGGCGGGGCGTGGGCAATGCAGGCAGCTCAGTTACCCTGGAAAAGCTTTCCCACGCCACCAGAAAGACACCTGGCTAAAGAAACCTGTCAGCAAATGCTTGGAGAAGATAGTGGTCCAGGCCAACGTTAATGGGGAAGGGTGGTCTGCTGAACACAGTACAAACCCCATGGCCAGAGGATGGGGGGTGGGGAGGGGCACCAGAAGCCAAAGTCAACACACTTCCTGGGAGAGTTCAGTCAATGCAGCACAGAGACAGTTTCCTAATGACTTTTTAAAGATTTTTCCCAATTTTATTTTTTGGAGGAAAACCAAGGTTTCCATTGCTTCTGATGAAAACAAAAGGAGGAATGTACTCAGTATTTTTCCATCCCTATGGAGAGACCACAAGATGACAAGGGGAAAGGGATCTGGCACCAGAGAAGCACATCTAGAAATTTCTTCCTGTTCCTCCGCCTCCGTGACTCTTATAAATATTAATTTAACTTGCTGGATAAATTGCTAATAAACTTCTTTTTGTATTAAGGAAGTAGTAAAAGTTAATAGGCTGTAAGCCCGCATAATTCCTGGGTGGATTTACTGCAGAGCCTGCCCGAAACTCTAATTGCACCGAGGAGGGTTGAGTTAAGATGTCATACTTCCTCGCTAGAACGACATCGATTAAAGATTAACTGATCAATGTGAAATTCCTGGTAGTAAAATGCAACCTGGCACAGAGTAGGTCTTCAATAAATAGCATAACAAAAAGACTATAAACCTCAGTTTCTTCTGCAGCTTCATACTGATTTATCCATGCGTCCATGTGTTCTGCTTGGATCACCAGGGATCTTTTCGTGTGAAATCTAACGGACAGTCTTCAGTCTTGTTCATTTCTCTTGACTATTCATTGCCATTAGATCCATTTATTTCTCTCTTTCTTAAAATGTTTCTAGCGTGCTATAATTTGCCTGTTACTGTTCATATCCTTCTAATCTCCCTTTCTCTCTCTCTTTCTCTCTCTCTCTACACATACACATGTGCATGTATGCAAGCATTTGTGTATGCTTTACTGTTCTTTTCTTTATTCATACATTTCTAATCAAGTTATTCCCACAGTGATGTAAAAAATCTGCTTTAAATATCTGTTGCTGGGGCTGGAGAAGTGGCTCAAGGGTTGAGCCTTTGCCTTGCAGGCGGAAGGTCCTGAGTTCGGATCCTAGACCCCACATATAGAAGCCAGGCAGAAGCGGGGATGGCCTGCGTTTCTGGTCCTGGTGGAGCGGAATCTGTGAATCCTGGGGCAAAAGTAAACCAGGAGGAGGTGGAGGCAGTCCATAGTGGTTCCCGAATTCGCCCGAGGTTCTACACACACACACACGCACACGCACACGCACAGACATACACACACACGCACAATTGAATAAATAAAAAAATTAAATATCTGTTGCTGATGACTCTAAATTTACACGTATAAGCCAGACAACTCCCCCAAACCTATACCTAGATAACCACTGCTCTTACAGTTGCTCCATGTGATTGTCTAGTTTTTTCTGGAGCTTGAAGTGCCCTACTATGGTTTGGGTGCAGCTTGTCTGCCAAGAGTCTGTGGGTTGGACGCTTGGTCTCCAGTGTGACAACTTGGAAGGTATTGGGACCATGAAGAGGAAAGGCCAAGTGGGGGAGTATCAGTCAAGGGGACGTGCCCTCGTAAAGGCTTAATTCATTCCCAAAAGAGTAAGAGAGGCTCCTCCAAGCTCTCTCGGGCTTCCTGTCTCACTATCCATCTCCTCTCCCATACATTTCTACCATGGGCCATGAGGTCCCCACCAGAGCTGAATAGATACCAAATATGCTCTCCAACCTCCAGAACTGTGAGATAAAGAACCCTCATGTCTTTACAAATTCCCCAAAACTCCTCCACAGCTTCTGTCTTTATGTGCATGACACCGTATCATGAAGTCTTTTTTTATATCTTATTTAAGTAGTTCTGTCTTCTCTCCTCTAGCACAAGCTATTGTCTACATTCTGTATATCTCTCTTTTATGGTTTAAATATAGACTATTCCCACGGGCTCATGTGTTTAATGCTTGGTCCCCACCTAGTGGTCCCATATTGGGAAATGGTAGAAACTTCAAGAAGCAGGGCTTTCCTGGAAGAAGGTCCCTGAGGGGAGGAGAGGAAGTGCTTTTAAATTACACACCAGTTCTCCGGTCTCTCCCCTCTCTCTGTTTCCTGTCTGGCAGGATGTACGCAGCTCCATGAAAGACCCTTTCTTTCCGTGAAGTTGTTGTATCAAACTAGGAAAGCTAACACTACAGGTGTGTTTGTTATCTGTATCCCCAAGAGCTGGCATTTGTGTCTATTTGTACCATATCTTCAGCACCCAGAGCGGTGTCTGGCATATAAGGGCTTCCAATGATTAATTCTCCTATCAAAACCTTCATTGCCACCAAATAACATGTTTGCACTGAGCCATCCTTGCGGCCAGTTACTGTCTCTGTGTGTTTATGTTATCTCGTTCTATTTGAAAGAAGTCCTCCAATCAGGATATATCCTTCCCAGTATCCTGTTTGCCTCCAAAGGTTTTGCTCATTTACATGATATAGGACTTTTGAAGGAGGGAGGAGGGACTTTTTTTTTAATTTACAAGACTCTATTACTCTGCTTCTTCATTTTACAATATGAAATATTTAAACACATTCACTTCACTGTATAACCCCATTTGCATGAAAAGATGGTTGTATGCTAAATGGACACCTTAGCCTTGGAAAAGCCTCTAAGGGATATTTATGAGAAACCCTGGTAGCTCTGCCTTGGGTCTCTGAGCTTCAAGAAGGTGAAATCTCAGAGAAGTAGGTTATACTTCACTAAGATCCAGGGACGTCTGTGGACAGCTTGCTGACATTGAATTTGTAGGTCTAATCACAAACCTGCAAGACCACCTGCCAAAAAAGCAATTATTTCTACGTCAGTATTTTTTCCAGCCACTTTACACTCTGCTGATAAATCTTCATCTGGACATTTAGAACCATATCAGAATGGCATCTCGTTCATAAACCCCAGGTGAAATTTAGAAGGAAAAAAAACTTAATGTAATTTTGCAAAAATGTCGATGTAATGAAATGAACAGTTTATTAAGTAAGATGACACTTCCTTTCTTTCTCGTACAGACATTTTTCAAGTTAGATATTATGATAAGGATCTGTGTGATTGTCAGACCCTGGATGAAGGGTGGCCCCTCTCGAGTCAGTGGAGGGTTCTTTCTCTCACCTCCCTTTATTCTCCTTACCCCCACAGTGTGGGAGTCTAGCTCGTTGGGCCTGCACAGGTAGAACTGTAAAACAGGAAGAGGGTTTTATTACTTTGCAGTCCCCTCCTAAATGAAGCCAGTGACTGAAGTCGCCTGTCATCCTGCTGGTGATCAAACCTTTTGAATGAAACCTTCTCTCCTACAAAGATAAAAGGAGCTCAAGTCAGAGATTCAGAATCTAATCTCTTCACTGCTTATAACCTTTTTATTTTTTTTCCTCTTTAAGACTAGTTGGAACATGATTTTTAAAACCCAACTGAAACTCTGTGGTTGCACAATGCAGGGTCTTCATCTGCATGGCTGCAGCTGTTTCTCTTGAATCCTGCCCGCTCACCCCTTGCTCTTGGCAGAGGAGGCAACTCAAAGGACCATGAGGCCGGGTCTTATCCATAGCAAAAGGCAACAGGATGGGGGCAATGGCAAAGACAGTTACTAAAAGACTGGAAAGTTCTGAAATGTGAGTTTTGAGGTCATTGGCGCTGACCCTCTAACCCAGATTAGACCAAAGAGACTTAATCTGTTTTCCATGACAACCACCCAGAAACAGAATGGTGTGTTGCAGACCCAAATACCACCAGGAGCGGCATCTTTTGTCCCTCCTGTTTGTTCACACTCAGAGAACACCACCAATGGGCACTGCCAGCAGCTCACACTTTTTATCAACACACAGGAAAAAAAGAAAAGATTTGCACTTCATTTCTTGCAGTCAATACAACCTCAGAGCCAGCATTTCACAGTCTTGCATGTGTGCACCTCCACACAGACAAGTGTCACTTACCCTGGAGGCTCAGATTCTAAATAAAATCCTAGCAAAAGTTTATTATTTGAGAGTGAGAAACGGTTCAAATGGGTTCTCACTCTTTTTGTGCCTTGATGCCAAAATTCTTCAGCTGAGGCAATCTGTAAATAATAAAAATTAATTTCTCATCATTTTGGAATCTGGGAAGACCAAGGTGATGGTAGATTCAGTGTCCAGTGAAGGATCGTTCCTCCTAGACACGCATGAGGGTTTGAAACAGCAGTTCTCTGCATTTCTTTTGTCTATCACTAATTTCTTAGTATTTTTGCATTGGGGACTAAATGTCATGCAAGTTGCAGCCATTCCAAGCCTCTCTCTGCAGTGTACTCCCTATGGCCCATAAGCTTTTCTCATTCTTGGGTGGACAGGGTGAGGGGATCCTTCACTTTACAAGGGACAATTCCTGGTGTTGCTTACAGGATAAAC
This sequence comes from Typhlomys cinereus, assembly GCA_023101885.1. Taxonomy (NCBI): domain Eukaryota; kingdom Metazoa; phylum Chordata; class Mammalia; order Rodentia; family Platacanthomyidae; genus Typhlomys; species Typhlomys cinereus. The sequence goes on from JALPQD010000401.1 coordinate 1,095,701, forward strand.
ATCTAGAGAAAACAGAGACCAGACATCAGGGAAGAAAGACCAGCACCCTTTATTCACAATGCAACGAGAAGAAGTACTATTTAGACTCTGGGCTCACCAGTTTCTCAGACTCCTTCCTGCACTCATTCAAGACTAGGAGAAGGGAGGGAAGATTGGAATGGAAGTGAAAATCTAGCCTAAATCAGAGAACATATAGTTTTCTAGATGAAAGGTTCAATATTGTGACATGGCAGTTCTTCCCAAACTCATTTCTGTGTGGACCAAGTTTCACTCAATGTCTCCAAACACAAAAAGGAGCTAGTGGATGTCTGGGGTGGTAACGGACCTTAGCAATGGCACTCAAGTACAGATTCTACATTTCACTTAGAAAACGTTCATGAAAATTGAACTTACTAAATGGAGCTGGGGGATTTAGCTCAGTGGCTGTTGCAGTTAGCCTGCATGATTGCTGATAAATCACCATCAAATAGCTTAAGGGAACAAGGGATTTATTTTTTCTTATGATTATCCAGTTACAGTTCTCGGTCCAGCTTGACACCAAGGCCGAGAGAACTGGCCACACTATCTCTATATAATGGCTGAGAGATAGAGAGAGATGATCCTTACTTGCCAGACCAGCATGTCTGGCCAAGTGTACACAAGGATACCAACCTCAACCAGCTCTCCTTATTTTATTCCAGGGCCTAGACCCACCCACCATAGGCTGGGCCTTCCCCATCAGCTAGACAATCTCCTGCAGGTTTGCTTTAATTCTCTACAAAATTCTCTACAATTCTAATTCTCTACAAATGTGCCCAGAACTCAAACCCTCCTCAGCTTTCAGGTTGATACCTATGCCTAACTATGACAATGGGTAGCATGCTTGCCAGAATGCACAAAACACTGAATTTGATCTCCAGCATTGCATAAAATTAGGCACGGTGTTCTATACCATAATACCAACATTTGGGAGGTGAAAACAGGAGGATTAGAAGTTCAAGGACATCCTTTACTATAAAATGAGTTCAAGACCAAAAGGGCTATATGAGATCCTGGCTAAAAATAAACAGTACTAAGAAGATATTTATATCACCTTATATTGTAATACTATATGCATACAGTATTGCAGTGTGCATATGTATCATATGTGACATGATATAGTATTATATATAATACTATATTAGTTATGCAACTTTTGAAATAAATAAATCTAGTAATTAATTACCAATACTGGCTATACATTTTATTAAACTACACTAATTGTTAATAAAATGATAATACCATATTGGTTTATCAAACAAACAGATCAATTGCATGCAATGTATTCTATCATCCAAACAAAGACCAAAGATTTAATATGTTCTAGGTACAGGTCACTACAGAAACTGTGTCCAAGATTCACACTTTTCATGTGACAATAATGACAGACTGATATTAAATGATTCCACAGGCAACTAATGCAAATAGTGACAGGTGACCGAGAGTTGCAGTGACTGAAATAGAGGTCCCCAGAGAGAAATGGCTACCTGAAACCCATGAATGTGGACTTATTTGATTAAGGTGAAAATAAAAGTCTTTCCAGATGTAATTTAGACTTACAGACAAGAGCTTGCTGGATTATCATGATGGAACCTAAATTTTATTATAAATATTATCTTTTAAAAATCACAGAGACATTCTGCACACATAGAGGAGGAGAAGCCAAGTGGAGACGGAATCACAAACCTACAAAGCCAAGAAGCACCGGGCACTGCTAGAAGGTGGAAATACAGCCTTGGGGTTGCCAAGCTTGTCCTTTGCAACATGATCTGGGCTCAGATACCTGGAAAGAGTCACTGGTTGGAGGTAGTGGTGACTAATACTGCGCCACCCTTAGAAATTAGCTTGTTTCCATTCATTGATAAGAGGAGTTAAGTTAAATTATGGAGTGGACCCCTGTAATCCAGTGTTCTGAAGGCTGATGCAGAAGGATTGTGAGTGCAGAGGTGAGTTTGGATTACATAGTAAACTTGAGCCAGACTCAGCTGCATAGCAAGATTTTGCCCCCGAAGAACCACACCCAACCTCACATCTCCACCAGCACCACCCCCCCCACACACACACATGCGCGCGCTGAAGACCCTTAAGTTTCCATTCTGAAAGTCTTTCTTTTCAAGGACAAAATTGTGAGGTATGAATTTTATTAGTTTTTTTCGCCCTGGATAAAGCCCAAATAGCCTTCTTGACCACCCCAAGGCCATGCTTCCAACAGAAGACAGTTTTCTGACTCCAGTAGACCAGAGGTTCCCAAGTATAATAAGCATACTACGGGAGAGTCTAGGTTAAAACCAGAATCTAGTGCCACACCCACACTTGTAAATCAAGCTGTCATGTCTTTTCCTGTGTGATTTTCATGTGCACATTTGAAAACCATTGCATTAGCAATCTCCAAAACCCTTCTCCCTTCAAAAGCACTTGACCTAGATTATACTTTAGAATCCATTACTGCCTGTTGACTGAACCTCTGATTACCAGGACAGGAAAAAGAGGAAAATTCTTTTCTGCCGCTAGGCATTTGTCTAACATTCTTTGAAATCCGGGGATCAGAGGGTTCTGGATAAACCCAGAGGTGTTGTTTAGCAAGTTTTCGACTGTAAAAGACAGCCCTGGGCATTGGCTTTCAGCTCTGTGCTGGAAAGTGCCAAAGTAGGACGACCCTGGGTGCCCAAGAACTATGGTTTCCCTCTGCCCACATATGGGCAGGTTAAAATGCTAAGTTGCCAGAGCTTCAGACACCTTTCCCCCTCTCTTTGCAATATTCTGAATCAAATCTACAGTCTGCCTTCAGGCCCAATTGAGCCCAGCATCAGTCCGAGCTGTTCAGATCTCCCAAGGTCTCATAGCAATCTCTGAAGCCCTGGCTCACTCAACGGGAAGGCTAATCTGCTGCCGGAGTCACTCGGGCCCACAGTGCAAGCAAGTGATTGAGTGCTTGCTCAGTACATAGCGTTATATTTCACTTAACACAACTCCACCAGAGCTGGCCTTGATTATTTCACTTTGAAACTAGAACAATGAGCCTCGGAGAAAATAAGGAAACTGACTAGAGATCATGTGACTGGTAAATGGCACTTGCCTGTTCTGTAGATTCTTGTACCATTTTACCAAGACACTCTCTGGAACTTCACACTGAGTAGCCCGCCAGGCTGGCCACTACCCAGGTCCTACCCAGATCATCACATGATAGAGGAGGCCTATTGACATCATACTACTCGATTGCTTCTGCCTTGCCTGCCAGGTCTAGGGAAGGTGCTCCTTAAACACCTGTGGGACACACATCTTTGAGCAAATGCAAACATCCAGTCCCCTGAGAGTGGTTGGCTGAGTGAATTTGGGCAGATGTTCCAGTACAGGTTTTGCCTAACCCCAGGCTAGATTTCTAAGAACCAACCGCTCAGAGGGACTTTTCCTGGCCCCTTGATTTGATGGAGTATTCTGTACTAGAAGTCATCTTCCTGCCCCCCCCATCAGCTCCTTGCCTACAGTGCCAGCTCTTTTCCAAGCAGGGTGGTTCCAAATCGTTTTTTCTTATGTCCTCTCTAGGTGAAAGTCAAGTTTTGCAAAGGTCTGGCCAGTGTCAGAATAAAAGAAGGTGTTTTTCTGGGAAAAGGACTGTGCCTCTCTACCCTGTGGCTGTTACAGTTTGGATCTCAAACATCCTCCCCAAAGATCACGTGTGGTAAAGACGTGGTCTCCAGCTCTTGGTGATATTGGTTAGTAATAGAACCTTTAAATGGAGGTTAAATGTGTCCTTGAAGGGAATGCTGGGAACTTGGTCCCTTCCTGGGTCTCTTTTTGCTTCCAGGTTACCATGAGGTAAATAGGCCTTCTCTATTGGGCTCCTCACCATAAAGTACTATGTCACACAGGCCCAGAGGAGGGCCAAGCAACCATAGACTGAACCCTCTGAACCTTTTCTCTATTGATTATCTCAGGTGTTTTGTCACAGTGACAGAAAGGTGATTAACACACTAACCAGTCTCTCCTTATTAGGATTTAGATTTGTTATTTCCCCATGAGACTCATGTGTTTAAATATCTTTTCTCCCGCTGGTGGCGCTGTTTGGAGAGTTTATGCAATGGGCTGCCAGAAGTGGGTGGCTGGGGTGGGCTTCTGAGTATTAGAGATCAGAAGTTTCCAGTCCCTTTCTCTCAGTTTCCTGATCTTCCAAGACCCACCAAGGTGTGAAGCAAGCTGTGTCCCAGCTGTCACGGCATCCCTATCCTGATTGGCTGTTGGCTGTACCCTATAAAACTCTTGTTTGTGTTGTGTAGGCTTAACTATTGTTCAGATAAGACACAGCAAACAGACCAGATGGCTTTCAATGAAAAACAGCTTGTTTGGAGTTGTTTGGGTAAAGGGGAGTGGAAAGGTGGCATGCAGGGCAGGGATAACTCCAGAGCAAAACACGGAGGTGGTATAAGCAATCCAGGGTGATTCCTGAAGTCACCCTTGGGCCTCCACAGGGACACACAATGCTCTCTGATGCACAGACACACACACACACACACACACACACACACACACACACACACACACTCATACACACACACTGTAAAACAACTCAGACTTAAAAAGAAAAGAAATAGAACAAGAGGCAAAGAGAAGCAAGAGTCTTTGTTGCAGTTTTTGTGGGAAGGAATGGGCAGGCAGGATTAGTAAGCTTGGCTAGTTTGGGGATGGTTTGAATAAGGGACAGTGGGACTCTACTAATTGCCTGGTACTTGGTCCTGAAGTGATTAGGTAAGGTGGAGACTGACTCGACCTGGGGGAACTCATTGAAGGAGGCGGGTGGTGAGCTGAAGTTTGAGTGAATTGTTTTGGACATGAAAGGTAGATTCCGCAGGAAGTCATTTGCTATCCGGGGAATTGACCTCTCCTGTCTGAGAGGTCGCCTTCTTTTCCTACTTGCTTCAGCAAAAGTCTTACAATTAACTTCCAGAGCCGAAGTCTCTGAGATGTGTTCCCCAGATCTAGACACTGGGGCTAAGCTCACACAGACTACGGGAACTGCAGGAAGAAAGAACTATATTCCCAAGGAATTAGGGGAGCGTTGTGAGGAGTCAGTGACACATATCCACTGTGTGTGGTCAGCCTGCCTGCAGCAGTTCAGGAGCGGACAATGAGGCGCCTAAATACCGGCACTGCTCTGCTTTGGCTCCCAGCTGCCCTCTCAAGGCTCATATGCTGAAGACCTGAGCACGGATCTGTGGTATCACTGGGACAGGTGGAATATTCAGGAGATGGAGCTTAGTGGAAGGTCATTGAGGCTGTGTCCTTCCAGGGAATATTGGGGCCTGGCCATTTTTTATTTGTATGTTTCCCAGTGACCATGCTGTGGACGGCTTTGTTCCACTGTATACCCTCAGCTGTGAAGTTTTGTCTCAGCACAGGCTCATAAGCAATTAAGCCAACTATGGTAGGTAGCAGCTACTGGTGTCAACTTGGCAGTTGAAGATGGGAGCTCTGGCCACATTTGTAAAGAATACATAGTAGAGTTAAGCCCTGTCACAGTTGGGCACAGGTGTCAACTTGCCAGTTGAGAGTTTGAGCTCTGGGCACATTTGTGGAGAATTAGTGGTTCAGTTAGGTCCAGAGCAAACCTGCAGGAGATTGTCTAGCTGATGGGGAAGACCCAGCCCATGGTGAGGGATTAGGCCCTGGAATAAAATACAGAGAGCTGGTTGAGAGAGTCGGCATCCTTTTGTACACTTGGCCAGACATGCTGGTGTAACAAGTAAGGATTGTCCCTCTCGCAGCGATTGTGTACAGATAGTGTGGCCAGTTTCCTCAGCCTTGGTGTTGGCATGAGCTCTCCTGTCAAGCTGGACTGAGAACTGTAACCAGTAATCGTAAGAGGGAATAAACCCCTTGTTCCCTTACGACTGTTTGATGGTCATTTATCAGCAACCATGAAGGCTGACTGCAACAAGACCTAAGCAAGCCTTCAAGAGATTGTCTAATTGATGGGAAGAGATCTCAACCCATGGTGGGTAGAACTTTCTGAGCAGGTGACATAAAATGGAGGGGCTGGTTAAGTGAGCTGGCATTCTTTGGCATACTTGGATAGACATGTCATCTGGTAAGGAAAGCTTGCCCCTCTCTCAGCAGTGCTGTGGATACGATGTGGCCAGTTCCCTCCGCCCCTGCTGTTAACTGATATAAGCTCTCTTACCAAGCTGGATTAAGAATTGTAACCAGCCAACCAAAATAAAATCCCTTGTTCCCATAAGCTGGTTTGATTATGAATTTATCAGCAACATGCAAAGTAACTGTAACACCAACCAATCAAGGAATGAAATTCTTGAAACCATGAGCCAATAAGTTGACTGTCACAGGAGTCTTGTCAGACACATGAAAGCTGATTAATAGACACAGTAGAGGCTCAAGAATTGCCGTGTAACAACAGGCACACTGCAGCAAGCAGAGAGGCCACAAACATTATTACACACTCTTGTCTTGTTCTCTATATGTTTGCTTTCATTCTCACTGGTACTTCCTAATTTTCCCTCATCAACACACATTATTTAATGAAATTAAAATTGCTTATTATTAATAATGGTACTTTTTCAAACGTTCACAAAACACTAGGCATCGTGCTAAGAGATGATTTCCTCATTGTTTCTCATTATTTCCAATAATCCATTCTGTGGTAACAGTTATGATCCCTTTTAACAGATAACCAAGTCAGGCTTCACAGGGTTGAGTCACTGACCTAAAGAACATGCAAGGCATATGGATGAGTTTCTTTGTGTCCTTCCAATTCTTTTTTTTTTAATTTATTATTATTTTTTTATTATTTATTCAATTGCACGTGTATGTGTGTGTGCACATGTGTGTGTATGTACATGCGTGTGTGTAGAACCACGGACGAATTTGGGAACCACCATGGACGCCTCCACCTCCTCCTTGTTTACTCTGCCCCGGGATTCACAGGCTCCGCCCTACCAGGACCAGAAATGCAGGCCGCCCCTGCTTCCGCCTGGCGTCTATACGTGGGATCTACGATCCGAACTCAGGACCTCCTGCCTGCAAGGCAGAGGCTTAACCCCTGAGCCACCTCTCCAGCCCCTGTGTCCTTCCAATTCTAATGCACTCCTCTTTCACAGCCTCTGACCTCTGTATTCTGCTGCTATGACCCAAGACTAAATCTGGCCCTTCTCAAAGATACCCCAGTGGTCACCTATGAAACACTAAAACACCTGGAACATTTGTTTGGAATTTATGCATATTTTAAAGACATTTAAAAAACAGATGACTTTGTTTCTACGGCATGAAGTAAGATCCTTGACGGTAGGGGCATGGCCTTGTCCATCTTCATGGCCACACACTAAGCATGAGGTCTCAGTCGTCTAGCAGTGGTGGAATCCTATCCCAGTGAACCCACTATTCTGGTCCATTTAGATCCCAGGGGAGTAACAATTAAACCCATGTATTGACACACAGTTCAGGAGAACAGTGAGTATGTCTGTAGCTGTCCGGAAGATAAGGAAATAACTGATGCTATTGAAATAAAAATCTAGGAGGCATGAGGAAATTCATCTTAAGAATTTAATATTTATACAGGACCATTGCTTATTTTTGTCATACATACAAGTCCTGTTATCCTCTGATACACATCAAGATAGTCCAGACTGAAAGGGTAAGGAAGATGATGTCTCAAAGTCAATTCCTTTAGTTTCTCTAAACCCTCCACCAACAAAGTGAGACCTAGGATCCAACGATTTCAGAGCTGCACTTTAGGGAACCTCCTGACATATTACGAATGAAGAAAGAGACTTTGATTTTTTAAAAAAGTAATTGTTATCCATTGACATTAGATGCTAATTAATGTTTTGCTTTCCCTGAAAGTCTTCTTTAGTGAGCACTATCATGACAGCTTGGTGTTTTCTTCTAGGGCATTTAAGAGGATGTTAGTATACTCCCTCCAAGACTCAGGGAGCATCATGGAAGAAGGGGCAGAAAATATGCTAAGAGCCTAAGAATGGGGAGATGTGCTGTAAGAAAACTTCTGGACAGAACATGGACATTGCACTCCTGAACTCACTTCAGCTGTGGTGCCTGCTAAATACTAGCACAAGATTGGACCTGCCAACATTTCATCACGGATAGGGGAGGCCGCAGCCCTCCTTGTAGGACTGTTGGCATTTAATGATTGCTGGTGGTGTGTTGTTTTTTTCCCTCCAGTGATAAGGCCACTGAAAAGTTGCCTAGGCCCCAAAAACCTCCCCCATGTTTATGCAAGCAATATAAACTAAACTCAATGAGTCTCTCTCACACACACAAAAGAAATGAAAATAAGACGGGGACTTCTTGGGAAGAAGATGGTTTTAGCAGAGGAGGCGAGAGGGAGGAGAAAGAAGAATGGGATGAAAAAAATGACTAAAATTCACTGTACACTTATATGAAACTATCAAAGAATAAATCATTTTTGCAAATCGTAGTTTACTTCCTAAAAAGGAATTCCTCTGAGAAGCCAGAGGTGATTTTGGCAGAAGCCTCCCTGTTCTTGTGCCCTGAATGCTGTAGGAATGAGGAAATCTGCCCCTGGCTTTCCACCCATGAAGCCTGGAAGACTTTATGCTTGAGAGCACTGGGCTGAGAGCAGAGGATGACCGGGCCTCTGCTACTGCTCTGTGGTCTCCTGGCGGTACTGCAGTGGCCAGGAACAGGCTAGAGCTCCAGCATTTACTGACCCCAGTGACCTAGTCAGTGGACCCAACCGTATTACCTGGTGCCTCTCTCCTCCACTTTAAATTCAGAATTGTGTGTGTGTGTGTGTGTGTGTGTGAGAGAGGGGGGGGCAGTGTTTTGAGGTGGCTAAAGGGAACATGATGTCCTATGTACTCTTGTCGATGGGGCCTGACACTTTCTGCCAGGCAGTTTCTTGTGACTTCCCAAAAAAAAAAGTAGAGCTGAGAGCAGTCAGAAACTTCCCTCAGATTCCCTGGTGTTGGGAATCACAAAGAGGGAATAAAAGTCTCTCATTCCTCTTGAAAGAAATTCAAGTACTGGAGAGTGGATTCTGTAGACAGTAATGTGACAGAGTTCACAGAAACGATATTAACATTTGAGATTATTGAAGCTCATCCTTAGCTGTTTGGAGAGAGATAGCACTCTACTCAAAGGGGAAAAAATTGCTCTAATACTGTAAAAGCTAAAGTAGCACCATTCATTGTATTCTGGAACAAAATAAAATAATCTGTTTTATATTTCTAGACAGCTTTTATTTTTAAGGATTTCAAACCCAGAGCATTTGGCTGACATTATCTTATTGCTTTACCATATTTCCTTTATAAAAAGTCTCTTAATATATTCAAAAGCCGCATCTCACTTTACAGAATGCCTGATAGGAATGGAGTTGAATGTCTATAAATGTAAAGGCCCTTTCAGGGGAAGAGACGGCATTGCCATCTTAGGCTCCATAGTGCTCTTTCCCTTGAGCTTGTGTGCATCTTACTTCCGGAACCCCAAAACCCAGGTGTGTTCTGTGTCAACCCGTTCAAGGTGAGCATTGCATGGCATGAGGCACTGATACTACTAGGGATGCACTGCTAGAAGTTATAGAGCTCTTCTGTCCGTGGTGTGGGCAGGCTTGCTTTCTTTTAGCTCCTTGCTTCGCAGGTGCTGCGAATTTCCAAAATGAGTATAGCTATAAACAACTGGATATTACTGTTGCCTAACCTGGGATAACATCTGTGTCTTAGTTCGGTACTCACCCTCAACACATGAGATATGGTCATTTTATTCAATATGGTCATATTGGGAAGAGGGCAATCCAGTGTTATTTCAGAGTCTGCCTTCGTGTTTCTGATGGAAGGCTTAGGTGTTTTTTTATTAGTTTATTTTTCTAGTTTTACAAGCATATTGAGTACTCATCCCTGCTTCCCTCCATCCCTCCTCCCTCCCATTCTCCTCTCTTCCATTCACCAATCCATCCCACTCCTTCCCACCCTTCTACTTGTGGAATCCAGGGTTCCCTCTGGCTTGTCTACTCCTGAGGGGTTCAGGTCCCTTGAAACCTATCAGGTTGTCTTCCTTTGGGCCACCCCACTGATAGGGACATTTCCCTTAACTCATCCAGCTTTAGTCCCCAAGGTTTCCACTGTATGTCCCCATCTCTCTTGCATTCCTCAATAGTCTATGGGACATGGTGGTATGTCAGTTATTATGCAGGTTTGGTAAGGACAAGTCTCACTATAGTAAGTTCCTAGATGCAGCAGTCTTGCCTTGAATGGAATGTCTTGTCCACGGTGAACCTTCCAATCTATAGGTTCTTACAACCTTACCTCCTCCTCAAGGTTCCCAAAGCTTTAAGATGGGGAGAAATTAGATAAGTCCGATTCTGGATAAGCCCTACTGGGTTGCCGGTACTCTGAATTATGGCTGGCCACTGCTGTCCACTTCATTGCTCCTCTCCTATCCTAGGGTGCATCCTGTCAGGGTGTTGAGATCTTCTACCTCTGTTGTAGATTTTCAGGCTGAGTGTTAAGTGTTCTTCAAACTTACGTGTATAATAACAGCTATTTACAGAGCAGTTAGGTGAACTGTCTTCCTATCTGTAGTTCATTAGCTGTGTTTCCCTAGTGATCTGTTTCCCTTTCTTTTTTAGGTTCTTGTTATAGTTACAGTAACAGGAATGTGTTCAGTTCTGACAAGCAGGTCTTGAATTCAATCAAAAAGCTGTTGTTTGTTTCCTTGATATTCATGCCATTATCACACTGGTGGGCACCTGTTGCCATGGTGATTTTTATTGCAATTCATGAGTTTTATCAGTCTCATGAGTTGATGAGGCTTTTGATTATTTCTCTCCCCCAGTAGCTTCCACAGTTTTCCTTGGTACTGTGTAAGCTATCCAGCAAGGAGGAAGTTCTCAGACCAGTTCTAGTTGATACATTTTTGCCCATGTTCTGTGATCTATATGTGTTGCATCTTCACTAACAGGGTCTTACTGATAGTTTTTTGAAAAGCAATCAAAAGTAATGGCAAAAGCTTATAATGTTTGGGAGCCTTTGAGGCCTCTCTGATCAACATCTTATCAGGAGGCATCACATTCCTGTTACTTCTGGTATAATTTTGTCACTGGGATCTAAGTGGGTCAGTCAGGGCTTTTTTCCCCTCCCCTGTTTTCCTCACTCCATGCTCCTCTACATAAGGACTGCCCACTCTTGTTCCTTTCTTTAAAAGACATTTTTCGGACATATTACTAGCATAGAAGTTTCCTTTGGGGTTACTTCCCAAAATCTTAGTTGTTGTTTTTTTCCCCCTATAAGTTGCAGAGCCTGCTAAATCCCAGAGTGAAGGAAAAAAAAAAAAAAAAAAGGAAGTAGAAGCAATCCAGGATGATTCCTGAAGTTATCCTTGGTCCTCCATAGGGACACAAAGTGCTCTCTCTGATATACATAAACAAAATAAATAAAGCTAAAATCATTTATATAAATAAGTAAATAAATAGATAGATAAATAGAGGACAAGAATTATGCCTAGCTAAGCAGTTCGGCTCAAGGTACAGTTCTGCCTATCATTGGTTGGCTTAGGTCTCTCCTGCAGATCTGGTAAGCTGACAAGCTTTCAGCTGTATGAAATCTCTTCCTGGGAGAAAGTTCCTCATCTGTCTGGCACCAGGCTTCAGCCTTCTTCTTCCTCCAGCATGAGATTCCTGGGAAAATGCCAATTTCTTGGGCTCGTTGTTGTAATAGCTTTATAACCCACGGAGGGGACACGAGCATTTCTCTAGAATATTTCTCTGCCATTGAGTACATCTTGGTTTGACTCTTGAATGTCTGTGGCCTACATGTCGATGGCTTGCTCTAAGTGGTGCTGTTGGAGGGAAGTACTAAAACCTTCAGTAGGTGAGCGAGCCTTAACAGGAGACACTTAGGTCATTGAGATGTGCCCTTGAAGGGGATTCTAGGACTCTGTCTCTTTTTATCTCTTTCACTACCTGGCTGTGTAGTGAATGTTTTTGCTGTGCTGCCGTCTCCTGATGTGAGGTACCCCTCACCGCAGCTCCACAGCAAACAGCCATATCAGAGATGGGACTTTCAAAACAGTGGACCAAGGGAAACCTTTTCTCTTTATGAGTTGACTATCTGAAATGCTTTGTTACAGTGATGGGTAAGTGATTAATACTGGAAATGAAGGTTCTTTGTGTCTGAGTTGGGGACTGTAAGTGGCTAGCCACCAAGACCTCTTTTCTTCTTGATATCAAAGCTAAAAGGATGTGTGCTGGTTGAGAAGCCAAGAGATAGTTGCTCCTGCATGGCCACTCCACGTTCCTGCTTCTTAACTTTCTTCAGTTTCCTAAAAATATGAAAGCCTCTCAGTCATCTGCAAGAAGACAGCCTGCGAACAAGTCTGTGAACCTGACCATCAAAGGGTTTACAACTGAATGATTAGAACTGAATTCTTTCAGGGCCAGCAAGATGGCTGAATGCGTAATACGTGCTAGCTTGCAAACGTGGCGACCTGAGTTTCATTCCCAGAAGCCCACATGCTGGAAGGAGAGAACTGACTTCTGAAAGTTGTCTTTTGACCTCCACCCATGTGTCATGTCTCTCTCTCTCTCTTTCTCTCTCTCTCTTTCTCCGTCTCTATTCTTTCTGTCTCTCAAAAAACAATTTTTAAAAAATATTTATTTATTTATTTATTGTGTATGTGTGTGTGTGTGTGTGTGTGTGTGTGTGTGTGTCAGAGGACACTGTGTGTCCCTGTAGAGGACCAAGGGTGACTTCAGGAATCATCCTGGATTGCTTCTACCTCCTTGTTTCACGCTGGGATTTTCCAGGCTCCGCCCACCAGAGTGGGAAGTCCAAGCCACCACTGTTTCTGCCTGGCATTTTTAGATGGGACCATGGGATCGGAACTCAGGACCTTCTGCTTGCGAAGCACAGTCTTAAGCCCTGAGCCGTCTCTTCAGCCCTCCGAATAAATACTTTTAAAGAATTGAGTTATTTTAATGTTTGAAGTTTTTTCCATTATTCTCTTTCTTTGCACCAATAACTTGAGTGTCTATGATCACTGTTGCTCAGGACAACAGTGTGTTAACTCCTGAGACAGCGCTTGCTGCCTCAAGGATTTACATGCAGCAAGTCCCCCTGTGAACCTGAGATGAAGCCTTCAACTAAAGTATCTAGTTCCACTTGTTCGATTGCTTCTCCTCCACGATAACGACAAGATCCATGACCTTGAGGTCATTCTAATGATTCTTTTTCTTTGTAGTGATCCTCCTTCCAAATGGCAGCAACACACGGGACATTCTTGGCCTCTTGTACTCTATCCTGGAATAAATAAACAAACAGGAATAGAAATGCCCCAACTGCTCGTTCTGGATAAAAGCCCCGTGGAATCAATTGCATCACACCAAGACCCCTTGAAATCAATGGGAATAGGCTCATGAATTCATTTCCATGAAACTTGGCATTGTAAAAATAATTGGATTGCGCTGCACTCTTAACACCCTTTCAGGAAATTGAGAAAATGTGCCTTTTCTGGTAGGTGGGGGGTGACAACTGCTGAAATGCTGGTGGGTTTCACCCTGTGTTTTCCATATTGTCTTGTCAAGAGGAGCTATTACCACGTCCCCAATGAGCCCGGCAGTACAACCCTCAATGAGGTGTTTAAAACTACCTTCCCTGGTGAGAAGGAAAACACTTCTTTTGTTCCCATCTTTAAAATTAACTGCTAGTATTACCACTATCAATGAGGTGTTTAACATCAAAACTGCCTCCCCTGGTGAGAAGGAAAACACTTACTTTGTTTCCTTCCTTGAAATTAATTGAGGTTTTTAAAAACTCATCCTTATTCAACCAACAGTTGCATAGGCAGTGAGAGAGGTAGATGGGATTTTAAAATATGGGCTTGGGTAGCCCACCGAGGCTTTTCTAAGCACTTTCCCTCTTCAGACCACTTTCTGAACATCTTTCTGCCATTGTTTGCTTTTCCTTGCCTTCTGTTTTGTAAGTCTGGCCTTGGCAGGGAGTTAATTAATGGGGAGTTAATTAATAGATTCTTGCTAGAATGAAACAGCTACCCCACCGACCCAGATAGGCTCTATTAACTAGCATGCCTTCCACCAATCTACCCTATTCATCCTACGGTTAAAGAAATTGCTCATTAAAAATTAAAACTTCGCCTCTAGTATTACAGGTGTCAATTTGACAGTTGAGGCTTTTAGCTTGGGTACATTTGTAAAAAATTAATGACAGATTTAGCAATACTGCCTCCCTGGGAGGGGGCAAACCTGCAAGAGATTGTCTAATTGATGGAGAAGGTCCGGCCTATGGTGGGTGGAGTTATCCCTGGGCAGGTGAATACGATGCAGGGAGTTGGTTAGGGAGGCCGGCATCCTTTTGTGTGCTCGGCCTGACATGCTGGTCTAACAGGTGAGGATTGTCCCTCTCAGCAGTTCTGTGGATTTGGTGTGACTAGTAACCTCAGCCAAGCAGGACAAAGAACTGTAACTGGGCTACCGAGCCCCTTGTTCCCTTAAGCTGTTTGATTGTGAACTTATTGGCAAAGCTTCAGGGAAACTGGTACAACATCTGATGGGGTTTTGACAGAAATCGCTTAAAATGCTTCTTCCTGCTTTCCTCAGAGACTCTAGAGGCAACTGTAATGCTCATGGTTGGGAAGCGGAACAGTCTATAGTCACTGCCTCTTGTGGGATGCAGCAGAATTCCTAAGACAAAGAAGATGCTTCTGCAAATCAAACTCAAAGAGGACATAAAGGTAACAAGTTCATTATCTGAAAAAGAACAGAAACCCAGAAGGGTTTGGGAGACAACCAAGAAAATTTGAGTATTAATATGTTTCCCTAAGAAAAGGCCTGTGTCCTTCCTTTTTCTCCAAGACTGAATTGCAGGAAGAGACAAAAGTAAAGAGCAGGTGGTGGTGGTGACAGAAAGGTTAATGAGTAAGGTGACCCATGTCCCATGCAAACAGAGCCCAGATACACTGTAAAACATGCCTTTCTCATAGCAAAGCATGGAAGAAGGCTATAGTTGGGATATGAACTGTTCCCCCAAAAGGTTTGTGTGGTAAAGGCTTGGTCTTTGTCTTAGTTAAACTTTGCTTCTGCTGTGAGAAAATATTCTGACAAAGGCAGCTTGAGACAAAAAGGGTTTATTCTGTCTTACAGTTCCATAGAGATACATTCCATCAAGGCAGGAAAGGCGCAGTGGCAGGAGCATGAGGGTGGCTCGTCCCATTGAATCTGCAGTCAGGAGGCAGAGGGAAAATAGGAAATGGAGCTGAACCATAAAACCTCAAGATTGTCCCCAGAGACATATTTCTCCAGTGCGACTGCACCTCTTAAAGGTTCCACAACCTTCCCAAATAGCTCCACTACCTGGTGACCAAGAGTTCCACCATAGCTTACAAGGGACATTTCAAATTCAAATCCCAGGAGTCTCAGGTGCAAAGTTCAGAACCAGGCTTCTGGCAAGTGATTCGATCATGAAGGCTCTGATTTCCTCAATGGATTAATCTATTGATGGATTCTTAATTGAATGGATGATTGGGAGTCAGGAGAAGCTGTAAAAAAGTCCTGATTGGAGGAAGTAGGTCACTAGGGGAAAGGGGGTGCCTCTGAAGGGTGTGTCTTTTCCTTCCTGTCTCTCTCCTGCCTGGCCCCTGAGAAATTACCATTTCCCACATGATGTACTATTTACTACAGCCCAGAAACAATAGATCCAAAGGGACTATGAACGGAAGCCACCGATATCATGACCAAAATAAATAATTCATCCTTCAAGTTGCTTTTCTGCCACAGTGACCAAAAGCGACTAACATAAGGAATCCATTTTGAACAAGTTCATGACATGTCTGGGCAGTGGACCTCACAGCGCATTGTCACTGAGCACAATGTGCAATGGAATGACTCCCTGTGTCTGACAGAGACACAAATGCCACAATGAGCATCTCCTGACTTGACAAGGCCCTTCCATGAAGAGGTCAGGAAAGACGGTAGTGACCCACATGAACTCAAAACTGATGGGAGAGATGGATAGTCCAAGAGATGTCTCTGAGCATCTCACCATGGCCCCCCAATTCTTGTCCTCTTTGCCTCAACACTGCATAAGCTGTTTGTAATAGACCCTCAGATTCACTGGAAAAGAAAGCAAGGTCTTGAGAGGTTGAAAATTGTTTTCATCGCTTGGTAGAATGAATCTTAAAGCCTAAGATAAGTTTAATCAGAGAAAAACAGTAAGATTACAACAGATTTCTGAATAAGTTTTAATGTGCTTCTAAAGCTCACTTATTGAAACCAGATGTGGGAGTGCACGCTTGTCATCCTAGCACTTGGAAGGTGGAGGCAGAAGGATCTGGAGTTTAAAGTTGTACTTACTACATGGAGAGTGCATGTAGGACGGATTACCTAAGACCTGGTTTCAAAATACAACAGGTCCAGCAAGACAGCTCAGAGGGTTAAGTGGCTTGCTTGAAAAGCTGGCCGCCTGAGTTCAATCTCTGGAAGTCCACATGGTGGGGCCAGTGAGATAGCTCGGCTTGCAAACCTGGTAACTTGAGTTGGATCCCTGGAACTCTACAGTGGTGGGAATAGAGAACTGACTTCTGAAAGTTGTTCTTAGACTTCCAACAATGCACCACCGGCACGTATGCACGCTTGCTCTTTAGTTCTCTCTTTTCTCCCGTTCTCTCTCTCAAATAAATAAATACTTTAAAAACAAAAAAGAAGTCCACATGATAGGAGAGAACTGACTTCCAAAAGTTGCCCTCTGACCTCTAACTGTGCATGGCATGCATGCATTCTCTCTCTCTCTCTCTCTTTCTCTCTCTCACACATAATAAAATATTTTTAGTGACCAACAAAAGTTCATTTTTTGAACCTTTTATATACATAACATTGATTTTTCCCTTAAAATTCATAGGTGACTATATTCCCATTTTACTTTTTTTTAATGGGAAAACTTGGAGAAGTTAAATAATCTAAGACTATGATGCTGAAGAACAGGATAGCCAGAATTCAAACTCAGGAATGTCTGAGTCCTGAAATATTTTCTTAACTGCCAAGTTGCTGTCTTTTCACCAGGCCTCCTGAATCTCTCCAGGCGCATTCCTCTCTCACACAAGCTGTTCGTATTTTCATGGCAGCTAGCAAAGAACAAATGAGTGGACTGTTCCCCTTGTGCTTCTAGTGTCTGGTTTTAAGTCAACTCTGTCCCTAGTTTCTCTGTAGCGGTGACAAGTCATATTTCACCAAGGAGCAGCATAGGACAGGAAACTGAGCCTCAGACAGAAGTCACCAATATAGTGTGTTTCTGGCTTTCTTGCTCTACTCTGCCATTAACCAATTGTTTGACCTTGGACAATCATTTACCCACTCTGAGAAGTGGCTGTCTCAACTACAAAATAAATGTCCTTTTTAAAGACCCCTTTAGGCCTGACTTCCCGTGGTTCTGAAGACTCAGGGGTAACTTCACTGTTTCATTCATCTTGAATTGCTAACTCTCGTGGTGGAGAGGTAATCAGTGAATAAGGTAACTGCTCCCAAACCTGGAGAAGTGAGTTTGATTCCTGGAAGCCCAAACGGTGGTGTTATGTGGTGACTGCCTGCCAGGAGCAGAAGCTGTAAACACAAATACTGATGAAAAAGCAGCTGTATTACTCTAGCTAGAGGATCCAGTTCTCTGGTCAAAATTCACAAGCCAGAAGCCATGAAAGACAGGGTACATCTTGTTTAAACAGAAGAGAGAAAAAAAGGAAAAAAGGGAGCCCTGTCTTGTCAATGTTCTACCTAAGGAATGTGACAGTCTCCTAGTGGCTATATACTGTATTTGCTAAGGAAGGGAAGCAGGAATGGATACCGAGATGTTTGTCGAGGGTAGAAGCCTTGGCCTTTTATCCTTTGTGAGCTTTCTTATAGCAACCTCTTATCTCAGTTCCAAGTGGAAGGGAGGGAGGCTAAAACAAGCTTTCTATTGCATAGGCTTTTATTAATATTTTATCCTATTCCAGCGACCTCCACCCACATGTGTTCTCTCTCTCTCTCTCTCTCTCTCCCTCTCTTCTTTCTCCCCTCCTTTTCCTAACACATGGGGGGGGGAAGAATTACTAACTCTTCTCTGATCTCCATATGCATTTCCCTTTCTAGATTTAAATCTTACACATTCTGGGATAAGGTATAGTTTCTCAAAGGAATGGGAAAATAAAGTATAACACCACCTCATCTTATTATTAGCATTTTGAATGAATAGCATAATCTGAAAAAGACAATATTGTTTGCAGTAAGGATTTATGTTATGGTTACATTTTAGTGTCAACATGACAGCTGCAGACTGTTTGGGGGCACAGCTTGGAGGGTTAATGGTTAGAATGGCCCCTGAACAAGTCTGCAGGTACTTGATTGCTGTGAAAAACCCAGCCCATAGTGGATCAAATAATAGGAAATGTAAGGAGGAGGAACTTGATCTTCCCTTATCTTGTGTCACCTTGCTGTGGAGTCTGCTCTTCGAGTGTGGTTCACTTTTAGAGCATCGTGGCCTTTTTTGTTGCTGCTGCCGCTGCTGCCTCCATCCTTGCTGACTTGGAGCTTCATCTTTTCCACCACAATGCTGCTTGTTCCCGCTGCCTTTGGAGCCTGGTCTCTAGGCCTTGCTGCTGTTTGCTGTTCATTGCTGATGTTGGAGTCCAGCATCTTTGACCCTCCAGAGAAATAAAGGCTTAAGACTTTCTTGGGATCTTTTGACTTTATGGAACATTCCAGTCAAAACAAGCAGAAGGCATCTAACTTTGAAGGAGAATATTTTAATTGTAAAGGTTATAATAATAAAAAAATGTATTATATAAAAAAATAAAAAAATAAATGATAATGTAGCAGCCGAAACCATAAAGCATTACTACAAGGAAAAAAATAATAATTATATTGCTTAAGTATTTTGTTCAGCACACCTCAGCAGCGCTCCAACAACAAGGCCACCCTATAAGCACTTATGGCCCTTGAACATCCTAGCCATGGCCACCCTAGAGACGTGGTTCAAGCTTGGATTGCAGAGATTTGTGAGGCCTTGGTCTAATCTACTATCCAAATATCTGACATGCCATCCAGAGGAGAGGTCCTTCCAGGGCTGCTAGCCAATGATGAGTAAGAGTTCCACACGAGGGTGGTATCCGACCTAAGCCAGGCACCAGTCCATTATGCTGGACCGCCTGTTAGCTGTCAAAAAAGGATGGATATGCAGAAGAAATAGACCAAGCAGGCCTGTATTGTCTGAGCTGCATGCAACTTTCCCAAGCTAGAACCTGCTGCCATGCCTTGGTGCCATGCCTGGTGCTGATGTCAACCCACCTGACTGAGCAAACCGATCCGGCAAAAGCTCTCGCTGGGACTTATGGGACGTTGGGCACACATATAGTTAATTGTAATGAAAAACATGTTCCTTATTGAAATCAAAAGGAGCTCAAATCTCAAACTATGTATTTTAACTAGTTTCAAAATGCAGTCTCTGTTAAAACAATGGTAACTATGTGGGCTCAGCCCCATGGCTATTTGGTGGAACATTATAGATTGGCTGGACTTGGAAATACTGGAAAAATGGTTCTGTTAAGTGACTTTACCCTCAAGCAATGGGTTAGGTTCTTGAAAAAATGTCTATTCTGAAGGTGATTTCTACTGACTAGGAAAATATGAGTCTGTTTGCAGTTGCAACATTTTTGCTCCAAAATTTTCTAGTATAAAAGTTGTCACAAAATTTCAATCAAGAGAGTCCAGACTCACTCAAAAACAAAAACAAACAAAAAACAAACAAACAAACAAAGCAGCTACAGGCAGCTACTTTGAAGGAGAATATTTTTATTGTAAGTTATTTTAATAAACTTATTTTTATATATTATATGCTATGGATTCTCTTTCTTCAGAGAACCCTAATACAGTTTGTGTGACTTTTTTCATTCTTTTTCACTATGTGTGCTTGTGGAAGCCCAAGGGTGACTTCTGGGCTCCCTCTTCCCCTCCAACCCCTTTTTCTCCCCCATTCCCTCCCTTCTCCTCCTCCTCCTCCTCCCTTCCCCCTCTCTCTTCCTCCTCCTCCTTTTCCTTCTCTTCCTCCTCCTCCTCCTCCTTCTTCTTCATCATTATCATTGTAGGATTTCTTAGGCTCTGCCTACCAGGGCAGAAAATACAAGCCACCATCGCTTGTGCCTGGCATTTTTATGTGGGACTTGGGATCCGAACTCAGGACCTTCTGCTTGTGAGGCAGAGTTTTAACCCCTGAGCCATCTCTCTGCCCAAGACTTTATTTAAAAAGGTAAATTTTTCTAATTTTTAAAAGTTCATCATTTGGAAAAATACAGAGGACAGGAAGTGCCCTTGGCAACAGCACCTCTCCCCAAATTGTATTATGTCACTTTAAAGCATTGACAATCATCTTTAAGATCTTTCTGGTAGCTGGATAGGGACACATGACTATAATTCTCTATTAGCTAAAATAGAAGAATCTCCAGCTTTGGCCAACTTGAAGTACAAAATGAGACCTTTTCTCTTAGAAAAAAAGAAATAAGGGGCTGGAGAGGTGGCTCAGAGGTTAAGCCTCTGCCTTGCAGGTCCTGAGTTCAGATCCTAGACCCCACGTATAGACTCTGGGTGGAAGCAGGGACGGCCTGCATTTATGGTCCTGGTGATTGAATAAAAATGAATAAAAAAAATTTAAAAAAAAAGAAAAAAGAAAAAAAGAAATAAGTAAATAATAAAATAAGCAAGAGCCTTTCCTGTCCTGGTCCCGCGGCGTGCGGCGGCTCTCGTGGACACCGGTTCTCCCGCTCTCACTGCGCAGACACTTCTACTGCAAAGATGGTCAACGTGCCTAAAACCCGAAGAACTTTCTGCAAGAAGTGTGGCAAGCACCAGCCTCACAAAGTGACCCAGTACAAGAAGGGCAAGGATTCCCTGTATGCCCAAGGAAAGCGGCGCTACGATCCGAAGCAGAGCGGCTATGGTGGGCAGACAAAGCCAATTTTCCGAAAGAAGGCCAAAACCACCAAGAAGATCGTGCTGAGGCTTGAGTGCATGGAGCCCAACTGCAGATCGAAGAGGATGCTGGCCATTAAGAGATGCAAGCATTTCGAGTTGGGAGGAGACAAGAAGAGAAAGGGCCAAGTGATCCAGTTCTAAAACTGTTTTTGTCTGAGGGAAAGATGTTGAGGCAGTAGAAGTTACCTGCTGTAAAATAAAATTGGTACTCAGATTGGGTTTGAAAAAAAATAAAATAAAATAAAATAATAAGCAAGAAATAACAACACTTTTCTGGTATTTGGTGATCCTGCTGCTACCTTCATTTCCTTAAGTAAATTATTGAATTTATTGTGAGTTTTTTTTTTTCTTGCATGATATAGATCTTACTCAGATGCCTAGTTATTCTTGAAGCAGGCATCTGACTCAGACCTTTGAAGTTAGAACATTTGTAGCACTGGCCAGAGTGCTTACAGAAGGCCCAGATACCTGCCTGACAGATGCGATGAACTACCACACAGACCTTAGGAGAGTGACGAGCCATCGGAACACACAAGTTCTCTTCCCACTGAGATTGCTGAGCTCTAAGGATGGGTGCCCTACACTGAGACCATTTTGTCGCTCTGTAGGAAGAGCCTCCCTGAGATTCAAGTTAATCCAGAGAAAACAGGGTCACCAGAGCAGCAGGCTTCCTGGTGCTACTGAACACTTGCTCTGCCCTCGCAGCGATCTCATCAGACATACATTCTCTTTGTTGTTTAAACAGAAGTCATTTTATTTTTTTAAGTTATTTTTTCTAGTTTTACAAGCATACTAAGTATGTATCCCTGCTTCCCTCTATCTCCCATACTCCTCCCTTCCCTTCATCAATCCATCTCACTCCCCCTACCCGCCTGCCTGTCTGCTTCTATGGACTCCAGGGTTCCCTCTGACTTATCTACTCTTGTGGGGGTTCAGGCCTCTGTGGCACACCAAGTTACCTCTCTTCTGGACACCCCACTGACAGGGCATTTCCCTTTATTCATCCAGGTTTACTCCCCAAGGTTTCCACTGTACGTTCTTATATCTCTTGAGATCCTTTATAGTCTATGGGGGCATGTTGGTATGTCAGTCATTATGCAGGTCTGGTAAGAATAAGTATCACTGCAATGAGATGTCATTTTAAAGTGTGTGTGGGGGGGTCCAGTACTGGGGCTGGAACCCAGGGCTTTCTGAATTCCAAGCAAACACTGTACCACTGAGTAACACCTGTAGCCTTGGGCAGGTTTTTTGTTGGTTTGTTTTGTATTTTGAGACATGTTTTCCCTGTGTAGTCAGGCTAGCTTCAAACTCAAGGTTCTCCTGCCTTCACCTTGTTCTGAGCTTACAGATAAATGTCGCTGTACCCAGCTTAAATCTTGAGCTTTGTCACTTGTGATTCAAGGGAATCAAACAAGAAAGCATGAATTCATAGATATCTATTAACTTCCTCTAATCGGTAGATGCCAAAGGGGCCTTTTAAAAATCGAGGTCATCCTCATAAGTGTGTATGACTTTTTATTTTTGAGAGACAGAGAAGAGAAAAGAGAGAGAGCAAGCATACATGAGCCACAGTGAGTATATGGAGGTCAGAGGACAGCTTTCAGAAGTCAGGTCTCCCCTGCCACCATGTGGACTTCCAGGAATTAAATTTAGATTACCAGGTTTGTGCACAGGCATCTCTATCAACTGAGTCATCTCACCAATCCATTCTGTGCAGGACTCTTCATGTTTCAACTTAAAAAATAAAAGTAAATAAATTGAGGCCTATTGCTACAATACAATAAAAGAAGGTAATATGGACTCACACAGTATTTGATTCCTTGCATATGTTGATCTTAGAAACTAACCCGCATGAAAGGTGTACCTTCAAAGTCTCATTTAATATATATATATTTCATTACTCACATCCACTCATAATGTTAAAGTTTAATGTAAAAACAGAGTGGTTCGTATAAACCCTCTAGGTGAGTGGGATGAAATTCTCCATCTGCTGCCAACTTACCACTAAGGATGAGATTTTTATCTTGAAGGCATATTTTCGAATTTATAAATATCTACAAAGAAGTTTCTTCTCTAGAAATTTCTTATGTGACATGGGAATTGAGCACTATTTGTCTAAAATTAACAAATTTAAAAAGTAAAATATAACATTTGAATTTATTCAAGGTAGAAGACAAGGGAATAAAAATATAAGTAACAAACATTAAAAGGGGCAGCATATGTGCTGTGGATTTGTCGTCTTATATATTCAAGAATGAAATACTTTTTAAGTATAAAAATAAAGACAGAAACTGACATTAGTAGTTATCTATGGAGTGGGGACAGTAGAAAATGGAGATTTTCACTTTCATCTTATGCCTTTTATTCTATTTCTTTTTTATCTTAGAGCATTTCAATTGTTTTTAGTGTTTGCTGTTTTTATCTTTTTTAATTATTAGTTTATTTTTCTAGTTTTACAAGCATATTGAGTACTCATCCCTGCTTCCCTCCATCCCCCCTTCCTCCCATCCCCTTCCTTCCCTTCATCAATGCATCCCAATCCTCCCACCCTCTTGCCTGGCAGCTTCTCTGGACCCCAAGGTTTCCTCTGGTTTGTCTACTCCTGTGGGGGGTTTAGGTCTCTTGTGGCACACCAAGTTGCCTCTCTTCAGGCCACCCCACTGATTAGGGGCATTTCCCTTCACTCATCAGTCAAGGAGGTGTAATAGTTAAGCCTGGGTGTCAACTTGACACATCTGGTATTAACTAAGATGGGCTGAGACAACATCTGAAAGGTTCAACTGAGACCACTCGAAAGGAGTATACCCGCCCTAGATCCCATCAGAACCTCCAAAGATCTCGTAGGATCCTCCAGTACTGGACCATATACAAAGAAGCCAACAAAGAGAAGAGATGCTTCTTGCACCTGTGCTAGCAATCGCTCTTCCTTCTGGCTTCCCAGTTTCTTGGACCCTCTAGCCTTCCAACCCTCCAAGTCTTCAACTAGACAGACTAAAGACTCTAGGAATTCTCCAGCCTTCAGTCATCACTCACTTGACTACCAAATTGAGCAGCTACTGGCAGCCATCGTTAGACTACCTCAGCCATATCTGTAAGCGAACTCAATACATTCCATATATATGGATATATGGAATATATATATATATTTTTCATTGTGTCAATTCTGCATCTCTAGAGAACCTAATACAGGAAGCATGTAAGCATGTTGGTATGTCATTATGCCGATCTGGTAGGGAAAAGTCTCACTGCAGTGAGCTCTTAGATGCAGCAGTCCTGCCTTGAATGGAATGTCTTGTCCACGGTGAATCTTCTAATCTATAGTTCTTACAATCTCACCACCACCTCTTCCTCGAGGTTCCCAAAGCCTTAGGATGGGTAGCAATTAGGTTGGCCTGATTCTGGGTGAGCCTTTTTAATTTTGTTTTTTTAATGTGGGATCTGGGATCCGAACAAGCCTTTTTATTCTGTTTAAACATCCATTGTTCCATACATACCTGTTTAAGGTTTATTAAAAACTGGTCATAACTTAGAAATCACACTAGTAACCAGGCTTTTCCGCTCTCTAACATGTTATTTTGAAGTAGTTGCAACTTCATCAGCTAGGCTTTGTCTCAAGGTCCCACCTCCAAATGCGTAAACCTTTTCGTTGTAGTTTGAATCTGACATGTGGGCACATGTGTTATGAAGGGTGGCCCCCAGCCAGTGGCACCATGGAGAGGTGGTAGAATGTCTAAGGGGTGGAGCCTACTGGAAGGAAGCTAGGTCACTCTGTTTTTTCAGCAGCCTTGAGATAAACAGGCCCTCCTTCATCTTATGCACCCTAGCAAGCTAGTCTCACTATAAGTTCAGAGTGACAGGGTCATACCCTCCTTCAAGATCTTCAAATTATTCCTTTCTTGGATCCAACTAGCATCTGTACAGCATGTTCAAGCTACTACAACCTTAAATCAAAAACTGCCTTGACCTTTTCCAGCTTCCTTTCTCTTCCTTTCCCAGCTTGAGTGTTCCACTTCTTCTGCTACCCTTCCTTCAATATACAATCTGCTTTCTTAGTCTATTAAATATGTTATTCTTATCACTTCAAAAAAATGGTTTTGCTTAGCTCACCAGTGGCTGCATTCTATAAATGCCAACTATTAATAGCAATGTCTCTCCTACTTTATTCTCTGTAGCATCTTACATAGGACACACTACTTTGTGTGTGTATGTGTATGTGTGTGTGTGTGTGTGTGTGTCAGAGGGCACTGTGTGTGATGGTGGAAGTCCAAGAGTGACTTTGGGAATCACCCCGGATTGTCCGACCTTCTCTTTGTTTTGCTCTGGCATTTCTCAGGCTCTGCCTTCCAGGACCTGAAGTGCAGGCCACTGTCATCCATTTCTACCTGGTGTTTTTAACTGGGATCCAGAATCTGAACTCAGGTCTTTCTGCTTTCAAGGCACAGGCTAAACCTCTCTCCAGGACCCCCCACTTCCACTCTTTTCTTAGAACATCCCCTCACTTTGATTTTCAGGACTCCTTGCCTTATATTTTGTGGAAGTTTGCCCCTCACTATGAAGCCAGAACTTCAGCCATGGCACTGGTTGAATGTTAGTGCTGCACTCTATATAAAAGTCTCATGTGTGCTCTGTGGCTTCTGCAGTCACATGTGGGAACACAAGTTCTTTCCTTCAGGCTGTTTCACAGAAAGTCATCTGAGAGACTGATGTGTGACTGGGATTTTTAACATATTCCTGCAACAACACAACCCGACAGCAGTTGGAATGAGTATGTTTCCAATTATAGTAGAAAGTTTAATCTTGTGAGAACAACAGTTGCTTGCATTTGAAACTCATTTTGGATGTGGGAGGTGACTATTTCTCAGTCCCCATTTAATCTTCCTATTAGGCTTCTTGTGGGGGCAGTGGTAGATGAGTGTTGCAATTTGCCTGCATATTGCAGATAAATTCATGACCAAATAGCTTAAAGGAGAACAAAGGGTTTTATTCAGACTTATGATTCTTGGTTACAGGCCTTTATCCGGCTTGTCAGGCAAGTTCACCAGCACCAAGGTTCAAAGGAACTGGCCACACCAAACCCATATATCCACTGATTGATGAGAGAAGGCAATCCTTACTTGCCAGATCAGCATGTCTGGCCAAATACAGAAGGGCAGGATGTGAATGTGTGTGTGTGTGTGTGTGTGTGTGTGTGTGTGTGTGTGTGTGTGTCTCAGAGGGTACTGTGTGTCCCTGTGGATGAACAAAGTGCCTTTGAGAATCATCCTGGATTACTTCTACTTTCTTTGGGGAATTTCCAAGGCTTTGTCCATCAGGGCCTGAAGTTCAGGCTGCCTTTGTTCCTGCCTGGCATTTTTACAGGACCTTCTGTTTGTGAGGCAGAGTCTGAACCCCTGAGCCATCTCTCCAGCCCAGTTGCCAACTTTTTTAGCCAGCTCTATTCGTCTTCGATTGCCTAGGAACTAGCCCCATCCCCCATGGCTGGGCCTCCCATCAATCAGATAATCTCTTACAGCCTTACTCAAGGCTAACTCAGCCTTTCTCTGTAAATGTGCCCAGAGCTCCAACCCTCACATATCTATGACAATAAGCTTACACTGTCTCTGTGTTGTAAACAGTGACACCATCTATTTCCCAGCACAAGCAGTATGATGGCTGACCATTTAAGAAGGGTTTGAGGTTTAAATGCCTATTGACTTGGTACCACCTGGATTTTATTGGCCTAAGGGATTATTAAGAACTAACTCAGTGTCACATTATCTTGGGTCACAGTGCCTGGTAGGCACTTCACCTTTCAATTCAATCTGGGGAGTTTTAGCTCTCCTTTGAGAGGCTCTGTGTGTGTGTGTACCTGTTGGGGACAAAGGAGGGAGTATATCACTCGTTATCATGATCACAGAAGATCTTCTTCAGCCCTCATTCTAAAGGTCAACTCGTGGTAGTTCAGGACACTATATAGGCTGTCTTTTTTCAGAGGTTAGGCAAAGCCAAGTTCATCTACTCAAAATACATCCAAGAGGATTTATCAGCTCGTTAGCCTGCCCCTTTTTACCCTCCATTCCTACTCATTTTCCTAGCTATTACCTAGGTCTTCCTCTTGTCACTACGGTAGACTACCTGACAAGAGGGGCTCAAGGATTTATTTTGACCATAACTTCACCTTGGTTCCAGCTCCTGGGACGCTGGATTGTTTGGATTCTTCACCTCTGGACAGAACAGAAAGCAGAGAGAGATCTGCTAGCCTTGCAAGGCTGTAACTCTCAAGGCCCAATCCCCCCTGGACCTGGTGACACCCTTCTTCCAGCTGGGTAGATCACAACCTCTCCAGAAATGTTGCTATCCCGGACCTAGACAAATAGTCAAACCACATCAAGGTTTTTTTTTAAAAGTAGATGTTCATCACTTCTTGGTCCATGGTCTATCAATAAAATCAACTTTTTGAGTTTAAAAGAAAAATAAATATATTGTCCTGTTCATCACTTAGTTTTTGCAAACAAGCTGTTTTCAGACTTTATTGCTTTCATTAGGGTAAACACCAAGCTGAGTGGAGGCACATACCTGAAATCCCCTGGAGACCCTGCTGGCTGACTCTAAGAGCTTCACCAGTTTGAAGCCCACCTGGCCCACATCTAAAGAAAATATTTGTTGAAATTTTGGTCCTCTTTGCTCTCCTTCAAAGCTACGACAGCATCAGAGGAAAGCTGGCAGCAAGGAAAAAATATCTTAAAAAATTTTTTTGACCAATTTCATCTGGTTATACAATCACAGATTGTTAAAAATCCCTTGCCAAAGAACTCATGAAACTGTAACATTTCTGCATCTTAAAACTTGGCCACATTTCCAATCCTTTCATGCCTCGATTTTCATAGCTAAATAAAAGATGGAAAAGAAGCAAAATTCTAAGCTTCGAAAATCTTTACGTGTCTGTTTTCATAGTTCCTTTTGGCACTGCATGAAGAAAAATGCCAAATATTAACTGAATTTTGATTGCCCCAAAGTGTTCCAAATTACATGGCTTTTTTTTTGTGTGTGTGTGCTTATCTAATGTTATGTAAAGGGATCTTTTTTCCCTTAACAATCCTGACATGAGCATTTTCACGAAAAGTCCAAACATCTATTGAAAGAACAGTTGAATTTCCTAACTTATTACTCTCATCAAGCTCATGATTAAGTCTCACTTTGGACGTCCATCTGGACTTGGAACTTTTAGTTAAGATTTAATATTTATCAACGTTGCCTATCGTGAAGTCGTGATTAAGCTTTATTCCTTTTAGGATTGTTATGTGGACTTGGAAACTTTAGTAAGAAAGCTGGAGCACTGTGCTTTAAAAACTGACCATGCAAAGAAGGAGGGAAAGAAAGCGAGAGAAGGACGGAGGAGGGACAGTCTGGCGGGAGCGACGAGCCGCCTCCGGACTTTCTGGCGACGCGAGTTAAGTTTAACTCGAGGCCACACGAGCTGCGGGGCGCTGCGGGCAGCAGACTCGTTTCAAACGTTGCTGCCCCAAATCGAAAAGGAAGGAAGCGGGTGCGATCTGGGTTGGAGCAGAAACCTAAGAAACTGCGGACAACAGCGCAACACGACTTGGACTCCAGCCCCGCAGGCCGCGCGCGGGACGAAGGCGGAGCCGCGTCCGCCCGCTCTTCCGGCAGGTTCCTCAACGGCCGGGCCTGGAGCGCCGCTCCCCCGCCCCGCGCCCCGCCGCCGCGGCTTTTGTTTACTTTGGCCCCGCGGCCGGCGCGCGGCGTCGGGCGGGCGGGGACGCGCAGGCCTCCGAAGCTCGCCCAGCCACGGGCCGCCCCGCCCCGCGCGGCGTCACAAAGCCGGGTCGGAACGCGGGCGCTTCCGCCCGCCCGACGCGCGCCCTTCTCGGGCGGGAGGCGCGTCCCCCCCTCCTCCCCCCCCGCCCCGGCCTCCCTCCGCGTCTCCTCGGCCCCGGCGTCCTCCTCGGCGGCGCGGCGCCCCCGCTCCGGCTCGGCGGCTCGGGCGCCGCAAAGCATCCCGGGAGCGCCGGCTCGCGCCGGAAGGACGCGCGCGTGCGCGGCGGCGCCGAGGTTATAAGAGGGAGGGAGCCGGCGGCCGGCGGAAGTGGGCGGTTCGAGGGCGCCGCGCGCTGTTGTTTGGTGTTTGGGGCCGCGGAGGGGCGTTCTCGGGGAGCCGCCGGTGCAGGCCGCAGTGACAGGGCCGCTCGGGGCCGCTCCTGCTCGCGCCCGCCGCCGTCCCAACATGGCGCAGGAGGTGTCGGAGTTCCTGAGCCAGAACCCGCGGGCGGCCGCCTGGGTGGAGGCGCTGCGCTCCGAGGGCGAGACGGACAAGCACTGGCGCCATCGCCGCGAGTTCCTGCTCCGCAACGCCGGGGACCTGGGCCCCGCGGGCGGCGCCGCCGAGGCCGCGACCGCCGCCGAGGCCGCGGACGCCCCGGGCGCGGCGCGCGGCCGGCAGCTGCAGCAGCTCGTCTCTTTCTCCATGGCCTGGGCCAACCACGTCTTCCTCGGGTGCCGGTGAGTGGGGGCGCCGCGCCCCGCCGCCCCCGGCCCTGGCCGGGAGCCCGAGCCGGCGCCGGCCGCGCGGGGAGGGAGCGCGGGGCGCGCGGGAACGGCCGCCTCCTGGGGCGCGCCCACGCGTCCCCGACGCCCCCGCGCCGCCGGCGGGAGCCCGACGCCGCCCCCCGGACCCCGCGCGCTGCTTGGTGGGTTCCCGGAAACGAGGTTCTCGGCCGGCGGGGCGCTCGGGTGGCAGCGACCGGGAAACGCCGGTCCCGCGGCCGCTGCTGCGCGCTGCATGTGCCGGCTGAGAACGACGCTCCTGAAAAGCGACTTTTGCTTCTTTTTCAGGTATCCCCAAAAAGTTATGGATAAAATTCTTAGTATGGCCGAAGGCATCAAAGTGACAGATGCGCCAATCCATACCACACGAGACGAACTGGTTGCCAAGGTGAAGAAAAGAGGGATATCAAGTAGCAATGGTTAGCAGATCATAGATGTGAACATACATAGGAGCTTAGAGAATAAGTTTGATATAATTACGAATTGCTGTTACTAATACCCCTTTAACAAACCTGAATTTGCATTCATGTTATTAATCGAGTTGTAATGTCAAAGCTAAACCACTTCTCTCCTTTAGGTTCTGAATTCGATGGTTTCCTTTGACTGCTTTAGATTTCAAAGTGTTCATTGTGTGCTTGCTGTTCATTTAATTTTAGAAGTTAATGATGTTCGAAATTATTTTGACATTAATGAAGTTCCATACTTTTAAGAGTTCTGAAATATTTTTGCTTTTATTTTAATGAATGTCTTATCAGCTGATCAGTATCAGGTATTCCTAGTGAAATGGCGATGTTTTTCTTCTTTCTAGAAGGGGTAGAAGAACCATCCAAAAAACGAGCTACAGATGGAAAATCAGTTGAGCGAGATCATGGAAGAAGTTCTGTCAAAACAGATCGATCATCAGCTCAGGAGGAAAACAGTTCCTCATCTGCAGGATCGTCTACCAAATCAGATAGAAGCGGGAACTCAGGTCGGAGCTCTGGTGTCTCTAATCAGAATAGTTCTCCAAATGATGAAGATCGATCTGTTTCCAGCCACAGCAGCAGCGGCAGCAGGATTTCCTCTCAGGTAACACCCGGATCTGGAAAAGCTTCTGATTCAGAAGCTCCAGATAAACATACTTCAGCATCATTCGTTTCTTCATTGTTGAAATCCAGTGTGAACACTCACATGACCCAGTCTACTGATTCCAGACAGCAAAGTGGATCACCAAAAAAGAGTGCTTTGGAAGGTTCGTCTGTCTCAGCTTCTCAGAACAGCTCAGAGATTGAGGTGCCCCTGTTGGGTTCTTCCGGAAGTTCAGAAATAGAGTTGCCATTATTGTCATCTAAATCTAGTTCAGAGACAGCTCCAAGTGGGTTAACTTCCAAAGCTAGTTCAGAGGTAAGTATTTCATCATCACTTCCTAAAAACAGTTCATCAGGCACATCTTTACTACCACCCAAGAGCAGTTCAACAAGTACATCACTGCTGACTTCCAAAAGCTCTTCCCAGGTAGCTGCATCACTATTAGCCAAGAGCAGCTCCCAGACCAGTGGCTCTTTGGTGAACAAAAGCACTTCCTTAGTTAGCCTAGCTCAGCTAGCTTCTAAGAGTAGTTCTCAAAGCAGCACTTCACAGTTGCCTTCTAAAAGTACTTCACAGTTAAGCGAGAGTTCTGTCAAGTTCTCTTATTACAAGTTAACTAATGAAGATGTGAAACAAAAGCAACCTTTCTTCAATAGACTGTATAAAACAGTGGCATGGAAGTTAGTAGCCGTTGGTGGCTTTAGTCCCAGTGTGAATCATGGCGAGCTCCTAAATGCAGCCATTGAAGCTTTGAAAGCAACACTGGATGTGTTTTTTGTCCCACTGAAAGAACTAGCAGATTTACCTCAAAATAAGAGCTCTCAAGAAAGTATTGTTTGCGAATTGAGGTGTAAGTCTGTGTATTTGGGCACTGGCTGTGGAAAAAGCAAGGAAAATGCAAAAGCAGTTGCATCAAGAGAGGCATTAAAGTTATTTCTCAAGAAAAAGGTGGTGGTAAAAATATGTAAGAGGAAATACAGAGGCAGTGAGATAGAAGATCTAGTACTCCTTGATGAAGAGTCAAGACCTATAAACTTACCACCAGCTTTAAAACATCCTCAAGAACTACTGTAATTTGCCTAAAATGCCACTGCACACTATCTGATATTTGAAGAGAAAAACTGGCTTTTATATAATATAAAACACTGGCTTTCACAGATTTTTGTATTGCTTTTTTCCAGTTTTGCAGAAAATTTACATTCTAATTCTCTTCACTAAAGTAGTTGTAAATAATTTGATTAATAGATACATTAAATGATATGCATTAACAGCATGCATACCAGTATGCTGTTTCTTTTGCTGAAGAAAATACTGTCTTCTATTTTTAATGATCCGTTAGGTACGATGTGTAGTACTGTATGTAGTTTTAAAAATTTTGTACTATCAATTTGGTGAAAATGTATATTAAGTTGTCTACATGCTTCTTTTTCTAGCTTGAATAATTCACATCAAAGAAAGGGGGACCACAGTATTTGAATGTCTGAAAGTCTGTGAATCTTAGGTTTTAAGAATGTTGCTCATGTTTAAATACCTGTAAAGAATAAAAAAAAAAGTTGCCTCAGACTATTTTTATGAGAAGTTGTAAGGGTTGTTTTTTTTTTTAGATACAAAGTAGTGTAAAGTACTTACTGTTATTTTATTCTGGAGTTTAAAATTCACCATAATTTTGACTGCTGCTGATTCTTAAGCAGGTTAATTTATGTTTTGAGATAAATGCAATTTCCACTTTCTTAAAAACATAAATGTGGGTTTCTATAGTAAGCATATTTTGTGACTACTATTAACAGAATTTGTTTAGATATTAAATACTTTAAGCTATTTTACCTTTTCAAGAAGTTGTGTTTTTTTTCCCCATCTTGTGTCAGAATTACATCTTGTAAATTTATAAGTAGGTCATAGGAAATTACAGCCAGGTGATTTTCATGGTAAAACACATTTTTTTAGTTGATAGGGAAATTAGAATTTTCATATTCTATTACCTCAAAATACAGAGTATAGCCATGTTCAGTAGCCATGTTCAGTTCTTGAACAAGTATGTTCATTTGAATTACATCTGTTGGTGACCTGGAATCCTACTTCTGTGTTTTAAGTGACTCTACTTTAATAGATACTTGATACTTGAGCTTCTTGTACTTGAATTAAACTTATCAGGGGCATTTTTATTTTGCTAGATGACTTGAAAATAATTGGTATTTTGAAGATGGTTCATTGGAAACCAGTGCTAAAATCCATACTCTGTAAACGGGTTGCCTTTATATATTGTGGAGAGCAATAACCGAAGTGTATTGTAAAATCATCTAACTCTCAATGTTTTGAATGTTTTGTGAACCAATGCTTATAAGAAGAGTGATCCCAAAATTAGAATAAATACATTCATAAAATACATTTTACTTTCTAAAATGACTTAATTTAAGCAAATATAGAAAAGTAGAAAGATCTTTTTCTCCCTTACATATTTATTTGAGACAGCTTGTTCACAAGCGAGCAGGCACTGTGCCCTTGTGCAGGACCAAGGGTGTCTTTGGGAATCATCCTGAATTGCTTCTACCTCCTTTTTGCTTTGCTCTGGAATTTTTCCAGGCTTCACCCACCAGTGCCAGACGTGTACAGTGTTTCCAAGTGGGTCCTGGGATCTGAATTCAGGACCTTCTGCTTTCAAGGCAGAGTCTTAACACCTGAGCCATCTCTCCAGCCCTCCAAGATCTTTTACAAAAACTCCTTGATAAGGCTGCCTGATGGAATGGGCCTCTTTGATCCCAACTCCTTGAGAGGCTTGTCAGGGCAACAAGGAGAATTTGAGGCCAGCCTGGGCAACGGTGCAAAAAAACCATTTGCAAATGAAAAACAAATCTGGGAATATTTGTCAGTGTAGCTTGCAGGGAAGGTCCCCAACACCACCACAGAACCAACCCAAATAAAAACATTGTTTGGGTTTTTTTCCTCCTGTTTCTCTCTCTGAAGATGGTCTTTTGAGTTATGGTGTACTATGGCTGGACTTGAGCTTGCAGCAGTTTTCTCCCTCAGTATTTGTTACACTGAGTCTGCCATCACTCCGGTAATTATGTTTTAAAACAAATACACTGAGCCAAAATTTAAAGATCCCTGATATAAATGATTATTTTAGTTCTTCGAGAATGGTGTAGCACAAGAAAAAGCAATCTTTGGATCTGCTCTAAGATTTTTCAAATTCAAGGGACACAGAAGACATTTTGCCATAAGGTGGAGCTGTCAAGTGTTTGATAGCTAAACACTGCTTGACTCTCATAAATGTTAAGTATCATTTCTGAGCAAAACATCTTAAATTTGTAGCTCTTAAATATAGCTGGACAAATAGCCAAGAACACAATTTATGAAACTATCCACTTGTATCTTTTGTAGTCATAACAGCTGCATGTTAAGTCTGTCATGTGAAATGTCCATAGGTAGTTGGAAGCTGGGGAGTTTTCAGGAGGTGGAACCTTACTGGGGGATAGCAATCAGATTTGACCTTAAGGATGCAACGTGACCTTCCCACCCTGTGACCTCTGTCTCCTTGAACTGGTCGCAGCAATGAGAAAAATACTTGATACCACATCGTAGACATTTTTTAAATTCTAGTTAACTTTACCTAGAATTTCACTGCACAGACTAAAGATGT
Source organism: Typhlomys cinereus (assembly GCA_023101885.1). Taxonomy (NCBI): domain Eukaryota; kingdom Metazoa; phylum Chordata; class Mammalia; order Rodentia; family Platacanthomyidae; genus Typhlomys; species Typhlomys cinereus. The sequence continues at coordinate 1,129,957 of JALPQD010000401.1, forward strand.
TAGAGGGAGTATTCACAAATGTGTTTGCTTCTGGGTAGTACATATTCTAAAATAAGGATTTTGTTTATAGACATAAAGTCCATCTTGAAATTTTTTTGTTTCAAAAGCATATTTGTGTTATTTTATCACAATCTAGTGACCAAAATTTTATTTTGTGAGTTTAATCCTGAGATTAGAGTAAAAAGTGCATTAGTAGTTGCTTCAAACTTCATCTGCTTTGATAATTCAAAGATCCCTTAAGGTCTCATTTGTTATTTCTAAACTGGTTTAACACAAAGCTTGACTTGTAATGCTTTTTCTTTAGTATCATGTTGGTTTGGGTTCCTTTTTTGCAAACTATTGGTATTAACTCTAAAACAGCAAAAACAGCTTTTCATATATGAGCTTCTCAAGGTAGCATGACTTGAGTCACGGTTGTACTTGAATTCAAAGCAGTAAAGCTAGATCAAAGGTCATTTACTTAGCAGTCCCCAGGCAGTTGGTCTTTGACCCAAATAAAGAGCCTATCCAAGCTGTCCATCTTGATTGGAATTCTCATTGAGAACCATATAGCTGAGTGTGGGTATGTGATGGTACTGCTAATAGGCATATGCTTTTAGAGGCAAACTGCTGTGTAGCTGTGGTAGGTCTGATCTATGTAGCCCAGACTGGTCTTGAGCTAAACAGCAATTCTGACTCAGCCTCCAGAGTACAGTGATTTCAGGCATGTGCCACTACACCAATCTCTAACTCCTATATTAAGGAACTTTGAGAATTCTTTGTTTTCAGCTAAAGCTTCCACTCAACTAGCATGCCCAGAGGCATTCCATCTTAACCGTTTAAATACACCCTCCATGAATGTGATTTACTATGCCTCAAAATGCGTTTATCAAGTATCTTTCTTAAATTATAGTCTTATTAACTGAGAAGGAGATCATTTGGTGAAGTGCTTGTCACCCAAGCATGAAGATTTGAATTCACTCCCTAGAGCTCTGGTAAAGAATGGGATATGTGGTATTGTCTTTTTGTAATCCCAGGTACTGGGAAGTTGGAGACAAGCTAGTCCCTGGTCAGTGGGCCAGGCCAATGAAAGGTGGGGCTAGTCGGACGGCTCAGTGGTCAAGGTGCTTGCTTGCATGCAATCCTGACCACATGAGTTTAATCATCAGAACCCATGTAAAGGAAGGAGAGAACTAACAGGAAAGTCCTCTGACCACACATGTGCTATGGCATGCACAGTCTGCACTTCTGCGTACACGTGTACCTGCACACAAATTGTGATCTTGGTGGACCATGTACAGATGAACTAGTCAGGTGCTTTCCTCTTGAAATCAAACATTTTTTTTTATTCAAGAAGGGTGTTACTTTGGAAGTATTCCCATGTTCTGCAGTAACCTTTCTGTTTTTTGGGGTTTTTTTTAATGTTTCCGCTGTGCCTGCTTAAGCTTTGCATTCACATGATGGGAACCATTAGGCCAGGCTTAGTAGCATATAGTTCTCCAAAGTTCTCAAAGTCTCAGCAGTAATTTTGAGGAAACTCTTAGTCGTAAAAAGAGAAAGATGTGGTGGACCAGCCAAAGTAGTTACCTCATAGAATGACCCTGTGAAAAAGTGATTCTTGATACCTCCAACCAGTTACTGCCACCGTCCTCATTCCAAGAAGAGAACTATTAAACCCATCCATCTGTACCAGGTTTTGAAACAGACTCTATTCCCAAATTAGTCCTGCAAGAACTCCACAGTTGTGCTCCAGAAAGAAAACGGGTCAGAAACCCATCCAGTCAGAACAAAGTGGTGTTCTCACTTGCCTTTCCTTGGAGTTTCCTCCCCATGTCCTGTGTTTCTTGTCTGCTTGAGACTTTAAATATCTGCATTCATCCACAAAAGTTGATCTATGATGTCCATGATGGTTATGTGGAAACTTAGGTAATTGCCATCTAACTACTAGAATGGAACAAGACAATTTCAGTGGGAACAGTTCCTCTAAAGGCAGTGAAGAAGTTGAGTAAGGAACTAAGGGAGACCATGAGAAACTGCGAGGTGAAATCATTATTTAAGCAGCCACTTACCAAAGGTTTGAATCAGTGGACACCTGCCATTAATTGCATAGATAGCAACATATCCTTAAATGTGATATTTGCAAAAAGAACAAGTCATCTAATTATTTTATCCTTAGTTAAAAAAAAAAGAACTCTCAGCCAGCCGGTGAGAGAGTCATCAACATATAATTGCACAAAGTTGGTACAGGATTCAAGCAGTGTAGATCTTTGATTCTCTTCCACCTTCCATGAGAAAGTCCTAGTATTCTAGGCAACAACCTATTTTCAGGAGCTAAATGGCATACTCAACACGTAAAAAGAACTGGCCTTTATTGAATAGAAGAGGCATGACAGGCATGCACATCGTAACTACATACACAGGGTGGATGATCCGTAAGCACTTGAGGAAGAATGAGTGATAGAATGGAGAAGGAACAGGAAAGTGTAAACTGGAGGAATTCAGAAATGGAAACTACAGAAGCCCGGGGAAAATGGCTGCTGCTACTAACGCAGGCCAAAGTGGAGGGCCTGGGGTTGGGGTGTGAGTGAAGGCAAGTGAAGCCAGTTGTGATCCCAGTACCAGGGATCAGGAAGGAGCTGCTGAGGGGCAGCTTCACCGAGCCAGCAGGTGAGCATGTGTGAGGCCAGCCTAGGCTACGATAACATCTCCTTTCACTAACAAAGGGACAAATAAGGTGGCTGGGGAAAGGTGGAAACATATTTAATGGATGGGGGTCTTGAAATCAAGGTAAAAAAAATCTTCTAAATCTAGAGCTAGCATACATAATTCAGAAAATTTGATGTAAGTTTGCATGTTTTGTATATGTAGAAAATTCAGAGGTACTAAGATCAAGACAAATTGTAAGGGTACCCTCTGGGGGGAAATAAAGACAAATCATGTAATGACATCTTGAAAAAGATAAAAAAGAACAATACAGAATCAGCACCAAATAGATGTCTTACCTGAAAATATAAATAAGATGATCTATTTAAAGGAAACATTTTCAAATAGCCATCCCAAAGCAAAATACAAGTCTGCAGTGTTCAGGAAATGAAACAATGCAGAAAGTTTGAAAGTAAAGTACAAAAATAACGACAGCCATGCAGGTAAAAAGTGTTTGTATGCAAGCCTGGAGCCCATGTAAAAACCCCATATGGCAGTATGCTTCTGTAATCAGCATTAAAGTACTGAACACTTTTTAAATGAATGGAAGCAAAAACGTAAATTCAAAATCTCTGTCATTGAAAACGAGTAAAAATGGATAACATTCTAGAAAAATGCAATTTACTATTCAGAAGAGAAAAAAAGATCACTTGGGGCTGGAGAGATGGCTCAGGGATTAAGATTCTGCCCTTGAAAGCAGAAGGACCTGAGTTTGGATCCCAAGTCCCACGTAAAAATGCCAGGTGAAAATAGCAGCAGCCTGCATTTCTCGCTCTGGTGGGCAGAGCCTGGGAAATCCTAGAATGAAGTAAAAAAAAAAAAAAGGCAGAAGCAATCCAGGATGACTTCCAAAGTCACCCTTGGTCCTCTGCAGGGACACACAGTGCCCTCTGATACATACATACCACACACGTGGAAAAAAAATCACTTACACGTAGAAGAAATAGTTTAAAAACACCCCTCAAGTCTAATGCTGGATAGTGAAGGGAAATACACTTATCAGTGGGGTGGCCTAAAAAGAGGTAACTTGATACATACAATGGAGGCCTGAGCTCCCACAGGAGTAGACAAGCCAGAGTGGTAGGGTCCATAGAAGCATACAGTGGAAGAATGGGAGGAAGTTGGGGGGGGGGATAATAAAGGGGAGGAAGAAGATGGGAGGGGGGGGGGGAAACTGGAATGAATGCTTGATGTTTGTAAAAGTAGAAAAAGTTGGAGAAAAGAAAGACCCCTCAAAAATATAGCATTTCAGGCAGCTCACAGAAGAGCCCTATGAGATGTTTAAAGCAAAGACACGGTTAACTAATTTTTTTCCCCACGTGGAAGTCTTAACTCTATTACCCAAGCAGAGCACCTAGCTAGCAAGGGCAGCCAGTGCAACCCTCTCTGCTTCTGCAATCAATAGAGGTTCGTCTCCAATTGATTTGTTAGTGAGCCAAGTAGATCATTCGCATCATCTCAACAAAGATCCACAGGGACAAACTTCAGCCTAATCTCAGTTCTGAATGGCAAGGTGAGTGTGAAAATTGGAGGAGAAATGGAAGAATTCCATTGAAAAATAAGTACTTCTGAGTTGATTGCATCTTAGATTCCAAGCATGGGCAAATATCAGGAAATCTATTTCTGCAGAAATCGATGGTTATCACTCATCAGAAATGATATATACAAAAAAGGTTATATATTAAAATGACTATTAAATAGGTTAACAGGGTTTCTATCCAAAGCTGACTTTGAACTCCCTATGTAATTGAACATGACTGTTAACCTTCTGACCCTCCTGCCTCCACCTCCTGAGTGGTGGTGGGATTACAGATATGTGCTACCATTACATAAATTCTTAATAAGACTCAACTGCAGTGAGACTTGTCCTTACCAGACATGCATAAAAAGACTGACATACCAGCATGCCTTCATAGACTAGCGGGGATCTCAGGAGAGGGAATTACATACAGTGGAAACCTTGGGGACTAGTGAAAGGGAATACCCTCTTAGTGGGGCAGCCGGAGGAGAGGGGAGAGGCAATTGATAGGCCACAGAGGCCTGAACCCACAAGAGTAAACAAGAGAGAACCTTGGGGCCCATTGAAACAGACAGGAGGGTGGAAAGGAGTGAAATAGATTGATGAAGGGAGGGAAGAGGGGATAGGAGAGAGGGAGGCAGGAATAAGTAAGTACTCAATATACTTTTTAAAAAAATATTTAAAAAATACTGTAACTAAAAAATAAAACTCTTAAGAATGTTCTTATGGAGACAAATTTATCTCAATCTAATGTGGAACATTCAAAGACATTACATTTGGGACATATAGTAAGTACTGTTTTAAACAGTCAAATTCAAGATACTATTAAGGATACATGGTAAAATATGTATTAAATTTATTTAATCTTTATTGTATGGATGGAAATATAAAATGGGAAAACATTTTAAGAACAAGACAAAAAACATTAAACAATAAAGAACAAATTCAAGATACTATGTGTCTAAATGCCAGGATAAATGCTAGAAATAGATAAGAGGCAATGTTATCCCAAAATTCAATTAAAAATAAGCCAGAGAGCCTCTATTGTTATCTAGTTTCAGATGGTGTTTTTAGGTTGTCAGAGGAAGGACAAGAAAACAGCTCTGACCATGGAGGTTTGTGAATAAGGAGAGACTTAAGGAACAGGAGTTTACTTAGAATTGAGAGTGTCCTTCAGACGAGTAGGCTCTTTGCTGTTACGTCACCTGTGCAGAAGCTTTTAAACATGCAGCAGTTACTGTGTGTTCTGTTTTCTTGGCTTCTTATTGCTGTTTCCTAAGCTACCCGAAGTCATTGCCTGAGTCTAGATCTTGAAATGCTTCCTTCCCTGGGTTTTCTTCTAGTAGTTTCAACCCTTACATTTTAAGGTTACTCCATCTTTATCTGATTTTTGTTCAAGGTAAGAGGTAGGAAATCTCGTCTGGGTCTTCTACAAGTGAATATTGAGTTTTCCCAGGACTGCTGGTTAACCAGGACCTTCTCAGTGTATGTCTTTGATATCTTTGGCATGAGTCAGCTGATAGGTCCTTGAACTTATTTCTACTCAAAGGTCTAACGTGTCTGTTTTTGTGCTCTTTGAGTCTTTTGTTTTGTTTTTAAACTAGGGGACCAGCATTTCTATTCAGGAATTGGCCTATGAGCGTGACCAGTGCAGTTAGGATAACAGAGCAGAGAGTTCAAAGGCTTTTCTGACCAGATCAGTGTTGGCAGAAAAAGGGCCTCTTTAGTCTTGGGCCACAGGACCTTGGTTCTTGTCCTTGGGTTAAAAAGTAAAGTGGAGGGTTAGAAAGATGGCTCCGGAGTTAAGCCTCGAAAGCAGAAGGACCTGAGTTCCCATCCCGGACTCCATGTAAAGGGCCAGGTGGAAATGATGGAGACCTCAATTTCCTTCCAGCCCTCGAGGGCAGAGCCTGGGGAAAGTCAAAAAGATGTAGAGCAATCTAAGAAGATTCCCAAAGTCACCTTTGGACCTTTCGGGGCACAGAAGTGCCCTCTTGATACCCAGACTAAACAAACAAGAGTTGAGAAGGAACAGCAAAAGTGAGTAAATAAAAAAAATAAAACAAATGGAGATGGAGAAGGAACAGCAAAGCAAGATGGTTCCTACAGTAATCCATCTCCAGAGCCAGATGGTGGAAGAGAACTAATGCCTCAAAGTGGTCCTCTGACCTCCACACTTGCTCCTGCACCCCCCCACCACGTGGGGACACATAAACAGGGTTTTAAAAGAAATACATAGTCGACAATTGATACTGGAATATCCTAACTAATCAAAGATCTGGCAGCTCATGTTCTGCTGAGTCCTTGACTCAGAAAGCAACTCGCCAAAAAAGACCTTTCTTGACCACAATGAATGAAATTATTCCCATCTAAGCGCACTCTAACTGGCTTCTCAGGGGTCTGTAAAATGTCAGCAAGGGTTCACAGTGATCCTAAGAGCCTGGGACTGAAACCACTCCCCCCAACCCCAACATATTTGAACTTAGTAGGCCAAACAATGCTGGCACTCAAACATCCGAAAACAATTTTATTGGTAGTCCTTTCGCTCTGAAGGGCTGTGTGAAGTCAGTGTCCAATTAGCTGAATCTAGTCTGTTTTTTTTTTTTTTTTGATGAATAAGGCAATCTAACAACTTCAGTAAGCACTGTTGCAGATTAGTAAGGACTACTTCACCGACACACCTAGCATACACTACTCCACCTACAAGCTGCTCACTGCCGTTGTCGTTCCCTTCTAGCTGGAAAACTGGGTGAAACTTTCACTCGGAGAAGGAATTTTAATGCTCTGTGATCAGTGTTTATTCCTTCTGTTCTGCTGTAAGCACTGTGAAAGGTGGGCATCCCGCATAGGCCAGGATGGCCATCCTGGGGTTGCCCCCACAGATGCACCACCCTTTGCAAGGTTGCATACCTTGATGAGACCATGCGGTCACTCCTCCCAAATCTTCCTTTGGTTCAGGTGCCAATCTGATGTATTAATATTCCTAGGGAGGTATGAACAAAATACCTATTCACCCTAGTCAGGTACTGGCAATAGACCAAAGGATTCTGACAAGGTCCAACTTGGTGAAACAATGACTTTATTGGGCTTAGCTGTAAGAGTAGGTGGAAGGTGACTAACAGGAACACAGATGACCCTAAAACAGCCACTCTGTCAAGCCCCACTCTGAGGTCATGATGCCTCAGAATTGCATGAACTGCATCATGGGGTCCCACTGTCAGTTAACCTTCCACTTCATAAATACTCTAGTACCACAAGATGACTTGCAAGGAGATCAAAAAGGAGTCTGGAATCATAGGCGAGGGTCCTAGGATCCTTTCTAACTAGCTCCATTATCATCATAGACCACCTGTCACTGTATCATTTGCCTATTCACTTGCTTGGCTCCTGAGCCAAGGTTATCTCTATTTTACGATGTCAATAGGGTGTGTGGGGAGGGGGAAGATAGCTCAGTAAGTGCTTACTTGCAAACCTGGCAATTTGAGATTGAACATTGGAAGTTCACATGGTGGAAGGAGAGAACTGACTTCTGGAAGTTGTCTGTGACCCCTTGAGCCATGTTATGCATACATTCACCTTCTCTCTCTTCCCTCTTCTGTCATAAACAAAAATGTTAAACATAGTAATGGGATGATCATACTATGTCTGAAGGAAAAAGACTATTACAGCACCTTTCTACACCACTGCATGACAGGAAGATTCTCTGAATCTTCTGCTCTGTTTAGGAATTTGACTTTAAGAGTTTAAAAAAAAATCTGAATGGGAGTCCATATTACATCCAAGGTGAAAAATCTTTCATTCTTTCCTAAATAAATTCTGAATTTCTGTACTGTTCATATGCAGGAAATGCAAACTCCAACTTACATGAGCAAACTTTTCTAGTTTAATAAACATTGAGATCAGAAATTTTCATTTCAATTGGAAATGAAATCTGTGGGTGTGTATTTCAAATTAACTGAGGATAGAAGTATTTATACACCAAAATAAGCACAGGTAATCTGTCATGAGCACATTATGTCAGAAACAGATGAAAACGTGTTTCTTTCTACAATGTCAGAATTTATTGAGTATTAAATTCACAAGGTTAAGAGTAGTTTCAATGACAGCATTTTTCTAGACGGCCCCACTTTCCTTGATAACTTAATCAGTGTGAACATAAGGTTTTTTTTAAAAAAATTATATTCTATTAGGGCTTCACAGATGTTATCTGTATCACTTTCACCCCTTAATTAGCCAATCTCAATCCTCATTTTTCCCTATTTCAAACTTCCTTTTCCCCTATGTATTCCTATTCCACTCTTAGATCCTTCTGTGTGTATGTGGCTCACTAAGTCCCATCTGGATGCCTGTTAAAGACATTTGTCTGGGCATTTGCTGGAGGAAAGACAATATGCCATGGACATATTCTCAGGAACAGTTGCTCCCTTCGTCTCCCATCATAGTCTCTGAGGAAGGTATGGTGAATATTAAGGTCTCTCCTCTTTCCTAATGTAGTTGGACAAAACCTTATGCTTTTGTGAAGATGTCCCCAGCTGCAGTGAGACCGTGGCTGCACAGGCCTGGCCATGTCAGGAGGATACCACCTGGCTGTGTCTCTTGCCATCTTCAGGCTCTTACATTCTCACTGTCCTGAGCATGGGGGCCAATTCAGATGTCCTGTTTGGGGCCCAGCGATCTGCAGTGGCTTGTTTTCTGTACTTTGGTCAGTTCGAACTTGTGTTCAGTTAACTCACATATCACAGATGACAGGTAAATAAAACTATACATATGCATGCATGTAGGTTACAGAACGGATGGGAAGGGTTGGAGAATGCTACAGCAGCTTCAAGAGGTTTCAGAAGTGAGTTGGTAGAAATTCAAATAAAGCTGGTATTGATAGGATACGGGATCCACGCTAGAAGAGAAGATGCAGCTGTACTTAGGCTGCTGTGGACTCAGGGTTGATTCCGGCTGCTGAGACAAGGGGTAGGAGCTGGACAAGCAGGTCCCCACTGGCAAACAGGGCGACAGGTCCATAGCAGTTGGGTGCACTTGTCCAGGTACTGGCTGACCTGAAGCTCCAGGGGCTGCTGGAAATTTCTTTCCCGCCTGTGCTGCACACAACGGCTGTCACAATACAGTACAGGCCTGTTGCTGTGCCGGTGGTAGATATCTACCTCCTCATGGAGTCTGTACCGGTTACTCTTAATTATTGCTGGAGAAAACACCCAAAATCAAGAAACTTAAGGGAGAAAGGGAGGTTTATTCAGCTTACGGTTCCAGAGGAAAGGTACAGCTCTCAAAGCAGAGGCAGCATGGCTGGCTGGCTAGAGCTGGAGGAGGCTAAGTCACCGCAGACATCTTGGAAGCTGAGAGCTGCAGACTGCTTGCACCAAAGGCAGACTTCTCCTGGAGGTAAGATGGGACTAATCCACCTCAAGGCCCACCCCTTGTGCCTGCCTTCCTCCAGCAAGGCTCCACCTCTCAGAGTGCCATGACCTTGCCAAACACAAAAGACTGGGGGGAGGGGGGACACATTTCAAACCATGACAGAGTCCAAGAGAGGGACTTACAGCTTTTCCTCAGTCCCAACAGTTGGTTAAGGACTTGGGCCTGTTTTCCCTGATGTTAATATGCCTGCTTTGCCCTGCATCCTCGATTCACCCTGACAAACCCAGATGGTGAAATCCTGTCTATTTCCAAGAGAAGAGTCACGCGTCCGTCTGCAGTGTGACTGGCACCAGGTCGACGATGCTGCTTGTGGTCCTCCCAGGCCAACTGCCCTCCTTCTTGTTCACAATGGGCTCAAAAGCACCTTGCACGATGGAGTCTCTCCGGGCTGCTCTGGACATTATTGTTCTACACAACACGGACTCAGGGTAGGGCCTGATCTCAATAATATAAGGATAAGGCTAAAGAGAATTTAAAAGTTATTTTCCCTCTACATTGCTGATATCATTTGGTATTCTTAATGTTCTTTATTGGGAAAAAGAATCACCCAGACAAATAGACCCAGGTTCCCTAGGTAAGATCTGTATCCTGCTTGCTAAGTTCAGACTTGGGAGGACTCTTCAATGAAGGGAGCCTTTGGCCACTAGGGGGCAGCATAGGGCGCTGATTTCTTAAGGAACAAATGAAACCGGAGTTACCCAAATGCTGGAGCCTCCAGGCCTGGCTTCCTAGGTCTGATTCTTTGAAAGGAACATCATGGTTTTTCTCCTTTTTCACTTCTAGCCTTCATTCCGGCTGTGAGCCTCACTTTTGGGTGGGTGACAGCTGACGCGAAACTCCTGTTTCCTGAGTGGACAAAGTGAGCTCATCATTCTGTATTGTGTACATTGTCAGGTTTTTCCCTGCCGATATCATTGCCACAATCTTTTTTCCTTTCCCTTGGAGCCTGAAGGCTCAAATTATTTAACATCTTATCTTTTACCAAAGAGCAGTGGCTCATCATCATCATCATCTCTTCCTTGCCAAGGGAAAAGACTGCAGGCCGTGCCCGACCCTGGCTCAAGCGCTTATTCAAGCTTGGCTGTTCTCCTTCCCAGGAATAAAGTTCTCTCTTCAGGGCTGTATTCTTGCCAAGCTCTTTATTAGTAATATCTTTAAAGGTTTATTTCATGAGTTAGTGAGATAGCTCAGTAAGTGGGACATCTTCTTGCAAACCTGGCAATGTGAGTTTGGTCCCCAGAAGCCCACTGGTAGGACAGAGCTTACTCTCAGAAGTTGTCTTCCCAGCTCCAGCCGTGACCACAGAACCTTCTCTCTCTGACAAATAAATCGTGTTAAAACACAAAACTTAAAAGAACATTTATTTTCATCCTTTAGAACTCATCTTAAACACAATTATCTATAGTGATTATCCTACATGGCCATGTGAGATTTAGCCTCTTAGTGAAATTGTAAATTCTGCAGTGAAAATTTTCGTGTATTGACTAAATAAATGAGCCATAATACAGAAAATGCCCTCCTTTTTAGACTTTGTTTTTATTAGTTTTTGTGGTGTTCATAATTCTGGTTACTTTATTGGTTTCCAGAAACCACAAATTTTATAGTACTTTATAATACAGTATGCATTTAATGTTGCAGAGGAGGCAAAACACACACACACACACACACACACACACACAATTAAGATAATTATTTTGGCAATATCCAAAAGTTCTTTTACTTCAGATTATATTTACTGTTATGACAGAGCATAATATACAGTTTGTCTGAACCTTGTATGTGTGTGTGTGGATGTGCATACATGTATCTGTGTACATGTAGAGGCCAGAGCAGGGAGTTTGGTGATCTATTACTCTTATTCCTTTTGAGAACCTGTAATGAGGCTGGTTCCCCTCCCCCCAAATCCCAGCAATTCTTCCATTCCTACCTACCCACAGTGTGGAATCACAGGCATGTCAGGGCATCCTGCCTTTTTTTTTTTAATGTGGGTTGTTGGGATTTGAACTCAGGTCTTCATGCTTATGCAGCAAGCATTCCTAATTATAAAATTTTCCCAAAGTTATAGAGGAAAAGCTTCAAGAGTCAATATCCTGAGCATGTGGAAAGCAAAGAGTCAATAGAATTGGATTTGAGTATTTGTCTAATCATACTAAATAGGATGGCGTACAGAGTGGATGAGCGTGCACTCCACTAAGATATACCACTGCATACTAAGTAGTGATTTGAGAAGACAAGCGAGCAGCAGCAGAGCCAGGAAGTGCTTTCTGCTCTTTCCCTTTCTACCTGACAGGACTCGTTTTTCCCTTTGTGACAGTGCCAAGGAGAAGAAAAACCACCTTGAGCATGGAATATGAAGATGGCAGCAAGAGAAATCTACATTAATTGAACCTCATTTCTCATCAGTCTTCCCTACCTGTTCACATTTCAATAATGCACTATGCTAGAAGTCCAAATGTGAAGTTTGACCTTTTCTTTCATTTAGTAGGGCAGGCATATGAGCTACTATGGTGGCTTCCAGGGTGTTAGCTAGTGCCCTGGCAAAGGTCTTTGCAACTAAAAGAGGAATTTGAGAAAAAAAATCCAAGATGCCAATATGTACAAAATAAAAACACAGAAGGGAAGTGATTACTGCTAAGTATAAGTTGAATAATGGAGAGGAAGAAGGGAAGATCTGCCTGCTGACCAATATGTGGCAAGAGCTTCTGCTGTTAAGGAAATATTGTGTGTGTGTGTATGTGTGTGTGTGCCAGAGGGCACTATGTGTCCCTGTGGGAGATCAAGGGTGACATCGGGAATCATCCTGGATTGTTTTTACATCCTTCTTGCTTTGCTCTGGGATTTCCCAGGCTTTGCCCACCAGGGCCAGAAGTGCAGGCTGCCATGATTTCTGCCTGGCATTTTTACATGGGATCCAAACTCAGGACCTTCTGCTTCAGAGACAGAGTCTTAACCCCTGAGCCATCTCTCCAGCCCTAAGGGAGTATTTCTAAACATATAAGTGCATAGGTTGTCATCTAGATCTTACATAGATGGAAAAACTAAAAGCAAAACTGAATGACCAAAACTGGAAAGCAACTTATAGTATCTTTAAGTGATGGGATTTATGCAAAAAAGTAATCTTTCTGCCTGTCTGTCTTTCATTTATTTTGCTTATGTGTGTGTACACCTGTGTGTATTAGAGGGCCTATATGTAGCTATGGAGTCCCAAGGGTGACTTCGGGAATTATCCTGGATTGCTTCTTTCTTTTTGCTTTGCTCTGGTATTTCCCAGGCTCTGCCTACCATGGCAGGCATGACATAGGATCCAAATTTAACCTTCTGCTTGTGAGGCAGTTTTAACCCCTGAGCCATCTCTCCAGCCCCCTCCCTCCCACCCTTTGAAACCAAAGATGACCTTGACGATCTTGACTCTCTTGCCTGGGCCTCCAAATGTTGGGATGGGATTACAGGTGTGCACCATCAATTCTGTCCAGTGTTATCAGAAAGCGCCATTTTTGTAAAGCTTTCCCCTTAGCTGGACAAAACCAACCTCCAGTCCTCACTCCCTAATAACTCCTAAGCGACTCCTGAGAACATAAAAGATTGTGAGTCCCCCAGGGTCTCTTTGCTCCACTGTCCACTCTCTGCGCTGTCTTATTGTCATCGTGGCCCTCTCCCTTCAGCTGTCTTCTATTCTAATGCTCTCCCACTTTAAGGCTAAGCTATGATTCTCTTGGCCGCCAGCCCCTCCACTCTAAATAAACTATTTCTTTTTTTTTTTTAAAGAATTTTTTTTTATTTATTCAATTGTGCATGTGTGTGTATGTATGTGCGCGCGGCGTGTGTGTGTATCTGTGTGTGTGTAGAACCTCGGACGAATTCGAGAACCACCATGGACGCCTCCACCTCCTTCTTGTTTACTCTGCCCTGGGATCCACGGGCTCCGCCCTACCAGGACCAGAAGCACAGGCCGCCCCCGCTTCCACCTGGCGTCCATACGTGGGATCCGGGATCCGAACTCAGGACCCCCCACCTGCAAGGCAGAGGCTTAACCCCTGAGCCACCTCTCCAGCCCAATAAACTATTTCTTAAGTCTCTCCCTCCTCAGTTTCTCTATTCATGGTTCCCTGTGGTCAGGGTCGCTCTTCATTCTTTTCCCACTGACTTAACTAGTACTTAACTTGGTGAGTGGTAAATCGTGGATGTAGAATTTCAGTATTTTTAGTTTCGACTAGTTAAAAATTCTCTGCCCTAATCAGTGCTATTTGTTGGATCGAAAGATTTGTTTTTCAGTTTATATCAGGATAATACTTTTATCAGATGCCAGAAGCTCTGGCTTTATCACTTAGTAGCTGTTGGACATCAAATTATACAGTTTAGATGGTTTTATGCTTATTTCTACATCTGAGAACTGTGCTTTACAAGTGTAGGAGGAAACAAATCAAATGTGAAAACATTTTGTGACCCAAAAATTGTTATAAACCAAAACTCTACAGCCTGAAACAATTCTTTTGATGTGAAAGAGTAGTTTCTCTAGTAATTTTTAAGTGTTTTACTACAATTTGTGTGTGTGTGTTTGTAGAATGTGCTTGTAGAATTCAGAGGACAACTCACAGGTGGCAGTTCTATCCTTCCACCATGTGGGCTCCTGGGATTGGACTCTAGTCACAACACTTAGCTGAGCACCTTTACCCCGAGTCATATTGAAACCCTTCTCTAATAATTTTAGTGGATTTATAAAATTAAATTTATACATACTGTTAAAGGGAGATACACTAAGCTATAGAAGGGAACATGTTACCAGGTCAATACTTTCACCAAAGTTAGGAAATATATATTAGAAGACTGAAGAACTTCAATTTTGGAAAAAGTGTAAAAAGCTATTTTATTTTAACCAAAGAAAACAGTAGAAACCTAATTTACAAATGTAAATATAATTTAACTGTCAAATCAATATAAATTTTTTAGCTTGTTTTACTCGGACCCAGAGATATGGTCAGGGCTGGGATCATTGACGACCTTGCTCAGAACTTCCATGTCTTTGCTGATTTTTTTACATCTATAGATTTACATAGATTTACATCTATGAAGAAAAAAGTGCTTAATTCTATAAATTTTTCCTTTACGTATTTTGAGTGTATAATTTTTTTCCTTTGTTTTGCATTTATTTTATGCTGAATTTATTCCTAAGCCATAAGTTTTTGTTTCTTCACTTCCTTCTGGGATATCTTTTTCTTTTGTGAAAACTTTTCTTCTAGCTTAGGAACCATTTGTTCCTTTTCCATGAGGATCATCTCAATGTGGCAGGGAGAACTCATGTATGGGTTAATCCGACCATGAGCTCTGTAAGTTCTGCGGTGCATCTTGGGTGCCCTGTTCACCTGGATATGTTTAATGACCAGAGAATCTACATCTATACTTTTACGTTCAGTATTACACTCTGCATTTTTAAGCATGTGCGGCAAAAACTCAGCATTTTTTTTGGGCCACCGACCCTGTGTCCAGTCCCACTGTTTAGCCTGGGCACACTACCAACTCCACCATTATACTGTCCGAATGGCTCACATTGATTCTTTAAAGTGACATCTTCCAGGTACTTGGTGGCTTTTCAGATATGCATGCCCTTGACGGCCTGGGCAGTTTCACGGGTGTTCTTAAAGTGAACACATAGATTTAAACCTCTTGATTTGCATGACTTTATAGGATTCTCTGGGTCAAGAGAGTATCAAAACATTTTCGCAGGTCAACTTGGGTTGCTTTGAGTCTATATTTTTTTTTCTGATTAACAATTTAATAGTCGAAGTGTTTTTATGATCATTTTATTGTGTGTGTGTGTGTGTGTGTGTGTGTGTGTGTGTGTGTGTGTGTGTGTGTGTATGCGCACGCGCATGCGCACACGCCCGCCTGTGGAGGCTCAAGAGTGACTTCCGGATACACCCTGGAAAGCACTATCTCCTCTGTGAAAGCCCTGGAGTTTCCTAGGCTTCCGCTTTCAGGACCAGAAATGCAGGCTGCCATGTCCAGCTGGTGCTTTTAAATGGGACCCAGAATCCAAACTTAGGCCGTTCTGTTTTCCAGGCAGAGACTTAGCCCCTGAGCCATCTCTCCAACCCAGCTGTTTTCATCACCTTTTCTTTTCCTTACTGGAAAAGAACCTTCACTGCAGGCTATGAAACAGCCTAACACAGGATACCCCAAACTGTTTCTGAGTGTTACCTACTAAGAAGCTGGGAATTGAGAACACCATAGGCTATTTGCAGATCACACTTGAAAACTTTGGACAAACCAGGGGCAGTGGAGAGCAGACTTTTCGGTGTTCCTGGTTCTTGGGGAAGTGTATGATTGGTTTGGTTGACTCATCCCACAGGTTGGTAGGGAACTTCACTTACACTCAGGGACAAGGAAGAGAATAGGGACAGGAACTCATGAACCTATTCAGAAGCTCCAAGTTAGCCACATAGGTATCAGTCATCACATTCTAAACTTAGACCCACACCACCCTGCCACTGTCCAGGAGTCTTGGACTCTTTATCACAAAGTTTATAAATCTCTATTAAATTTTAATCGTGTTGCACTGACTGGGGTGTGCCTCAGAATACATACCAGTTTTTATAGACAGCTCTTTCTTCTAGGTGCTGCCTTCCTTCTAGAATTTGCCTTTTTTTCCTTTCAGTGACTTTTAGCAGTTTTAAACATTTTATCCAGAATTATTGGTTACTATTTAACTTAACACTGATTTGACAGGTTCTGTTAGGCAATTACTAAAGTAGAACTCCCCAGGTCATTCTTAAAGGGTCTACTTGGTGCCAGAACATATGTTATTCAGGCAAAACTACTTCAGATACTGCAGTTTAGCTAAATCACTACAAGTGGTAGACTGACTGCAACAGGAATTGCCATGGAATCTTTGGAATAAGAATACTAACCTGCAGATGAAATTTATGATTAGTGGGCTCATAAAAGTTATTACATAAAATACATTTTGGTTGCACACAAATAATTCCTTCCTTTATTAAAATTCAAGACAATTAGGTTTTTTTGTTTGCATTTTTTTAAAAAAATTTATTATTATTATTATTTATTCAACTGTGTGCATGTGCATGTGTATGTGTGTGCGCATGTGTGTGTAGAACCACGGACGATTCGCGAACCACATGGACGCCTCCACCTCCTTCTGCCCAGGGATTCACAGGCTCCGCCCTACCAGGACCAGAAGCGCAGGCCGGCCCCACTTACGCCTGGCGTCTATACGTGGGATCTGGGATCTGAACTCAGGACCTTCCGCCTGCAAGGTGGAGGCTTAACCCCTGAGCCACTCCTCCAGCCTCACTGTTTGCATTTTTTTTATATACTGCTAAAATACATGTGGGGGGGGGAGAAAGGAAGCTTTTGATACCATACTTCAACCTTTTCTGAATGACTACAAATTAAGTTATTTGACTTATGTTAATCTTAGCCTGTCTTTAATTCTTTCTGCACTTACTGCCAATTTGCTCTTATTTGTAAGCATTTTCCTAACACACATTCTATATCTTTATAGACACTTTAAGTGTCTCTTGGACACAAACCAAAACTTTAAATTAATTTAAAGCCACATGCAGCAAATATTTACATATGGTAATCATTCTTTTTATTGAATCCTATCAAGATTCAGATAGACAAATGGATTTTTCATTTCTTCAGTATTACGCATATGGTTGTTTGCTTTGGTGATTCCAGAAGGGTTAAAAAGACTTAATAGCATGCTATGTACATGGCTGACATTTATTACAGCAAAAGTCACATATCTGGGCTGGGAGATGGGTCAGGAGGTCAGGTACTGCTCAGTTCACATTCCCAGGTAAAAGCCAGGTGTGGGACAGCACATGTCCATAATTCCCATGCTTGAGGTCTGGGAAGGTACAGACAGATCCCTAGAGGTCACTGTCCAGCTAGTCCAGAAAAAATTAGTGTTTTGGTTTAGCGAGAGGCCCTGTGTTGGAAAAAAAAATAAGGCAGAGAGTTACTGAGTAAAATACCTGATGTTGAACTCTAGTTCCCACATTCAGGGGAGTGTGTACATGCATGTATATGCATACAAAGAGGGAGAGAAAGGCAGAGACAGAGACAGAAGGACAGACACAGAGGAAAAAGATACAATGGAGTCTAGAGAATCAACAGGACTTCCTGTTGTCCTGTGAAGTCACAGGGAATCTTCTTTCCCTCTTTCCCTCAACAACTATAGACTTGTGTAGATACCTCTATCCAACAGCTAATTTCCTTAGGTAGTTCTAATTCCTTCTGAGGCTGCCGACAATTAACATTACAACATCAACCTAACTAGGCGTTTTGAAGCATGCAATTCATAAAAATGATAAAACTTTTCTACCCTACCTTAAAAGACTGAAGTGAATTTCTGGACATACTTAGAAAGTATCTTAAATGCAAGATGAAAGCTATGTGGAAGAAGGCAAAAGTTACACAAAGTCTCTCTTACACTTCTGTAACAGTTACTCTTAACTATTGCTGTGAGACAGCACTCAAAGTCCATCAACTTAAGGGAGAAAGGGAGGTTTATTCAGCTTACGGTTCCAGAGGGAAGGTACAGTCTCTCAAAGCAGAGGTAGCATGGCTGGCTGGCCAATGCTGGAAGAGGCTAAGTCACTGCAGACATCTTGGAAGCTGAGAGCTGCAGACTGTTTGCTGCAAAGGCTGACTTCTCCTGGAGGTAGGGTGGGACTAATCCATCTTAAGGCCCACCCCTTGTGACTGCCTTCCTCCAGCAAAGCTCCACCTCTCAAGGTGCCATGACCTTGCCAAACACATGAGACTGTGGGAGACACATTTCAAACCATAACAACTTCTTAAAGCATGTGGAGTCAATTGAACAATTTGTCCATCAACAGCAGACTCTGTCCCTGGGTATCAGTACTAAAATATAAAGTCAAAATATCCCATTAGTACACAGGAAATTGTTCTGACATAGACAGTCCATCAACAGCAGACTCTGTCCCTGGATATTTGTACTAAAATATAAAGTCAAAATATCCCACTAGTATATAGGAAATTGTTCTGACATAGACAGTTAAAGCGAACTGAAAAGTGCTATTTCCGAAATAATCATACTACATAAATTTGGCCAATCTGATACACACACACATACACACAAAAGAAAAGGCAGCAAAATATGGCCAAATGGCTACCAACACTGGTGGGTTTTATATCAAATATCAAACCTATAACCCCCATGGGCAACCTGGCTGCTATAAATACTTGTGGCTAAATGAGACTTCTTTTTTTCCCCAAGTAACAACCTGGACCACCAAGTTATACCAGATACAAATCAAACTGTTTGCAAACTGTGTAGCAGAAAACTGTAGATACCAACCATACGATGGATCAAATTCTAGCAATTGTGTTAGCTGCTGTATGTGACTTTCATAAAATATAAATACAGGATAAAGCCATATTTCCAGGAAAATGTTAGGATTTTACAGATTTCTTCAGAGAGGCTCATGATTTGTAATGGTGGTCTTATAAAATCTCTACAGAACTGGCACATTTAGAAACAACATGTACAGAGCTGAGATGGTTCAGTGGGTGAAGCACTTGCCACACACACGTGAGGACCTGAGTTCTGATCCCCAGAATGCAAGTAAAGGAGTGAACAATGGAGTGTACCTGTACCCCAGCAATGAGATGGAAGATGAAGACAGGCACATTCTGGAGGCTCCAAGCCTGGCTATCCTGGCTTTCCTGGCCAGGGCCCAGGTCAATGAGATACCCTGTCTCAAGCGAAAGGTGGAACATCTGAGGACCAACATCTGAGAACGGCAACTGCTACACATGCAGCTAGGCATGTGTGTTCCTGTGTACAACAGATAAAAATAATACTTGATATAACAAAATAAGGCTTAAGTACTATTTTTCAGAAATGCTTTCTACATGTTTTTTGTAGGTGAGAGAGATATAGTGGTCTCATGTGAAAGGCTGTCAGAAAATGGTCATTTATAGAAATAATTTGATAAGCAATTAAAAAACCCATTACCCATTAACAATAAATCATCATTCACCAAAATGCTGGATTAAATTAACCATGCCCAAAGCAATCAATGGAGTAATAGCTCCTACAAAGCCTCGTTAAATAATTGATCACATTTTTTTCTTTTTTTTTTTGTGCTGCAGATTGAGAAGAAGGCTTCATGTGCGCTAAACAGTGCTCTACCCCTGGCCCGATTAGAATAATTTAAAAAGAACAAAAGATTTAGCAGGAAACACCTGGCTAATCACATTCATTTCATTTTTTTTAAATTTTTTATTATTATTTATTCAACTGTGTGCATATGCGTGTGTATGTGTGCGCACAATGCGTGTGTGTGTGTGTGTGTGTGTATGTGTAGAACCACGGACGAATTTGCGAACCACCATGGACGCCTCCACCTTCTGCCCCGGGATTCACAGGCTCCGCCCTACCAGGACCAGAAGCGCAGGCCGCCCCCGCTTCTGCCTGGCGTCTATACGTGGGATCTGGGATCCGAACTCAGGACCTTCCGCCTGCAAGGCAGAGGCTTAACCCCTGAGCCACCTCTCCAGCCCTCATTTCATTTTTTAAAAGAGAGTTTTTCAACTCTCTTAAGGCTGAAGGCTTAAGACACTGGCTCTTGAAAATTAATGGTCTAGGGGCTGTGAAAAGGCTCAATGGGTAAAGGTACTTGCTGTACAAATTTGACAACCTGAATTTAACGTCTGAAACCCACATGAGAGAGAAGTCACTCACAGTTTAAAGGACACATGGCCAGAATGCATATGAAAGAGTTGTGAATAGTGGGGTGCGCCTGTACCCCAGCAATGAGATGGGAGGTGAAGACAGGAAGATTCTAGAAATATTTTGATTTTGTAATCAACTAACAGAAAATGTTTTCTTTTATAGATGATCTTGTTAATTACTACAAGAAAAAAACATCACTTTATACTTTCGTAGGCTGCTAATTTTCTTTCTGCAGGCACTTTTCTTTCCAATGATGATATTAGCCAAAAAGATTAATTTTTGTTGTACCTTTGTATTTTTAGATGCACACTTTGTTCACATATTACTGTGTGACATTAGTTACTTCTATGAGTCTCAGCATTATCACCTGTAAAAGTTAGTGTGTTGCTGATTCATGTGAAAGTGATGTTAAACTCTTCTCTATCCTTGCAGATAATGGTTATGATACATTAGCAACTACTCAGCTTTAGGTTGCCTATGGCCATCTCCCTTCCATGCAGGAATCATCAATCTAAGGCTTCTCTTGGCATTGAAAATGTCCTGGGCCTTCACGGTGATCGTGGCATCAGAACAAACACCACAAACTGCAGCCTCGAGATGGAGCTTTCTCTCTTCCTCAGTTCAACCTTTATCAGGAGGTTCTGTGCAGAGCTCTGACAGTTGCTTTTTTATGAGGCTCTTAGGGAAAACCAATGAACAAAACCATATAGCATCACTTAAGTAGGACAAGGTTATATTACTATGGCTTTTGGTACTTTCTCTCTTTACATGCTTTTATTTCCATCAGATAAAATTTATAGGAAACTGAGAGTAGGATCCCAAGTTAAGAGTAGTGTTTTATAGGCACTGTGCCAACCTGTATCTTGAGCTTTCAAAGATAAAGCTTCAGTTTTACCTTACTTGTTGGGTGTACTGATTTCTTACAAAAACATTTCAAGTAAGGTAGTCCACTAGGTGAATCTGCAAGGATAGACTATGGTGATAGGTTCCTTTTTTAAAAAAAAAAAATCACAATTTGGGGATTGGAGAGATGGCTCAGAGGTTAAGCCTCTGCCTTGAAAGCAGAAGGACCTGTGTTTGAATCCCAAATCCCCTATAAAAATGCTGGGCAGAAATGGCAGTGGACTGCATGCACATCAGGCCTTGGAAGGCAGAGCCTAGGAAATCCCAGAGTGAAGCAAAAAGGAAATAGAGCAATCCAGGATGATTCCCAAAGTCACGCTTGGGACTCCACAGGCACACCCAGTGCCCTCTGATAAACACACACTAAATAAAATCACAATTGTGTCTCTAAATATGTCAACGCTGAATAACATCTACTTTGTCAAGTTATTTAATTTTTGACAAATTTTAAAGATTCACAAGCAAAATGAGACTAGAATATCAATTTTGAACACACAGCATAAATCTTTCTTCCCTAAAATTTAAAACTTTCCCCTGCTTTTAGGAAACATAATTGCATAATTCAAACTCTTTCAATACTGTGACCTAGTTACCCCTGCTGATGTTATAAATGGCTCGTGTAACTATGGTAACCATCTAGGGAAAAATGAATGTTTTTCTGGTCAGCATTATGCAAAGTATAACATATGAGTTTTTTTTCTGTCTGTGATAACCAAGGGGATTATGTTTGCCTTTTTCCTTAGTTATGGCAATGTTATATTGAATTTCTTCCTGCTTATAGTGAGCTATTCTTGGTTCCTTCATTAAAATATTTTAGGAACTTTGTTTTTCTGCTGTTACTAATTTCCAAAATGCTGATCAAAATCCAAAGTGGATAGACTACATACAATAATTCTGAATATGTGCTACCATTTACAAATGCATACATATGTATATACGTAGCCAGACATTGCTAAGATTTCTAATAGTCCATTTAGAGAATTTGTATTTCCTAAACTTTGTTTGTGGTCTTATATAAAGTACTTCCTTAAAGGGAGGAAAAAAAAACTTGCTAAGATGAACTATATCTTAAGGATATACTTAGATACTGAGAAGAGTTATCTTCAGTTGTGATGACTTCTACACATTTTATCTCTTTCTAATTAGTGTGTATTAACTATACTTATAGAGCAATTAAAATGTTTTAAAACTGATCTTTACAGATATACACCACTAATTAGTATTTTTTTTAGTTGCTTTTCACACTGAAGAATTGACTTAAAGGTTTTGGACTTTTCCAGGATAATTTCAAATGCTTCATAGCATTTAGGACAAACTACATTCAAAAATTAATATAAGTTTTTAGATTTTAAAGATTTTGTTTTCATCAGGTATGATTACATTTCTGTATTATGCTATCAATTGATGATCTTTTAATATAACAATTTCATTGAAAGTTATTTTTTTCTGAATTTCCTTATATTTATAACAGTGCTTTTATATCAGGAAATTGTTCTGTTTCATTGAATTAAACAGGTAATTAACTATAATCCTACTGATGAATTTACATTTCATCAACCAAATGAAATGTGTGGTACTTTAACAGAATTCTATAAAACCAAACGTGAAATGATTAAGTGAGAAAATAGACAAATTTTGAAAATTTGAATTTTAAGAAAATTTATATGGGTTGGATGGTAGTATTGTATATTTAAAAACTTGTTATCTCCTATCTGTTCATAAATTATTTGTAGGTAAAGTTTCAATAACCTAGCAAGGATAAAAGAAAGACAAGAGTTATAGATTAAATAACATGGTGGCCATATGTTAAGAATGTCGATACCAGGTAAATGGTATATAAAAGGACACTTCGATGTTCTAAAGTTTCCATCATAAAAAAATTTTTAAAAATAGACCAGTGTGGTGGTATACGCCTGATATCCAAACACTCAATTTTGAGGCTAGTCAAGCAGGTGTCTACAGCCAATGGAACATAGGCATGAAGAAGCCACGATGAAGCTCATTACTTTGTATGTTAACCTTTAAAAAAAGACAAGAAGTTATAAAATATTAAATAGGAAATACTTTCAAATTTAATTGGCTTGATTCCAGCAGAAACTGTTTGGCTTATTTTTCTTTTTCTAGAAGCACTGGGGATTAAGCTTAGTCCTCTTTCCTACTAGGCAAGTGCTTTAAATTCCACAATATTCACTAAGAATATGAACTTATAGTCTAAAGGATAGTTTTGGAGGCTTAAACATACCCGTCAGGGACCTAGTCCAATAATTTAAAATTAATCCCATACACTAATTTGGAGTTGGCTATTTATCTTTTTCAGGGTTATTTTAAGAACAGAAAATCTATTGAAGGCCAAATAATTTTTCTTTGTCGCAGGATTATCAATTGATTTATATATAGTAAAGAATGAGGGATTTTAAGTTTTTTAATTAAATTTAAATTTTGAGTTACAAAACCCAATTTGAAGAGGACACCTGAGTGACTTCTGAGAAGAAACACTGATAAATAACCAGAGTCAGGGATTAAGGACTGCACTGGTTTTAGCAGTCAATGTCCTTCTTCCTGCCACATGGAAATATTTATTCTCCCACACAGGCTACTTTCAGAAACATGCCCCGGGTTAGATTAACTTGGATAAATATAGAAAGATAAGCAAATGCAGGCTGGGGAGATGGCTCAGGGGTTTGCCTCCTAAGCAAAAGTACCTGAGTTTGGATCCTTGGATCCCAAGTAAAAATGTTGGGAAGATATGCTGACTCCCTGGGATTCCAGCCCTCGAAGGTAGAGCCTGGGAAACCCCAGAGTAAAGCAGTAAGGAGGTAGTGTAATAAAGGATGATTCCAGATGTCACCTTGGGCATCCACAGGCACACTTAAGTACACCCTCCTGTATAGACGTTCTTGTATTATCATAATAGAGCACCTATAGTTTTATACCAGTAGCAGTTGAAATACTGCTCTTTGAGATTTCTTCCTCTTTTAGCCTGTTCAGCCGAATGACCATAAGAAATAAAGGTCTCCTATTCCAGCCCGCAGGCTCCTCCCTCTCTTCATCTTGCTTAGTTCTGGAGGGGGAATCTCTACTCCGCATCGTGCCTTTTCTGTTTATATGCCTATGTCTTCCTGTAGATCGACAAGACTAAATAGTAGTGGTGCATTCAGAGTCTAACCCCAATCAGTAAACACCGTGGCATCTTACGCTATTTTGGTTCTTTAAGAATGACTGGCTGACTCAAATTTGCGAGGAAACGAAAATAAAGGGTTCAGGTTTTCAGCGACTGCTTTTTGACAATCTGAAAGATTTTTTTAAAGTGACAATAATAAAATAAAATTCTAGAATTGCAATACACTGCCACCTGGGTTGACTAAATGTCCAAACTGGTCAAAAACCTCACGGCTACAAGCTATTTGTTAGCAGAAAACAGTCTTGTTATTGACAGGCCGCCTAATTCTCTGCAGTGCTTTACTTCACCAATTTCCTCTGAATCGAGCCCCAGATTTCGCTGGGCACGTCAATGGCTAACTTAGGAGTTTAAAAAGTGCTCTGACTGAGGTCCACCCTGCCGAGATACCACCGCTGCCAACCAGACATTTAGACATTCTCTTTCCTTGAACTTGAATACTGCTCATACTGGGGCACACAAGGTATTTCCAAATCCTCCCAAATGTTCGCTCTACTCACACCTAGTGCTTTCAGAAGCGACCACCACGGCAACATTCTGAAAGCGCATGGGCTCCTCGGCCGGGCATTTCGCCTACACGCCACAGAAGCAAGCCTGGCAGCCGCTCACGCATACCCGAGGAAGGCCTGGTACCTGGCCGCTGATCAGGTTTTTAACCTGATCCGTCTCAACCCCATCGCACCCTTCTGCGGGAAGACACGCCATTATCGTGGGGCGCCCCTCGCTCCGCCACTAGGCCATCTTTGACATTGGATGCTTAAACATTTCGACCTCTGAAGACACATTTACGACTGTCTGTGGGTACAATGCGAAGGCAGCAAGGAACTCGAGAGGACACCAGCGAGCGGCACCCGGCCAACCACCCCAGCGCTGGCAAGGGCGGACGCACGCCCAGGCCGGCGGGAGCACCGCCTACCTCCGCCGGTGCTCTAGAGCCCGAAGGCCACGGCCGCCTCTCGGCGGGAAGTCGCGGCGCATGCCGGGAGCCGCGCCCGAGGCACGCTGGGACTTGTAGTTCCCCAGGCCTCACACCCGGTGGTGGCGAGAAGTGGCCGCTCGCTACTCCTTTTAAGGCTCGCGAGGGGCGGCGCTGGATCGGTCAGATGAAGGAAGAGTCGGTACTACCCGGCCGAACGAGCTGGGCCAAGGTTCCCCATCCCGGTGGGAAGGGCAGAAATGAGAAGTCGACCGCCTCGTCTGTGGGGTCCCACTCAGACATTGGGCGAAGGGGCGGGCTCCCGCTGGGCTGCACCTTTAAGAAGGGGCGGAGCGCCGCCTGCCGTTTGGCCCCCCTTTGCACCCTCCCCCCGCAGTCGAGGGTCCACGGACCAATCGCTCGGGTGGCGGAGGGAAGGCGGGAGAATGCGAACCCTTCGGTAGGGCGATAGGGGCGGGGCCCCGGCCTTATTAGGATTGAGTCCTGCGCAGGCGCAGACGCGGCCGCAGCGGAGGGGCGGGGGCAAGTCTTACTAAGACTCTCCGACAGGCACGGAGGGTGATTGGGAGAAGAGGGGGCAGCGAGGGACTTGTCATGGGGATCCGAGCTGCGAGGCGGCCTTGGTAGCACCTCGGGACTCCGAGGGGGACACGGAGCGTCACCGCCCGGGAGACCGGCGCCAGCTCGGCCGGGCGGGGGGGATCCCCGCTGCTCGAGTCCTAGGAAGGGAGGGGGTAGGAGAGAGCCCCGATCTCGCCCCGCCCCTGGGCTTGTTACCGCGGGGGCGGGGAGTAAGGACTTCTCTGGGGGGAGCGGAGATCGGGGGGGACTCGGCGGTGCCCTCTCGAGCGGCTGCCGTGTCCCCGCGGCGCCGGGCTGCCGAGCGGAGGAGCCGCGGCGGCCGTGGCTGTTGCATGTGTGGTCGCTGGATGCGGAGGCGGCGGCGGCGGCGGCGGCGAGGAGCAGCAGAGGCAGCAGGATGTTAGGGCAGCAGCAGCAGCAACTGTACTCGTCGGCTGCGCTCCTGACCGGGGAGCGGAGCCGGCTCCTCACCTGCTACGTGCAGGACTACCTGGAGTGCGTGGAGTCGCTGCCCCACGACATGCAGAGGAACGTGTCTGTGCTGCGGGAGCTGGACAACAAATACCAAGGTAAGAAGGGGCCGCGGGGCTCCCCCTTTCGGATCCGCCGCCCCCGGGAGCACGGTCGCTGGGAGCCGGCCTGAGGAAGTGCCGCTTTCCTCTGCAGTGACAGTGCCCCGACCGCAAGTGCACGGAGGGAATCGCGCGTGTGGGACGAAGAGGAGGGGCTGGAGACCGGGCTCCGGGCCCTCGCGGTCCCGTAGGGCTGTGGCCGACGAGGACTTGGAGGGGTCCCGGAGTGGGCGCCGCTCGGCAGAGCCAGCGGCGGGCTGCAGCTGCCGCGGGAGGGGGATCAGCCATTTTCGAGCAAGCATTTGTTCCGGGGCCGCACACCCTACGCGGGCTCGGGAGTGTGCAGCCGGGCGGGGGCCGCGGGCAGCGCGGCAGCGCGCGGCCGTCCGCGGCCAGGCCGGGGCTGGGCGGTGTGCGGGGCCTGGCTCTCCGCGCCGCGATCCCCGGAGAGCAGATGCATTGGAACGTGTTGGGGGGAGGGGGCGAGGACGGCCTCGGGAGACGGCCCCCCTCGCGCCCCGGCTCCCGGCGCGGTGCGGCGCGGCGCGAGCGGAACAGTCTGTGCTGCTCTTTCGCCCGGGGGAAAGTTCCCGACCGCCCGGTGCCGCAGCCCTTCCTCCGCCGCTGCCAAATGGCTCTAGGGGGAGGGGTCCCCCGCAGGGCCCGGCGGAGAGGGGGTGTGTGCGGCGGGGAGGGCCCCGGCCCCGGGGGCGGGGCCCGCGGGTGTGACGCAGCGCAGGGGCGGGGCCGGGCGCGCGCGCTCCCGCCGGCCTCGGGCCGCGGCGAGGCCCCGGGCGGCTTCGGCCGAGGAGCCGGGGGCGTGTGACGGAGCCCGACGGAGTCCGCGTCGCGGTGGCGGTGCTTCGAATCTCTGCCCCCGAGGAGTCGAGGCGGGGACAGCCCTGCTGGCACCGCGGCCGCCCCTCGCTCCGCCTCGGTGCCGGCCGGTGTCACTTCCGGGCCCCTGGAGGAAGTGGGCCGGTTGACTGGGCAACCGCCGGCGTCCCTGCACCCCGGGGCCTCTCCGCCAGTTTAAATGAGGGGAGAGACTATTTTTTAGTCCGAACGACAAGCAAGGAAGAGCCTTCCAGATTGTCGCGCTGCCACTTGCTTCGGGACGAGAAAAGTTTAAAATGGGAGACGTTTTGCTTTACGAACGCGGAGTCCAGGAGCCGCTTCCACCTAACGCGGAGATGCACGGATTACAGGAGGGTTGTGGGCGCGTCGCCGGTCCCGCGGCCTCCGCCTCGCGGCGACCTGCTGGGTAGGACCGGCGCTGAAGGGTCTCGGTGGTGTTTTCCGACTCTGGGGGACGAGGCAGTACTGACTGCTTACTCGGTGCTCCTCGCTGCCCAGGCCCAGAGCACGTAAGGAACAACTCACTGTACGGATAGAATTGACCGAACTTAGACCTTGTTCACTTGATCATGTGAAGAATGTTTTATTGTAAAGCTGGCTACTTTGAGAATACGTCTAAAAGTGTGTGGCTCCTTTCATCCTTCCCCTCGGTGCTAAGGATTGAGTGGGGGTCCCTCGAGCATGCTGGAAGGAAGATCAGTGTTCCACGCTGGTCTACGCTCCCTTCCTTTTTTAAAAGGAAGACAATGAGAGCTATGGTATTTCCGAGCGCGTGTGCTTTTATATTTCTTTAAGGGCACAAAAGTTAGGCTCTCAGGTTGGGAGGGGCATTATTTGTCGAGAGAGAAATCTGCTACTTGATGATCTCTAATTATAAGAAGTTGCTCTGGTAACATGAGTGTTGACCTTAAAAGATTGAGAGATAAGTACAAATGTTCAGCCCCACTGCGATTGTGATTATTTAATATAAAAATAGCAATCTGTTTTTACTCCATGAACATAGTTGCTAAACTCAACTCGCAGCTTTGTTTTTAATAAGCTTGATATACTTTTGTGGTTTTGGTTCAGATTTGTCACTGATTCTTAATATGTATAGTCTGAGAATTCAATAACAGTCTTTAATGACATAAGTTATATAGGCTATCAAAGAGATTTGTGTCCCATTTATTTGAGGAATTAGCACTTTCAGGAGTTAACAATCTCTTAAATAGATAAAGAAAGAATAATGAAAGGCTTTTTTATGGGACATAGTTACTGGAAAACCTTTGGCATGGTGGGATGGCTTAGACTCAGCAGGTAAAAACAGTACAGCATGCAGCCCTGATGCCCTGAATTCCTTCCCTAGAGTCATGTACTGGAACTCCATTACTCCTATAGCCAGATGGGCCGACAGGAGAACTGGTCCAATGCAGTACAGTGGCAGAAGTAACAAGGGACACCCTGTCTTAACAGGGTAGAGGGAGAGAAACAGCTCCTTAGAAGTTGTCCTCTGACCACCATGTATGAGCTGTGGTATGCCTAGATGCCTACCTTCACACACACACACACACACACTTAAAAAAACTTACCATTTTTCTTATTTTTCCCAGCATTCTCATTCATAATTCCTTGGGTAAGCAGCAATGAAAATTTAGTATGTAATTTCAGATACATTTTTGGAAGCCCACGTTTTTTACCCTTCCCTTCCCCTGACTTGTCTTTTTCTCTTTTAAAAGGAATAGCATTTTCTGGATTGGCTATGGAGGATAAATGGAAAACTTTTTTTCAGTGCTGGAGATTGAACACATACTAGAAAGTGGTCAACAATTGACCTATGTAACATCCTATGTAAAAGTGTAGACAGGCTAAAAATGCTATGTGGAGCTTGTATGGCTACATTCTAGCTCTGGAAGGTGGAGTCTGGGGATTCCCAGAGCAAGCTGGGTGATCCAAACCCTCTTTTCTCTTATCCTTTTGAGACAGGGTCTCACTGAGTTACTCAGCTGGCTCTGTACTGACTCTGTAGCTCAGGCAGTCCTTGAACTTGTGATTCTCCTGCCTACTCAATCCAATAGTTAAGATTACAGTTCTGTGCCACAGGGCTCAGCCCACTTGAGAAAACCTTCACTACATAAAAAGGGTCTAAGTAAATGTTAATTGCCTTTTCTCTTTTACTACATATTAAGGTATAAATGTTTAAATGTAAATGTTGAGCTGGAGAGATTGTTCAAGTGTTAAGACTCTCTCGAAAGCAGAAAGTCCTGAGTTCAGATCCCAGGTCCCACATAAAAAACTCCCAAGTCAAACCAGTGGCAGCGGGCACTTTAGTTGTGATGGGTGGAGCCTGGGAAATCCCAGAGCAAAGCAAAAAGGAGGTAGAAGCAATCCAGAATGATTCCCGAAGTCACCCTTGGCTATCCACAAGGATGTACAGTTTTCTCTCTCTCCCTCTCCCCCCCTCTCACTCACACTCTTACCCACCTACACACTAAATGAATAAAGTTTTTAAAAATAAAATGGAAATGCTCATCTCATATGTGTACATATTACTGATAGATGTTGCTCCTAACCAAATTGTGAGATACAGAATATTTGAAATGAGGTTCTTTTTATAAGCTTATTTTATATTAAGCAGGAAAATAATGTCATTTTTACCTAGGAAAATTGAGTTGTTAGGAAATAAGCTTATTCGGCTGCCTGACTAAAATATGTAGGGTAGATTTAAGCCTATGTAGGGCAAATTTAAGGCAATAATGTGGTAAGGAGGCATGAGTACCCTCAACTGAGATGGCATGGTTTGTTCACCAAGTGTAACCGCAATTTTAAGGACAAGCTAATTCATGAGTAATGCTAAATGTTTCCTTTGTGTTATCTTATTCCAAACAACTCCAGTGTGTGTATTTTACATGCTTGCCCTGTGTGTATGGTGTCTGTGTGTGGGTGTCTGTGCAGGCATGTAGGTCAGAAGACAACTTTCTAGTCATTTCTCTTCTACTGTGTTAGTTCCCAAAGTTTGAACTAAGGTTGCCTGGCTTTCATGGTAAGCACCCTTTACCAGCTGAGAAGCCTTAAGTCCAACTTCTTGATTTTTATACTAGTAATTGCAATATAAGACAGTGGTACAGCATATAATGGTAATAGCATGAGAATATAGAGCAATGATATGCATATAGTGTTAAAAATTAGAGAAAGGAGGCTGGAGAAGTGGCTCAGAAATTAAGACTGCCTTAAAAGCAAAAGGGCCTGAGTTCAAATCTCAGATTCCACCAGGCAGGAATGGAAGTGGCCTGCACTTCTGGCTCTGAAAGTCAGAGCCTGGGAAATCACAGAGTGAAACAAGAAGGAAGTAGAAGCTATCCAGAATGATTCCTAAAGTCACCCTTGGGACTCCATAGCTACATGCAGGCCCTTTGATATATGTAGACGCCTACACACTCATGCAAATCCCATACAAAATAAAATTACAGTAAGGGAGCTGGGGAGATGGCTCAGCAGGTAAAAGTGTTTACTGTATGAGCAAAATGACTGAGTTTGGATCCTGAGATCCCACATAATAATGCTGGGTAGGTGTGGAGTCTACCTGTAATTCCAGCCCAGAAATTGGAGCCCTGGAATCCAAAATAAGCTGACTAGCCAGACTAGACCTGTAAGTGAATTCTGGATTTAAGTAGAGACTCAGCCTCAAATGAATAAGAATAAGGCAGGAGTGTAATTGATTATTTTTGATGCATGTGCTGCAAAACATGCTTACATAGATATGTGGTACACACACGTGTTAAAATCTTTTTAAAAATTAGAATAAGGACTATGGGCATGGCTTAGTGGGTAAAAGCACTTGCTATGCAATTCTGATGCCTAAGTTCAGGTCTCCAGAACCCACACAAAATCTCAATAGTCTGTAATCCTCCTCAACCCCACAGAAGAAAAGGGAGGGGAGGCAGAGAATCTTGCAACTAATTAGCCTAACTTGCACAGCAGTAAAGACAACCTAGTCTCAAGGTAGAGACACCAGAACCAACACCCGTGGTTGTCTCCTGCTGTCACATACATATATGACATACACACACTTGTAAACAGGTGCATACGTAAATATATACATACAAATAAGTAAATTAAGAACAACTATAGCTAATGTTTATTTTTATATCTCAGTAGAGCAACTCTTTCATATAACATTATATCTTACAAGAATGAGAAGCACAACAGATTTGAATAAAATTAACTTTTGGTGACATTTGAAGCTGTATTTTCAGGGTTTTAAGGACATTTTAGTAACTCAGCCATTATTTGATTTAATGTATCCCACTTACTATACAGTTTGCTCAGTGGTTTCAGAGTGTCAGAACCATCAAAGGCAAAATGACCCACTACTACTCTACTATCATTTTGTACTGGCTCGGTCAGTTGATGCCAGAAGCAGCGGATCCATTCTGGAAATAGTTTTGATTTTCGAACTTCCCTATAGTTCTAAAAATAAAAGAGCCATTAAAACTAAGATGATGGGAAGGTAAGGGATGCTGATGTCTGCTTTTAAAAGAATGTCAAAGGGTATGATATGAAAGTGAAGGTAACATGTCTCTCTGGAGTCCTGTGGCGAGTTGTCAGTTGAACTGGAAATCCCACAAACACAGCTGGGCAGAATCTGTAAGTTGGTTCTGGAAATGCTTCAGGTTTTTTTTTTTTTAATATAAAAATTTTTTGCCATTTTTAATTTATTTTGTGTGCCCATGTATGTATGAGACTATCTGTATCAGAAACACGTGTGTGCCTATGGAGGTCCAACAGTGACCTTAGAAACCATCCTGGATTGCTTCTATCTCCTTTGCTCTAGGGCCTTCTAGCGCCAGAAATGCAGACTGCCACCATTTTTACGTGGGATCAGGGAACTCCAGTCCTT
Organism: Typhlomys cinereus; assembly: GCA_023101885.1. Classification (NCBI taxonomy): domain Eukaryota; kingdom Metazoa; phylum Chordata; class Mammalia; order Rodentia; family Platacanthomyidae; genus Typhlomys; species Typhlomys cinereus. The sequence goes on from JALPQD010000401.1 coordinate 1,162,220, forward strand.
CTGCTTTTGAGGCAGAGGTTTGACCCCTGAGCCACCTCTTTAGCCCCTTTTCAAAATTTTTAGCTGGAGTTCAGCATGAAAATTGTGCATATGTTTTTTTTTTTAAGTTCAAATTGTGTAGGCAATAAGGGGCTTAATTGTTCTATTCTAGTCTCAATTAGTAAGCAATATTCTTATGTAAAATACTTCTGATTAAAGAGTTACATACTGCTTCTCTTTCTTAAATAGCATTATGATATAACAGATTAATAGTACTGAAGTTTAATGTTCTCCTTAGTTGATTTGTAAGTATATTTTCATATGGGATGGTGTGGACTTGGTATGGGAAATAGTGTTTTTAAAATATCGATGCTGTGGGAGAGTGTAATCATGTTTTGATTTTATTCTAACTTGAAAGTGTTGACAGTGCTGATATACCATAATTTCTCCTTTTCCTTTTCCACTTTTAGAAACATTGAAGGAAATTGATGATGTCTATGAAAAATATAAGAAGGAGGATGATTCAAACCAGAAGAAGCGCCTACAGCAGCATCTCCAAAGGGCGCTAATCAATAGCCAAGAATTGGGAGATGAAAAAATTCAGATTGTCACTCAGATGCTGGAACTGGTGGAAAATCGAGCAAGACAAATGGAGCTGCATTCCCAGTGTTTCCAAGATCCTGCCGAAAGTGAACGGGGCTCGGATAAAGCAAAGCTGGATGCTAGTCAGCCGGAAAGGTCTTCCAGAAGACCCCGCAGGCAGCGAACCAGCGAAAGCCGTGACTTATGTCACATGACAAATGGTATCGAAGACTGTGATGATCAGCCTCCTAAAGAGAAGAAGTCCAAGTCAGCTAAGAAAAAGAAGCGCTCAAAGGCCAAGCAGGAAAGGGAAGCCTCACCCGTCGAGTTTGCAATAGATCCCAATGAACCTACGTACTGTTTGTGTAACCAAGTGTCTTATGGGGAGATGATAGGCTGTGACAATGAGCAGTGTCCCATTGAGTGGTTTCACTTTTCATGCGTTTCACTTACCTATAAACCAAAGGGGAAATGGTATTGCCCAAAGTGCAGGGGGGATAATGAGAAGACAATGGACAAAAGTACTGAAAAGACAAAAAAGGAGAGAAGATCTAGGTAGTAAAGGCCATCCACGTTTTAAAGGGTTGTTTGTCTTTTATATAATTCGTTTACTTTCAGAAAATGTTTTAGGGTAAATGCATAAGACTATGCAATAATTTTTAATCATTAGTATTAATGGTGTATTAAAAGTTGTTGTACTTTGTCTGTGACCTTAATTTTCTGCACTAAATTACCAAATATTTGAAGCCAGGTAGTCCTCAGACCACCTGATGAAAGGAGCAGGGAACAGGGAGACAGTGGTATGAACGTTATCGGAACCTCCCAAACCATGCCGATTACATTTTCACTTCAAACTCCTGCTATTTTTTGGCTAAACACAAAAATTTTGCTACCATTTTGGGTCTGTGTGCTTAAAACATTTTAGATACCTTTGGATTTCTCTGTGTCAAATTAATCTTGGGAAACTTAAAATGTGAACACTATTCTGTTTAAAGCTTCTTCTTACCTAGCCTAGTTTTCTACATACACTCGTTAATCTCTAGCCTTCCAGAACTTTAAGAAGCTAGAGATAAGAATCATTTGGGATTCCATGTGGAATAATGTGCTCTTATCAGAGTGTCTGCTGCTGTATTTTCCTTAGTAGCATTTTGATACTGTCAGTGGCAGCGTTTGCAGAGGCCTTGCTGCCTCCTCAAAATCTACATGCTTAACCTAGAGCTTAATAAAGGAGTTGTTTTATTTGTTTTAATTGGGACAGATAAAAGTAGTTACGATTCTTAGAGACGCTGCCATTGGCCCACATTGGCAAGATCTGGATTGTGTAGTGTGGTTCAAGGTTGAACAATTTCAAGATGCATCTTAATATTTTCCATGTGCTCCACTACCGGGATGCGTAGGCGCAGGCTTGTCAGCGGGAAAAGGACAACAGCTTGAAGTATTGTCTTTCCTGTCAAACAGTTGTTTCAAATAGCTTTGCTAGGGTCTAGAGTTCATTTCTGTCCCAATCAGTGGTTCCACATTGTTTTAAATGATAGTGTATTTAACCTTAACCTTCTGGTATTGGTGCTGTTTGATGTTTCCATGTTTATCGAACTAATTTCACTATAATGATAAAATTAATGTATTTGTAAATCGAATTTTCCAAGATTTTAATATCGTAAGGTAAGCATCTTAATGGATTAGATGGCCATGTGTTTGGAGCAATCTTTGTGGGGAGAACACAGCAAATGGGCAAGTCCTTTAAATTTATGTGTAACATAGTTTTTAGTCTTCATTTTTTTCTAATCGGATGACCTTGATTCTTTCTGACTGACATGTGAACAATTCTTGTCTACTTGTTTGGAAAAAAAGAAAAAAATGTTTTCTTTCTCTTAAGCTTTCTGTGTGACTAGGGCATGTCATTTCACCTCGTCTGAGTATTAGGTCATTCTTTTGGAAAATGAGTTGCCTTCAATATCTCCAAGGTTCTCTTGAAGTCATAGTATTTTACTGTAGTGGAAGATTTTAATAATGGAGTGGCTTGATTTTTCTTTTTCATGGCAGCCTTCATTCTGAGATATAAAGAATTCAAAGTGCTCAGAGATGGGGAGATATACCAAGTCTTATTTTCCTCCTAAGCATATATTAATTAGTGACTATATCCAATTGACTATATTACTTATTGAGAAATATTACTAGATGACATGATGAAGAATTTCATTGTAATTTGAAGTCTTGTAAAGAAACTCTTTTCCCTTTTGAGAATATAACATTTTATTTCAGTGATTACACCATTGTTACCAGAGTGTAGCTGTTTAATTGACATCATTAAAAATAATCAGCATGAACAGATGTGACTTAAATAGAAGCTACCACATTTTCAACCATAAATTTGCCTCAGCATATGGGAGAAAATAAACATCCTAATAAAGTTACCAAGTGTGTATATTAGACCAACAGACAAACCTGGAACGTCCTGGAAGATTTGCTCTCTTTCAGAGATGTACTCTATGAGACAACACATTTTTATGAGTTAATTTGTTTTCTATACCACCTAAAAAATAGAAACCTAATTTTTTTTTTTTAGAAACCTAAATTTCATAGCATTCTGTGATTTATTTTGTTTTCTAAATCTAAATATGCTATCTGATATCACAGTTACTAACTCATACTGTATTTCAGGCATTCCCAGAGCTTATCTCACAATGGCATCATTGTAAATTGAAAAATATTGATGTCTATGCTCTAACCCTGCTGATTGTGGTAGAATTTACTTGGAATGTGATTCAAGCATTAGAATTTTTTTCAGTATCCCAATTCTAATGTACATAAGGTTTTATAGAACTGCCTCATTTTGAAAACTTTCAGCTCATTGAACATCAAGATTTCTGTGACTGCAACACAGAAAAGCCATGGTACATGAGAGTTGGTCTCCTGTTCCTAGAGGTTCCACCAGCAGTACTTGAGGCTAGCTTTGTGCGCTGGGCACTGTTCTATCCTGCTAGGGCATGTAAAGAAAAGCCACTGTCCCTGGACAGCAGAGTCAGAGGGGTGTGATGTCAGGTAACTGCATAAGTGATTAAATGGAAGTCAAGCAGAGTAAATGAGTGTTTAATTATGGAGGAAGGGTCTCTGAAGAAGCATTCAGACCACTGAAATAAAGCTAGAGACAATCAAAACACGATGGGAGCAGGACAAGTTTAAAGCTGAGCAGTAGAACTATTGAAGGAGCTAGAAAAGGAAGGCTTTTGGAAAATTTGGGAAGCCATTGTTGGATTTTGAGCCATGGTCTGATTTAGTTGAAGATTACCGTGTCTGCTATGCATACAATTATAGGTAGCATGCGTGGAAGAAGGGGAGTTTAAAAAGCCCAGAAAGTTTTGCCTCCCAAATAGTGGGTTAAATGAGAGCGGTTAGCTGTAGAAAAGCTGACTGTAGCTAACAGGATTTTGGCCTAGAAATTGAAAGACAAAGGGATATCAAGGATGGCGCTCAGGATTTTGGCCCAAAGAGGAAAAGAAGATTTTCATTGTGTGCTTGGGTTTGAGATGTTTCAGGTTTTAGGGGGACCTGGAGTCCTGTTTGATTATTTGGGAAAGGAAATAAATATATGGAAATTCAGACAGTGGAGTTTGAAATCAGGAGACTTCAATGTTTTGCTTTTCAGGTTTCTGTGTGTCACCTCAATTTGTTAACAGTGCAGTCTGAATCAGTAGGTCTGCTGTGGGGCTGGAGATTCTGCCAATCCAGCAGGTCCCTTTGATGCTGATTCACCTTCTGAGTAACAGGCAGGTAGTTCCAAAAGAGGGAGGAGCAAGCCTAGTAGTTGTCCATCACATGAAACGGCTCTGCAAAGGAGCTCCTGAGAACTCTCAGATAAGCCTAGACTGGGAACATTGGAAACAAAAACAGAAAGGAGCCACCAGCCCATTCAGGTGCCTTCAAGTAAGGAGAGCACAGAGATCCTTCGGTGGGTGTTCAGTAAACTGCATGTTTTGGGGCTGAGGGCCTGCTTTGAAAGAATTGTAGAAGAGACTTGAGATATAGACAAGAGCTAGAGCATGGAACAACCCGGACTTCAGTGTAAAAGATTATAGCACCATTATTATTCACTTGTTCACATTTATTCACCCTTTTGTAAGGTGTTTTAGGTTCTGGAAATAAGGCGATGATTTATAACAAAAATCAGTAACTTGCTAATGCTCGGTTCTGGAGTGAGGAATAAAAGCAAATTGCTAATATGGATACCTGAGTACTAGGGAAAGAGGATTGTACTTGCTTGGTGAAGAGCTGAAGGGAAAAGGGGTGTTAGAAATGTATAGGAATAAAGTACATGTGAAATACTACTTAGGAAAGTGGGGGAATGCTCCAGTAATGTTGGAACTATGGGTAAACTGGGGGCTTTGGTTCCTAAGATTCCAATGAGTTGACAGCATATTTTGTTGCCTGGATGTAGGTTTGAAAGAAAAGAGAAAATCAGTTAAAATTCTGAAGTCTCTAAGCCAGACACCATAGAGCATCCTACAGTTACCTTGTGACGCCGGCCTGGAAGGGAGACGAGCAGGCCTTCAAGGAGCAGTGTGGTAGAGGAAGCTAGCCAGGCTGGTCTGTCCTTTTCTGAACCAGACACTTATAGTTAGGTGTCACTTAAGTATATTTTAAATGTGAGTTATTTTGGAATAACTTTTGCTGTTATTTCTCAAATTCTAGAGACCATGTAAAGAGACTTCTGGCTCATTCTCCATTTAGCGTGGGGGCTGTGCTTTATCTGTGAGCTTGTCCAGGTCGCTGTCCTTAACACAATTTGTTTAGGTGGAAACAGTGACTTCATATATGGTTAGTATAAAACTGGCAGGTATTTTTGTCTGAATGAGGCGATCTGAAGAAGTTCTCTTGGAGTTATTATGTGAGTAGTTGATGAAATGACATCAACTGTTTTTACTGCATAGAGGTGGCAATTAGAATTTAAAGCAGAATTTCCTAAACATTAAATACTAGAAAGATAGATTTGGATATGAATGGATTTGGCCATTTCTGTATACAGCAATAATTACATTTTCAAATGTTACCTAATACTTTTTAAATTGGCTCAATTTTTTTTAAGTACACTTTTTTTTGGTTTTTTTTAGTATTTTATTTATTTGAAAGATAGAGAGTGAGGTACACGCATGTGTCATGTGGTTTCCAGAGACCGGACTCAGGTTGTAAGCAGGCGCCTCACCCGCTGAGCTCCCTCACGGGTTTTGGCTCACTTTTTGATGTAAATTTAGTTTGAAAATAGAATATTAGTATCCCCTGCCATGAACAGAAGATTACCTTAAAATACAATGAAAACAAACAGTTTAAGCGTTCTTAATTTCCCACTGTGTAGTATTGCCTGCAAAATCTGGGTCCAGTTCTACCTTTACTAAAATTTGTGATTAGTAAGTAATATTATGTAATAGACATAAATGCCAAAATAATTGGGGATTTTAAGAACATTTTCCTGAGTACACATTTCTCCACTTTCACGCATGAATTTTGTTCTGCCGCGTTCATACATGTATGCAACAGGTGCTGATTGCTCCCCCTCTACCTTATCCCCCCCCAGCTCTCCTTCCCTGCAGGCCTTATTGACAAAACATTAAGTAGGTTCTTTTGTGTGATCTTGGGTTTGGGATCATCTCTTGCAGGCTATTAGACTCTTATGTGGGTACACAACTGAATATTTTTGCTGCTCCCCCACTCCTGAATCTTAGTTGCACGTTGTTCAGCAACTCTTATGACCCATGGGTTTCTCTTCTGCCTTCTTCACCATCCTACCTTGGGAAATACTTCAAGCAACAGAAGTTAACCAGTGTAGTTCCCTCCCCACCACACCGTCCCAAAAATTCAGTATAAAACAGGAATATCAACATTTCTTGTCTAGTCCAGTCCTTGCGAGGTGGAAGCAGGAGGATAAGGCTGGCCACATAGCTAGTTGGAGGCCAGCCCACTACTCGAACCCTTTCCTAAGGAAAAAAAAACAAACAAAAATTTAAAGATACATGGGTACTTGCTACAGGTTTTTATAAACTCCACAAGGTACTAACCACTAACATTGCCCACATCAGATTACATTAACTGATCAAAAGTCATTATGCTGACCCTTAGGAATTTTCTAGTCCAGTTTGTTTTCACATCTGAGAGCATCCCTCTGTGGGTCACTGCCTCCCTGGAAGCTGAGATTCCTTCGGTCAGCTTTAACTTGTCATTGCTTTTTCCGCCCAGCATTCCATACCTGGAGAAACTGGAGCACCGTGCAGATGACTTCCTACTTGGACACTAATATATCTCTGTTCACCACAGACACAAAAGGAAGGAGAGTTCAGCAGAGCAGTGGGGGGTTTTGTTTTGTTTTGCCTTTGGTATTTTACATAGCTGGGCATCATGAAGTATTCCTTCAAATTTTAAGCATACTGGATAAAAGTTGTCTTGCCTTTTTAAATAGGTCTTTAAATCCTTTTCTGGCATTTAGTAGGGCATAAGTAAATATGTAATGTCTTCATTCTGTGGCTTAGCACTGTGTTATTACACAGTACTACTCTTAAATCTCCCTCCAGAGCAGAGAGCTATTTGCTTCAGTATTTTGCCCCAGGCTAGTTTTAAAAATAAAGTTGGCTGCTTCTAATAATTTTTGTTCTTTCAAAAACTGCCCAGTAGCTTGTGTGCCTCTTCTCATCCAGTGTGCCTTGGAAAAGCATTTGGTTAAGTTTGCATCTGATTTGATAAGTAGATTCTGACAGGTTCTGGCTCTTGAGTTTTGATGTAGGGTTTGGCTTTTTAGTATACAGATTTTAAATCTGTGTTGTTTTTAGGTCTGTCTGTGTTCTTGGCTGTGTTCAGATAGCAGTGCTCCACCCACATTAAGCAGCAAGATTTAATTACTTTGCTTGACCGGAGGCCTTAACTTATTTATCTAGTATGCTAATCCTAGAACCACCCACTTGAAACACAGGTGGAGGCCAACTGGCCAGTTTTTTCTCCAGGTGTTCAGGTTTTAGCTAGTACTATGAACTCTTGCCTTCTGTGGGAAGTGCTGATTTTGATTCCAAGAGAAGAAATTGCCATACCAAGAATGTAAAATGGTTGTTTATAGTATTTCCAGCCTAAAAGATGGTGTATATGTGTGCGCGTGCACATACCTTTCAGAGACATGATAAATCCCCCAAATATCAGAAATTTCCTTTTATTCTTCAGTGTACATTTCAACTTTTTGGTTACTAAGATTCATTTGCCGTCAATTTGAAAAAAGTAAATTCTCACAGATTAAGTAAAGTCATGGCAATTAGCAAAATGGTGCCTGGGATGTTCCTTAATCTTACAACAAAAATGTGAAGCTTTTGACTTTGATTTATGGGTATTAAATATTGCATGGACTATCTGTACATCAATGCTAACTTAATGTCACTTCAAGGTAATTCTAACTGTAAAGGTGTGTTTTAATAGAATTGACATTTCGGCACTTTCCTAATTTCAAAGTAAAAATTTTTCCCCATGGTTAATTAAGAGAAAATAGAGCTATCTAAATATTTTCTTTCTGAATCATCATCGTATTAGCATTCATCTTTAATAAGATTTGTCTTTCCAAGAGCAGATTAAATGCTTAAATTATCTAGGCCCGAGGGAGTAAATATTTCAGGGCATTATGCATGTCACCTGAAAGTCTCAAAACAAGATTTTTCATCCTTCAAAGTTAACAAAAGCAAGTAAGGACCTTAGGCTCTTGAGGAGGCGAAGGGCTTGGTGTGAGCAGTAGCTAAAGGTGGGTTCTTAGACTAGTTACACCCAGAATTAAGCCCATTGTTTATGGTTTTCTGTCATTTTTCCCAGACACTTGCATTTTTGTTTTAGTTATTTTCCACTGAGGTCTTTTCCATCAAAAGGCAAGGGACCGGTACCACCAAAGGGAATTTTGCCATACACTATCACCTACCAGTCAGTGTCTCCAGTTGTAATCTGAGTAGTAGTTTCTTTCTTGACAAGTTTTGCCAGATAAGACTTTCCTCATCCTAGCTTTTGACATTGACAAGAAAATCCAAAGATAATTATGGAGCGGGAACAAAATATGCAGAGGCCCACCCCATACCACTAGAAAGGCATCTTTGACATGGGTGAGCTTAGTTCCAGATCAGTTTCCCAAAGCATTTCTTGGATCCAGAAGGGTTGACCTTCTAGAAAGCTGGGATACTTTGCAACTTTGCATGTTAAATCCCTCTGTTAAGGGATTCAGAGATACGTGCATGTTGGGGGTTCATGCAGTTTTGAGAATATTGTGTCAAATTCCACCATGAAAGAATAGATCGTATTCTAAGGTGCTGGGCAATGATATTCTATTGGAGCTACATGCCATCTTCTCATTTTCTTGTGTCTCCATTCTGTGGTTTTGATGCCATTTGGACCACAAGTTATCAGTGTCAGAGATAGGAGCTATACATTTGTTTTAATTACTTAATAGTAATACTTAATTAGGTATGCATGTGAAAGGAAGTGTTTGTGTTCAAAACCTTCCTGAATGAATATGATGTAATGAATAGTGATACTATTCAAATTAAATGTGTGCCCTAGCAACACAAACTTGAAAATGATTTAATTTGTTCAACTTCTTGATTAATGAAAGTGGCCTAGATTTCAGGAACATAAATCGGTGGTTCTAGCCTTCATGCATGATCACAGAAACCTTAAAAGGGACCACTGTTCATCTGAACTCATTCCTTGAAGTTAGGGGTAGTTAGAGGCAAATGATAACAAAGATCTTAATTTAGGTCACATTATTACCGAGTCGACTAGATGCTGTGAAAAGTGAGCCAGGGCAGCAATCCTGTGTTTCCAGTGAGACTTAGAGAGTACAAGGATATAACATCACAATGTTTCTTTGGCTTTGGGACCTACAAAGTTCAACTAGACTTTTCCTTGGAGAATTTCATTCTTATTTTAAAGCAATTAGCGTAATCTGTTTCTGCAAAATTCATTTCCTGAAAAGTCTGGAATACTAAGCTGATAAAAGTTGCTGTGAAAGAGTAGGGAGATGGCATGTATCGCCAGAACTAAAACTCAGCTATATATGTGAGGCCAGAACTTTGGAGGGAAGGGAGGGTTGGTTGCCCAATAATTATAAATCCATACAGAGTTCCTGGCAAGTTTCCAAATGTGCCATTCCTAACACAGGCGAGACATAGGAAATGTGCTTTTCTTTGGTTTCGCCTCTTAGACGGAATTTCAGAAAAATAATTCAGTCATCCCTGGATCTAAAAGTTTGCCATAAAGCACTGTGTGATTTGCCAGTGTCCATGAGCCATAAGAGGCTTCCTAGCCTGTCTCAACACATCCGTTGGTTACAGCTGCAGTGAAAATGGCGAGTGTTTATTCTGAGGAGAGTGAAGGAACAAGTCTAAATGAAGGTGAGGTGCAGAGGGGAATTTCCTTTCCATAATCATCCTCTTATTTTACAAAAAAGGAAAAGAAAAAGGTCCAAATGTCACCCGGCCACCACCTCATTGCTATGCATCACCTCAAGTTTTGCAAACTGCTTTACATTCTAGAATGGAATGAAGCTAGAACTAGCTTCTACTGTCATTGCTTCATGATACCACTAAATGTGGTGTCAGACTATTGAACAACCATTTAGTTGTCCTTGGATGCTTTTCTTGGGTGGTGGGGAGTGTTTAGGGTTCTTGGGATGGAACCCTGGGCCTCGTTCAAGTACTGTATTACTGGGCTACCTACCGCCCTCTCAGCTCTACTTTGAGCAAGAAGTCTTAGGAAGCACTTGAAATGCCCACAGCAGAAAAAAATTTTTTTTTCTCAAAACTCCTTAAAATTCACATATGATTCTTTGTCCTGGTTTTGACAAAATAGGTTTATTTATTTTTAATATTTACCAATGTCTTTGATGTTTTAATCAATTGTGAACTAATAACTTTAATATTCAGTTTAGAAGTTATTTAAGTCAGAAGTTGTTTGCTTGTAAAGGGATATAGTAGAATAATCAAATGACTCAGTCAAACCACATCATTAGGACACTGATGGGAGATGTGGAAGGGAAATATGGTGTCTGGGGAAAGATCATGTTAAGATTGTATGTGTAGGAACATGAAAATGGATGGTGTATGTTTTCTATTTAATTTAATATATTTGATGATATAAAGTTTTAGATGTTAAAAATTTTGCCTTATTTCAAAGTGATGGGATAGATAAAGTACTAAAAATAGCACTTTTTACACACATATAAGCTTATGACCAAACATTTTAGAAGTTTATATTGTGAGAAGATGTATATATATCTTTGAAAAAGAAAACCTTAAAGATGGGGGAGCAAAACATTAACATCTACTGATAACACTGTTCAGTACTCAGGTCTTGATTTCTCACCTTCAATGATCTTTCCAACCTAACCATCCATCTCCATGCTGTTAGCTTAGACATTACAACTATCAGGCTTCCATTTCCTTCGACCACCATTGTTCTTTTACTTCCTTCTTCAAACCTCCACCCTTGGAAGGTGCTTAACTAAACTCTTTCACTTAAAACAACCAACTCGATCAGAGTTCTCCACTGACTACTTCAACCAGTGCTACTACTGCTTCGATGGGATATTGCTCTTTGGTTTGTCTCTCTATCTGGGCACACGTGCGTTATGCCTGCAGTGGCTTTGGGAACTACCATCTAAAATTAGCTTGGAGAGTTTGCTCTCTCTGATCTAGCTTTCCCTTCCATTGGACTTTTCCTTTGGAACATAATGTTACATTTCTAATTTTAAAGACCAAAAAGAAAAAGCAATAGTCCCACATCCCATGCTGACTAGTATACACACGCATGTGTTCCTGTGTGTGCACGCTCATCTTTAAGCAGTGTTTTTTGTTGTTGTTTGTTTAGATCTCCATATAATCATTCTTTCTGGAATGACTCTGTCTCTGAGACTGTTAATGAAATTGCCTTCACATCTGGTCAAATTTGTCATTTCTCTGTCATCTCTTCCTGTTAATACTTGACACAAACGATTCTCTTTCAAAATTTCTGGCGTGAAGCCTCTTCCCGTGTCACACTGACTTTCTACATCTGCCCTATCCTCCTGTTCTCCAAGGTGTTCCAGGCCGAGCCTTCGGAAGTCTTTTCCACCCACAGCCCTTCCCTGGGGAGTATCATGCTGTCTGATAGCTCTGGAAGATTTTCATACTCAGATGACTTCTAGAGGAATACCAGCAACCCGTCTGTCACATCCAGTTCATATTCCACAGCCCTTCACGTGTCCCTTCTCGTGTCTGATGAACATTTCACCCTTTGTTTAGTTTTCTAATTTAAATTATTCATAATTGCAATGGGCTTTGGTTGTGTCTCCTCTCCTCCCACATTGCTCTACCTCATTTCCACCGAGACTGTTCTTCCCGAAGACTGTCCCTCCTACTCTGGTGTCCCTTCTTGTGTTTGTGTTCCCCTGGGTCCATTAAAGCCTTCCTGTTCTTGCGTGTGCCTGAGTACCCTCTGTGGCACAGGCAATATTCTAGGGAGGTACCACCTTCTGCATGAGGAACCACTTCCTCTGGCCAGTTTTGACCATCGATGATTACTCTGACAGAATTAGGGCCACCTGAACGCAACTTTCATTCATTATGCCTTAATGCTGGACCCAGTCTTACCATAGATCTTGTGCATGTAAACTTAATTGCAATGTGTTCATGGTTGTGTTAATCTTATGTCTAGAGGCCACTGTTTGGTGATGTTCTTCCCCTAAATCTGGTTCTTTCAGTCCTTTCCTCCATGGCATACAACTATTGGAGGTCGGGGGCACTGGGACTTTGGATGTCCTGTTTATGGTTGAATATTCCTCTTACTTTTTGCCCTTAGATCAGCTGTGATTCTCTGTATTAACAGTTCCCACTCCAAGAAGTCTTGGATGCAGGCTGAGAGTTGCACTAATCTATGGGCTAAAAGATGAGTGTTTTGGAAGGTGGTTTGTGGACATGTCACTTTTACCATGGGTGCTGTGGATTCTCATGCCTCTTAGTGGCAGTTCTCTGGTTTTTCTATCTTCTTGTTTACTGCAATTGACAATTCAACCTCCAGTTTTTCAGATGAAAAACCTTGAGGTTTTTTTTTACTCTTAAACTTTCAAATCAACTTGTATACATATGGCATCCCTGTGGTCTTTAAAATATACTCAGAGTCTATCTTTGCCCCCCTAGGCCACCATTACCTGCAGGACTATTGTAATATTTTTTTTAAAGTTTGTTTATTTATTTATGAAAGATAGATAGATAGATAGATAGCCCATGCAGCAATGTGTATGTGGAAGTCAGGCATGTATGGAGATCAAAGAACAAACTTTTGGAAGTTGGTTCTTTTCTTTCACCATGTGGGCCCCGGGTTTTTTCCGAGACACCTCTATCTACTCAGCTATCTCACCTACCCGTCTTCTCATCAATCTTTCTCTTCTGCTTTTGTCCTTTATGCTTATTGCCCACGAATCAGCTGAAGAGATTCAGTCAAGTCATTTTTCCCATTGCCTGAAGTCCTCCTGCATGTCCCATCTTATATGAAACCCAAAGACCTTGTGAGGACCTAATCACAATCACTCTCCAGACCCTGACCTCTTGCAGCCTCTGGCCCACTCACTCCAACCTTATTGGCCCCCTGAGCACAGCCAGGCTCCCGCTGTTTGTACCTATTCTTCCCCTGGCTACTTATCTTGTGTTTTATTTGCCCCTCCATCGGGAGGCCGCTCCACATGTGCTTACAACACAAATGCAGTTGCTTCTTTGACTCGTCAAACTTTCCACTAGCCACATCTGGGTTACGTGGAAGATCATAGCTCTGAACCCTAGCTGGAGAATGGTTACCTCAACTGGAGATAATTTAATATTGCTAATGTTAATGTCAATATGTTAGTTCAGCAGAAAAAAAAAGAGTCTAAAAATGTTGAATTTTGATTAAGTTTGAGGTAATAAATGAAGACACAAATAGAAAAGAAAGAATCCCAATGGAAAGAAAAAGTTGTTTTCAAGAACATGTCTTCACTTTTTTTTAATCGTCAGTTCGTTCTTTGACTGTCTCCTCCCACTAAGATGTAAGCTCCTGGAGAGCAGGGACTGTGTGCGCTTTCACAGTTGTATTTTCCATAACACACAGAACGTGCTTAATAAATATCTTTTGAGTGATTGTCATGATGTGTCTGTCTTGAAGCATGCCATCTCTTCACCAACCTGTTCTCTCAGGATGAAGATGCTAGATGACACAAGTTCCTGTACGACTTACTGAATAAGAAAGGGCATCTCCTTTTCAGGAGACCCTGGAAGCATTGAGCTAATGAGCTGTTATGCTCTTTTCCATTTGATTTTTTCTTTTTCTGTGTGAGTTTTTAAGTTACCATACAAAGTAATGAGTTTCATTCTGCCATTTTCATACATACTTTGTTGATCCTCTTTTTCTTACCCCCCCCCCACTAGTCCCTGTGTTGCTGGTCTCCTCTATCTCCTCACTATCCTATTGTCATGGTTAGGCACAAGTGTCAACTTGACAGTTGAGGGTTTGAGCTCTGGGCACATTTGTAGGGAATTAGTGGTTGAGTTAGGCCCAGAGCAAACCTGCAGGAGATTGTCTAGCTGATGGGGAAGGCCCAGCTTATGGTAGATGGGACTAGGCCCTGGAATAAAATACAGAGAGCTGGTTGAGAAAGTTGCCATCCTTGTGTACACTTGGCTAGACATGCTGGTCTGGCAAGTAAGGATCGTCCCTCTCTCTGCTATTGTGTACAGATGGTGTGGCCAGTTCCCTCGGCCCTGGTGTTGGTACATGCTCTCCCACCACGCTGGATTGAGAACTGTGACCGGACTGTCATAAGGAAATAAATCCCTTGTTCTCTTAAGCCGTTTGATGGTCATTTATTAGCAACCACGCAGGCGACTGCAACACCCACCTTCTGCTTTCATGTGCTTTTCGTGCACTCTATTGACCTTTCCCTGCCCTACCTACCCAACATTCCTTAAGACCTCTTCCCACCCCATGCTCTATCTCTCTCTTCTCTCTCTCTCTCTCTCTCTCTCACACACACACACACACACACATCATCATCATCATCATCATCATCATTATCATCATCATCATCATCCCTAGGATCTGTGTCTGAGAGCAAACAGGAGACATTTGTCTTTCTGAATCAGTGGGTTCAATTCTCAATACCACCAAGTAAATTATAAAAATAGAAGACATTTAAAAAATTATTTACAAGTGGGGGTTCTGCTTCCTGACTGTGATTCTATGAAGATGAATTTACCATGCTAATTGTTCCAATTTTAGTATATGTGCTGCTGAAGCGAGCAACGTAAATCTTTTTTTAAAAACAATAGAACATTTCCAGCACAAAGACAACTTGAAGGGATACATGTCTACCAAACCAGGCCTTCAAAAAATGCTAGAAATGATACGCAAACTTGAAGGAAAAAACAACCGTATCCAGGAAGACAGAAGAGTAGTATAATACCACAAAAACATAAATGTAAAATAATAAGCTTACAAAACTCATTAAACACAAAAAAAGTCCAGAATTAAAAATAATTTCTCCATTATAACATTAAATGTCAATAGTATTAACTCACTGATTAAGAGACACAGATTACAAACTTGGATTAAAAATCACAACCCATCAATCTGTTGCCTTCAGGAAACTCATCTCACCACAAAAGATAGGCACATCCTAAAAATGAAAGGCTGGTCCAAAATTCTGCAAGCTAATGGAACCAGGAAACAGGCAGGGGTAGCCATTATGCTGTCGGACAAAGTGGACTTCAAACCAAAAAAAATCATAAGAGACACAGATGGATACTACATTTTAGTCACAGGTACAATTCACCAGGAAGACTTCACAATACTGAACATTTATGGACCCAATACGGGCCCCTCCACATTCATTAAAAAAATCCTACAGCGTCTAAAGCAAGAAATCAACCCTCAAATGATAATTCTTGGGGATTTCAACACTGCCCTCTCAACATGGGATAGATCAACAGGTCAAAAGCTTAACAGAGACACTTTGGAACTTAATCAAACCCTTAAAGAAATGGACCTTACAGATCTCTATCTAACTTTTCATCCACGCACTAAAGAAAACATATTTTTCTCAGCAGCACACAGAACTTTCTCCAAAATAGATCACATATTGGGCCACAAAACGAATCTCCACATATACAGAAAAGTTGAAATTCTAGCCTGTGCCCTATCAGACTACCACGGCCTAAAGCTTGACATCCACAACACAACAAACGACAGAAAATACACTAACTCCTGGAAACTTAACACTATGATGCTGAATGAGAACTGGATTCAGGAAGAAATTAAAAAGGAAATTCAAGATTTCCTGAAAGCGAATGATAATGAAAATACAACTTACCAAAATCTCTGGGACACAATGAAAGCTGTCCTAAGAGGTAAGTTCATAGCTCTTAATGCCTACATCAAAAAAATGGAAACATCAGAAATAAATAACTTAACAATGCAGCTTAAAGCTTTAGAGAAACTAGAGCAATCTGATCCCAAAAGTAGTTGAAGAGAGGAGATTAGCAAAATAAGGGGAGAAATATCTGAAATCGAGATTAAAAAAACGATAGAGAAAATCAACCAGTCAAAAAGCTGGTTCTTTGAAAAAATCAATAAGATTGATATATCCCTAGCTAAATTAACAAAAGCAAGAGAGAGAAAACCCAAATCAACAAAATTAGAAATGAAAATGGAGATATCACTACTGATACCCAAGAGATCCAGAGAATTATAACATCATATTTCAAAAACTTATACTCTGTGAAATTTGACAACACAAAAGAGATGGATGAATTTCTAAGTAAACACAACTTACCTAAATTGAATCAGGAACTGATTCAACTGGTAATTCAATAATTCTCATTGTGAATTATTTAAATAGTCCTATAACATATAAGGAAATTGAGGAAGTAATCTCGAAACTTCCCACCAAAAAATGTCCTGGACCAGATGGATTCAGCACAGAGTTCTACCAGATATTTAAGGAGTTAATAACACCAATACTCCTTAAACTGTTCCAACAAGTAGCAAAGGAAGGAACACTACCAAATTCCTTCTATGAAGCTAATATCGTTTTAATCCCCAAACCTAATAAAGATTCACTTAAAAAAGAAAACTATAGGCCAATCTCTCTGATGAACACAGATGCAAAGATTCTCAACAAAGTCTTAGCAAATAGGATTCAAAAACATATCAAAAAGATCATTCACGGGGATCAAGTAGGCTTTATCCCTGGCACAAAAGGTTGATTCAACATACGCAAATCAATAACTGTAATTCATCATATAAACCAGTCCAAAGTCCAAGACCACATGATACTCTCGATAGATGCAGAAAAAGCTTTTGACAAGATCCAACAGCCTTTTATGATTGAAACGCTAGAGACAGTAGGAATGGAAGGAACCTTTATCAATATAATAAAAGCTGTATACAACAAGCCCACAGCAAGGATTATGCTCAATGGGGAACAATTGGAAGCATTCCCACTTCGATCAGGAACTAGACAAGGCTGTCCACTCTCACCACTTCTATTCAATATTGTTCTTGAAGTCTTAGCTGAAGCCATAAGACAAGAAAGGGGCATAAAAGGGATTCAAGCATCCCATCGGCAAGGAAGAAGTCAAGCTATCCCTATTTGCAGATGACATGATCTTATATCTGAGTGATCCCAAAAACTCCACCAGGGAGCTCCTGGAACTAATTGAGAAGTTCAGCAGGGTAGCAGGATACAAAATAAACGTACAAAAATCAGTGGCTTTCCTATATGCCCAGAGTGAAAGAAGTGAAAAAGCCCTGAGAGAAACAATCCCATTTACTATAGCCCCTAAAAAAATGAAATACCTTGGTATAAACCTAACCAAGGAGGTAAAAGACCTTTACAATGAAAACTTTAAAACCCTAAAGAAAAAAATTGCAGAAGACACCAGAAGGTGGAAAGACCTCCCGTGTTCCTGGATTGGCAAAATCAGCATTGTCAAAATGACCATCCTACCAAAGGCAATATACAAATTCAATGCTATACCAATTAAAATCCCAAAGCAATTCTTTAAAGAAGTTGACCAAACAATCTCAAAATTCATATGGAGGCACAAAAGACCCAGGATAGCAAAGACAATCCTGAGTAACAAAAACACTGCTGGAGGTATCACCATACCAAACCTTAGTCTATATTACAAATCCATTGTTATAAAAACAGCCTGGTACTGGCTACAAAATAGACATGCAGATCAATAGATAAGGGTTGAAGACCCAGATATAAGCCCACAAAATTACAGCCATTTGGTCTTTGACAAGAGGGCCCAAAAAATCCAATGGAAAAAGAACAGTATCTTCAACAAATGGTGCTGGCAAAACTGGATCTCCACATGTAGAAGATTAAAACTGGACCCATACTTGTCACCTTGTACAAGACTTAATTCCAAATGGATCAAGGACCTTGATTTAAGGCCAGAGACTATAAAAACCATAGTTGAAAGGGTAGGGAATTCCCTTGAGCTGATTGGGCCAGGCCAACAGTTCCTAAACAGACATCCAATGGCACAGTCCTTGCTACCAACTCTCAACAGTTGGGATCTTGTGAAATTAAAGAGCTTCTGCTCAGATAAAGAGATTGTAACACGAGCTCAAAGGCAACCCACAGAATGGGAGAAAATCTTCACTAACCACATATCTGATAGAGCTCTATTATCCAGAGTGCACAAAGAACTTAGAAAACTAAACACCAAGGAAATTAATGGCCCAATTAAAAAATGGGCCCTGGAACTTAAAAGAAATTTTACTAGGGATGAAATTAAAATATCTAACAAATATCTTAAAAAATGTTCCACTTCCTTAGCCATCAGGGAAATGCAAATCAAAACTTCCCTGAGATATCATCTCACCCCGGTCAGGATGGCAAAAATCCACAATGCGAACAACACCAAATGCTGGAGAGGATGTGGAGAGAGGGGAACTCTCCTACATTGCTGGTGGGAATGCAGGCTCATACAGCCACTCTGGCGAGCTGTCTGGAGATTCTTAAAGAAATTAAAGATTGAAATGCCATATCACCCTGCGATTCCACTTTTGGGAATAATTCCCCATGCAGCAGAGGTTCACCTCGATAGCACGGTTGCAACCACGTTCATAGCAGCACTGTTTACAATAGCAAAGTCATGGAATCAACCCAAATGTCCAACAATTGATGAGTGGATAAGGAAAATCGGGTACATCTATACAACTGGAGTACTAGTCAGCTATCAAAAATGATGAATTACTGGAGTTTGCCGGGAAATGGATGTCATTAGAAACAATTATATTGAGTGAAGTATCCCAGACCCAGAAAATTAAGCACCGTATGTACTCCCTAATAGGTGGCTCCTAGTACCAAACCCACCCAGCCCACCTAGAGGCACTCGACAATGAATCTCTGTAATACAGTAATTTCAAGGATTATGAACATGAGGGATGGGGTAGGAGGGCCACACCAGAAACAAGGAGAGAGGGGACCATGTTACAGCAGAGAAAATAGGCCTCCATCAAGGACTGCAAGTAAGCAATGAGACATCTGGTTAAGTTCACAGGCTTTTCGTTCCTGATCATTTACAACTGAGGGGGTGTGATCTCACCAGAAGGGGAGGGCATATAGTCTAGCAGATAATAAGTAACCATTTTGCAAATGGGTGATTGACCCCTCCCTCACTGTGGTTTCCTACTTTTATTACATCTACCTTTGAATATAGTCATATAACAAGACTCTAGTTTAACAGCTTTGTATCTCTGGCCAGGGGGTGACATCCAATACCCATTGGGATGGAGCAAAGGGCATTGCAGGAGCAGCAAAACCGCAAAAGAAAATCAACAAACCATAATCCAGAACTTCAGAGATTCTATATCAACCACCTGGAACTAGGCTAGCCTAATCTGTCCCCATCCTGAAGCTCAGGGAAATTTGCAGAAGAGGGGGCGGTAAGAGTGTAAGAGCACACGGATGGGAGGAGCAATGATATGCAAGATTACTCCACACAACTTAGGGCCGAAGCAATCATAATTGGACTTTGCATACCCTGCACAATGTCCAACACACTATTGACCCCACAAAGTCTAGCATTTGCTAAAAGCACCAAGATATTTGGAGGCAAGGAATTGACAGCCAAAATAGTGTTCCTATGCTTAAGGAGAACAAAGGAAAGGGTTCAGGGAAATGCCGCTGGGTCCTTGTACGTCATTGGAGAGGAGGACCCAGAGGAGAGTTTGGCATGCACATTAAAGGATTCTCCGGGGATTGGGGGAGGGGGGCATTGGGGGGGGTGAGGAGGGAGGGGTGGGGGAGTGAGCAGAGGGGTAGGGGGGGGGGAGGGAGGGAGGTAACCAGTGTACCTATTAAGCTTGTATGAGCGGAGATAATAAAAAATGTTTTAAAAAAACCAATAGAACAGATATTATAGGGACAGCAAACCATCACAAAATACAAATTGTCTAATGGGCAGCTTGAGACAAGCCATGCTTCCTTTACTCAGACATTAAAGATTCTCTGAAGTTTTACATGAACATTATTGTGACCTCAAAAGCAAATTTGTCAGATTCTATAATGGCTAGATCATATATCCCCCTTCTCCAGAGGGAAAGATGAAGGTTCAATGCATTATTCTTAACTTCCTATATCAAATTAGACAGCCAATCTCTGTTACCTTGACGTTAAAACTGTAGCACTTTAAACAGAGAGGCTTTCTCCCAGGAATTGTCTCCATTGGTGTATAAATGCATCTGTCTTTCAGAGTGCTGTTTTCTATCCAAACAAAGATGCTGAAGATAAACAACAAATACACAGTGTCAGGTAGGTTAGAAAAGCTGAAAAGGCTATATCTTCTAGAAGATAAGGATTGGCCATAGAGTGTATGATTCATGGAAAGAGAGGTAAGAATAGCTAATGTCAGACAACAGTGCTTTTAATTAGATAGCTATTTTCTCCCGGTAGCATTCTTCATTGGTGAATTTCAGTGACTTCAAATTGTTTTCCTTAGTAAATGACTTTCAGTAGCCATTATTGATTGGTTAGCATTAGTATTAGCAAAACTATTTGCTATTACAATTCTAATGGAAATTTTAAAAAAATATTGGGGCTGGGGTAGAATGCATGAGGCAGTGGGTTCAATTCCTGGTGCCACCAAGAAAATAATAAAAATATAAAAGACATCTTTTAATCTTAGAATAAGAGAGCAAGAGAGAGAGAGAGAGAGAGAGAACTGTGTGGAGTGCTTCATTCTGGGATTTCCCAGGCTCCGCCCACTAGGGCCGGAAGTGCAGGCCTCTGCCCTTTCCACCTGGGACCTGGGATCTGAACTCAGGACCTTCTGCTTGCAAGGCAAAATCTTAACCCTTGAGCCATCACTCCAGCCCTGTATTGGTTATTAAGAAATATCTCACAGTAAAAATAGTGTCCTTCAAGGTAGCCGCCCGCAGCAGCCTCCTTCCTGGCTGGAATGTCCCACAAAGCCCAAAGATCCCAAGAAGGTTTCAAGCCTTTGCTCCTCTGGAGGGTTCAAGACGCTGGACTCCGATGTCGGCGATGAACAGCGAACAGCAGCAAGGCCCAGAGACCAGGCTCCAAAGGCAGCGGGAACAGCAACAACGTGATGGAAAAGGTGAA
Organism: Typhlomys cinereus; assembly: GCA_023101885.1. Classification (NCBI taxonomy): domain Eukaryota; kingdom Metazoa; phylum Chordata; class Mammalia; order Rodentia; family Platacanthomyidae; genus Typhlomys; species Typhlomys cinereus. The sequence goes on from JALPQD010000401.1 coordinate 1,183,434, forward strand.
GCTCCAAGTCAGCCAAGGACAGATTCAGCAGCAGCAGCAACAAAGAAGGCCACGATGCTCTAAAGGTGAAGAATGTCCACGCCGAGTGGACTCCACAAGTTGACACCGGATCAGGGAAGAGCAAGTCCCTCCTTCTTGCACTTCCTATTATTATGCGGTCCACCACTGGAAAGTACCACCCACTATGGGCTGGGTTCTCCACAGCAATCAGTCAAGTATCTACAGGCTTGTTCAGGGGCCATTCCAACCCTTAACCTTCCACAGCTGCCCCCAAACAGTCTGCACTGTCAAGTTGACATCGAAATGCAACCATAACAAGCCCCAAAATAAAAGATACTTAAAAAAGTTATTTACAGGTGGTGATTTCTCCTTCCTGACTGTGATTCTATGAAGATGAATTTGCAAAACATGAAACAAACTATTATCAGTCCACTCATCTCAGACAGAGTTAAACAGGATCTGTAAAGAGAATTTGCCTTTTGCTTGGTAGATTTCTGTTCTTGGGATTATTTGTACCTTAACTTTTGGGAGTTGGCAGAATTGAGAAGTAAAAACCAGAACTTCTGGATTACTTCCCATGCTAAATGTGTGTCATAGAGTCACAACCAATTAACTACAGTGGGTAGTGCAAGACATCTCTAGTCCTTATTTCGCTCCCATTAAAAGCTACTATTCTTTTTGTTTTCAGCTGTAGCATCATTTTTATTGACAGAGAAACTGAGTCATAGAAGACAGAGATGATTTTTTCCCCAGAGGGTCTGAGAAAGTAACAAAAGACCACCATGCTATTGACTCTCTCTCCCTGTTACAAAATGCTGCTTCCTTGTTTTGGAAAGAACAGTTTCAGTTCAGGATAGACATATAAAACTTATTGAAATCCCCACATGTCCCCATTTGCTGTTAATAGAATTAGTATGAACCTAAGAGAAAGTATAGTCATGTGGGGGCCACTGTCGAAAGTGGTGTTGAAAGTGAAGATGAGAAATTTCATTCCCACTTAAATTAATTTAATGTTCTGATACGACTCGGATTCTTAGCTTTTCTGACAATTAAAATTTTGGTGTTGAAGGGAAAAAAATGTCCTGTTCATCAGTAAAACCTCTAGAAAATGTCACAGTGAAGGCAGGTTATTCTTCATTTGCTTAGCAAACTTTTTGACTGATAGAAGATCATTACTTCAGGGTCACACAGATAGCTCAGCAAGTAAGGTGCCTGCTTGGTAAACCTGGTGACCTGAGTTCAATTCCTGGAAGTCTACACAGTAGAAGGAGAAAACTGACTTCTTGTCCTAAAGATGTCCTCTGGCCTCTGCCCATGCTTGCCCCACCCCCTTTCTCATAAATAAAGAAAAAGATTTTAAAGAAAAGTCAATACTTTCATTTTTGTCATTTGTGAAAAAAGAATACCAAACTGAAATCAACTTTTAACCAAGGACAGTTCCCATGTGTTAGGGTCATTGTATTAGTCAGGATTCCCTTGAGGAACAGAACTAACAGGATGAGTACATAAAAGGGAATATATTGGCTTGACTTATGAGATCTGGTCTAGATAGCCCAACAATGGCTCCCGTAGCTGCTCAGTCCAGAGGCTGAATATCCCAGTGGTCCCAGTTTGTGGCTGAGGTTGGAGGAGTCTCTGGAGCTTAGCCATGGTGGAAGGTATGAAGCAGGGCAGCAGGAGGGAAGATGAGTGTGCAGCACAGGGTAAGGGACTCTCCCAGAGCTCTTCCATCTTATAATTCCTTTTATCTGATGTTCTTTCGAGAGGTTCCATCCAGATTTAGGGTTGGTCTTTGTGCTGCAAATCTATTGACCCAGATAATCTCTTTGGTTGATCTGTTAGTTAATCCCAAGTGCAGTCAACTTGACAATCAAAGCGAACTATCACAGTCATCCTGTATTTATAGCCTGTCTCATCGTCCACATGTGTACCCACAAGGTTTTGCTATTGTACTGAGATCATGGTAGAGCAAAATGCTTAGTTAGTGGTGTTTCTTTTTGAACACAGTCTTCCCTCCCCCCTCTTTTCTTTCTGTCTTAATTATGTACCAGACATAAATTCCCTGCTGAAAAGCAGGCCTTAACCCTAGTCAGAAAGCAATTGGTTACCCCTGTGACATTCCTGCCATTATTGCACTTCTTGACAAAGTGGTTGTGGTTGTAGCTAGTAGACTTCACAGCTGGGTGAGGTCGCTGGCTCTTCTCCTCCAACAGCTGACCTAGTACCTTCTGATATTATGAAAGGTGGCCAGTAAACAGGAAGCTTCCAGATCCGTTTTGGCTTATTTTCTTCATGCCCTATGATCAACGTGTGTGGTGTCTTCAGTAATAGGGTCTTATTATCAGGTTCTGGCGGACAACCCTGAGCAATGGCAAAAGTCTATAATGTTTGGGGGTCCCTTGGGACCACTCTGAACAACAGAAAAGCTAGGTCCCCCCCCCGTGTGTGTGTGTGTGTGTGTGTGTGTGTGTGTGTGTGTGTGTGAGAAGTCACCGTATGTACCTGTGGAGGCCCAAGGGTGACTTTAGGAATCATACTGGATTGCTTCTATCTCCTTTTGACTTCACTCTGGGATTTCCCAGGCTCTGCCTTCTAGAGTCAGTTCAGGTTCCTGCCATTTTACACGGGATCTAGGATCCAAACTCAGTTCCTTCTGCTTCTGAAGCAGTCTTAACCCATTCTCTAGGCCCATTCTCTTCGGCTTCTTATGTATAAGTCTGTCTGATATCAGTTCAGCCTCGTTCTGCTGCCTTTCACATACTGTTCTGAGATTTCACTAGTTAAGGCTTCCAAAGAAAAGCAGCATATTTGTGCTCCAACTTGTTTATCTTCCTTCTTTTTAAAGCATTGGTCCTGTGGTGGTGCGCTCCCGTGATCCTAGCAACTGGGAGACTGAGGCAGGAAGATCCCAAGTTCAAAGCCACTGAGCTACACAGCAAAATACTGTCTCAAAAAAGTATTGGTCTTGCTTTTATATTTGCATCTTCTCTTCATTACGTGATCTAAAGTTTTAATAACCCTGAAATTCATTTAAATTAGTAGTGATATGATTAGCAAGACTCAATAGCCCAACCTAGATGGATACAGAAAAGGAGGGTTTTATTGGACCAGAGGGCAACCTGGAACATGTCATTAGAACTTTGTGGGTAGCTATGTACTAGTAGGAGAGTCACAAAATAGCCTAGAATATACTGAGATATGAGAAATGGTTGAAAACCAGGTAGGAATTTAGGAACAAGGTACATATGTTTCAGCTCTTAGATTCTTTTGTCAACCTTACCTGTGAATATGTAAGGCGTGTTTTTCTCTGCCCTCTGCCACTCAATGTAATTCTGTCTTTTGGGTCCCTTTGAGATCAGGCAGGTGATGCATTTGATCCAAGTAGCAATATGACTTGGTTATGGATAGAAAAAAGTCATGTTCTCCATCTGCTTAATGCTAAAGTTGGCATTTGAAACTGGCTGTCTTCTGCTTTTCACTTCTCTGTTAGCTCAAGCCTGGGTGGAAAAACAAAGATATCATTTATTCACTCCCCTTAAAACTTCTATACTTAGTTAATAATTAGTTCTCGATAAATACTTGCTGAGTAACTAAGGAACTTTTCCATTATACAACTTCTCATCCCATCTCATTTGGTTTGGGCTAGGAGATGACCTATTTCGGCTGAGGCACAAAAGTTAGGTTGCAAGGAATAGACTGAAATAGCCTCTAAGAATGAGAAGTCAAGTGATCTGCTCTCCAGATTATTTTAAAATACATGCAGACATTCTCAACTCTTTTCCCACTTAACAATTCTTTACTTATGGAGAAAATGAACGTGTATTCCTAGATCCATATCAAGAGAACAATCGATTTAGAAAGATTCATTCTTTCTGACTTGCCTAGTCTTGCAAAAGTGGAGATTCCAGAACCAGCCCACTAGTAAGCCACAGGTGTGGATAAAGTGCACACGACTCTAACACTTTTATCTAAAAAATGCTGTCAACTGTTTGAACAAGCATTCAAGGACCCTCAGTACAAAGAGCTGCATGATGACCCCTGAGCAGTACTGTAATTCCTTTGGAAGCAATCAGCTCTCCAATTCAATGACACATGGCAGTTTGGGTCTGGGGGAGTCTCGGTTCCCTAGATATTTAAAATTCTCAAGATGGAATTTTGAAATCACCATATGGTCCCTGAAGAAATTTTGACAGAAGATTCATTGCCCAGGGACCATTACACACATCAGTCTGAGAATCTTTGGAATGTTTATTCACCTAATGAAAAGGATTCCCAAAGGAACTAGGAATTAAATTTATACAGTGCCAAGGTATCATGGAAACCCTCATTAATCACTCCCAAGGGAATGAAGCAGGTCAGTGGAGGGATCTGGGCATAAGTATCTAGCAAGCCAACCACCAGTATTTGTAAGTGAGTTTAGGATCTTGTATACCAGGTCATGATGCAATCTGAAATATCCACCATTACCTGTGAATGTTTCTGCCAATATCCCTGCATGGAAGTCAAACCAAACATCTCTAGATCTAACATCCAAAAGGCTTAGAATAAGTTATAGTATGAAAAAGAAATTAGAGAGCTGGAGAGATGGCTTAGGGATTAAAACTCTGCCTTGAAAGCAGAAAATCCTGAGTTTGGATCCTAAGTCTTATATAAAAACATCAGGTGGAAACAGCGGTTGGCCCTATAAGGCAGAACCTGAGAAATCCCAGAGCTAAGCAAAAAAGGAGATAGAAACAATCCAGGATGATTCCCAAAGTCACCCTTGGTCCTCCACAGATACACACAGTGCCCTCTTATAGATACAGACAGACAGACAGACAGACACAAATACACACACACACACACACGCACACACACATATGCACACAAGCACGCACATGCACAAAAATAAATAAAAATAAAAAGAGCAATTAGAAAACTCTAGAGTGTGAATAAAATGATATGTATTTTCAAAAGTCCAAAGTTTTGTATGTGGGCAATAGTGGGTTAAAAAGACAGTGTGTGAACTTCAGTTGGATTCGGGCTTGAACAAAAACTTGAATGATATTTCAGGGTACTCAGGATGGAAACCACTGATACAGTGCTTGACTAGTGTGCTGGAAATCTTCAGTTCAGTTACTAGTGCTAGAAACAATAAAAAGGACTGGGATGAGAAAAAGTTGCCATGATTAGGGACTGGAGGACAATTCGAAATCATTGGTTAATAATCCGACAGTGCATGAAGATCTGAGTTTGATTCCCAGAACTCACTTTAAAAAAAAACAAACAGGAGTAGAGGTGTAATTTGTAATCCCAGTGCTGGGAAGCAGAGACAGGCAGATATCTACAGTTTCCTGATTACCAGCCTGGTCTACTTGGGCCAGCCCATTAAAAGACCCTGTCTCAAGAAAGAAAAAAGAACAGCACTTAGAGAAATGACACCAGAGGTTCACCTCTGGCTACCACACACACACACACACACACACACACACACACACACACACACATGAGCATGTGTATGTACCTACATATGCATACATATATACACAAAAGAACTGGTATACTGTGGGAACCGGTTCCCACTCACGCACTCATTTGTTCACTCACACACACAGCTGCTGGCTGTGATGAAAGCAGATTCCAGTCGTCCCCACCTCCGCCTCTACACCCAGAGACTCAGCACAGGACAGGGAGATTGTCAGAAGCAGATCTCTCTTTATTGGGGGGGAGAAAAGGAACTTTTATAGATAAAGGCCACCAAGGCGCGATTGTGTCACAAGGTCAAGACATCCTACAGGTGTTAATGGTCAAGTTCAATGTCCCTCAGCACAGGGGGCAGGTAGATACCTGAAAGTCAATTAGGTCTCTCTGTGAAGTGATCAGGTTATGCCCAAGACCCTTGCCCTCCGCGCTATCTTTAGTCCCATGTGCTCGGCCATGCCCTGGGGCAAATCCTGGGCGGGCCCAACAGTATACAGTATTGATTGAACAATGCTCTTATTTTATAAAAAATGCAGTTGTGAAGTTCATTGCTTTTGGAGCCATTGAAAGATGTGGTTTCAAATCTTTGCAAAACATCGTGACTATAAAGAATGTTTAAAGGGCTGGAGAGGTGGCTTGGGTGTTAAGCCTCTGCCTTGTCAGCGAAAGGTCCTGAGTTTGGATCCTAGACTCCATGTACAGACACCGGGCAGACTCCGGGGCGGCCTGCGCTTCTGGTCCTGGTAGGGCGGAGCCTGTGAATCCCGGGACAGAGTAAACAAGGAGGAGGTGGAGGCGGTCCATCGTGGTTCCCGAATTCGCCCGTGGTTCTATACACACACACATACACACACGCATACACGCACAATTGAATAAATAATAAATTTTAAAAAAATTTAAAAAAAGAATGTTTAAAACAGCCTCTATGTTGCTTTCCAACCTATTCTTTGCAAATCTTTGACTCAACTTTCTGGCTTAGAACCCTTGTGATTTGTGGAGACCAAGGAAAGATCCTTGAAAGTGTCAAGTGATCCTGGGTGTCAGGAGAAGGGCTTACTCTTTTGATTTAAAGTTATGAATCTGCTTGGGATACCTGGCGCTCTTTTGGCTGAGTCTCGAGTACTCATTCAGTGGAATTCTGCAAGGATTGTCCAGATGCTGACCCACACCTGCGAATCTTTTGTTGCAGGACTCAGTAAGCTAACTCCTGGGCAAGTGGATAAGGTGAAGAGAGCCGGTTCGTATATTGGCATACTTAGGCGTACCCTGCATGCACGCGTTCTAGCAAGGATACAGTATGTCCCTGTCTCACCTGTTTCTGTGGCTATGGTATGGCCAGTTCCCTGGGTTCCCCATGTTGATATGAATTCTCTTGACATGCTGTTGCGGTTACTTTTCTTTTGCTGTTGTGAGGCGATACTCACACACAATTTAAGGAGGAAAGGAATATTTATTTGGCTTACCGTTCCACAGGGGAAGTACAGTCTATTATGGTGAGAAAGACGTGGCGGGCAGCAGAAGCTGGAGGTGGTTCGAGTCACAGTGGTCGTCAGCATGGAGACAGAGGAAGCAAGAGCCAAACTGCCTGCAGGGCTGGGCCACCAAAATCTCAAGGCTCACTCTTCTGTGATGCGCTTTCTTCCAGCAAGACTCCACCTCCTAAAGGTGCCACAACTTCCCCAACGTCCACATCAACTAAGGATTCAAACACATGAGTCGTGGGGCACAAATCACATTCAAGTCACGGCATGCACTGATGAAGTCTAACCAAGAATCATCAGCAAGAATAGTCCCCCTCTTCCCCTAAGTCATTCGGGTCCTATAGTTACAATATCAGTATCATTGCTTGAATGCAAGTAGCCCCCTCTCAACTCCTCCACAGCTGTGGGCCTTGAGATTTGGTAGCTCTGCCCTGCCCTTTTTCCTCTGAGTTCCCTCTTCCTAGGTCTTCCTGTCTTTCAGATGGCTGCGGTGTGACCTGAACCAGCCTTTGCTTTCAGCCATGTTCTCCCCTATGCTGTCCCCACCATAATGAACTAGCTCCCCTTCAGAGCCAAAAGCCAAATGAATCTCCCTTCCTCCCTCAGTTGTGTCTGAGCATTTGTTGTCTCACGGCAGCAAAGAAGAGCAACCGCAATGGCGAGGAACACAAAGAGAAACTGCCACAGAATTTGGTACCAGGTGTGACTGAGAAGCTAACAGAACAGCTCTCTGTAGCTCATCTCTTGAAGTGCTCCCGAAGGTAGACAAATTTGGTGTCTGGTTATCAGTTACCTGCCCTCCCAGCAAGGAGGAGAGGAGGCCAGAAGGCGAGGGGGTTTGTTTCCCTTGCTGGGCTTAACTCCAAACAGGCTGTAACCACTAGAGACAGACTGTAACTGGGAAGAGCAGGTTGTCGTCCAGCCGTGGAAGACAGCTAATTAGCGTTTGCTGCTTATAGCACAGTTCTCTCCCACCATGTGGTTCTCTCGAAGTATTTCTAAGAGACAGTTAATATAGGGGGAAGCTTAGAAGAATTCGAAGAAGCAGTTCCATGGACACAGGGGAGTCTGAAGTCATGTCCCCCAGTTTGCTGGTCCTACCACCTTGGTTTAAATCATAACTCGCTCTTCTCATTGCTGCTGCTGTTTTAGCACAGCCAGTCTGATTTCAATAAAAAAAGTAGGTCATTCTCTGTGCCACTTGCAATTTGTGGTTTCTTCTTTCCCGCTCTCTGTTTTGTTCCAGCTTTCCCCATCTCCCATTGTGTGAGCTAGAGCTGTTTTTGCTAAGGCTATCAGGTGGAGGTATCCACAAAGATTGGTTCCAAAACCTCAGGTGCACACGTCTCTTATGTCAAGCTGCATCTGAACGGCATTTGCACGTCAACCCCTGAGAGTGTAGTCCAAAGAAATGGCTGAAGCGGAGCTGGGGATGTAGTTCAGTTGGTACAGCATTTGCCTAACATACACAAGGTCTCAGGTTCGATCCTTAGCACTGAAAATAACTAGGTGTAGTGGCATACGCCTGGATCCCAGCATCCAGGAGGGGGAGGTAGAAGGATGGGAAGCTCCTAGGCTCCATGAGACCTTGTATCAAAGAGAAGGAGCAGAAGAAGGGATGGCCAAAGCATGATGCTTTTATGACTGTAGACAATAAATTTGTGAAGGAATGTCAGGATAGATAGATATCTGGGCTGGAATGGCAAGTCCTAGGGATTTACTCAGGAATGTGGAAGCATGTGGATTACAGGGGCCTTTCCAAAGAGTTTGTTTATTCAGTTCATTACATTCCAAGGTTGGCACTTTGGTATGTGAGGGACATTCTTTCAAAAAGACCCTTTCTGAAGCTGTAGGTCCTTGAGAGATTTCAGTTTGATATATCACTATATCAGCTTAACATATTCTTTTTGTTTAATATTTATGGAGAGAGAGAGAGAGAAAGACAGAGAGAGAGAGAGAGAGAGAGAAAGACAGAGAGAGAGAGAGAGAGAATGCATGCCACATCATATGTGTGGAGGTAAGAGGACAGCTCTTGAAAAACTCTCCTCCCACCACGTGGGACCCAAAATCAAACTCAGCTTGTCAAGTCTGTGCGGAGGCATTTTTACCCGTTGGGCCATCTGGCCAACCTCTGTTTGACATACTCTGAAATGCATATCCGTAACTCCTCAGTGTCCTTGGAACTGCCAAGGATCAAGCAGGTCTTGATCCACCTCTCTCATCTGTCAATCATGGGATCACATGGGGGTAACATTAGTGCCTACCTATGCTCACCTTGAACGTTCCATGATGTCTATGCCCCTTGGCTTAGCAAAATGTCCCATCAGATCAGCCATTCTGCTCTGCACACACATGACATTTCCTCTGACCTGCGGTCCTTCTCTGCACACACATGACATTTCCTCTGACCAGCAGTCCTTCTCTGCACACCCATGACATTCCTCTGACGTCAGGCTGAAAGCTTCATTCAGAGCTCAGCCCATCAAACTCCAGCAGCTTTCATGCGCAGGAGTTTCATGGCTTTGATTACACAGACACTTCGTACCCGCCTGTGAGCTGCAGGCCCACATTTCTCCATCTATATGAGTTGCATCTGAGTATTGATTCCTCTCTTGGGTGGAATTTGGTCAATATTAATGTTTTCTTCAAACACTTTTTTTGTCTTTTGAAAAAGATTTTAAAATCAGATTCTAAGTTCTGTGCTACAGAAAGAAAACAAAAAGTTTCCAAATTTTACTGTAGAGTCATTGTAAGATTGGAAGTAAAGAAAGAAGTATTGGTTTGAGGCAAGAGTAAAATATCGAGAGCCTGTTTCTTCAATAGCTGTGACTGTTGATGCTAGCCAATGGAGCACAATAGCTCCTTGAAGCAAGTCCAAGAGCATCAGTTTTAGGCAGTATTCACAAGTTGTTTCTTATCCCTACAGAGCTTGTTAGATTGGAAGACTAGATTTGGAACTCTTTACCTCTGCCCTTTCTAGACCCTTGTAGTACATTAATGTTAAGTTTCGAACCTGAGCCAGCCCTGCTAAGACCAGATCCATTTAGCAGCACAAACATAAACTCTCCAAGACACAAAAGCAGTTCCCATAACAACCATAGCTTCCCTTCAGGTCCTCTCTCATCACTTCTCAGCTATAACGTTCACAGTATTGTGGACTGGCTGGGAAAATGAGTTGTTCTGCAGAGAGAGTCTCTCCAGAGACATTTAAAGTCACTTGGTATAGAATCTTTATGTCCATAAAGTGATTTCTAACCTCACTCTGCTTCTCTCTCTCTCCCTCCCTTCCCCATCCGTCCCTCCCTCCCCCATCCCTCCCTCTCTCCTCCCTTCCTCCCTTCTTCCCTTCTTCCCTTCCTTTCAGTTTAGGCCTTGCACACCCACAGTCTATCCCTGAGCTATACCCCAGAACTTTTAGGACACTGAGGTCTTTGGCACTCTGAATGGCCCCTCCTCCTAAATATTCTACAAATCTTCTTGTAAATAAAAACACATACACAAGTAAATTTCCAACAGGCTCCCTAGACAGGTTTCCAGAAGTCTTGTTTGGGGTGTTTTCTTTTGTTTCTTCTTGTACACCTTCAGTGAACACCTCATCTTTCACTTTCAAAGAGATGAACAGATTAATTTTTCCACAGATCTGACTTTCAAGCTAGCAGGGGAAGCAGCCTTGTTTTCTGTACCAAAAGTTAGTTTGCTGCCGTACTAAATTCTCAGAGGGTGTGCACAACATGCATCATAAATTATGCACTAATTAGGTCCTGACTTCATTATCCCCCTTCTGAAAATAGGCAGTCTGTCCCAAACAATTAGCACTTAATTATGCTTCCATATTGCTTGCTAATTGTTCCATGTGTTTTTTGACTCTTCAACCAGACTATACGCCTTTGGAAAGCAGAGATTGAGACTTAAATTTCTTTGAAGTCCAGTGCAGTAATAGCTACTTGTCCTAATCAGCACTGTCATCAACAGGGTGGGTGTGTCAAGCAAGAGATGTGCGCTCAGTATCAAGGAACCGAGAAAAGCCTGGGCAAGGCTGAAGTAAGTCCAAAAAGAAAGTTGAGAGACATTTAGTGAATTCATCTTGCACTCAAGTCCTTGGAGAGCATGATCAACGCCCACCTTTATCATGGCTCTGCTCCAGAAAGAAAGATACCAGGAAACACAATCTTTTTTTTTTTTAATTTTAAGGTCAGTTTATTAAATTCAAGGATGATCACTATCAGGAGAATATTCTCCTGAAAAATGCTTTTTTTTTCTTTTCTTAGAAACAAAAGAAAGGAAAGAAAATGAAAACCCTCTCAACATTGCCACAGATGCTGTGTGCTGATGATGTCAGGCCTCTCTGGAGACAGCATTAGTCCCTCAGTCTGTGGAGTCACTGCACGGGTCAGCAGGGTTGTAGTCTGGATCATCCTCATCATCCTCCAGCTCCAAGTCACCCATTTCCTGGAACAAAGACTCATCTACCTCCACATTATTTCTGTCATCCTCCAAGAACTGGATATCAGATAAGCAGACACATTCTTTAATAAGTTCCTTGAACTTCTGATATATCTAGGTCTTCTGCTAAATGTTGAAGATATAAAGATGGTCTGTTCTCTTCAGAAGCTTATAGTCAGGGAAAGATCAGAATGGTGGAATTGGGGCTGGAAAGGTGGCTCAGAGGTTAAGCCTCTGCCTTGCAGGTAGAAGGTCCTGAGTTCGGATCCTAGATCCCACGTATAGACGCCGGGCAGAAGTGGGGGTGGCCTGCCTATGAATCCCGGGGCAGAGTAAACAAGGAGGAGGTGGAAGGTGGTCCATGGTGGTTCCCGAATTCATTCATGGTTCTACACATACACACACATATACACGCACACACTGCATATACCCACAATTGAATAAATAATAAATAATAATAAAAAAGAATGGTGGAATTGGTAACATAATTATTATGAAATAAAAAGATTGCCATCATTAGATATAGATGTCAGCTTAACAGTCAGGGCTCAAGTTCTGAGCACATTTGTAGGAATTGGTAGTTGAATTAAGCCCTGAGTGAGAAATTATCTCACTGCAAGAAATTATCTAATTGATAGGAAAAGTTCAGTCCACGAGTAAGTGACTAAGACAGAGGGAATAGTTGAAAAGTTGGCATCCTTTGACATACTTGACCAGACACACTTGTCTGACAAATAGGGATTTTCCCTCTCTTAGCAGGTCTGTGGATATACGGATATGGTGTGGTTAGTTCCTTTAGCCCCTAAAGTTGGTGTGCCAAACTAGATTAAGAATTGTAAACAGGGCTGAAGAGATGTGGCTCAGGAGTTAAGACTCTATCTTGCAAGCAGAAGGTCCTGAGTTCAGATCCCAATCCACGTAAAAATGCCAGGTGGAAACTGCAGCGGCCTGCACTTCCAGCCCTGGTGGGTGCAGCCTGGGAAATCCCAGAGCAAAGCAAGAAAGAGATAGAAGTAATCCAGGATGATTACCAAAGTCACCCTTGGCCCTCCACAGTGACATACAGTGCCCCTCCCACACACACACACTAAAAAAAAAAAAAGAGTTAAGCAGACTATCATAAGAGAGAATAAAAGTCCTTGTTCTCCTTTAAACTGTTTGGTTGTGAATTTATCAGCAATCATGTAGAATAACTATAACAAAGATATTTTACGATCTTAGTTTTTGTGGTGCTGGAGATTATGCAAAGAAGATACTAGAACCCTTCAAAGCAATTTGGTATCAAAGAAAGAAGTTGCTCGTTAACAGAGTTAGAGAATCTTCACATCTGAAAACATGCACCGAAGTACATTTGGTGGCTTCAGAAGGAAACTAAACCTTCGTCAGCAGCAAGCGTGCACACAGTCTGTGGAGAGAAATAACTGGAACATGTTCAGAGGATTCTGAACAACTTAGTACCTACAGTTGTCCTGGCAACTAAAAGATAAGTTGAACAAAGACAAGTTAGTGAGGGCAGTCTTTGTGAGGGTCTCAGGATTGATCTTGTAGACAGCAGGTTCCAACAAACATTTTTGAGCAGGAATTGTTGTGAGCAGATTTAGACACGGAGTTACCACTGTGTACAGGACAGTGGGTGAATTGGAATGAGAGAAACCAGGATAGAGAAATACTACCTGGAAGGTGGCCCTGGAACTTTGGATTAGATATTACAAAGCCAAGAAGGAGGTAGCAGACTGAGGGAAGGAGAACTGTGGACAAACTTGAGAATTAACCGGAAAGTACAGTCCCAAGAAGACTGGGTGACTAACTGGATGTGGGGATGTGGGAAACAAGAAGACAGGATCCAAAACAACTTTTATTTCTAGCTTAAGAGAGTGGGGAACCCATACAAAATAGTGGCGTGTTGGGAAAAAGGGTTTCCTTTGGTTGGAATGAAGCAGTTTCTTTTCTAACCATACGTGTTGACTTGGGATTTGCTGTGCCCATTCAGGATACAGAAAAGTCTCCCCTTTGTGGAAAAAAGGAGTCAAAACTCAAAATATACAGGTTTTCTATAAAATGTGAGTCAACACAGTCAAGGAGATGGAAAGTAGAAGAAAGAAAATAGATAGGGCAGGAGAAGTAGCAAAGAGGAATGAAAAAAAAAAAAGGAAAAAAATAACCAATAGAAAATTTTTTTCAGAGCCTACTAGATTCTGAAAACCAAAACAATGATTGTCGGTGAAAGTTACAGAAAAATAAGGGGGGCATTACTCTCCCCTGAATGCCCACCTTATATTTGTTCTGTCTGCTTGTGTTGGGAACCTAATCCTAGGGCATAGTACAGAGAGTGATTTAGAGAATTGAGGCTCCATTATGAAAACCAGTTAGCAGCCGGGTGGGGTCCAAGGTAATCACAAGGGGTCACCTCGGGGTGCTGAGCATCAGTCAGCAAAGAAGTAGTGGGAGGATTTACCTACTGGCGTGAAGTTTGCAGGAGTCCACGCAGATGATAGCTGTGGTGACTGGTGGACCAGGAAGCCTGAGGGACCAGAGAAAGCTACTCCAGTATCCAGCCAGGACGCTATGTCTACTGACCCTGTCTTCATACCAACCCTCCAAGTAGGTACAGCCTTGCTATCCTCCTGTGGGAGATGAGGGCACTGGGCACTGGGCTTAGGATGTTACTCAGGACTCTGGTGGGCAAGTACCATAGGCCTGAGGGTCCAGAGTTTCATTCTCACCATTTCAGTTACTATCCTCAGCCATGATTAAAAGAAAAAAGTGTATGTGTGTGTGGGGGTGGAAGGGAGGTATACACCACAGTTAAATATTCTGGAGGGAGATCATGTTCATGCGACTTATTGCAGCATGTTATGATTATTATTCTATCTCATTATTCGGTATTCTTTCTTGTAGTACCCAGTTCGAAAACTATATGCTATTTTAAGCTCATGTTTGGGAAAAGGTAGTATGCAGATGGATCAGTACTACTAAAGTTTTGGGGGTCTGTCAAGGGTCTTTTATCCCCTACTGGTAAGGGGGGAGGAACTCTATAGTACAGTCTCGCTGGGCGAGGAAAGGCCTGTCAGTAGACTTAAGTCAGGCAGTGGTGGAGCAGGCCTCAGGCCTGACTGCAACCCAGGCCTCAAACACCAAGATTCTTTGTGCCATTCTTCGCCCTAAAATGGCTTCCCTTGACTTTAGACCTGCCCCTGGCAGTTCTAACCCCGCCCTTCTATAATTCTTTGATCAAACCAGATAACGAAATGGACCTCTTTCTCTTACTGTTTGAAAACATCCCAAAGAAAAGCTCTGACTTTGCTTTTGGTCATGTGGCTATTTGTGAACCAATCCCGGTAGCCAAGGAGAGAGGCCTGCATGGTGACTGGCCACTCTTGAGTCATGTGACTGTCTTCCTGAGGATCTGGACTTGTTACCAGAAGAAACAAAGACATGGCAGAGCCCTAGCTGTTCAACATTGCTTAAATAGTGATGGTTAGAGATAGGCCTTCCCATGATTCCTTCCTTCTGTAACTAGTCATCACACACTAAGAAGAACATCAGATAGTTCATTTGCATGTGAATCCTTTCTACCATGTATACAGATGCTCTAAGGAAATATCTTATATTCATCATACATATACATATATATGTGATTGTCAAGTTTTGTCAGTTTTCTTCTCTTAAATGTCTTTCAAAAGCCCCTTTTTCATCATGTACTCATTGCTGCCCAGCTATACGAGGCCCAGGCACTGACCAGCTAATGTCTCTGCCTTCCTGTTGTGTCTCGGTACTGTTTTGAAGTTATCATTGCAAACAAAAGATTTAATTAAACTATTCTCTTTAGAAGCTTTGGTGGCCTGTTTTTTGTTTTGTTTTTTTTTTTCTTCTGTATTTAGTATCAACTTCCCTAAGAAAAAAGAATGGAAGAATTTGAGTTTCCTCCTGAAAGTATCTCTCAAGAACATTGTACTATAAATAGACTTCCATTTATATAGAACTCTCAGAATTTTAACACATTTAAATTTTATTTTTATTATGTATGTATATATGTGTTTCCTCCTGAAAATGTCTCTCAAGAACATTGAACTATATAAATGGACTCTTATTTACATAAAAACTCTTGGAATTTTAGCACATTCAAATTTTATTTTTATCATGTGAATATGTGCATATGTATGCAGAGGTCAGAGGACAACTTTCAGAGTCAGTTCTTTCCTTCCACTTTCTCTCCAGAGATCTTAGTGCAGGGCAAGCGCTATTTCTCACTGAGCCATCTGCCAGCCCTCCTATCCCATTGATTATGTGTGTTCTTGTTAGTTTCCTTTGCTAAACAGATGCCTATGCGAACGAGAAGGTATTCAATAGCTGCTAAATAAATAACTTTTAATCTTTTAACACGCTCCCTATTTGCAGGAAAGGAGGCAAGAAGAAAAAGAATTAAGAATAATAGAAAAATTGAGAGGAGGTATTAAAATTAAATTTAGTATCTAACTTCTGCATCAATTGATCTTGTGATGATGTGAGGGTAAAAATAAGCAGGTCAACAAAATGATCATATTTCATATTAGAACATATATTCTTTTTATTTTTTTATTTTTGTTTTTTCTAGTTATACAAGCTCAATGATAGGTATCCTTCCCACCTTCCTCCTCCCTTCCTTCCTCCCTTCTATTCTTCTCTCTCGCCCCTTCCTTCCTTCCCTCCCTTCCATCATACATCCGGCCTGCTCCCTTCTACTCTCCTGTCTGTTGACTTCTACTCTCCTGTCTGTTGACTTATATGGGTCTTGAGGCTCCTGCTGCATCATCTGCTGTAGTGGGGATTCAGGCCTCTGTGGCAGACCAAGAGGCCTTTCTTGGGCAGACCACTGATATGGGTACTCCCCTACATCTATCTGACCCTTCGCTCCTAAGGATCCTATTGCTTGAAATTATTTCTCCTGAGATCTACACTAGTCTACAGGAGCATGTTGATATGTCAGCCATTGTGCAGATCTGCTAAGGTCAAGTCTCATTGCAGTGAGTTCCTGGCTGCAGCAGCCCTATCCTGAGCAGAGTGTCTTGTCCAGCAGTGGATCTCCCCATCTTTAGGATCTTACAATCTTACAACCCCCCTCTTTCACAAGGTTTCCTGTGCCTTCGGATGGGGAGACATTTTGCTAGCCTGGTTCCAAGTGAACATTGTTGGGTCACTGGTAT